>CM046385.1:15805472-15934552 GCA_025413485.1 Ficus microcarpa | reverse complement strand
AGCTGTGCCTCACTTTTCATTTCATTCGCAACTCTTGGTTGAGAGGTGTGTGTCGATCTTCTTGATGGTTTGGTCCTTTAATTGTGCATAGATTCTCGAAGAACGCCCCCCATGATGAATTCCAGTCCAAACCTTTCCAAATCTGCTCATGTAGTTCTTTCTCGAGCTTCCCTGATCCGAGAATAATCATTGAAATATTGCCAATTTGCCCATAAGACAATTTCTGTTTTGGCCTCACAAATTCAGCCACAACTTCTTTCAGCAAATTTTTACAAGCGTCTGTTCCTCTGAGGAAAATCATGTTCTCAGTCATTGATTTATGCCAACACATGGGGAAAATGTAACTGACAAAACCATCAGTTGCCAGTCTGATAAATTTTAAAAGATATTCAGTCTCATGATGCCTCACCTTCAAACTTGTCGACTCCAAACCGAATTTTGCAACCTCATGGATGAGGGTAAGAATCCTGCTTCTGGCAAAGACTAAATCACAAACTCGAGGGAAATTGTGGAGAGCTCTGAGCTTTTCCAGAACCATAAATCCGACAGAGAGCATCTCCGAATGCCAATACGTCTTAGCAGCAGAAATGAACTGGCGAACATCAATAGAAACAAGTTTTCCACTACTCGACCTTTTCTCAAGATCTCTCGCCCAATCAGCTGCAGAACTAAGCAAAACGTATATCGGATTCAAGTTATTAAACTGCCTCCAAACACCTAAGAAGTTCAGACAGAATTCTCCATGATATCTAAATTCACTAGCATCTTGGGTCTCAAGGCATCCAAGATATTCCAGAATGCTAACAATATTGTCCTTCCAAAAATTCCAAAAGTAGACCAGTGATTCTACCGAGACCAGGTTTTTGGAAATCACGTCTTCAGAATGCTTGCTAAGATCAAACACCAATTCCCTTTCAAAGAAGTACTTGTCAACTTTCGAAGAAAGGTGAATGTCGAGAATTTTTCTAGCAGACAGAATCTCACCTCTAACACTCTTATGCCTCCGAGAAGTGATCATTTGATTCATTATCGTAGCCAGGTCACTCGGTTCATTTGCCATAATATCAAGCTCAGTGCACACAAACTCAAAGAAGTTGTCTTTCTCATTCATGGCAAATGATTTCGCTTTTGTTAAGAGCTCGCCCTTCTGTTTAAATTGCTTTAAGGGCCAGCCCCTGCTACCCTGTGACCAGAGGGAGTTCGCAAGCACATAAAACAGAACAAGATAGCTCCTTCCTTGAATTTTCCAGCTTTTCCAAGCAGATCCGCCATGAGTAGTAAGTCACCTCTTAGCTTAGCAATGTCTGCTGCTTCCACAAAATTTCCCGATTCTTCTTCCAACAATATGAGTTCATTAAAGCAACCTAATGGCCTCAAGAAGTTCCGAATTGAATTCATCGAATTAAAAGCTCTAACAAATTTCAACATGGATCTATGATCTTTAACCTCATGGTAATGAAAAGCACAATTCTCCAAGAACTTCTGCTCAATTTTATCCATTTCATCACCTCTCGTTGCAACACCACACTCCTTTGTTGTCTGCTGTTTCCAATCTTGAATGAAGTGCAAACCATTGTCAAATAGTTTTCCTTCGGCACAAGCAGCCAGACATTCTGAGAAATAATTTCCCCTAGCATAAACCTTAGCCGCAAGTTCATGGCACCTTGCAAAGAAAAGCATTCCCCAGCTCTTCGAAGCTCAGCTTCTCCAAACTTTTCCAAATAAATGCGACCTGCACAAAGATAAATTAAATCTTAATAAGTGCAAAAGTTCAAATAGGGCAGATTGAAACTTTTACCAAAAAAAAAAAAAATTGGTATATATATTTATTTTAAAATATAAAGTAAAACAAACTAGAAACTTCAGTGATATAAACCCAGCTGAACACAGAAATTAAATTAAAGATGAATCATTACTGATGAAATATAAAGGAAATTGACAAACTCTAACATCAATGATATTTGAGAGACCACCAACTCTCACAATCAGTTTCTAAATTCCCTATTTTTGCTATCGATGTATGTCTAACAAACTCTAATGAACCGATAACAGCATCACTAACTGTTGGAGAATATAGGCGTGTAGGATATTTTTGGAGTGATTTGTATGATTGGTGAGGTTAATTAGGAATGTATAATTTGACTTTTGAACTGATTATAGTCTGATTCTGTTAGCATTCTAATTATAGGCAGATTTGATTAGGTCCATTATTTTTAGGGATACGATTGTATCTTTCTTGATTTGTTTTGGTTGTATCAAGCCTATAAAGGCTCGTTTTCTCTTTATTGTAAAAGCATGAAATACAAATTCATTATTCCCAAGATTTGTGATATGGTATCAGAGCCTTAGGCTCTCTTTCTGGGAAAATATTTCATCACATTACAGAACATTCAAGCTGCGTATAAATTGAATGGAACGAACTAATTGAAGTGGTCTCAACTTGTTTGAACCTTTTTGAAAGGAAAAGGCAAGCTCAACCATCTCCTAGGTACAAGGCCTAAGAAGGAAGACCCGAAGTTTGCTGCTTGAGACAAGGACTCTATGGTCATGTCGTGGCTCTGGAATGCTATGGTGCTTGAAATAAGTGACACCGTTATGTTCCTAACAACTACTCAAGAGATATGGGAAGCAATCAGACTGACCTATTCAAAGGTTGATGATGTAGCTTAAGTGTTTTAGATCAAACAAAACTCACTATGACGAAACAGGGAAACAGATCAGTGACAGAGTATGCAAACCATCTGAAAAATTTGTGGCACAAGTTGGATTATTTCCAGGTTCTTAAGATGAAAAACAGTGACGATGCGGCTGCACTTAAAGCATTCATAGAGAAGGATAGAACTTATGACTTCTTAGTAGGTCTCAATGCGGAATTCGATCCTGTAAGAGTACAGATTTTAGGAAAAGGACTATCCTCGTTGAATGAAGCAATTGCAACCATCCGCACTGAAGAAAGTGAAGAGGAGTCATGTTGGATATGCAAACGTGGGAGGGATCTGCTCTACTTACAACCAGTGCAAAAGAACAAGCCTCAGAAAAGATTTTTGCTGCTACAACCACAGAGAACAAGAAACCTGATTCGAAAGAGACAGGCAAAGGCAACCTCGTATGCAACTACTGCAAGAAAACTGGTCATATGAAGGAGAACTGTTGGAAACTACGTGGTAGGCCACAAAACCATAATCAGTCCAACTGGAATTGGGAAGGAAAAAATTGGCAGCAAAAGGGACAAGTTTATGCCACACAGAACAATAATAAGAACAACGGTGATCAGCCAAATTATAGTGGGAGACAATTCAACAAGGAAGATATCGATCGGCTTAGATCTCTCCTTGATTCACTTGAGAAACCTTCAGGTGCCTGTTCATTAGCGCTTTCTGGTATGTCTCGTGATCACATGCACTTAGTGTCTCAGATAACACCACCACAAGTTCTTGAATTGTTGATTTAGGAGCAACCAACCGCATGACCAATTCATCCCATATTTTCTCCACTTACAGTCCATGCCCTCGTTTCAGTCCATCCCATAAAAAGATTACCATTGCTGATTGATCATCTACTGTAGCAGGCCAAGGCAATATATCTTTAGAACCATCCTTGTTTTTAAAAAATGTCTTGCATGTTCCCAATTGACAACCAAACTCGTTTTCATCCAACAAGTTGTTAAATATATGAATTGCAATCTCATTTTTCAAAAACACTTTTGTGTATTTCAAGACCAAGCAACGAGGAAGATGATTGGGCATGCTAAGGAGGAGAGTAGGAAAGTGAATGCTAGGATCAATTATCCATCTCTACTTCTATTAGATTCTTTCACAAATAAAGACCAAAATTTTCCCCATCATTTACAACTTGGTCATCCTTCTTCCAGGACTCTTAGTCTTATGTTTCCTTGTTTAAAAATGTTCATTTGAACCAACTTCATTGTGATATTTGTGAGTTTGCCAAACACAAACGTGTTTCTTTCTCTCCAAGCAATAATAATGGTTCCCTTTTCAGTTGATACATAGTGGTGTTTGGGGTCCATCAAGAATTGTTTATCTTTTTGGGGCACGATGGTTTGTTACATTCATTTATGATTGTACTTGGGTCACTTGGGTTTTTCTCATAAAACAAAAATCTGATTTAGCCAATATTTTTCCAACCTTTCATAATATGATAAAAACTCAATTTAGGGTGAGAATTAAAAGAGTAAGGACACACAATGGGAGAGAATATTTTAACCAGTTTTTTTAACCCATCATAACAAGGAAGGGATAATTCATGAATCCTTGTGCATTGACAAGCCTCAACAAAATGGAGTAGCAGAATGAAAGAATGGACACATTCTTGAAACTACTTGTCCCCTGCTTTTTTCAAAGAAAAGTTCCTAAATTTTTTTAGAGGGAAGCCGTTCTGGCCGCCACACATCTTATCAATTAATTACCATCCAAAGTATTAGGGTTCAAAAGTCCTTGGGAAACACTGCCACATCACTTTCCAAATTTTCAAATCCCAAACAAATCGCCTCCTAGGGTATTTGGGTGTGTCGTCTATGCTCATATTCATTCTCACAATCGAAGCAAACTTGATCCTCTGGCATTAAAGTGTGTGTTCATAGGATACTCTTCAACTCAAAAGCGCTACAAATGTTATCATCCACCTACCCGGAAAATATATGTTTCTGTCGATGTCACATTTGTTGAACATGAGAGTTTCTATCAGCATCCTTCTCCTCAGGGAGAGACAATCTCAGCTTATTATGAGAAGGATGATGATATCCTACTTGTGCCGATCTCTCACAATCCCAGAGACAAGTGTCTATTGTTCCTCCACCATTAAAGTCTACACCTGTTCCTCCACCATTGAGCCCGCGCCCTTCCTCATCATCTGTTTCTCCTGAGACAGCCAGTGCCTTCTAAGCCTCAAACTTAATCACCTCTCAAAACTCCACCAAGACCAGCCGATCCAATAGTCACCAGACCACTCCAACTCTATGTAAGGCAAAAAGAGCACAAGACTAATTTGAAGCAAGCCCAAGAGTTAGAACCGATGCTTAAGAAGGAAGTTATCCAAGAGAAAGACACCACTCAAGTAAACACTCCTACTCCTATGTTTAAAAAAAGAGAGTTAGATTTACCCATTGCAATTCGAAAAGGTACCTGACGTTGTACACAACAGCCACTTTCACAATTTGTCTCCTTCGAAAAAATATCCTCCTCACATAAGGCCCTTCTCACCCACCTAAACTCAATAGCCATTCCTAAAACACCATTTGAGGCATTAAGTTGTAAGGAGTGAAAACATGCTATGAAAGTTGAGATGGACACACTCGAGATGAACAGAACTTGGAAGATTGTCGAGTTGCTGAAAGGAAAGAGACCGGTGGGGTGCAAATGGGTATTCTCGGTAAAATATAATGCTGATGGGACTCTTGAGCGGTATATGGCAAGGCTATTAGTGAAAGGTTACACTCAGACCTTTGGTGTGGTCTATCAAGAATCTTTTGCCCCAATGGCAAAAATGAACACGGTGAGAGTTCTATTATCTTTGGCTGCTAACTTTGAGGGGACCTTGTAGCAATTTGACGTTAAGAATGCATTTCTGCATGGAGATCTCAAAGAAGAAATCTACATGAAAGCCCCTCCAGGATTTAAAGCCACTAAGAAGAACATGGTGTGCAAATTAAGGAAGGGATTGTACGGACTGAAGCAATCGCCGAGAGCTTAGTTTGGCAGGTTTACAAGAGCAATGTTGGTAATGGGCTACAAACAAAGCCAAGGTGATCACACTTTGTTCATAAAACACACTGCTTCAAGGGGAGTTACTAAAGGCTAAGTTAGCTAAGGAATTTGAAATGAATGACCTTGGCAAGCTAAAGTACTTCCTAGGAATCGAAGTTGCTCACTCAAAGGAGGGAATCTTCATCTCACAACAGTGATCAATTTATTGAAAGAGACGGGAAAAACAGGTTGTAAACCAGTGGAGACACCTATTGAGCCGAATCGCAAGCTTGGAGAGGCAGTTGATGTTGAACTAATAGACAGAGGAATGTACCAAAGACTTGTTGGAAGGTTAATCTACCTACCTCATACCAGGCTTGACATAGCTTATGCAGTTGGTGTTATGAGCCAATTCATGCATAATCCAAAGGAGGTTCACCTCCAAGCAGTATACAAAATCCCTCAATACCTTAAGTCTAGTCCTGGACGAGACTTACTCTTCAAGAAAGGCTCACGTATGAATTTAGTACACGGATTCAGACTATGCTGGATCAGTTTCAGATGGGAGGTCAACAACGGGTTATTGTGCCTTCTTTGGAGGGAATATTGTTACAAGGAGGAGCAAAAGGTAGCCTGTAGTTGCAAGGTCGAGTGCAAAGGCTGAGTTTCATGCCGTGGCACTTGGAATTTGTGAGTTGTTATGGTTGGGAATAATTTTGAAAGATCTTAGAATTTCAATGGAGAACTCAATGAAGTTGTTTTGTGCTAACAAGTCAGCCATCAATATCACCCATAATCCAGAACAGCACAATCATACCAAACACGTGGATGTTGATCGTCACTTCATAAAGGAAAAGCTTGATAGCAGACTAATTTGCACGCCATATGTCTCGACAGAAGGACAGTTAGCAGATGTGTTAACAAAAGCACTAGCGAGTCACGCATTTCAGAGATTAGTCAGCAAGCTAGGAATGGAAAATATCTACTCCCCTACTTGAGGGGGAATGTTGGAGAATATAGGCGTATAGGATATTTTTGGAGTGATTTGTGTCATTGGTGAGGTTAATTAGGAATGTATAATTTCCGAATTTTTGTACTGGTTATAGGTTGATTCTGTTAGCATTCTAATTATAGGCAGATTTGATTAGCTCCATTGTCTTTAGGGATACAATTGTATCTTTCTTGATTTGTTTTGGTTGTATCCAGCCTATAAATGCTGGTTTTCTCTGTATTGTAAAGGCATGAAATACAAATTCATTATTCCCAAGATTTGTGATACCAACCAACTTGTAACTCTGCTATCTAACCAAACTAACCCGAACCCTATCAATCAGTTGCAGTAGAACTATGTTGCTGGACTCACCTTAAAAAATGATTTTGTACTAAAGAATAAAGAGCCAATTAGTGCAAATCTAAATCACAAGGTTAATATACACATTGCTCTTACAAGACATATATGAACCGTGTAAAGATGGATCAAATTCAGATAAAATGCCATACCTGCTCTTTCATACTCCCCCAAATCAGAAAAACAACTGGCAGCAGAATCTGCCTTGCCTATGGCTTCGAATATTTCAGCAGCTTCCCTAAGGATTGAATTGGCTTCTTCAGGATTTGAAATGCGCATACGATCAGCTGTAGCTTTAAGCCCAGCAGCTTTAGACATTCTTTCCCAATAGGCATCGGAAGCTCTTTCAAAGCACATAGTGGCCATCTCATAATTGTGCTCATAGTATAGCTGTTGAGAAAAATAAAATAGGATGAAACATACTCAAGTTTACATTAATCGAAATAATGTTCTAAAGCATGAGGACAAGTAGAGGAGAAGTGGTTGCTGATAAAGGAAATGGATATAAAAATTAAACAACAACAGCTTATTTACACTATATTCCATCTTATTATAAGCATTGCTTTTCATCTCTTTAGAAATTACACAAACCTTGATGCCCCGTGATCTCCACTCTTCTGGACTGCTTGCGACTTGCATTGCTTGTGCAAGTGAATCATCCAGCTGCCTAACTTGCACCAGATACTTATTTTTCCAATAGTCAAACATTGGTTTAGCCAGTTCTGTGTTGTCACAAATCCACAGCCTTTGCCTCGTACGTGTTACCGCAACATATAATTGCTTCAATTCAGAGCATAGGATGTTATGTTTGGACATGGAAAATTTGGGAGATTTAGGTACCGTGGAGTCAAACATATCTTGCTCCTTCATGTATTCATAAATCAACCTCCACTGATTCTTTAGAGGAGATGATCCAAAAAAGTTGTACAATAACACATCCTACAAAAAGATAGAGTATTGTATAAATTAACTTTTAAGTTGGAAACTTGGAATAATGGTTGTGCATATATCTAAATATTACAAGTGAGGTTAAAAAGTCTAGCAACAATGATCTAACAAGATCTTGTCCTTAGTATTGATGCCAAAAAAAAAAAAAAAAAAAGTCCTCTGTATCCCATCTTAAACAAAGTCTCATAAATTCTTGTTGCAAAAAAAAAAAAAAAAGAAAAGAAAAAAAAAAAAAGACTACAGCACGAGGAAGTCTCAATGCTAACGTACCTGAAACTCAAGACCTTTGCACTCAAGTATGGTTAGGAGAAGTGCTTGCTTCCCAACATGGTTCGAAATCTCTTTTCGAGCAATATCGTCTCTAACTAAAATCACCTGCTCTGCGCCAAAGCCAACGATATCTTGACTCTTGTTTCCACTATTTCCAAAGATCTTTATGATTGCATTTTCATCATCCCCAGATTGAAGCACTACTGGGGCTTCCCCAAATATCAAACTAGTTTCCGGCTTTAAAGGATCAATAGAATGAGGAAAGAAATGATAGAGAAGTTCAACAATGCTTTGTGACAGTTTCAGAATACCAGCATGAGTACGGAAGTTCTGAGTCAAACAAAAAATATCCGAGACTTGTCCCTTGTCTTTCCTTTCTCCACGTTCACCTTGGGATTCCAATACAAACTTCTTGTAGAATAAATGCCGTATATCTTGGAACCTGAAATCAATTCCCCTTGCAATTGTTTGTGCAGTATCCCCGGAAAACACAAAACCTTCTTCAACATTGTCGCATATATGTTTAAACAAAGCAATTTGACTCATTGCAAGATCTTGCACCTCATCAATGTATACAAAATGCATCTGATCAGCCTCATACCTTTCGTGTTTGAGTCGACGATGAAGATCATTTACAAAATCGGCCAGATCAAATTCCCCATTTCCCATCTTCATTCTTTCATAAATTTCAAATATATCATATATCCTTTCTCTTTGGTCCCTAGTTAAAGTGGACGAGCGTCCTTCCGCTAAAATAATATAGTCTTCGCAACTTAGCCTAAGGTTGCTCTTTTCTAAGGCTCGCAGTCCACCTTTGATATGAGAAATTATTTCTGTGAAGACTCTGGAAGGATCAAGCTTTTTTGTTAACTTGGAATCAAAGTGAGGCCAATATGATGTAGTAAACTTCTCGTAGTCAACTTCTTTGGTCCTTAGGAATGTCTGAAGCAAGACTGATCTTGAGCTTCGCCTTTGACTATGAGAAAGCTTTTCCAAATCAGGGAATCTTTCAAAATAGGATTTACTCAATGTTCCATCGAGCATCATTAAGAACTTATGGAATGTTATGACAAGAGGGTAAGAGTCAGACGTGATATCAAAAAAGGAATCGGGGATGCGTGCTTCTTCATCCTCTATATCCACCATATTGGTCAAATTACTTTCATGTGGATGGCTTCCTCCGCAAGCAAAACTGTGGGAAATAACAAAAACTTACAAATCTAGGCTTAAAAAAATATTTTAATCAGAATAGCTAGAGAAAAACTAGACATAAGGTTCTTAAAGGCACAAAATGCATATAAAATTCATTCATCTATCTTATTTTTGCTGAAAGCATACATAGAACCTACTAAAATGATGAGTTATGCACAAAACAAGTTTAGATGATTTAGAAAGAGCAATGATACAAATCATGAACATCGTGAATGCACATGTACAAATATGTTGTAGGTTCTATTAAACTCAAACACCTATTTTGTACCAATTTTTTTGCCCTTGAGTGACCTTGACAATATATTTTAGTTTCATGATGTGTCATGAAACTACATTTTAACTTCTTCAACTAAAATTAGAAAATTATAGTTACAAAACTAAATAACCAAAAACCATAAAGTCGACATAATATAGCCTCACGTGAAAATAAGCTAAAGAAGCAAAGCTCTAATAGGGATATTAATATCATAAAGTAGCCCGAATTGAAAAATTGTGAGCTAGCATACAACTAAAGGATATACCACGATTTCGGTTGTTACGTTATGTACCTTTTCAAGTGGGAAACATGTTGCTTGACTGCATTGCATAGCTTAGGACTGACCGTAACAAAAAGCTGACGTAAAACAATGTTGCTAGTCTCTGCTGAGCCACTCTGATTATCATGTCCAACTACGTCGGCCTTGACACCATAAAATTCCTCCAAAGCTGAGTGATGCAATTGTTCTTTCTGAAATAACTTCTTGGTGAGAACGGTAGTTTTTCCAGTACCTGACCGTCCAAGTACAAAGGTACTTTTACGAAAAAGAATGATCTCCATTTCTTCGTCTGTCACTTCAAATGGGAGATCAATTTCTCTATCATCACGATCAGACAATAAGTGGTTCACAAAACGAGGGGACAAAGAGTAGAATTTCATCAATAACAAACTCTCGTTGACCTTTGAATTCTCAATATAACTTCTACCATCAGAAGCAACACCAACTAAATCATTTCCACTTTCATAATTGGTGAGGTCCTTAAAGCGGATAACGTCCAAAGATGGAGGCCAATTCTTTGGAACTTCCATATTTCTGGAGGGGAAAACGACAGATAAAACAAGAATGCGTTAGGATATCAATAATAACAAGTATCATTGACAGGATCTGTAAGGGGATTCTCGCCTTTTGTTACCAACATTCACTAAAATAAAAATAAAAAGGAAAAAACATACCCCTCAAAAAATTTTTCATTGCAGAGCTTGATGAAATCTTCTGTATAGTTCCCAAAAATACCATCAAGTCGTTTTATCAATTTTGGGATATCATCTTGGGACAAGACGTCCCAGATCTTCAACACTTGTACGTAATCGGAATCCTTTACAACGTCCACAGAAGAAATTACAAACAGGCCTTCAACCTTAAATTTCATGATATCCAAAGAATTTCCACAAACCGAGTCAACAATCGGCCTCTTTGGCCTCCAACCATTGGAAAGCTTAAGTAGAAGGCTTAAAACTGATTGCTTTCTCCGCATTGATTTCAATTTTTTAAATGACTTGAGAAAGTTGTCACTGAAACGAACCTAAAAAATTGGTACACACAACACAACATAAACAAAATTTCAATAACAATTAGAAAAAATAGTGTCTTAAGGAAGTTCAGAGGAAATAGATGATATCGTGTTATATCAATTTCAGCAAAAGATATTAGACTAGAGAAAACTACACCTTCCACTTCGAACTCTTGAAAAGTGTACTATTAGCATTAAGTAAGTCATCAAATTGATCAAGCTCTTTCTTGACCTCTACTATCGCCTTTGCCAAATCCATTTCATCGTCAGCGTTGAAGAAACAGCCACGATTTTTTGCGTCAACGATTAGAGCCCCCCAAAGAGATTGACTACTGGAAAGGGTTCTTTCATTACCTAGAATCCACAGAGCATGCCTGCAGACAGCAAAACGGCCAGCAGTTAGTTGCTGTAATTGATAAAAAGTAGGCAAGAACATACTGAACAATGTTTACATACCTGGCTCTTGTGAGAGCAACATTAATTCTCTCAGGCCTGGATATGAACTCGAGTGACTGACCGCTACTAGATCTTACAGTAGTCATTATTATTATGTCCTCTTCTCCACCCTGAAAACCATCAACTGTCCTTACCTTGACGTGAAAACCATCAATTTTCTCGTACTTTTTCCCAAGTTTGTCCTGAATTGCAACTACTTGTGCAGAGTAGGGAGACACTACACCAACACTGAGCTCATGTTTTGACTTAAGCCATGCTGTTTAAAAGAACAAAACGATACAAAGGGAAAAAAAAAATTATACTTGAATCTTTAAGGAATAAAAATATTGTAAAATTTCGAACCTTAGCACACAAAAGAATCAATACCATTAGAAAATTTAAAGTAATTGAAATCTTAAGCAGGAATTCGTACCTTTGTGGAGATTCTGCAGTATTTTCAAGACGATTGCAACCTCAACCATATTTTTCCGACTAAGTCCATCATCATCCTTTTCCTCTCTTCCACCAATGACATTCAGAAAAGAATAAGGACCAAACATTGATCCTGGCAGATAGCGCTTTTCATAGCTTTTCCTTGTCACTATAGGTGCATCATGAATTTGGTTATGATAGAATCTTGAATTAGGGAAAGAACTTATAGCTGGATGCATTCTGTATTGCACATTTAGCAGGCGCTTTGACTGATTTTGTGAGATCAACCTCTCAAACAAACTTCTTCCAAAACCGGCTTCTGCAGAATCCTTTTTAAGGAAACAAGCAGACGTTAGATTAAATGACCAAAAACGAAAAATAAAATGTAACAACGGCAGTATAATTATTATTAAGGAAAGGATGTACGTACTTTGCTTGTAACGGTAGCTGGTAATTGGCATTCATCACCAACAAGAACCGCATGCTTTATACCCGGAAGTTGAAGAGCTATGATTGACTCACACTCTTTGAGTTGTGCAGCTTCATCAATAACCAAAATGTTAAGTGGATCAATTTCCATTCCGTGCAGCTTATAAGAACTAGAAGCAGTGCAAAATATTAACGAAGCTCTTTGGAAACAGAACTTCCGTATTTTGTCTTCATTCCTAAAACTTGGAAGGTCGAGTCCTTTAAGGGAAGAATGAAGAGATCTCAAAAGCGAAATGCAAGCACTTCTCATTGACAGCAGGGATATTTCATCTACAAACAAATGAGAAGTGTCTTCATTTACTTCAGAATGAGAAAAAAGCTCTTCCAGTTCTTCAGAAACAACATTATCTCGAAACAACGATGATTCGAAACAATTCAGTAACCTGTTAAGGGACATCAAGTTCCGAAAGGTCTGTTCTGAAAAGTAAGTTTTAGGTATGTGCGTGCACAAAATAGAAATGCATTTTCTAAGTTGCGTGACAATTGAAACAAATATCTCTCTCGCAAATTCAAGAAATGATTTGGATTTCTCTTTGCATTCCTTCTCTTCCGTTTCAGTTTCAGTGCTTTGTTCTTTCTCTATGATCGACTGATTTTCCAGGAAAACACGGTACATAGGAACGCAATCCTCAAGAAAATGTATCATGGAAGTGAAGGAATGATTCCAACCAAGTGCTCCTGAGCACTCTGCAAGCCTTCGGACTCGATAATCCAAAAATATCTCTTGTATATCGAGCCCAACTTTAAGCCTCTCCTTATTGCCAAATAGAAGAATATCTCCTGCGGAACTAAACAAGGTTTCAGCCTCTGTATCTAACACCATCTTCAGGACACGGGAAGCCACTTCCGTTATCGCAACATTTGTTGGGGCACAAATAACCGTCCTATACTTCTTTCTTAACAATGCAACAAGGAGAGTAGCGATGGTTTTCGTTTTTCCAGTCCCCGGTGGGCCCCATATGAGTTGAAAAGCAGATTTTTCGTTGCAGTGTAACATGTGAAGACAGGAAAGAATTGCACTAGCCTGAGACTCATTAAGATTGGAAGATAAATTCCCCACCAACTTAATATTGTCGCCGTCTTCAAAACAGGAATCACAATCTTCCTTATACTGTTTGAAAAAAAAGATTTTGGTCAAAGTATAAAAAATGGCATTGAAGGATATAAATATGAAACAAATGGAGCACGTCACTTTGAATAATGTCAGTAAATAAACCAAGCAAAATGAACTTGAATGAAAGCGGAAGCTTACCTCCGAATCAATGCACAGAACATCATTCAGAATCTTCGGATTTCTGAACATATGCAAAGCTTTCCATATTCTTCTCTGAGTAGTCATGTTGGCCACGAAAATGACATACAGCGATGTCCGCATCTCAATCTCGAGTTCAAACTCCTTTGATGCCTTGACTTTGAAATAAGTAGAGCAAACATCATCCACATTTTCATCCTCCGTGATATTGGTCACTGATAAAAAGCTCCATGATCTGCCTATCCTTTCCAAGTCAAATAAGGTCTCCGGTTTCGCATTTGCTAAAACTAAGAGATCCCCAGGCAAAGTTCTGTACGGCTCCTTACTACGATCATTGGATCTGCTCTTCCAGTAATCAACTTTAACTTGATATACTTTTGCTCCGTGCGGCTTAGACTCATCAAAAGCTGCGACCTCAGCAAACGGTGCCTTACACAGGATCTCCATACTCGAGTACAACTGTGCTCGGGTATCTTCCAATAAAGGGTAGACATAAGACCCCAAATAATGCTGAACTGATTGAAATGATTCGGGAATCTTTTTTACCTAGAGAAATGAATGTTCAGAACACGAATCAAAAAGCTTACAACTGATATAATGGATTAGATGTTAACAGAGTTATTTTTTGCAAGCCACCTACAGGAGGGCGTGTCGGAAAACACAGTAGATGAGATATGAGAACACATGAAAAACCACACTGAAAGGAATTTTGAGCAGGAATTTTTCAAATGTACCTAGAAGAACACTTCCCTTTGATAGAGAGACAAACTCGTAAGTCTTTGGTACATCACTGACATCAAGTCACCGGAAAATTCATGGCCTAAACAACTAATTAGCAATTTTAATAATCTAAATCAATTTCACGACAAAAGCTTTTACACTGCCAGGAAGTTGGTATGAACCAAAGAAATTTTTTTTTTAATATTTTATTTTAGTTTTTATAGAAACAAAGAACTTCATAACATGCCTAGTTGAACATGTATTCTAGTGACCATGCAGAATGCTACTTAAAACCACCAATATGGTTTGTTATAGCAATAATCGCCTATACATTTTCTACAAACATCCAAGTAGAGGAGTATTTAATTTTTTATTTTATTTTATTTTATTTTATTTTATTTTATTTGTATGAAACAGAAATCAAATATGTTCGAGCGGAAATAAGAAATAAATCAAAGGAAAGAGAAAAAAAAAAAAAGTAATTTTAACATTTTAACATTTTCTAATTTGTTGGTTTACTATAACAAGTTTTGAGACACCTTATCATGCCCAAATCAATGATCGGTCAAAATTGGAGGCAAAAGGAAAGAAAAAACGTAACAAGTTTTTTTTTTTATTTTTTATTTTTTATTTTTTATTTTTTTTAAAGAATCGTAACTTACTTACCAATAATGTTACACGTCCTTCCTCAAATAATAATAATAATAATAATAATAATAATAATAATAATAACAATAACAATAACAATAACAACAACAATAATAATCTCACACGTCCATGTTTGTCAGAAGAATCTAAAAAATTACTTTTTTTTTTTAAGAAAATAAAATTACACTTGCTTATTTATAAATACACACACAGTGCAAAAAACCACTTCACAGAACATAAAGTTAAAAAATGTGAATTCAAACAAACAAACAAGCAAAGTTATAAGGAAAAACCTTGTCTTTATAGAGATCTTCATTGGAAATGTCTTCAACCGACCAAGAAAACACAGTATCAGTAAAAGGGTCGGTGGAAGTTTTCTTTCTCAAACCTGACGTTTCCCCTTCCATCATTTTTCTGCAACACTTGGACTTAAAGTCCTCTTTATCTGCATTTAATAACTCCAAACATGTATATAACATCAAGAATCAAACAATAACCCATTTCAAAGAGAGAGAAATAAAATGGGTTTCTTAGCCACAAAGCTTTCGTAAAGAAAGAATAAAAAAAAAGAAGAAAATATTCAGGGGGTGTTTGGTTTATGAGTTTGAGTTAAGATTTTTAAATTTCAATAGTAATTTTTGTTGACTTTTTCAGAAAAGATAAAAAACTTTTTCAGAAAAAAACAAAAATTGAGTTTAAATTCATGAGTTTAAAATTGGATGCCAAACTCACCCTCAATATGGGTTTCTTTTTGAGAAGCAAATGTGAAAAGAAAACTAAGCGGGTGTTTGGTGAATGGGTTTAGTTTAAGATTTTTAAGTTTAAATAGTAATTTTTTAAAAAAGATAAAAAAAATTTTCAAAAAAGATAAAAAAAAATTTTCGAAAAAAAACAAATTTAATAATAAAAAAAATATAATTTAATTTAAATTAAATTTGTGTCGAAACTCACCCCAAGAGTGTCACAGCACTAACACGCATTCAAAGAAAGTGATGTGCACTGGAGGAGTCCTTTTACTTGTTTCCGTACGGTGTTTGTGGAAAAGAGGCTCACTGTGGTTGTTTTCAATCCAAGGGGGAGACAGGTTCCTTTGAAAAAGAAAAGTAGGATAGAAAAAAATAATAATAATAATATTAAAGAAAAAACTATAATAGCTTACCTAGGAAGTTCTTTAAACATAGTACGTCCGTACACCATCGACCTTGACCTTTGCGTTTACCAAATAAATAAATAAATAAATAAATTTGGATCTCGTTTAAGGAGACAGCTAGGGAAGGTATTTTAAAAATTAGATTGAAAATATATATTTGATATAAAATTTTTTTAAAAAATTATAGTTATGGAAAATAGTACAAAAATTTGTATGTGCTAGGACAAAATATACAAAATGGATTTTGTCTTATTCATCTTATCATTATAAATATTTTTACATAAAATCATCTCATTTTAATTTGGAATGAGAAAGTTACGTAATTTTAAAATTTTTTAAAAATGAAAAATAGAGAAAGTTTGATATAAACTTAGGATTCTAAAATTCAAATGGTTTGCCATCTCGAGATGGGGTCAAGATGTCTCCTTAGTGTGTTTATTTTAACATAATATGTATTTGTGTATCTCATAATTGTATTCCAATGCAGCTATATTTGAACAATAAATCAACTCAAAATGATATCCATTTATTTTTTTAATCTATTTTTACCAATCACATTACATACTCCAACTTTCTCACTCCAATGCACATTATTACCAGTATTCAAATGTAAGTAATCTAAGGGTTCGTTTCGTGAAACGGTTTGAGTTAAGATTTTTAATTTGAGTTGAAAATAAGTTAAGTTGAGTGTTTGATAAAAAGTTTGAGTTGAAAAGTTTAACTTGAGTTGAGTTAAGATTTTTAAGTTGAGTTGAAGATAAAGTTAAGTTAAGAGTTAGAGTTGAGTGTTTGATAAAAAGTTTAAGTTGAAAAGTTTAACTTGAGTTGAGTGTTTGGATGTAAAAAGTTTGAGTTAAAAAGTTTAACTTGAGTTGAGTATTTGGATGTAAAAATTGAGTTGTATTGGGTAATGTAATTTATTAGAATTGTGTTATGTATTGGAAATTAATAATTTAGTAAAAAAATTTTCATTTAATTTGGTTCCTATGTATAGAATAATTGTGACTATAGTCCATAAAAAAAATACTTTTAGTTAGATTATTTTTATATGACTCACAATTTAGGAGGTCTTTCATATATACTTCATGGAAACCAACATAGAAGCTCTGAATGTGACGTTTAGATTTGTTAGTCGTTTTACTTTGAGATTTAAACAATTTTCATTCACTATTTCTATTCAACTTTTATAATCAAGAAACCTAAAATCAAATCCTAGAATCAAGCTAATTGAAGTATATAATTTTGCATAAATTCTAAAAATGAAAAGAATCATAAAATGGTAATTAGAAGAATAAATGCAACGACCCGCCTTGCCATTACACTGTTGACTTTCTTACTTACATACTTATAAATTAGCTCAAACACAGCGGAAATTTTTTTTTTTTTTTTTTTTTGCTTATATGCACGAATTAAAACGTGTTCTTAGAAAATGTGTCTGAATAAAATATAGTTACATAATTATAAAAGCTCAAAAGTCAAAACGCGTAGCGGCATAGAGTCTCACGATTTCACAGCTTGCCTCGCCATGCCTCGCCACCTTGTATCACGCATTACCGACGGGCTGCTTACCTACAGCATAAATGTAAGACAGTGAGCTTTCGCTCAGCAAGTACAACTGTCTCATCCGCGACTTACATATAACCATATCGAAAATACATTTCTAACTTAACATACATATCCATACATAACCATTCATAATCACGTAAGATCATTCATACTAACATAAACTCACAATGCCTAAACATGCATGGTCCCGTTATGCTCATATTTACTTACTTTGCTTATCTCTTTTTTTAGGGCTCTTACCTTGGTGTTCGTACCCGGCGCGCGACTATGGAGTGGTTGGGGCGGCCAGCCCATTCCAACTCAAACCATAATCCTACCCGACCTCGGACGGGTGGTACTACACCGGCAAGCTCGCTTGCCTTCTTATGTTTCCTTATATTTTCTTAACTCAATCTTGAGTTTATTTATCTTGTAGGAATTTAGTGAACATGCAATCGTGATGTCACATAATCCTAACTCATACTGAATATTAATTCATATTTGATCATGCTTTCTATACATGGCATACTAGCACAATTGACATGGCAATTAACTTATAGCGCAACATCGCATAGCATACAATATCATACACCCTTAGCATGCATCTAATCTTACTTTAGTAAGCATCAACTAGAGCCTATGCTGTAGGCGGAGTTGTACTTACCTCTAGTGCTAATTCCTTTACTATCGTTGTCTTGTCTCGAAGCACAGCTACACGTCCTCTCCTGCTTGAGAAGAGACATACGTAAGTTTCTGTTTCTTGTGTAGAATGCTGATACCCTAACCAACATACCTACTAAAACCTAGTTGTATGTCCCCGTCAGAAACTGACTTGTCCTAGATTGGCCTTTTACTGTTGGGGATTAATTTGAACTAGATTAATCCCTTAAGAGGCTACGTTGGATAACCTCTTAATTTTCTCCTTTAACTTCCATTGGATTTTTCTTTACTACCTTGGGCTTACCATTCTATTATAGCATATGGGGTCAATGGCCTTGACCCATTTTGCTTGGTCCATTAACTTATGGTAGTCCTTAGGGTTACTTTGGATAACCCTTAAGGTTACCTCTTTCTTATTGTGGGTCGACCAAAGTTGACAATTGGTCAACTACTGGTCAACCCTTGTCAATTCTGGGTCCTGTGGGCCTAAGCCCGGTAACTCGGGTCATATTCCTGGCTACGGCCCGTAATCGGCTTGATTATCATTTTTATTTGGAAAAATACATCTTCTTAAATTTTCTTAACTTAAAATTACATTTTCTTCCTTTTTGCACTTTTACAAGATTTTTCTCAAAAATCCGTAAAACTCTTTATAAAATTCCGACTTTTGAAATAATTACTTATAAATGTCATTTAAAGTCGAAACCCACCTTTGGAACGGTTTTCGCAATTAAAATAACGGTTTAGAACACTTTACAATATTTTTTGAAAACACTTTGTAAAACTTTGGTGAAGGAATTTTCGGATTCCTTGCGCACCTCTCATTAAACACGTCTATTTTAAAAATCCGTCAGGAATTTGAAAAACTTGTCTTCACAAAAATTGTAGCGATCGAAAAATGTTAAAACTTTCGTGTTTTGCAAAAAATCAAATTCTGCCTAGATTGATACCAGTTTTTTTTTTTAAACCGGCTGACTCCGAAAAATCTGGTGGAACTGCGCCCAGGGGTCAGCCACGGGTTTTGTTGAAAACAAAGGCCTTTGGAGCCTTATTTTGGTATTCTGTCCAATCTTTCCTCTAGAAAAACTTGTTCCGAGAAACTTTCGTGTTTTGAGTTTTAACCCATTCGGCCTCTAGAGGCCTCAAAATCTCACTTTTTCAAAACTGGTCAGGTTCAACCCGAATCTGGACAGTTTCGGTTTCATTTTCGGTTTGCGTCCTATTTCGCGAATCTAACTCAACCGAACACTTCGGGAGCCTACGATTCAAACACACAATGTTTTCTAACGTCCCATAAAGCCCAAAAATCCGATTTAATCAGTTTTTGCAACCCAAAATAAAAACAAAACCCTAGAGTTGCTTTGGTGTTACTCTAACATTCCATCACATACAACCACCACAAAATCAACCCTAAGCTAGCATGCATTTTCTTGGCTGCCTTGGGCAGATTTTCGGCCACAAATGGGGACACACAACCCAAGTTTTTCTAGCATGAATTTCATACAAAAATCATCACAAACCAAGCAAGAATTTAAAGTTAAACCAACCCTAGAGCTAGAAATCAAGCACATGCAAAAATCTAGAGCAAAAATAGAATTTGGACTTATGTCCATACAACCCCATTGAAGACTTAAATTAAACTTGAAATAAAGCTCAAAATAAAGGGATTAGGGTTTGAGAGATTACCTAGAACCAAGGTTAGTTTGGTTGGAAAAAAATTTCTTCCTCCTCCTAGCTCACCAAAGCTCACGGCTAACCTAGGAAAAATGGAGATCCAAGAAAAAAAATTTGTTAGCTCTTCTTGCATCTTCCAAAGCCGAACCTCAAGAGCAAAACCCCAAGAAAAAATTCAAGAATCACTCACCTCTTGTTCTCCCTCTCTTTGATCGGCCACAACAAGGAAAGATCACAAAAAAGTTTCTCAATCTCTCTTGCTCTCACTCCTTGAAGAACCGGATCTCTAAGACTCAAAACCTCAAAATTTTTCTTTGATTTTCTCTCTTCTCTCTCCTCTCCCTTGGCTGCCGAAAGTGTGAGTGAAATGCAAGGGTTTGGTTCATTATTTTTACTACAAAGAAAAGAGAGAGAATGGAGGGGATTTGATTAGACAAGTGGTTGGCTTCTATCCCTTAAATCTAGGCTTGTGTCTCCCTCTTTTGCTCAAGCAAAAACCGTGCATGGTGTGTGTGTGGAAGGGCTGCCGAAAATGAGATGGGGGAAAGGGCTGAAAATTGCATTAAATGCATGGGAAAGTGATGGACAAGGGTAGGTGGTTCCTTACCTTAATTTAAGGCTTTCTTTTCCATCTCCTTTTTTTTTTTTCTTTTCCTTGCTCTCATAGCTATTGCAGCCGGCTGGCAAAAGGGTGGAGGGCAGCTAATAAATTGCTTTGGTTGGTGGAGAAAGGTTGACATGTAACTAGGGTGGTGGTTTAGTTTAGTTAGGTTCTAACTTGGCTAGTTATCTTTCAAAACTCATTTTTCTTCCCTCTTGTGCTACACAGATAATTTTAATATTGTGATTTTTCAAAACACAATATTTTTATCTCATATTGAAGTACAAGATTTATCTGTGTGAATTTCGGATCAAAAAATATTTTTCTCAAATTTTTCCGAACCCTTTTTGCCATTAAACTCTAACTCGGTGTGCTTGATTTTCTAGGGACGTTTTACGGCTTATTCTTGCTATCTAGTTCACAAAACTCATTGTCGGAACTCGTTCCGCGCTGAACTCGAAAAATCTCAAAAAGTCAAAGGGTTGACTTTTTGTCGGTCAAACTTTGACTTTTTCGGTCAAAGTTGACTTTCGTAAAATTTTGCACCGTTCCGACCGTTTCGACTTGAAAGGTCCGTTTCCGAGTTTAGAAATAAATTTTGAGTCTTCTCAACCCATTAAAATTCACAAATCTTTTCAAGAGCCTTCAATCGAGCTCTTTCATGAAAATTTTCATAAAGTGAAAATAATTCCTTAAAAGGAAAAAAAAAATGTACATGGAAAAATTCGAATATTACAATCTACCCCCCTTAAAAATTTTCGTTCTCGAAAATCAGAACAATTCGGGGTAATTCTTTCTCATCTCTCCTTCCAATTCCCAGGTTGCTTCTTCAACCTTGTGATTTCGCCAAAGAACTTTAACTAGGGGAATGGTTTTATTTCTCAAAACCTTCTCTTCCCTATCCAGTATACGAACGGGCTTCTCCTCGTACGTCAAATCTGTTTGGACTTCAACCGGTTCCTGACTGAGGATATGGGAAGGATCTGACACATACTTCTTCAGCATCGACACGTGGAAGACGTTGTGCATTGATGCTAGCTCCGGTGGTAGGGCAAGCTTGTAGGCTACCTTGCCAACCCTTTCGAGAATTTCGAACGGTCCGGTATACCTTGGGCTAAGCTTCCCTTTCTTCCCAAAATGCATTACCCCCTTCATCGGGGAAATCTTGATGAATACTGCATCGTCGACTTGGAACTCCAGCGGTCTCCTACGTTTATCGGCATAGCTTTTCTGGCGGCTGAAAGCTATGTCGAGCCTCTGCTTTATTTTCTTAACATCTTCAGAGGTCTTTTTGATGAAGTCGGTAGTTTGGATCTGCTTCTGCCCGACTTCTTGCCAATGGATCGGTGATCGACATTTTCTCCCATACAATGCTTCAAATTGAGCCATTCCAATCGAAGCATGATAACTGTTGTTGTACGAAAATTCGATCAATGGCAGCTTCTGATCCCAATTTCCTCCGAAATCTAGGACACATGATCTGAACATGTCCTCCAATGTTTGGATGGTTCTCTCCGACTGGCCATCGGTTTGGGGGTGAAATGCTGTACTGAACTTCAATTTCGACCCCATAGCAGCATGAACACTCATCCAGAATCGAGACGTGAAACGTCCATCGCGATCTGAGATGATCGATTTCGGCACTCCATGATATCTGACGATCTGAGCCACGTAGATTTCTGCCAACTTCTCTACCGAAAAAGTGGTTGTTATCGCAATAAAATGGGCTGATTTGGTTAATCTGTCCACAATGACCCAAATCGTGTCGTTTCCACTTGACGTCCTGGGTAACCCTACTACGAAATCCATAGTAGTTTGCTCCCATTTCCATTCTGGGAGCTCTATTTTCTGCAAATCTCCTCCAGGATGCCGGTGTTCGGCCTTAACCATCTGGCAAGTTAGGCACTTGGACACAAAATCCGCCACTTCGTTCTTCATATTTGGCCACCAGTAGTTCTTTCGGAGGTCCTGGTACATCTTGGTCGCTCCCGGGTGTACCGAATATGGCGTCTCGTGTGCTTCTATCATCACCTGATCCCTCAAGGCTTCCACATTAGGCACATAAATTCTGTCCTTGAAGTAGACTATGCCATCCGCAGAAGTCCTAAACTCCTTACCCTTGGGGCTAAAAAGTTGCATTTTCAGCAGAAAATGGTCTTTTTCTTGGTGCTTCTTGATGGAATCCAGGAAATCGGACTGAAGAGTCAGAGCAGATAACCTTCCGGTCAACATTTCCAAGTTAAACTCCGAAATTTCCCTTTGTAGAGGCTTAGGAAGTACTTCGATAAACATCAGCGTGCCTACCGATTTCCTACTTAGAGCGTCTGCCACCCGGTTTGCCTTACCTGGGTGGTAAAGGATCTCACAATCATAATCCTTTACGAGCTCTAGCCATCTACGTTGCCTCATGTTTAGCTCCTTCTGAGTGAGAATGTACTTGAGGCTTTGATGATCGGTGTAGATCGCACATTTGTTTCCGTACAAATAGTGCCTCCATATCTTGAGTGCGAACACAACCGCTGCTAGCTCCAAATCATGAGTGGGATAATTCCTCTCGTGATTCTTCAGTTGTCGTGAGTCATAGGCCACCACCTTTCCTTTCTGCATCAAGACTGCTCCTAATCCATTTTTGGAAGCATCACTGTAGATCACGAAGTCTCCAGCTTCTATGTCAGGAATTATCAATACCGGTGCGCTTGTCAGCTTCCTCTTGAGCTCTTGGAAATTTTCTTCGCACTTCGGGGTCCACTCGTATTTCTTGTCCTTCCGTGTGAGTGCTGTCAGTGGTGCAGCGATTTTGGAGAATCCTTCGACGAATCGTCAATAGTATCCTGCCAAACCCAGAAAACTTCGTATTTCCGTAACGTTCTTGGGTGCTGACCACGAACTGACCGCTTCTACCTTTGCTGGGTCTACTGAAATTCCTTCTTTCGATACCACATGCCCCAAGAAGTGTACCTTTTCCAGCCAAAATTCACACTTTGTGAACTTGGCGTACAGCTGATTCTGCCTCAACGTCTCCATGGTTAATCTCAAGTGCTGTTCATGTTCCTCTTTGGACCTGGAATAAATTAGTATATCGTCAATAAAGACGATAACAAACTTATCCAAATAGTCCCTGAACACTCGGTTCATGAGGTCCATAAAAGCAGCTGGGGCATTGGTTAATCCAAACGGCATCACCAAAAACTCATAGTGTCCGTAGCGCTTTCGGAATGCCGTCTTGGAGATATCCGCCTCTTTAATCCGGAGCTGATGATAGCCTGAGCGTAAGTCAATCTTCGAAAACACGACTGCTCCTCTAAGTTGATCGAACAGATCGTCAATCCTTGGGAGAGGGTACTTGTTCTTGATCGTGATCTTGTTCAGCTCTCGGTAGTCGATAAACATCCGTAGCGATCCGTCCTTCTTCTTTACGAACAGAACGGCCGCTCCCCACGGAGAGTGGCTCTGTCGAATAAATCCTTTGTCGAGCAGCTCTTGCAACTGTACCTGGAGCTTTCTCAACTCAGCTGGTGCCATATGGTAGGGCGTTTTGGAGATAGGTGCAACTCCTGGCAGCAATTCAATCTCGAACGAAATCTCTCTCTCGGGTGGAAGTCCCGGTAGTTCCTTTGGAAATACATCCACATATTCCCTTACAATATGGACGTCTTCCGGTTCAAGTTCTGTTTCTCGCTCCTTGTCTACTATGTTAGCTAAATACCCCTGGCAACCATTAGCTAACAGCTTCCCGGCTTTCATAGCTGAAACGATTCTGACGGTCGAACTTCGGCGTCGTCCGCAAAAACTGAACTTTTTATCACCATAGGGGCTGAATGTCACGCAGCGCTTCCGACAGTCGATTGTTGTGTTGTACCTTCCCAAGAAGTCCATTCCCAAGATCACATCGAAATCGTGGAGTTTGATTGCGATGAGATCTACGGATAATTCCTTACCGCAAATAATTATAGGAGCCTTTTGGATCCAAAATTCGGACCGCAAAATCTCGCCCGATGGCAAGGAAGTTTGCAAAGGTTGCTCTAACCTATCCACACCTCTTCCTAATTTCTGGGCGAACTCCAACGATATGAACGAATGGGTGGCTCCAGAATCAAACAGCATAATTGCATGAAGAGTGAAGATAGAAATCTGAACTGTCACCACGTGTGACGTTCCGGCTTCAGCATCTCCCCTGGTGTAGGCATAGATTCTGGCCTGTGGCTCAGGAGCTTCCAATCTACCTTGGTTAATCGGAGGTCCTTCCAGTCTGGCCTGGACAGCGTGCAGTTGGCGGTTGTTTGCATTTCGGTTGGGATAGGGCTGATTTTGGGCCTGAGTATTCTGGGGGCAGTCCCTGGCAAAGTGCCCCTCCTTGCCGCACACATAGCAGGCACTTGAACCCATCCGGCACGCCCCGGGGTGCTTCCGGCCACATTTCGCACAGGGGGGATAACTGGCGTTGTTCCCCTCGTTGCCTCGGTTGTTCTTCTTTGGCTGGAAATTCTTCTATTGGCCCTGGCCTGAGAAGTTCCCCTTGCGCTTGTTCCTCCTAAATTGTTTGGAACCTTGCGCAGGGTTACTTGATTGACCCTTCTGAGAATTTTCCGAGCCTTGTCGAGGTTGCGTGGGCTTCGCTGCTGCCTTCTCTTCCTTCTTGGCTTTGAAAATCTGAGCCCTGGCCTCCTTATCTTGATTGATCCAGTATTCGGCCCTGATTGCCCGGCTGATGCAGTCAGATACCGTGGTAGACGGGCTGCTGCCGGCACTAACCTGCTTGGCTATGTCGGTCCGGAACATCTTCATTAGCCTCCGTACCTTCTCCTTTTCGCTGTGCACCAGGTCTGGGCATAGCCGAGCCAGCTGCTCAAACTTCTTCACGGCTTCCATAACCGTCATCGATCTCTGACGAAAGTTAGTAAACTCATCATGCTGGACTGCGAGGATCTCCGGGTTGTAGTACATAGTCTGGAACTCCGTCACGAACTCTTGCCATGTCATCCTTGCGACGTCCCGGCGCATCTGTACCGTCGTCCACAGTGTCTCGCATCCTTTTTGAGAGCGAAGGATGCACAGAGAACTTTCTCCTGCTCAGACAGCCTCATGAAATCCAATATGACTTGGATGTCAATCAGCCAGTTGTCAGCAGCGATCGGGTCTGCCGTGCCCTCGAATTCTGGCGCCTTCATCCGCCTGAAGCGCTCGTATAGTAGATCTTCTCTTACCGGCGGCAGGTTCGGCTGTACTTCGACAGGTGCCACGGGAACATTAACGTTCAGAGGGATCGGAGGCGGAACCTCCGGTTGAGCTGCTGGTTGCGCCGCTGGTGTCGGCGGTATCACAGGTGGTATTACTGGCGGTACCGGTTGCGTTGGAGGTGGAACCTCATTGACCCGAGGTCTTTGCTGCATCTCAGTCATTTGAGCTCGAAGCCGTGCTGTCTCTTGCTGTGACTCTTGCAGCTGTCATTGTAGGTCTGCTACAATGGCGGCCAGGTTTGGCTCTGGTGGGTTCAAAGGCATGGTTCTCCTTGGACGAACCATCTTCTATGCTCTATCATAAGAAAGACATTATCATGTCATCAATATCCTTTCTTTTTCATAACTTAACTATCTTGCTGTAAGATCTCAATTCCACACATATCATATCATAAAAATCAACATGTATGTCATATCAAAATGAAAAGGTACTATAGTATCACACTAGAAAGTTAGTACATCATAGCTTTATAATCATAATTTAATTTTCATAATAGACATACTCATGTCATACATATACCGTATCTGCACGGTCTCTTTGTACACTTTCAAAAGTACAACATAATACTGATCATAAGCACATACTCTGTACATTGTAATTCACCATGCTGTAATTACATATAACATTCATAAAACTATTCATACATCTTTATATATATCCGGTCAAAAATACAGGATGGAAGTGTTTATCACTTTACCCTCAAACCGTATAAACATGGCTCCAAAAATACATAATCAAAAAGAATGGGATGGAAGTGTCTATCACTTTCCATCGTATAACATATATACGTGCCCTGTCAAAAAGGTGATGGAAGTGTTTGTCACTTTCCACCGTACAATATCAGGGCTGGGATGGAAGTGTCTACCACTTTCCATCCTATACATAGGGTCCTAAGTCAACATACATACATGAAATCACAAAACAAAATACCTACAATCCTAAATCAAAATAAGTACAAACGCTCTCGATGCTAACTAGTAACCTCAAATGCGTAGATCGAGACGTCGGAGTCTGCATCGGTATCTGGGTCTCCATCCCCATCGTGGAACGGGAACTCCTCTGGGTCTTCTTCTTCCTCTTCATCGTCGCTGACGGCTACAACGTCGTCGTCGTCGACCTCGATGATCTCGATGTCTGGCCCGGCTGCGGGCTCCGCCTCAATCTCCTCGTCCTCGTCATCACTGAGGATGATAACGAGTGGAGGGTCCTCCGGTAAGTCGATAACTTCCACTACATCATCAGCACCCTCATCATCATCTCCCATGGGATCCTCGGCCTCCATAGGGTCCTCGGCCTCCTCCTCCGGGGCCGGCTGATCTGGGACGTCTGGAATCGGGTCCTCGGGAAGAACTGGGCCCGGCTCGTACACTGGACTCGCTTGGCCGGCGTCGTCGGCTGGCATCGAGTGTGGGTGCAGGTGGGCAGTAACTTGAGCCGTGTGAGCAGCAACCTCTACGTCCAAAATGGACTCCGTCATGGCTTCCATCGTCACTTCCGACGTGGGCTCCATGACATGGGGTCGGATGGGAGGTGGAACTCCGTTCCGCAGTAGTACAAAAGCATGAAGTTGGCGAAATGGTAGATCCTGAGTGATATGAAGCAGCATGGCCTCCTGGAAACGCTGGCAATAATGCAGCATCGACTCGTGCGGGTAAGCGTGCCACTCGATAGCCATACTCCGGTAGCGACGGTACTGCATGTCTCTGTAGATCTCGGGGTCTCGGTATGGCGCATCGCCTCCCTGTCCCTCAGCAGGAGCCGGTCCATACCGCGCTAGAATGAGCGTGCGGAAGTGTGCCCATGTCCTGTCGAGCAGCTGTCGCTCTCCATCTGTTACCCACCACAGTCGGGCGTCCCCAAGCAAACACCGACTCGCTAACAGAACTCGCAGACGGTCTCCGATGTGACAAAGGCGAAAAATCGTCTCTAAATCATGTATCCATGCTCCTATTGGGACTGACTATTCCACGCCGTCAAACAGTAACGGTCGGGCTCCATAAAATGCTTCGGTCGTATCACGATCGGCGTACGCTACGTCCGGATCCATCTCACGCGTCTAACATAACATAATCTCGGAAAAATAAATACTAGTGCGTAAACATAATAAAATAAATTTTAACTTACAATGATGGCAGCGATGACCGGCAGACTGTGAAATCTTATCGCAGGGAACCTCTCTGATACCAACTCTGTAACGACCCGCCTTGCACAAGCCGTTACACTGTTGACTTTCTTACTTACATACTTATAAATTAGCTCAAACACAGCGGAAATTTTTTTTTTTCCTTATATGCACGAATTAAAACGTGTTCTTAGAAAATGTGTCTGAATAAAATATAGTTACATAATTATAAAAGCTCAAAAGTCAAAATGCATAGCGGCATAGAGTCTCACGATTTCACAGCTTGCCTCGCCACGCCTCGCCACGCCTCGCCACCTTGTATCACGCATTACCGACGGGCTGCTTACCTACAGCATAAACGTAAGACAGTGAGCTTTCGCTCAGCAAGTACAACTTCTCATCCGTGACTTACATATAACCATATCGAAAATACATTTCTAACTTAACATACATATCCATACATAACCATTCATAATCACGTAACATCATTCATACTAGCATAAACTCACAATACCTAAACATGCATGGTCCCGTTATGCTCATATTTACTTACTTTGCTTATCTCTTTTTTTAGGGCCCTTACCTTGATGTTCGTACCCGGCGCGCGACTATGGAGTGGTTGGGGCGGCCAGCCCATTCCAACTCAAACCATAATCCTACCCGACCTCGGACGGGTGGTACTACACCGGCAAGCTCGCTTGCCTTCTTATGTTTCCTTATATTTTCTTAACTCAATCTTGAGTTTATTTATCTTGTAGGAATTTAGTGAAAATGCAATCGTGATGTCACATAATCCTAACTCATACTGAATATTAATTCATATTTGATCATGCTTTCTATACATGGCATACTAGCACAATTGACATGGCAATTAACTTATAGCACAACATCGCATAGCATATCATCGCATAGCATACAATATCATACACCCTTAGCATGCATCTAATCTTACTTTAGTAAGCATCAACTAGAGCCTATGCTGTAGGCGAAGTTGTACTTACCTCTAGTGCTAATTCCTTTACTGTCGCTGTCTTGTCTCGAAGCACAGCTACACGTCCTCTCCTGCTTGAGAAGGGACATACGTGAGTTTCTATTTCTTGTGTAGAATGTTGGTACCCTAACCAACATACCTACTAAAACCTAGTTGTATGTCCCCATCAGAAACTGACTTGTCATAGATTGGCCTTTTACTGTTGGGGATTAATTTGAACTGGATTAATCCCTTAAGAGGCTACGTTGGATAACCTCTTAATTTTCTCCTTTAACTTCTATTGGATTTTTCTTTACTACCTTGGACTTACCATTCTATTATAGCATATGGGGTCAATGGCCTTGACCCATTTTGCTTGGTCCATTAACTTATGGTAGTCCTTAGGGTTACTTTGGATAACCCTTAAGGTTACCTCTGTGACGCCCCCTTACTACGTAGGGCCGTCACGCCTTACTTTACTTACTTTCTTACTTGAAAATTTGGGTATATTTTTTTTTGAAACTTACTTATAAAACATTTGTCTTTAGTAATACATCATTACTACTTAAGTAAACGTTTACTTAAGGTATTTATTTCCAAAATACCATAAAGCATAATTTGTATTTATCATACATGCTTATATACAAAAACTTCTTTACATCAAAAGATTTGAGGAAATTATGTGTAGTGGTATCCATACCGCCTTCGTCCGCCGCCACACCGCTCTAACAATGCCCAGCATTAAGCTGCGGGTTTCTTACCTACAGTATGAAATATAACTTGATGAGCTTTCGCCCAGTAAGCACAAACATAATCTCACAAAACATTTAAAACATCATAAAAAACATACATCATCATATGCATATGCGTGAACCATTTATGTTCCAATTATGCACTTCTTTTAACATTCTTATCTTTCTTATGGGCCCCATAGTGTACGTACCCTTAACATATAGCGCACCGCTGGATACAGTTAGATGGGGTTGCAAGTTCCTAACTGCTCCAGGAAAACACAAGTGATTACACCCTCTTACATCAGCGTGAGGGTGAATCCATAACTTGTATATAAAATCCTTCACCTTGGCGGGGTTGGTACGACACCTTACTTGTGATTTCTTACCATGTTATTTATCTTTAGTGAACATACCCTATGATGTCACTATATGATAACATATTTCTTATCTCATTAATAACATGGCATGGCATTCTTTTCATTCATGGCATTTGCAAACATGACATTTTTATAAACATGACATTTTGCAAATATGACACCTTTATAATCTTTTGCAAAAATAGCACTTTTTTATAAGCATAGCATTTTACGAAAATAGCACCTTTTATAAATATGGCATTTCGCAAAAATAGCACTTTTCATAAAACATGGCATTCATAGATATAGCATACAACATATTGCAGCATATTTGAAAACCACATATTTGAACAAAATTTACTAGCTTTCATACTGCAGGTGAGGTTTGTACTTACCTCTAGTGCTGTATCCTTAGAATCGCGTTCCTTAAATCGTCGGCAACGGCAATTCACTTTCCTGATATACCAAAAATATAGGATCAGGATCCTTTCGTAAGGTGTTGGTGACCTACCAACACTCACATTTACTTTTGGTTGTATGTCCCCTATACATAAAATCCATCTTGGCCACTTTAATTCCCATTCTTTATTGAACTTCGATTAAATCCTTGAGAGGTTACATTAGGTAACCTTTTGGTTTAGAGCCTTGTTCTATTAGTGGGCTTTGCTCATACATCCTTGTTATTGGGTTATTTCCATTGACCCCTTAAATCTTAGCCCAATATACATGTGGGTATCCCTTAGGGTTATGTTGGGTAACCCTTAAGGTTAACCTTAATTAACCTTGGGTCAACCTTTTGTCAACCCTTGGTTATCCTTGGGTTTGTAACTCGGATATAATATCCGGTTATCGTTTGTAATCGGCTTGCTTACTAATTTTACTTTAAAATTCCTCTTCCTTAATTTTTGGAAAAAATCTTGTGCAATTAACTTCTAAAAATCCTTCATTTTTCTTATTAAAATCTTAACTCTTTTAATTTAGAACATACCCTGGTTAAATCTCATTATTTTCTTTAACTTGGAATGTTTGGTATGAAACCCTCTTTTTCTTTTCTTTGTGGAAAAATGTGAGATTTCAAACCCGAGCCCTTAAAATTCATGATTTTCGAAATAAATATTTTACAAAATCATTTGGGGTCGGAAACCATCTTTGGAACGGTTTTCGAAGCTAAAATGATCATTTAAGAACACTTCATGATTTTTCTAGAAAAGATTTTCGTGAAACTCATTTGCAATATTTCGGGCTCTCTGCGCGTCTCTCACAAAACGCGCCCAGTTTAAAAATTGGCTTGGAATCTGAAAAACTTATCTTCATGAAAGTTGTAGCTATCAAAAAATTCTAAAACTTTCGTGTTTTGGACAAAATCTAGTTCGGCCTAGATCAGTACCAGTTTTTATTTGAAAACGGGTTAACTCTGAAAAACTGTGTGCAGAACGTCCCAGGGTTCAGCCACGGGTTTTGGGTAAAACGAAGGCCTTTGGAGCCTTATTTCGAGATTCTGTCCACGTTGTCCTCTAGGAAAAGTTGTTTTGAACAACTTTTGGGTTTTAAGTTTTACCTCATTCGGCCTCTAAGGGCCTTGAAATTACCCTTTCCCGAAACTGGCCAGATTTGAATCCGAATTGGCAGTTTCGGTTCCTCTCTTCGGTTTACGTCCTATTCGCGGAATCTATCTCGACCGATCACATCGGGAGCTTAGACAACATCAAGCAGCGCTTCTAACGTCCCATTACAACCCATAAATCCATCTCATCTACTCATGCAACCCCAAATCCGAAAATTAAAGAGATTAGGGTTACATGGTTCTAACTTATGCATCATCACATACCATCACACAAAATCCATCCCTAATTCTAGCAAGCTCTCTTGGCTGCCAAGGGCAGATCTTTGGCCTAAACTTATGGGACATACAACCTATTTTCTAGCATGAAAAATCCATCATTTTCAAGCACAAATTTGAAAGCAATCAAGCATTAAAATCAACCAACCAACCCTAACCTATCAAGCACATACACACCATCAAAGAGGGCAGAAAATTAAGGTGGACTTATGTCCTTACAAACCACTTGAATCAACCTTAAAAACACTAAAATAAAACTTAGATTCAAGGTGGTTTAAGAGATTTTACCTCAACCCAAGTTAGGGTTTTGAAAATCCAAAGATATCCTTCCTTCCTTGGCTTGCTCTTAGCCCACGGTTTCTTCATGAAAAATGCACCCAAAAATTTTTGTTGTTAGCTCTTCTTGCTTCTAACCAAAAACCGAAAATCATATGAAGAAAAACCAAGTTTTTCTTACCTTTTTCTTCTCTTCCTTGTTCGGCCAAGTCTTGGAGAAATCCACTAAATTTTCTCAAACTCTTCTTGCTCTTGGTTGCTCTTGGTTGCTCACGGTTTTGGTACCAAAAAGATGCACCAAAAATTTTTCTTCTTGGTTCCTTGCTAGACCACTCCAATCCGAACCTCTTGAACCAAAAATTCTCCAAGTTTCACTCACCCCTTGTTCCTCTTCCTCTTGCTTGGCCAACACTCCAAAAGCTCACAAGAAAATTTTCCAATCTCTCTCTCTCTTGCTCAAAACCGTGCACCCTTTGGAATGGAAACCCAAAACTTTTTTGAATCTCTCTCTCTCTCTCTTCCTCTTGCTGCCGAGTACCACAAGGAAGAATAAGAGTTTTTGGCTCTCTTTTTCCCACAAAAGGCACAAGGAAAGGGAGGACTTGTGATGTGACTTGGTGGTTGGTTTCTTGCCCTTAATTCAAGGCTTTGTGTCAAGTCTTGTTTCCATATATTTTTTTTTTCCTTGTGCAGCAGCCGGATTTGTGGAGAGGGAAAGCATGGGTTTGACCCATTTTTGTTCAACAAAAATGACTAGTGAGTGAGGGGACTTGATGGACAAGAGTTGGTGCACTTTTCCTTGATTTAAGGCTTTAAATCTTGTCTCTTTTCCTTCCTTCATTGAAGCCGAATCCAAGGGGGATATTGGGGGGTTGAGTGGCCGGATTTGGTGGAGAGAAAATGGATAGGTGGCAGCCCATGGTTGGCTCTAGAAAGCTTCTAGAAAAATCTAATACTTAACCCACCTTTTGGGTCCTTATTTTATGGCTTTATGCCATACCTTCTTGTCCCCTTTGGTTTTCTTTTCTTTCTTTCTTTCATGGGGCAGCCGAATATGGGGAGAGGGAGGACAAGCTCAAACTTTGGTTAGTGGAGAATGAGGTCACAAGCATGGGCATGTGTCCTTGACTTGGTTGGCTTTCAAGTCCCTATTGGTTTCCAACTAACCAATTTCTTTTTCTTTCTTTTCTTCTAGTTGCCGAATTTTTTTATAAGAAAATGGGGGAGTCCACATGTGTAGCCTTGGGTTGGTGGAGGGTGATGTCAAGAGGTTGATGTCACCTTCCACTAGCTCTCTTAATGCCTTGTTTGGCCGTCTCGTTCTTTCACGGCTCCTTTTGCGCTCTACAGTTATTTCCAACATTGTGATGAGCGTTATTATTTTATATTTTTGTCCAAAAATTATTCCATGTAAATTTGGACCGAAACTCTCTTTCTCCAATTTTTTGGAGACCTTTTTGCCCTTAATTCTTTTTCGGTGTGCTTGATTTTTCTAGGGTGGATTTACGGCTTATGAAACTCCATTTTCGGGGATTCTTTTCATATTCCTTCATCATACTTGTAAAGTCGACGTTGTGACCCGTTCCGGTCAAACTTTGACTTTTTGGTCAACCCTTTGACTTTTGGTCAACCCTTTGACTTTTTGGTCAAACCTTTGACTTTTTCGGTCAAAGTTGACTTTCGTAAAGTTTCGTCCTTTTTCATTCTTTTTCCTTTAAAAACTTCATTATTGGCTCGTAAAACATTAATTGAGTTTCAAAATCATTAAATGAGGACTCGAACATCGTTTAGATAAAATTATGAATTTCTCATTATTATTCATAATTTTCATATAACACATCATGGATACATAAATTAGACTCTAATTCCTTATGAATAAGGAGATTACAAGTCTACAAAATTTTGGGTCTTACAACCTCTTTCTTATTGTGGGTCAACCAAAGTTGACAATTGGTCAACTACTGGTCAACCCTTGTCAATTCTGGGCCCTGTGGGCCTAAGCCCGGTAACTCGGGTCATATTCCCGGCTACGGCCCGTAATCGGCTTGATTGCCATTTTTATTTGGAAAAATACATCTTCTTAAATTTTCTTAACTTAAAATTACATTTTCTTCCTTTTTGCACTTTTACAAGATTTTTCTCAAAAATCCGTAAAACTCTTTATAAAATTCCGACTTTTGAAATAATTACTTATAAATGTCATTTAAGGTCGAAACCTGCCTTTGGAACGGTTTTCGCAGTTAAAATAACGGTTTAGAACACTTTACAATATTTTTTTAAAACACTTTGTAAAACTTTGGTGAAGGAATTTTCGGATTCCTTGCGCACCTCTCATTAAACACTCTATTTTAAAAATCCGTCAGGAATTTGAAAAAATTATCTTCACAAAAATTGTAGCTATCGAAAAATGTTAAAACTTTTGTGTTTTGCAAAAAATCAAATTCTGCCTAGATTGATACCAGTTTTTTTTTAAAACCGGCTGACTCCGAAAAATCTGGTGGAACTGCGCCCAGGGGTCAGCCACGGGTTTTGTTGAAAACAAAGGGCCTTTGGAGCCTTATTTTGGTATTCCATCCACGTTGTCCTCTAGAAAAACTTGTTCCGAGAAACTTTCGTGTTTTGAGTTTTAACCCATTCGGCCTCTAGAGGCCTCAAAATCTCACTTTTCCAAAACTGGTCAGGTTCAACCCGAATCTGGACAGTTTCGGTTTCATTTTCGGTTTGCGTCCTATTTCGCGAATCTAACTCAACCGAACACTTCGGGAGCCTACGATTCAAACACACAACGTTTTCTAACGTCCCATAAAGCCCAAAAATCCGATTTAATCAGTTTTTGCAACCCAAAATAAAAACAAAACCCTAGGGTTGCTTTGGTGTTACTCTAACATTCCATCACATACAACCACCACAAAATCAACCCTAAGCTAGCATGCATTTTCTTGGCTGCCTTGGGCAGATTTTTAGCCACAAATGGGGACACACAACCCAAGTTTCTCTAGCATGAATTTCATACAAAAATCATCACAAACCAAGCAAGAATTTAAAGCCAAACCAACCCTAGAGCTAGAAATCAAGCACATGCAAAAATCTAGAGCAAAAATAGAATTTGGACTTATGTCCATACAACCCCATTGAAGACTTAAATTAAACTTGAAATAAAGCTCAAAATAAAGGGGTTAGGGTTTGAGAGATTACCTAGAACCAAGGTTAGTTTGGTTGGAAAAAAATTTCTTCCTCCTCCTAGCTCACCAAAGCTCACGGCTAACCTAGGAAAAATGGAGATCCAAGAAAAAAAATTTGTTGGCTCTTCTTGCATCTTCCAAAGCCGAACCTCAAGAGCAAAACCCCAAGAAAAAATTCAAGAATCACTCACCTCTTGTTCTCCTTCTCTTTGGTCGGCCACAACAAGGAAAGATCACAAAAAAATTTCTCAATCTCTCTTGCTCTCACTCCTTGAAGAACCGGATCTCTAAGACTCAAAACCTCAAAAATTTTCTTTGATTTTCTCTCTTCTCTCTCCTCTCCCTTGGCTGCCGAAAGTGTGAGTGAAATGCAAGGGTTTGGTTCATTATTTTTACTACAAAGAAAAGAGAGAGAATGGAGGGGATTTGATTAGACAAGTGGTTGGCTTCTATCCCTTAAATCTAGGCTTGTGTCTCCCTCTTTTGCTCAAGCAAAAACCGTGCATGGTGTGTGTGTGGAAGGGCTACCGAAAATGAGATGGGGGAAAGGGCTGAAAATTGCATTAAATGCATGGGAAAGTGATGGACAAGGGTAGGTGGTTCCTTGCCTTAATTTAAGGCTTTCTTTTCCATCTTTCTTTTCCATCTCCTTTTTTTTTTTCTTTTCCTTCCTCTCATAGCTGTTGCAGCCGGCTGGAAAAAGGGTGGAGGGCAGCTAATAAATTGCTTTGGTTGGTGGAGAAAGGTTGACATGTAACTAGGGTGGTGGTTTAGTTTAGTTAGGTTCTAACTTGGCTAGTTATCTTTCAAAACTCATTTTTCTTCCTTCTTGTGCTACACAGATAATTTTAATATTGTGATTTTTCAAAACACAATATTTTTATCTCATATTGAAGTACAAGATTTATCTATGTGAATTTCGGATCGAAAAATATTTTTCTCAAAATTTTCCGAACCCTTTTTGCCCTTAAACTCTAACTCGGTGTGCTTGATTTTCTAGGGACGTTTTACGGCTTATTCTTGCTATCTAGTTCACAAAACTCATTCTCGGAACTCGTTCCGCGCTGAACTCAAAAAATCTCAAAAAGTCAAAGGGTTGACTTTTTGTCGGTCAAACTTTGACTTTTTCGGTCAAAGTTGACTTTCGTAAAATTTTGCACCGTTTCGACCGTTTCGACTTGAAAGGTCCGTTTCCGAGTTTAGAAATAAATTTTGAGTCTTCTCAACCCATTAAAATTCACAAATCTTTTCAAGAGCCTTCAATCGAGCTCTTTCACAAAAATTTTCATAAAGTGAAAATAATTCCTTAAAAGGAAAAAAAAATGTATATGGAAAAATTCAAATATTACAATAAATCAATCAATCTATTTCACGAATTCTCAACAATCCCCCTTAAGTTGATGCATACCAACTTGTCAAAAAGTTTTGAGATTTTTCAATCCAATATTGTCATTGAGAGAATGTCAGTCAACTTCAGATTGATCAATACCATGAATATATTTTTTATAATTAATATTTTTTTACTCTTTTTTTTTTCTTTCAATCGAACTATCAATTTTTTTTTTAACAATGACGATTTTTTTTCTGCTCTTTTTTTCCTTTAAATTATTCCTTTCTTTTTTTCATTTTGCCTCTTTTGCTTTCTCCATTTTTTTATTTGTTGTTTTTTAATATTTTATGCTAACCGGAAATACCCCCTCCCTACTTTTCTCTCTCCCCCCTCCCCTCCCTCTCGCTCCATCCCTTTCGCAACCCCCGGAACAAACCTAGATCTGGGTTACACTGTCGTCAACCCCACCACCTCCACCAACGCGGTCGCACCCCCCACCCCATACCCCATGCCCTCCCCCCCCCTCTCTCTCCCCTTCCCTCTTCCTCCCTCTCACAACCCTTCGACACGAACCCAGATCTGGGTTGTGTCACCACCGCTGGACCCCCCCAACATGACGACACAATCATGCCCCCCAGCCTTGTGCCCTCTCTCCCCTCTCTCTCTCTTTTCTCTTTCTCTTTGTATCCCCTCCCCCTCCCTCCATCCTTCTTGCTCCTCCCTTTCGCAAACCCCCTCGGCATGGACCTAGATTGAAGTCGACCCCCTTTCTGCCCAGTCACGAGCCCCCATCCCCCCACCGGAACCCAGATCGGAGTTGCCTCCCTCCATCTTCGGCACCGTCGAGCCCTCCCTTGAAATCACCGATCTAGGTCCCCCCCTCTTCGCCATTGTCGAGCCTCCCCCCCCCTTCGCTGTCTTTGTTGTCGCTGAGGTTGGCCTCAGAACCCAGACCCCAGAACCCCAACCCCACCCCTCATTTTCTCTGTCAGGCGAAGGCGGGCGGTGGGTGCACAGTGCTTGTCAAAATGTGAGATAGAAAGCATGGGTTGGGCACACAGTAAACCAAGTTTGGTTTACTGTGCAACGGTTCAATGTATGGTTGAGACAAAACACACACACCAAATGGGTTGAGTTCAGTTTGAACTCAATTTTTGAGTTCAAACTGACTTTCTAAATAAAGCCTAAACAAACATTTTATTTGAACATAATGGTTGAAAGGAATATCCAAACATAGATTTCAATACATCTGTTATACTAGAATATAATATAAAGTAAATGTGTGACCTAAACTAACAATTAAAGTGAAGATATTAGAATTTTATGGGTCTTTATAGTTTTTAATTGAATGTTAAATTAAAGTACGAATGGTAAATTCTCGTACTTGGATTAAAAAAAAAGTTATCTAATGGAGAATTATTTTTTATGTTAAATTTGTTATATATTAAACTTTTTAGTAAAACACAAAGACAAGAATAAATAATTTTTATAGTCTCGTGTTTTGTAGAGCTTCTTTCGACGAATGTTTGCGAATTCGAGAGATTCTAGCAACCTACGAAAGGGCATCAGGGCAGTCTATCAATATGCAGAAATCGGCCATTACCTTCAGCAAGAATGTTCGGGATGAACTCCGAACTTCTATTCTCCGATTATTGGGCTTGGAGCAATCACAACCTCATGATAAATATCTGGGTCTCCCTACTCTGGTGGGGAGGGGTAAAAGAGATGCTTTTAGAATGATCAAGGAGAGAGTGTGGAAGAAAATGCAGGTATGGCGTGGAAAACTATTCTCTATAGGTGGCAGGGAACTTCTTATCAAGACGGTGGCACAAGTGGTTCCCACGTATACAATGAGTGTCTTTCGTCTTCCAATGGCCTTGTGTGAAGATATCCAGGCTATGATGGCAAGATTTTGGTGGGGGGATGCAGGCGAGCCGAAGAAACTACATTGGTGGAGGTGGGCTAGGCTATGTAGGAGGAAGGAAGAAGGTGGTTTGGGGTTTCGGGATGTTTCTGCATTTAATCAAGCGATGGTGGCGAAACAGTCTTGGAGAATTTTACAAAGCCCAGACTCTCTAGTTGCTCAAGTTTTAAAAGATAAGTATTTTAAATAAGTTGATTTTCTTGAGGCTGAAGCTAGGGGTGGTGTGTCGTATCTTTGGAGGAGTATTCTATGGGGACGAAACGTTATTAAACTTGGGCTTCGTCGGCGCATTAGGGATGGGTTATCTACTCGGGTCTTTATTGATCCTTGGATCCCTAGACCATCCTCATTCCGTGTGATTACTAATATGCCAGTTGGAGGAGAGACATTGAGAGTGGCCGATTTGATGATGGAAGGGTGCCGTGCTTGGGATATGGGCAAGATTGGAAATATACTTTGGCCGATTTATCAAGAGCTCATTCGAGGAATTCCTCTTGGTAGTGGAGAGGGAGGGGATGGATGGGCATGGCATTTTGATCACAGAGGTCTTTATAAGGTTCAATCGGGGTATAGGGCCATTATGGAGTCTAAACGTATGGAATCTTCCTCCAATGGCAATTTGGATATCACATGGTGGAGGAAAATGTGGAGTCTTCCAATTCCACCTAAGGTCCGGTTGTTTGTATGGCGCGCTTTCAATGAGATCCTCCCAACGATGGCTTCACTTCGCTATAGGGGGATCAATTGTGATGATGTATGCCCGAGATGTAAAGGAAAGACAGAATCCATATCACATGCTCTCCTCGATTGTTCGACGTCTCTAGTAGTATGGAAGCTCTCTCGGTTTTGGAAAGTGGTGGAGAATAGGAGGGAGGTCCCATTCGCAGATTTTTTGAGATGTCTGCAATTAGAGCTTTCAACGGAAGATTTTGCTTTGGTGTGTTGGGTAGCCTGGAAATTATGGGGTGAGAGAAATAAGGTTATTCATGGGGGGGAGGATGGAGATCCGTTCACAATTCTTGATTTGGGTATTGCTAGTTTTGGTGAATGGCAGACCTTGAATCAGGTTTCGACTCGACAACAAGCTATAGGTTCTGATGTTTGGTTACCCCCTCAACCAGGTCACTTTAAGCTAAATGTTGATGCTTCGGTTTCCCCAGGATCGGACCACATTGGTATAGGTGTTGTTATTCGAGATGAGAAAGGGAGCATAGTAGGAGCTATGGCAAAAACTTTAGAGGGGATGTTTTCTCCTTTTTTGGCAGAATGTTTTGCTCTTCGTGAAGGGCTACTGCTTGCCAAGGAATTGGAGAGTGTTCTCATTGAGGTGGAAACTGATGCAATAAATGTTGTCTCAGCTGTTACGGAGGATCGGGATCTCGCCGAGGAAAGTCCGATTATGGAAGATGTGAGACAATTACTTTTCCAACTAAAGAGTACAGGTGTGAATCACATTCGTCGTGGTGCCAATCATGTAGCTCACCTTCTAGCTAAGTTAGGTTTTCATTCTAATTGTACCAAGGTTTGGATTCATGAGACTCCTTTTGTAGTCTCTGATGTCGTTTTTATCGTGGCTTCTGCCTAATAAAATACTACTATTCCAAAAAAAATAAACAAATAATTTTTATAGGGTAAATAGACTACATGGCCTTAAGATGAACAAACCAATGGAACCACAATTGGTCCTTTTCAATCAATAATTCATAACTTAATAGAGTCATATAAATTTGAGAAAATTACATAAACAATTATTTTTTTAATCTATTGATCAACATAACATAAAATCTTATATTTTCCAACGTAACCCAAATTTTGATCTTTAATTTTTCATAATTTATGAGTTTATTTATTTATTTATCTTTTGTCTTTTTTACCCTATTGTCTCTCTTTGACAACAAGTTTTGTCATCAGTTCAACCTGATCTTTCTCTCTCTAGTTACTCTCCTTACCAGACCAGTCACCACTCTCTCCCTATCTCTCTTTACACCGGATCACTATCTCTCTCTCCCCACGCCGGCGCCGGCGCCGTCGCCTTCTCTCGCCGTTGATCAGTCACAATCCGGCCAACGTTTGTCGAGATCCGCCGGAGTTCAATTGTCGATCGTCTCTCGCCTCCCCCCTCTCTCTCTGTTCTCCGTCGGAGTTGACGATGTGGCGCCGGAGTCGAAAAGCGCTCTCTCTCTCTGTGGCCTTGCGAACTCGGCGATCTTCCATTGTTACTCCAAGTTTAGATAGCGCCTTTGCCCGTCGCGAGCAGATCCCGTGCCATGGCTTTGAAGCTCTTGAGACAAATCAGATCTCGCCCGGAGTTGTGGTCCTTTCGGCGATGGTGAAGATCCGCAGCCTCTAGTCTTGTTTGATCTCGGATCTGGGAAAATTTTCTCAGATCTAGATCCTCATATGAGCGCAGATCATGAAATAGATCATCTCCACATCGCGGTTGCCACCATCTCCGTCATCGGGATCGCCGAGAACGGCAATGACACCATGCAATCGCTGGAGGAAAGTGAAAGCGCCATCATGAGTTTCGCTCCAAAATGCTAGTACCCTTGCTCTTTTTTTTTTTTCAATTTTAAATTTTTAGTTGCTGGAATTTACATTATTTATACGTGCATGTGTTGTGTCTGTGTCTCTGTGTGCGTCTGTTTGTGTTTATGTTTGTATCTGTATGTGTCTGTGCTTGTAATCTCTAACTTTATGAAAGAATAACAATTCTTCAAAAACATTGTAAATTTTATGATAACGAACGAAGCGTTTGGCTTTTATTGTTGATGAAAGTTGCTGCAAAAATCTACTGGTATCACGTTGAGAGTAGTAAGATGCAGGTGGTTTGTAATGCTTCCAAGTTGTGCTCCAGCTGATCAATTTTTACTTTTTATTTAAAAAGAATTTGGTCTTAGTTGTGGTGAATTGGGGAAAACGATTAATAGATATATTTTTAATGTTTTTGTTGTAATTTGATTTTTCTTGATTTGTTTTTGTTATCTGATTTATTGAAATTTGTGTATATTTTCTTGGAGTTGTCTGTATTTTTCTTACTTAGGGTTTTTTTGTGTTTGAAAATTGTTATTTGGTGTAGTATGAAGTTTATGGTTGTGATTTGGTTATGTTGATAAAAACAAAAAATTTCGATAGAATACAAAATTTATTCTATCGGATTGCACTGTTAATATTCTACTTGAATATTTTAATGATGGTTGTCCGAGATTTCCAATGATTTATGTCAAAAAAAAAAAAAAAAAAAACACATATGCATGTGTGTGTATATAAATATTAGTAGAGTATACTAATATTTCCGCGGTCGAAGCTGAAAACTGAAAACATTAAGGGCTCATTTGGCATTCAAGTTCAAACTGTACTTTTTCATATCAGTTTTCATCTTTTTCTGAAAAAAAAAAAATTTCTGAAATTTTTTTTTGTCTTTTCTAAAAAGTCAACAAAAATTACTATTGAAATTTAAAATTTCCAACTCAAACTCATTCACCAAAGGAACTCTAAAATAAAATATTCAAAATATTCTAATCAAGTATAATATATAATCTACTAGAGTGTGAAAACTGAAAATATTAAAATAGAATATTCAAAATATTCTAATCAAGTATAAGAGATATAATCTACTAGAGTATGGATTATACTCTATGAGAATATTCTATTAGAGTATTCTGGTGACGGACACCGGCGGTCAAAACCGGAAACATCCAGTCATTTTATTGAAAAATTAAAATATTCTAATAAAGTATGAACTATACTCTACTAAAGTATGGATCATACTTTATTAGAGTATGGACTAGCTGGAAACATCTAACCATCTATGTTGAAAATTGAAAATATTTTAGTAGAGTATGCATTATATTCTATTAGAATATAAACCATTGAAACTTGAAAATATTCTAGCAGAGTATGCATTATACTCTATTAGAGTATAAACTATACTCTATTAGAATATTCTAGCGGTTAGAGTTGGAGACATCCAACAATCCATGTTAAAAATTTAAAATATTCTAGCAGAGTATGCATATTTTATTAGAATATGGACTATACCCTACTAGAGTATTCTGGCGACTGGTGTCGACGGTTGGAGTCGGAGACATCCAGTTATCCAGGTTGAAAACTCAAAATATTCTAGTAGAGTATGAACCATACTTTATTAAAATATGGATTATACTTTACTATAATAGTCCAGCAATCAGAGCCAGAGACATCTGGTTATCCATATTAAAAACTTTAAATATTCTAGTAGATTATGCATTATACTTTATTAGAATATGGACTATACTCTCATAGAGTATTCTGTTGGCCAGAGCCAGAGACATCCGGCCATTCATGTTGAAAATTTAAAATATTTTAATAGAGTATGTACTAGACTCTACTAGAATATGGACTATACTCTACTAAAGTATTCTGACAGCCGGAGACATCCGATCATCCATGTTGAAAATTTAAAATATTTTTGTAGAGTATGCATTATACTCTACTAAAGTATGGACTATAATCTCCTAGAGTATGTCAGTCACTAGCACCGATAGTCAGAGCTGGAGACATCTGGCTATCCATATTGAATATATAAAATATTCTAGTAGAAATTTAAATTATTCTAGTGGAGTATGTCGATAACCAGCCCTAACGGTCAAAATCGGAGATATCCAGCCATCCAAGTTGAAAACTGAAGATTTTTTAATGAAATATATAAAATATTCTAGTAAAGTATGTATTATACTCTATTAGATTATACCGGCATCAATGTGGCCGGAGCCAGAGACATCCGACCATCAATGTTAAAAATTACAAATTTTCTAGTAGAATATCTAAAATAATACGTATGTTATTCTATTTATATTAAGTTTTCTAAAGTAATATGGACAATTTTGAGCAAAACATGTTAAGTTGACTTCTAACTATATTTATTTTGTGTTATGTCGGTGAAGTGACAAAATTTTGTGCTATATTAGTAAAGTGGTGTTCAAATTTGTGTTATTTAACTGGTTTCCCTTATAAATTTAAATCATCTGTAATTTATTTATCCATGCCAATACCATTGTTCATATTCTTCTCTTTGAAACTAGCATAAGTCACATGCCTCATACATGCGTCCTATGTGTACTTGTGTTTTCTTTTTTCTTTTTTCTTTTTTTTTTTTTAATATTTAGAATAAGTTTTTACCCAAAAAAAAAAAAAAAAGAAATGGTTGTGGTACAGTTCTTTTGAGAGACACTACCGATGATATCTAATCTAAGGGTTAAAAATGATAGTATAATGGAATGGATGGTCATAAAATAAGGTACACCAAATTTTACTATGCACTTGAGTACATACAAACATACACTTCCTAAATTTTTACTCAAATTAAAAAAACAGAAAAATTTAATTTTTGGACTCCCTTCCCCTCTGGGGAGGTTTGCAAATTTAACCTTAAAAGGGACATTTCATTGTATGACTAGACCTCAATGAAAAAGCTTTACATCAATGACCTCCTCTTTTAATGAAAAATTTGCATTCTCTAGAATACCCTTTTTGTTAAAATATAATAATAATAATAATAATAATATAAGAAAAGATGACAAATCATTCCCAAAAAAAAAAAAAAAAACCCGATCTTCCTCTTCTTCTTCTTCCTCATCAAAAAACCCACGTTCCCTAAAAATAAAATAAAATAAAATAAAATAAATAAAAAAAAACCTCTCATCCCCTTTTCCACCATTGTATCACCATCACCCATATATTTCAGCTGAAATTGAGAAGTAAAGATTGAAAAGTTTTGGAGAGTTTCAAATTTTTGAGGAAGCAAGCTTCAAATTGAGTATGTTAATCTTAAACCATCTTTTTTTTTTTTTTTTAAATTTTGTTGCTTGAAATTATTGTGCAAAGTATAGGCATTTAGATTTTGGAATTTAAGTTGCAAAAACAACAACATTCGTGTCCTTTGCATCTGTTTTTTTTTTAATCTGAAATTTTGAGGAAGAAAACGGAGATGAATAGGAAACCCCATGCAGACCGTCAGACTGTTCTTATGGGTTGGCACGGTCAGTACAGTCAGTATTGGCTGAATTTCAACTATCAAGAATTTCTGACCGTGAACGATCAGCCTGACTGGCCCTTCCGACCGTTTGAATAATTTATATAGTCTTCTCATTTATTTTTCATGTTCTTTTAAAGTAATTATTTTTTTTTTCTTTTTTTCCTTCCATTCTCCACCAAATTGATAATATATGACAATCTCAACTATTTTCATATGATAATATATGACAAATTTTTGAGGAAGCAAGCTTCAAATTGAATGTGTTAATCTTAAACCATCTTTTTATTTATTTATTTATTTTGTTGCTTGAAATTATTGTGCAAAGTATGGGCATTTAGATTTTAATGTTTAAGTTGCAAAAACAACAACATTCGTCTCCTTTGCATCTGTTTTTTTTTTTTTAATTTGAAATTTTGAGGAAGAAAACGGAGATGATCAGGAAAACCTACGCAGACTGTCAGACCGTTCTTATGGGATGGGACGGTTAGTACGGTCAGTATTGGCTAAATTTCAATGATCAAGAATTTCTGACCATGAACGATCGACCTGATTGGCCCTTCCGACCGTTTGGACAATTTATATGGTCTTCTCATTTATTTTTATTTTTTCATGCTCTTTTAAAGTAATTATTTTTTTCTTTTTAGGAAAATGGCTGAGATTGTCATATATTATCGATTTGGTGGAGAATGGAAGGAAAAAGAAGATGGTTCTTACAAATGGTGTACAAGAAATAAGGAATTCAAGAGCATAGTATTATTGGATGATCCAAATAAGATAAAATATTCTGAGATTGTTGATTGCATATTTGAAAGACTTCCTGTAAGTCGAAGGAGTACAGATTTGAAACTAAATTACATCCCTTTGGTTTCAATTGAACCAGAACCTAAGTTTATTTTGGATGATTTTGATGCAAAGTATTATCTTTTGGACCGCTGTGCTATATCACAACGTAGAAGCATATTACATATTGAGCTCATCAAAAATAACGAAAGTGGAGAAGCAAATGACAAAGAGAGACTTGATGTTGATGGAAATGAAGGACTTAATAATTTAAATGACGAAATCATTCAAGAAGACTATTTTGACAAAGACACGGAGGAACCTATGGCGTATGATGCTACTTCTGCAAAAGGCTGTGAGGGTGACTGCCTAGAAGAAACTACATTGGAGGAAATTTTCCTCCAAGAAACAACGGCTTCTGCTGCAACACCAAAACAAAAACCTTGTGCAGAACAAGATATTGTGCTGGATCATTGTGAACTATTAGTGATAGATGATGGTTGTGTGTCTTTCAACTCTATGATGGTATGGGTATTGCAATTGGTCAAGAATTTGCGAGCAAGAATGAGGTGAAGAATTTGGTAATCAATGCTTCATTGAAAACTTGTTTTGATTTTCACATAGTCCAGTCTACTACAAACTTGTTTGTGGTGAAATGTGTAGTTCAAGATAGTAAATGGGCATTGCGAGCAGCAAAGATCAAGAACTCGGATCGTTTCTCCCTCCGAACATACTACAATATGCACACTTGCTCAAGTAGTTCGGTGGATGTGAGGAACTGGCAAGCAACGGCAGAGTTAGTTGCAGATATGCTGAGAAGGAGTTCCCAGGACAACTTGACACACTGGCTCCAAGTAGAGTAGTGGACATGATGAGAAATCGTGGGGTGTCAATATCATACCACAAAGCTTGGAGTGGCAAAAAGAAAGCTGCAAGCGATGTTAGGGGCGCACCAGAGCATTGTTTCGAGTTGCTTCCTAGTTATTTGCACATGATGAAGATTGTAAATCCTGGCACAATCACACATTCGTTGGTGGACAATGATCAAAGATTCAAATGCTTTTTCATCGCATTAGTGGCGTGTATTGAAGGGTTCAAGGCAATGAGGAAGGTTATTATGGTAGATGGGGCTTTTCTAAAAACCAAATACAAAGGGACATTGATTATTGCCACTACTCAAAATGGGAATTGCCATCAATATCCACTAGCTTTTGGAGTAGTTGACTCTAAGAATGATAACTCGTGGAAATGGTTCATGCATAAACTTCAAGAGCTCATACCACATGACGAGGATTTAGTCATCATTTCAGATAGGCACCAAAGCATCTAAAATGCAGTCGGTGATGTATACAATAAGTCCTAACATGGGTTTTGTGCATGGCACATCTCCCAAAATATCAAATCGCGTGTTAATCGAGGATCCCGTGCTAAAGCTGCCAAGGGCATGGGCAAGGTGAAGGTGAAGGATGTCGTTGTCACGAAGTTCATGCAAGTTGCAGCGGCATATACAGTGCAAGAATTCAACAAACAATATGGCGAACTAAAGAATAGGTATCCAATTGCAGCCAAGTATCTTGAAGACAATGTTGATGTTAGCAAATGGGCTAGATACTACTTCACAGGTTCGCAATACAATATCTTGACTACTAATGGTGCTGAAAGCATCAATAGTGTGTTAAAAAAGGCTAGAACATATCCTATTCTACCTTTGATTGATGCGATAGTGAATAAAATTTCTGAATGGTTCAACAAACACCGAAAGGACTCGAGTGTCGGATCTTTATCGCAGCTCTTAACTCCAGTTATAGAGAAAGCATTGCACGCAAGACACAAAGAGTCAACAATCCTAAAAGTTCAAGAACTGAATAGGACCGCGCTTGAGTATTTTGTTACAGGGTCGAATGGTAGTTGCTTAGTTGATCTTGGGAGGGGAACATACGCTTGTAAAGTGTTTGACATTGACAAGTTTTCGTGTATATATGCCTTGGCATCATACCAAGAAGGCCCAGATAAAATGCATAACTTATGCTCCAAATACTATTTGAAGGAGTTATGGGCATTAGCTTATGTCCGAACCATTTACCCAGTACCAGACCAATCAGAGTGGGATATCCCCGAAGATGTACAGAATATGAAAGTGCTACCCCCTGATGTCACTACAAAGCGTGGAAGGATTCAACAGACTAGATTTCTTTCAGTTGGAGAGCATAGGAGAGGCAAAAACAAGCGCTTCCGGAAAACTATAATTGCTGATGCAAGCTTGAATTAGATTACATGTGTAAAATTTTGATTTTGATGTATTTGGGTATTTTGCATTAGTGAATATTTCAAGATTTTAACAAAGTTGTTCTATAACTGGTTTTCAAGATTATGGTTCGGATGGTCCGCAAGAGTTGTTGTCCTTACTGGTTTTACCAACCGAGAAGACCGTTCCAACCATGTGGCGGTCGGAAGAAAGTCCAAAAATGAAAAAGAAACCATTTTTTTTTAACATGGAAACTTAAACATTGTGAAATATCATAATGTCAATGAAATAAACTATTCAAATAGAGAGATATGCAAAAATTAAAAATAAGAAAACAAGAAAAAGCTTTCATTTTGTACAGTCGATCACTTCGATCAATACGATTGGGACGGTCCGCAAGCCTTGTTATCCTCACTGGTTTTACCAATCGAGAAGACTGTTCCAACCGTGTGGTGGTTGGAAGAAGTCCATAAATGAAAAATAGACCCTTTTTTTTTAACATGGAAACTTAAACATTGTGGAATATCTTAATGTCAATGAAATAAACTATTCAAATAGAGAGATATACAAAAATTAAAAATAAGAAAACATGCAAAAGCTTTCATTTTGTATAGTCGATCACTTCGATCAGTATGGATGGGACGGTCCGTAGGCCCGGTTGTCCTCACTGGTTTTACCAACCGAGAAGACCGTTCCAACCGTATGGCGGTCGGAAGAAAGTCCAAAAATAAAAAATAGTCCTTTTTTATTTTTTATTTTTGTTTTAACATGAAAACTTAAACATTGTGGAATATATTAATGTCAATGAAATAAACTATTCAAATAGAGGGATATGCAAAAATTAAAATTAGGAAAACATGCAAAAGCTTTCATTTTGTATAGTCAATCACTTCAATCAGTACGGTTGGGACGGTCCGTAGGCCTTGTTATCCTCACCGGTTTTACTAACCGAGAAGACCGTTCCAACCGTGTGGCGGTCGGAAGAAAGTCCAAAAATAAAAAAAGGTCATTTTTTATTTTTTATTTTTGTTTTAACATGGAAACTTAAACATTGTAGAATATCTTTATGTCAATGAAATTAACTATTCAAATAAAGAGATATGTAAAACTTAAAAATAAGAAAACCAGAAAAAACTATTTCTTCAATCATGATTCAACATAATCAAGACTTTGTAATTGTTAGTCTTTGAAAATAACGTGGTCGGTTTACAATTTCTCGTGTGTAACCAATCACATTTGTAATTAACATGAATCTAATTACTTTGATATTTTGATTAATAAATTAAACAAGGACTAATAGTTATTTTAACATATTAAAATTAGGTAAAACGTCTAAAAATGGGACGGTCCGCAGGGTCAGTTCGATAAGCATAAACCAATTGTGAGACGGTCCGAACGCTTTGCATGGTTTACTTGTGTGCTTAGTAGCACGATGTTCACAGTTTGCACAATTTGGACTGTCTGTAAGACTTATTGTCATCACTAGTTTTACTGACTGAGATAACCGTTCCAATTGTATGACGGTTGGAAGAATTTCCAAAAAAATAAAAAGACAACATTTTTTTTTAAATTTTAACATGAAAAATTAAACATTATATAATATATTAATTTCAACAAAACTAACTATTAAAATAAAAGAGAAAATTCTAAATTAAAATAAAAGAGAAGAAAAGACTTTGATTTTGTATTTGTCGGTTAGTACAGTTTTGACGGTCCGCAAGACTTGTCGTCATCACTAGTTTTACTGACCGAGAAGACCATTTCAATCGTATGATGGTTGGAAGAATTTCCAAAAAAATAAAAAGACAACATTTTTTTTTTATTTTAACATGGAAAATTAAACATTATATAATATATTAATTTCAACAAAACTGACTATTAAAATAAAATAGAAAATTCTAAATTAAAATAAAAGAGAAGAAAAAACTTTGATTTTGTATTTGTCGATTAGTACAGTTTGGACGGTCTGCAAGATTTGTTGTCATCTTAGTTTTTTAAAGTTATCAAATCTTCCCAGATCTCTCTGGAGAACTCAAAACAATAGTTATGAAGTTGAAGATTCAAAATAAACTAATATTCTTCCCAAGACCTGGCAATATCTCCCAAGGAAATTCGAAATTCAATCCTTTTCACCATTTGGGTTAGTGGGTATTCTTCTAAATAACTTATATTTTGCTTAATAATTCCCAAACTTTTTTTTTTCCTCATTTTCTTAGGCTTTTTTTTTTACCCTTAAGAAGCTAGTATTTTTTTTTTATTTTTTTCTAAACTCAACTGCATTTTTGGTTATTATTAAGTGGTAGCCAAGCTTCTAACCTGCAATTTTTACTTCCTGAATTTATCTTCATTGACTTTTTTTCTTTAGATGATCTGCCTATTTTATTTTATTCACTAAATTTCAAAAACGAACAATAAAGCATTTTTTTAAATACGAAAAATGAAGCATTGTAGAAAATAATAAGATTAGCTCTTCTACTTGGAAATTAGTACGTCTTTCAAGTTAACTTGGTCCTAAGAAAGAATTAAAGAAAATATACACAGTTAGATACTTTAATAAATACAAGTTTTAAACAAAACAAAACCTTAACATAGTATAAAGTGACTATGGGACCCAATGGTTGTGAAAAATCTTGATTGCCATCTTCTTTCGATAGAATTCAATAATATCATCATTTATCAAATTCAATTCGATGCCTTCCATATCAAACTCATTATATTTGATGGCGTATATAGCACAATCCCCCCTGTTTTAAGTAGCAAAAGAAGAAAAAAGTTTATTAGTTTTTATAATTCTAGATGACCAATAGAAAGTTAGACATTCAAAATATACTTACGAAATATTTTGAGGATGATCACATGGGCGCCTGTATGGCCAAGGAGTATTAATATGACTGATCATATCATTGAAAAATCCAGATTCCCGAAGCATCAAGGGAATCATTTTTTGGAGTGGCTTCATAAATTTATCTATTTGTATCTCATTGTAACATCCAATGTTGCAGTCAAAAACAACCAACGCTAGTTCGACCAAATCCACCTTCACTTTAACCCAATGTTTCCCTCCAGGGAGGTGATTGTTTTGCAAATTCTCTTTCTCTCCCACATTAAACGGGAAGTATAGTGCCTTCGTGCCCTTCCAAGATTTTCCCATTTTAGGGAACTCGTTACTAATATATTTCCTTAAGTAGTCATCTATGGCATCACTGTCATGTGAGTTATTTACCAACAATTGACTAAAAACCTCATCCAAAACAACAGCATTCTGATTGATAATATCGGAGTACTGATGTTGTCTTATTCTTAATCCATAAGTGGCTTCTTCCATGTGCTATAATCATTTGAAAGGTTGATCAAAACTCTTTTGGAAGAAAAGAATGTAAAAAAGCTTAAATAATTAAATTTAAAAAAAAAAATGGCTTACCTCGGTGAAAAGCCAAGTGTTCGGAGTTAATATTTAACGAAAGAATTCCCAATTGCGTGTATAACCAATACCAAAAGTGATCTCATTGTTTTGTTTCCAATATTAATCGAATGAGTCCTTTATCTCTTCTTTAAAGCGTAATTGATTGAAATATTGTATCGAGCCTCTAAAATACCTCGTTTTCTTTATACCAGGTGTGGTATAAGGAGTCCTCCTATATTTTGATTTCATCAGCCGCCTTTGGGGTCGGCTCTCCGGTTGCTCAACATCAGAAACATCCTCCTCATTTGCACAATCATTTGAAGAAATTGGAGAATGATAGTATAAAACATTCATCTCAGTATCAACGCTATCCCTAACGTCTCTCACTTGAACATTCAATTCAGTATTATCGATGTTAACGTCTCCATCTCTATCATTCTCAAAGCCCCCATTATTCTCAAGACCAACATCTTCATTACCACTGGCCATAATGTTAACATCTCTACCATTCTCAAAACCAACACCCTCACTGGTAACCTTATCTCTACCTCTACTTCCATTTCCTGCCCAAGTTGATTGTTATGGAATTAACCTTTCGATGACGTTCATCATTTTATCAAGGTGGTCAATCACTATCTTCTCTAATTGAGAATATTGAGATTTCATCTCCCTATCCATTTTTTCTATTTTTTTCTCCAAAGCTTTAAGCTTATGTAGCAACCTAGGGTCATCGACAAGACGACTAGCCTGTGGCCGCATGGACTCGTCAGCGAGAGGATTATGAAAAGGCATAGATCTAGATTGGCCCATTGGAGAGCTAGCATGTTGAGGTCTAGACTCCTCACTTCAAACATTCTCATGTCGAATATTTTCTATTTCGGTCGGATCTTCCCGTTCTACTTCCTCAGTGAAACTATGCAAACGAAGGAAATTTCGATGGCCTTCCAGATCGGCAAACCATACGTTCTCCCAAAATATGCTGCTAAGTTCTTTATCTAGTATCATCGTCCACTGATCAATAATGGCATCGGATTCATCGTCATCAGGAACAAAGCTTCGCATGTACGCAGTTTCCTGCTCCCTTGGTGTTGGGATAAGAATTTCTTGTATCCTGATAATTAAGCACTTTAAATTAGTAACCTATGAATCAACAACTAATTTAATATTCAGAAAACAAAATTAACTTCTTCGAAACACCAACCTTGGTATCTCCGACCGTTTGTAAAACGTCTTCCAACGTTGGAGCCTTTTTCGTTTTAAAATTCGTTTTCCATTGACAAATCCTCGGCACTGGTTCTATGACATCCTTCTGAACCGTTGCAAACTTTGGAGTTAGGGCTGGGATGCATTCGAATGGAAGAAGCTAAATAATTGAAAAATCAAGGTATTATGTTAGAAACGGTCTAAAACAAATTACATGTCAAAATTTTATATTCAAACAAAATATACTTACCATCAATGGTAATATAAACCCAGGACATGCCCACGTTGTCTTTTTCTTCTCAAATGCATTTGCTGACTTTTCGGCAAGGTTCAACTTTTGGACATGAATGAGCAAATAATGGAACAAACGTCTTCCCCACGGGAAGGTGCGACACCGATCTAAATCATCAACAATTTGAACAACTCCATCCGCAATCTACGTGTCATCCTTTTCATGAGTGATCAAGACTGAACATTAAAAGTATAACACAGCCATCTTCAACTTGTCTTTTTTTTTTTTAGTCGAACTCTGTCTTTCTCTTTCGCTCGTGTTGCCACCTCGCCTCCTGCTACCGCCCAAATCTTCTTCATGAGGGGTGCTCATCTTTTCCAAGGCTTCCCTAATGCTTCTTAGTGAGATTTTTTTTCTCTTTAGGGAAGTTTCTATTTTTAAATCTCTGGCTACCTATATCTTTATAATCCGCTGGATAAGCAGAGCAATTGAGGCCACTCATTTGAGGCCTACGAGAATTCAGTTCCAAAGCCACCATTTACTTCAGGTCTCGGGATAACGCAATCGTGGGCCTTCTTCGATCAGATCTTAACTGAGCACTTTTGGCTTTTAAGCAACGTAAGTGATTCTCTACTAAATAATGCTATATCTAAGCATTTTTTATTATTTAATATGGATTTTTTTTTATGTCTAACATTTTTGACTCATACTACAACCTTTTTTTTTTGTAGCACATCGAAGAGGTGATGTACGGAATCCAGAAAAAACAGTCCAAGTATCTAGATGTCATCAATCAAGACGTCGTCATTTTGGATAATATCTTCAGCCAAATATTATTGATGAATGCCAACGAAGATATCATCATATACGACGATTTGAAGATGTACATGAAAGGAGACAGCCCCAAGATGAGAAAATCTTGGAATGGTGCGAAGGCACTCTACTTCCCGTATAATTTATTTGACATGTCGGACGTCGACGCCCCCCACAAAGAAAGAGGAAAACACTGGGTTTTGGTGAAGGTTGATCTGATAAATGCAGAGCTGGTGGTTTTTTATTGTAATTGGAAATTCACCGAGAAAGCCAAGCTCGATAGATTTATGGAGCCAGTGTAGAAGATGATTCCATTACTGCTTCAAGAATTTGGATATTTCCGTCACCTGGATCCTTCACCATGGCCCTATCGGCGTCCAATCAACCATCCGCAGAATGAAAAATTGTAAGTGTACTTCAAATTTTTTGTATTTTTATTTTTTCCATTTATAACTACAAACACTAACAAACATTTTGTTTAACGCGGGGGAGATTGTGCCGTATACGCCATCAAACATATCGAGTTCGATATGCAAGGGCTGAATTTTGAGTTAATAAATGATGCGACGATTAAGTTTTATAGAGAGAATATGACAATAAATATTTATCATAACGATTAGGTTCCTTAAACATTTTATATATGTATCTGCTTAAACACTTTATATTGTATTAAACTTCAATTTTGGTTCCTTCTTCCTTTCAATTACTAAATGGACATCAGGTTTTATTTTTTTTGAACATTCGGGATCAGAAGAATCTTCCTCCTCACTGTCACTAAATGATGTCTTCTTCCCCTGAAAGTAGTAACCAGCGATTTTCTTTGTCCGGTCCTTAATTCCTAGTACTTGCTTTCCAGTTGTGGATTTGTCCTAAAAAAAGGAAGTAACATGCATCTATAATTAAACACTGATGGAGCACACAACTGCTATAGAATTAAAACATGCATACATTCCTTCCCGAGTTTTCCAATACTTACGCAGTAAGAAAAGTGTGAAATCATTAAGAATGTGTTTACATGAGCAAATGTTTTACTCGTATGATCTATGAGCATTAAGAATGTATTTTTTTTTTGTAATTGAAAGGAATTAAGAAAAAGTTTTTGGTGGTCGTACGCATAGCTTAATTAATTTTAATTTCTCATAATATGATGTAGAATTAATATTAAATCCGTTCCATTTAATCCTTTCACTTAAAAAAAAAAAAAAAAACTAGATCCTCAAATTCTAAAATCGGGGTTTTCCGGACCGGCCGGACCGGGCCCTTGTCCGACCGGTCCGGAAAACTCGAGAGCCTAAAAAAAAAAAGAAAACTAGATCTAAGTCTCGGGTTTTCCGGACCGGCCGGATCGGGCCCAGGTCCGGCCGGTCCGAAAAACCGGAGAGCCAAAAAAAAAAAGAAAACTTCATCTAATTCTCGGGTTTTCCGGATCGGCCAGACCAGGACCCGGTCCGACCGGTCCAGAAAACCCGAGAGTCTTAAAAAAAAAAAGGAAAACTAGATCTAAGTCTCGGTTTTTCTGGCCGGACTAGGGACTGTTCCGGCCGGATCAGGGGAAGGACCGACCGGAAAATGTACTGGTCCGGCCGGACCAAAGCATGACTAGGCCTGGTCTGGCCGGAAAATATACTGTTCCGGCCGGACCAGGGCCTGGTTTGGCAGGAAAATGTACTGGTCTGGCCGGACCACGGCAGGACTAGGCACTGTTCCGGCCGGACCAGGGCCTAGTCCTGCAGGAAAATGTAATGGTCCAGCCGGACCAGGGTCAGTTACGGCTGGACCAAGGCCTGGTCCGGCCGGAAAATGTACTGGTCCGGCCGGACCGGGGCCAGTTCTGGCCGAACTGGGGCCTGTTCCGGCAGGACCAACCCCGGTCCGGCCGGGACAGAAAAAAAAAATTTAAATTTCAAAAAAATTTTAAAAAAATAACATACTTGTTTTGTTCAATTTGGATTAAAAAATGATATACTTGTGTTTAAAAAAGTTTATATGGTCATTATTTTTAATAAATAAAAAATTATGACCAATTTGAATTGAAATTCTCCGGACCGGGGTGTTCTCCCTCGTTTTTTGTTTAACCGGACATGCCGGTTCGGAATTGAAATTCTCCGGACCGGGGTGTTCTCCTTTGTTTTATTTCCTTAACCGGACATGCCTGTCCGGAATTGAAATTCTCCGAACCGGGGTGTTCTACCCTTTTTTTTTTAACCGGACACGCCGGGCCAGAATTGAAATTCTCCGGACCGGGTGGCATGTCCGGTTAAAAAAGAAAAAACAAGGGAGAACACCCCGGTTCGGAGAATTTCAATTCCGGATCGGCATGTCCGGTTAAAAAAAAAAAGAAAACAAGGGAGAACACCCCGGTCCGGAGAATTTCAATTCCGGATCAGCATGTCCGGTAAAAAATATTACTTATGAGTCAAAAATTTTTTTAGCAATACCAAAGTTTCTTTTTTTTTTTTTTTGTTACTTAAATTTTATGATATTTGAAGAAAAAAAAGACCAAAAAACACCGAGCATAATTTACTTACTGTTTTTCCGGACCGGCCTGATCGGCCCCCCGGTCAAGCCGGTCTGGAAAACCAGCGAGCAAAAGTCAGGCCTAACCAGTCCCAGTTTGGCCTGACCAAGACTGGTCAGGCCTGAGTTTTTGCTCCCTGTTTTTTCGGACCGGCCTGACCGGCCCCCCGGTCAGGTCGGTCTGGAAAACCAGTAAGCAAATTACCCGATCTATCATATTCACATAGGTGAATGATCCAACAACCACCCTTTCTTTTGGAATAATTAAAAATATACTATGATGGTCGTTGCTTTATATATATTAATTTCGTCTGTTATTTAGCAATACCAAAGTTTCTTTTTTTTAAGCTAAAATTTTTTTATATTTGAAAAAAAAAAAAAAGAGCAAAAAAGCTAGAGCACAGCTTACCTAATATGATGTAGTATAAATTAAAAATATTACTTAGGAGTCAAAAATTTTTTTAGCATTACCAAAGTTTCTTTTCTTCTTTTTTTTTTTTACTTAAACTTCTTTAAAAAAAAAAAAAAGACCAACTACTGAACTGTTTTTCCGGCCCGGCATGACTGGACCCAGTCAGGCCGGTCCGGAAAAACAGTAAGCAAAAACTCAGCCTGACCAGTTCAAGTCAGGCCAGAACGGGGACTGGTCAGGCTTGACCGGACCGGCCGGTCCCGAAAAACAGTGAGCAAAACTCAGGCCTGACTAGTTCAAGTCAGGCCAAAACGAGGCCGGTCAGGCCGGTCCGGAAAAACAGCTATCAAGTTGTTCTCTCTATTTTTCGCTTTTTTTTTTCAAATATAAAATGATTTCAGCCACCATAATATCCGAAATACAGTTCATCACTACAAACGTAATTCAACTACTAATATACGAGATGTAGTCCAAAATCTTTAGGAAAAGTTAAAAATAAAACCACGACCATACAACATGAAAATCTGCTTCGATCAAATATATTCAAAGGGGAGTTGTAAATTTTGAGCTCTCATGAGAAGTTGCTTAACATGATCGCTTGTTTTTACCTTTCTGATGTTCTCCAATAGAAGGAATCTGGTTTGTTGAAGCCTCCCACATTTTTTGGTGAAATCAGGAGGTAATACCTTCTCATTCCTTACGTCATCCGGGTAACCTACTAAATGCTTTGGACATAAGCCAATGCCCATACCTCCTTTAGATAGTATTTTGAGCATAAATCATGCATTTTATCCTTACCCCCCGGGAATGCTGCAAGGGCATGGACACAAGGAATTTTGTCGATATCAAATACTTTACATGTGCAGGTTCCCCTTCCAAGATCAACTAAGAAACTGCCATTCGATCCTCTGACATAATACTTCAGTGTAGTACTGTTTAGTTCTTTCACAGTCAGGATTGTGGACTCTTTGTATCTTGTATGTAGTGTTTTCTCCACCATTGGAGCTAAGAATTGTGAGGAAGATCCAAGACTCGACTTATTACGGTGATTGTTGAACCATTCAGAGATTTTCTCTATAATTGAATCAATCAAGGGCAGCAAAGGATATGTTCTTGCCTTCCTTAACACACTGTTAATACTCTCGACACCGTTGGTAGTCAGGATATTGTAACGTGATCCTGTGAAGTGACACCTTGCCCATTTTCTGACATCTACGTGATCATCAAGATATTCTGCGGCGGCAGGATATCTATTCTTTAGGTCATCATAGAGTCGGTTGAACTCGTGTTCAGAGTATGCCGCAGCGACTTTCATGAAAATACTTGCGACGGTATCTTTAATATTGACCTTACCCGTACCCTTTCCGGCTCTAACACGAGATCCTCGGTGAACACGTGATTTGATATTCTGAGAGAGGTGCGATGCACAAAATCCATAGTGAGACTTTTTATATACCTTTTCAATTGCATTGCGGATGCTTTGGTGCCTATCAGAAATTATGACCAACTCCTTATCGTCAGGTATGAGCTCCTCGAGTTTCGTCATAAACCATGTCCATGAGTTGTCATTCTCCGGGTCAACCACTCCCCAAGCAAGAGGATATTGATGGTAGTTACCATCTTGGGCGGTGGCGATGATCATTGTTCCCTTGTATTTCGTCTTCAAAAACGTTCCATCAACCGCAATTACCTTTCTCATTGCTTTAAATCCCTCGATGCACGCACCCAATGCAATGAAAAGGTACTTGAACCTCTGATCTTTGTCTACTTCCAAGTGTGTGACCGTGCCGGGTGTGATACCTAGAATTTTCATGATTGCCATTTTTCCTCTTTTAAAGGAATTATGAGCATATTTTATGATGTTTACGGAAAAACTCAGTTAAGAGTTTTTCACACGTTTTACGGAGTCTTATGGCTCAATAAGACTCAGAATAGATTTTTAAGGTTAGAAAACGCCTTTTCAGGTCGAAAAGGGCAATAAGGAACGTTTTTCCGAAAAAGTCAAAGTTTGACCGAAAAAGTCAACTTTGACCGAAAAAGTCAAAGTTTGACCAAAAGTGGTCAACAGTTGACTCGATAGTGAAAAATGCTGCAGTATGCGAAAATACTGTAAAATATGTCAGTATGGGCGAGATAGCCCAAGTAGACAGTAGAAACGCCCTATAAATCAAGCATCCCTAGCATTAGTTTAAGGTCAGAATGACATATTTGGTCAAGAAATCACCCAGAAGGACAAGTCAAGGTCAAAGGGCAAAAATGTCAAAATTTTCATTTTTGGGGGCAAAAATGTAAATTTTGAAAAATATGTGAAGTAAGCAAAGTGACGTCGTTAGATGATGTCACAATAAGGTAATAACTTGCTTTGCAAGAAGAAAATAAGAAATAGCCACTTTTGGGGGTGAAAATGCAAGAATTTTATTTTTCGGGGCAAAAATGTAAATTTTGAAAATATGTGATTTTAATGGAAGAAAATCACATAAAATCATGAAAAGAATGATATTGGATGGAAAAGCAAGCATTATGGCCAATTTTGAAGTTTAGGGCCAAAATGCAAAAATTTTCACTTTTTGGACAAAAGTGTAAATTTTGGAAAATTGACGAAATGAGCATATGATGTTACCAAGATGATAATATCATAAAATAGGATGGGTGTGTTGATTTTTAGAACAATCGGACACCTAGAGGGCATTTTTGCAAGAATTTCCATTTTCGGGGGGCAAAAATACAATTTTTGAAAAGTTGTGAGGTAAGCCATGAGCTAAGCCATGACCTCAGCCCTTCCATCAGCCAAGCCAGCTGGAAATGAGCTGGAGACAGCCGGCCTCCATTGGGGGAGAAAGTCCAAAGTTTTGTAACTTTTGGGGCCAAATTAGAATTTTTAAAAAGTTTGATCATTATCTTTTTAACTCACCGTGGGAGTCGGTTTTGGAGCAGAAAAATTTCCAGAAAAGCAGCAAAACCATGCCCAAAAATCTGCAGAAAAATCCGGAGCCAAGAGGGAGAGAAAGAGAGCAAGAAAAAGTTTGAAATCCTATGTGTGAACCACCATGGGTGTGCACGGGTTTGTGGAGCATGAAGCAAGAGCCAATTCTGGAATTTTTTCCAGAAAATCTGACCAAAATCCGTGAGGAAGAGAGGAGAGAAAGTGAAGAAATTTTCGGGTCAATCCATGGAGGATGGCCGAGCATGGAGAAGGAAGAACCACCATGGAGCCAAGAGGAATTTTTGTGCTTGGTGGGTGCATGTGGTTCGGCTCCTTGGTGCAGAAAAATTGAGCAAAATTTTTATGGGTATTGGCAGCCAAGGGTTCGGCCATGGCTGCAAGAGGTCACCCTAGTTGGTGAAAATTTTTGGGGGCATTTGGGAGCCAAAACAGCGAGCAAGAGCAGCCAACAAAGGAGAAGGATTTTCGGATCCTAAGCCCTAACCAAACCCTAGAGTAAGTCATGGTAAAACCTCTTAAACCCTAAGCTTTTTCCACAAGATTTGAATGGAAATTTATGGTTATGTGTGTGTGTGCATGGCTGGAAATTTGGAGCTTGTTTGGTGAAGGTTTCGGCTGCAAAGAGGCAGCCAAGGGGGAGCTAGGAGTTCGGCTCCCATGGGTGGAACCAATTCCGAAAATTGTTTGAGTTATAAACCCTAACCCTAAGCTTTGGTTTGAGCATTAAATTTGGGAGATTTATGATGTATTTTCATGCTTAAATGTAAGGGCTTAAGCTCAGAAATTTTGGTTATGCTTAAGCTAGGGAATGGATGCTTGATTAGGGTGTGTAGCTTAGTAGTTAGCTTTGCATGATTTTTAGGATTTTGTGCTATGATTTTATGCTTGCTTGATGCTTGGTTTGCATGGTTGTTTGGTTGTTTACGTCCCTGTTATTGGTGCAGCCGAGTATGGCACTCGTGCTAGGATGTTAGATTTATCTCGGTTGTGGTTTGTTTCGGTTATGTGCATGTGATTCAAACCCTAGACAAGTGTGCAAACCTAGGTTAGTAAGTTCCGGATTGGTTTGCATGACCACGTGGGGTGACATGTCCAAAGCATGTGGGACGTTAGTTAACGTTGCATGTGATTGATTTAGGCTCCCGAGTGATCGGTTGAGTTAGTTCGCGACTTAGGACGCGTAAAATAAAAGTAAACCGAAAACTGGCAGGTTCGGTTTCATGACTGCCCAGTTTTCGTAAATGAAAAATAACAGGCCCTTAGAGGCCGAATTTGGGGAAACGTAAAACAAGAAAGTTGTCCGGAACAACTTTTTCTAGGGGGATACGTGAGCAGTTTTTCAAAATAAGGCTCCAAAGGCCTTCAAAAATGACAAAACCCGTGGCCAAATATTTTTACGTCCCCAGACACATTCCCAGGGGTCAGCCAGTTTCAACTCGAAACTGGTACGTTTCTAGGCCGAATTAGGAGTTTTGTAAAACATGAAAGTTTTAGCATTTTTCAAGAGCTAGAACTTTTGTGAAGAAAACTTTTTCAGATAACGTACCGATTTTAAAAGAAAAATTATTTTACGAAGGGTGCTCAGGGAATCCGAAATCCCTGCACCACAAGTGTTATCAAGTGATTTTAGAAAATTGATTTTCTATCTCAAACAAGTGTTTTGGTCATGAAAATCGTTCCAAAGACGGTTTTCAACCTAAAATGAATTTACAAAACATAAAACCAAGAGTTTGGATTTTTATGAATCAAGTAAGAATTTTTACACAAAAAGTGATATTTTGGGATTTATTCCCTAAGTGTTTTTCCAAGTATGGAAAAGTGGTTTTTAAGCAAAGTTAATAGCCAACGTTAGTTCACGAATGGTAATCGGGAGTTATGCCCGAGTTACCGGGTCAAGCCTGAGACCCGAGAGGTTGACCCGAGAGGGTTGACCATAGTTGACCGTGGTTGACCAAGGTTGACTTTTGTTGACTTTTGGTTAACTAATAGCTTTAAGTTAGTTTATCCTCACGGGTTATCCAAAGTAACCCTAACGGATACCGATAGCTAAACTAAAGGGTTATCAGATATGACCCGATAGTTTCGGATTAAGTTATTCGAACCTTAGAGGTTTAGTTGGCTTAGCACGCCAGGTTACCAAGTGTAACCAAGTTATAAGTTTTGCACATAAGGGACATACAACCAAAGCCATGTAAACATATCGGATAGTTTTCCAGCATTTCACGAGTTTAAGTAAAGCATGTCCTTGTCAAGCAGGCAGAACCTGCAGCTGTACCAGGAGTGGAACAGCACTAGATGTGATAGTTAAGTCATGTGCGTACGACGGAAAGGTAAGTACAATTCCGCCTACAGCATGAACATGTTTGTTTGCATAAGTTGTGTTTAGAAATCATGAATAGGATTTCATGAGTCATGTTGTTATGCAGTATGATATGATAAGTTAAGTAGTATGCTATGTATGTTTGTATGTCATGTTATGTATGTATGTCATGTTATGTAGTATGGTATGTTATGTCAAGCATGTAGTATGTTTTATGTTAGATTTGTGACATCACGAAGCATGTCCACTAAAAATAAGTCACATGGTAAGCAAGAGTTAAGTCAAGTAGGACATGTTGTGTTGTACTAGCCTGCCTTTGTGGTAAGTTTAAACGGCATGTTCCATGGTTTGACTTGATAGGGAAGGGCTGCCTCCACTACTCCATGTTAAACTTTGTGTTTCATGGTTTGAGTTGGTTTGGTCGGACCACCTTCAATCACTCCATGGTTACATACCTAAGTACATACACACATGTTAGAGTAGCAAGATAAGATAAGATCAGATCAGTAGAAAGACCACAAATGATTTTTAATAATAAATCATAATTGGTTCACGTTGTTGTGCATTAGTTGCATGCGGATAGGATGTTGTGCTTACTGAGCTTTTTAGCTCACTACTTACGTTCATGCTGTAGGTAAGCTTCCTACCAGCACTTCCTGATACGAGCTGTGGATAGATGGCGTAACAGAATGTGAAATGTGGGTATGGACTGCTACGGGATTTCCGAAGTGCTTTTAAAAATGAAATTGTGTTTTCATTATATTTCAGCATGTATGCATGTATGTTTAAGTTCAGTTATGTATGTATGGAGCTTTCCGCTCAGGTGAAAGCTCAGTACTCTGTGAGTACATTATAAGCAGTTAAGGTTTTATAAAGGAAAACAGTTTTTAAGTTCAGTTTAACTTGTGTTAAAGTTTTATGATTTCCGCAATAAAGGTTTCCTAGTAATGATTTTTAGAAAAGAAGAAAAAAAAAATTTACTCTAAAATTTGGGTAACTTTATATTTTTCAATCAAGCAAGTAAGTTAAGTAATGTCACGGATCGAACGCTCCAGGTTCGCGCGGTCGGACTCCGCGTGGGTCTTAGGGTGGCTAGTAGGGGCGTGACATCGGGGTTCATTAACTTTATCATGTGTAAATAGCTAGGAAGAATCTCGAAATTGACCTCTGGTGCACCCCTAACATCACTTGCTGCTTTTCATTTGGCCTTCCAAGCTTTGTAGTAGGATATTGACAATCCACTTTTTTTTTCATCATGTCCATCACTCCCTTCGGGGTAGGTGTCTCGAGCTTGCCTGGAAACTCCTTTTTTAACCTATCTGAAACAAAATCTGCAGATGCTTGTCTGTTTCATTTATCTACCGAACTAGCAGAGCATGTATGTGTGTTGTAATATGTTCGGAGAGAGAAACGATCTGAGTTCGTGATCCTCACAACTCATAATGCCCACTTGCAATCTAGGACGGTACATTTCACCACAAACAACTTTGTGGTTGACTTGACTATTTTATAATCAAAACAAGCTTTCAACGAAGCATCGATAACCAAATTCTTCACCTCGTTCTTGCTTTCAAATTCCTAACCAACTGCAATACCCATGCCATCTTCAAAACTAAAAGACACAGAATTGTCATCTATTGCTAATGGTTCACAATGATCCATGACCGGGTCTACTTCTACACATGAACGTTGTCGTTTCGGAGTTGGGGCAGATGCCGTTGTCTCCTGATTAGGGCGTTCCTCCAAGGTAAGCACGTCTAAAACATCACCTTCGTTGCCTGGTGCAGAATCAGCATCATAGACCTTTGGTGACTCCATGTTAACGTTGAAATACTCATCTCGAATATTTCCATCATTTTCCATTGCATCCTCCATCTCCTTCAACTTCAAGACCGTCGTTATCATTGTCGTCACTATTTTCAAATTTTTTCATGAGCTCAACATACAGCATACTTCTACGCTGTGTCATTTTACAAAAGTCTAAAAGATAACACTTAACATCAAAATCATCCAAAATGCTTTTAGGATCTGACGATATTGTACACAGAGGAATGTAACTTATTTTTAATTCCGTACTTTTTTGGTCCACATGAAGCCTTTTAAATATGCAATCAATAACTTCAGAATATTTCACCTTATCCGGATCATCAAGTAGTATTATGCTCTTGATTTCCTTATTCCTTCTGCACTATTCATATGACCCATCATCTTTCTCCTTCCATTCTCCATCATATTGAAAATATATAACAATCTCACTCATTTTCCTTTAAGATAAAAATAAGAAAACAATAAAGATTGTTATGAAAGAAATTAAAAAAAAATAAAGAAAAGCAATGTGAAACAAAAAAAAATGACAATGTGTACGTTGCTGGTTTTCCTGACCGGTCGAACCGGCCTGTGGTTTTCCTGACCGGCTTGACTGGCCCGGCCGGTCAGGCCGGTCAGGTCACTATACTGATTTAGGACGAGATTTGCAAATTTTTACAAGCCAAAAATTAGTGCAAAATAGGTTGAATCATTTTGTTTTTCTATACTAAGCTACCAAACCATGAATGCCCAACCCTTGAATAACTTTGAAAACGATTTCAATAAAAAAAATTTGAGGGTTTGAGATTGAGATGAACTTACCAAAATTTTAGAGTCCTTCCTCTCCTTTCCTTGTGGCTGGAAATAGATTCGTTTTGAGGAGATGATGGAGATGAAAAATGGTGATGAAGGAGACGAAACCAATGAAAGAACAAAGTCGGTTTCAGATTTCTTCTGTTTTTTTTTTTTTTTTTGGTAAGAGAAATGGACCTCTTTTTCCCGCCCCTTCTTTAGATCCCCTTTATCTCATATATCTATTATTTTTTTTTATTTTTTTACTTGTAAAGGGTATTTTGGAGAAAACAAAAGATTGATTAATGATAGAGGTTAGCCTTGCAAAGTTTTCTCTCTTGAGGTTAGTCTTGCAACGTCAATCCCATTTTAATCCCATATATGCAAATGCCAGGTTTGAGAGAGAGCAACGAAATGAAATTTTGAAATGAAATGGGCAATGGGGTTCGTTGGCTTTTTAGGGAGCAGTTGGGTTGGGGTTGGATTTTTTTTTTTTTTCTGAAGATAACTTAAGGGCTTTTGGTCTTTTACATAAAATTTGAATTAAAAAAAATAAAAATAAAAAATCAGTTAGAGTGGAGGTTATATTTGCAAAGGGGGTTGATTTGTGGCTTATATATGCAAATGTTCCCCCTCATCTCCATGGACCATGGGTACTGGCCACCGCCGTCTTCAGCTCCAGCAAACTCAACAAAGGCAGCCACACCATCGTCTTTGCTCACGATCGTCAGCGTCTTTGCAAGGGGATTTGGAGCTGCAACAAAGAAGAGAGAGAAAGAGAAGAGAGAGAGAAATAGACAAAGGAGATTTGGTAACGAAGCTTGCAGAGCTATAGCAGAGAGAGAGAAAGAGACACTAAAGTGGGTGGGTGGTCGTTGGTGAGTCAGTGATGGCCTAAGTTGCACAACGACGTGCTGGGGTGGACGGAGAAAGAGGGAGGGGGGCTGGTGGATGGGTGCTCGTCGCTGACCCCGCAAATTGTGCAATGGTCGGCGTGTTGGGGCAGGGAGAGAGAGAGAAAAATGGGGGGCTAATAGCATGGATGGGTGGTCATCGGTGACGACGCGAATGGGTGGTCGCCGCTGGCGTGCTAAGGTGAGGGGGTGCTGGGGTGGGTCGGTGCTTGGATATGAGTTCAGGATAAGATTTTTTTTCCCCTAAGAAATTTCAAAAAATAAACTATAAAAAAACACCCCCCAGCGAACATCGAGGAAGCCCCCCTCCTTGACGAGCCCTATTGCCCCCACACCGATGACCCAGGTCCCCCCCTCACGCAAACGCCGACCAGATCTGGGTCGTTCGGGCGGGCGGGGGAGGGGGTGGGGGAGAGGTCTCGTTGTCGATCGCCAGCATCGTAGGGGGGAACTAGATATGGGTCGTCGGCACGAGGGGAGGCGTCATCGCTGATCACTGGCGTCGGCCAGGGGTGTTTGGGGGTTCGTCGGATTGGGGGGAGTGTTTTTTAATTTTAATTTGTTTGTATATTATTTTTTAATTTTTTAGTCTATACTAAAAGGTAAGATGCATTATAACTATCATACACAAATAAAATATCAGTCATTTAATTACATTTTAACGATTTAAAAAGAGACTCTGTCGATATAGTAGATAAAAAAAACTTTACTGCAGCCTTATCCAATAAAAAAAGATAAAGTTTCATAAATTAATTATAATAACATTTTTTTGAATTACGTTAAATATCTGCTTTCTTTGTTTCAGTTAAATGTTAATTGTCAGCAAGTTTTATTGTCCTGCGAGGAATCAACTTTCATGATTGAATGAAAAGTTTGAGGAGATATTTCTTAACAATTTTTGTTGGATCATATTAATTGTCTATATTTTTTAAATTCAATCTACTTTTGATTATTAAAAAGTTTTATTATGCGTTTAGTTCATTGATTGGAAATGAAAATTTATAATCAGAGTTGGTTTAATTTTTAAAAATTAATTAAAATTTTTGCTAATTTTTTTTTTAAAAATAAAAAATAAAATTAAAAATGTACGTTGAATATGTCAAACAAAAAGAAAGCTTAGGGGGTGTTTGGATGGTAAGTTTAACTCAAGTTAAACTGTATTTTTTTTTTGTCTTTTTCTGAAAAAAATTTTTTTTGTTTTTTGTTTTTAAAGTATTTTGTCTTTTCTGAAAAGTTAACAAAAATTACTATTAAAACTTTAAAAATCTTAAACTAAAGGGGTGTTTGGCATCCCCATTCAAATCACTCAACTCAAAATTTTTTTTTTTTGTCTTTTTCCCAAAAAGTTTTTTGTCTTTTCTGAAAATTCAAAAAAATTTACTATTGAAACTTAAAAATCTCAACTCAAATTACTCCACCAAACACCCTATAAACTCGTTCACCAAATACCCCCTTAGTATTTTGAAAAGACATCAACTTTTTTGTTGAAAAGTTGAAAAGAAAATACAACTGCCCCTTTTATATATAGCTTAGAACATTTTATATTAGTTAAAAAAAAGATTTATGATTTAGGATAATTATAAAATACCTTTTAAAATTATGATTCTTATAACATTTTTGTTTAGTATTTAAGTTTAACTTTAATTAAATTATATTTTTTTCATTTAAGTTTTTATATTTTTCTGAAAAGTCAATAAAATTTATATTTAGTTTTTGAAAAGTCAACTAACTTTAATTTAAAATTTTCATCTTCAATCAATAAACAAAACGCAAGTTTTTTTTTTTTTTTATCTTTTGAAATTCAAAATACAGCATTGAGTCCATAAATCTATGTTCTGTCCACATTTGCTAGCGTTTTTTTGACATAAAAGACATGTGTAAGAATTCTAATATATTAGTTACGTTAATTGTGGTGATCTTCTTATTTAAAATTTTGATTAATTACATAAATTTCCCCAAAACTATGACTCTTCTAATATTTTGCCCCAACAGTATTTAACAACAATCACCATTTGGATGACATGTGTCATTTTCAATGAAAATTCTAATGACAAATTTCACGTTTGTCCCCCCAAACTTTGGACATTGTCAAAAAATAATCTTGAATTTTAATTTGTAAAATATGTTCCCTTCTAACATTGAAATGTATGTAAAAAAAATTTCTCCTTCTGTTAGTTTTTTAACAGAAGATAATTTTCACGTTTGCCCCTAAACTTTGGACCTTGTCACAAATTGCTTGTTGAACTTTGCAACATTAACTAATTTGAAACTTTTTTTTTATTTAGGATAAATTTAATGTTTGCCCCCAAACTTTATACCTTGTCACAAATTGTCCTTGACTTTGAAATGTTAGCAAAATTTTCCTTTATGTTCGTTTTATTATCAGAATAGTCACATGTCAATACATAGAATAAAAATTAAATTAAAATGATAAAAATGATTATTTTACCCCCAAAAATAATGATTTATAGAAAAACTAAAGCATGAAAACAAGAAAAATAAATTTCTTTTTTGTTCAACAAATGAAAAGAACAGTTTTTTTTTAAATAAAAAAAATTTGTTCTTTGACGAGGGTGGAAGAGTTTTCGCATGGAACAAGCAAAGTGGAGGAGGGAAGAAGAGACAATGTCGTACATGAAGAAGGGAACGGAGAAGATAGGGCATCACAAGCGAGGGGTTAAGGGAACGAGGGCGACAATGAGCTAGGGGTGGGCTGGGGCGGGGGAGAAGGCGCTAGGGCAAGTTAGAAGGTGCGGAATACGATGCAGATCTGTAGCACGGAGAACATAAGGAGGACATGATAGTGAGCTTGGACTAAGGGGAAGGGATGCCGCTGTCAGAGGTGGGATGCCATCGAATGAGCATATGGGTTTACAAGCTTTTTTTTTGTTTTATGTTTTCTTTTTAAGATTGAAGAAATTTTTTAATTTTTAATTTTAATTTTAATATTCATATGGTCGTTTTTCATTTTACAGGAGAATTTTATCAATATTAATTTGTGCTTTTATTTAGTTATCTTTTTAATTTTGATCTTCAAGTGACTCATGACATTTTTTTTTAAAACAAAACTAACGAAAGAGAGTAATTTGCCAATGTTTCAAAGTTTGAGTTATTTTGTGACAAGACCCAAAATTTATGGGCCTAACGTGAGATTTGTCCTTGATTTTCGTTATCTAAACTAACAGAGGGGGAAATTTTACAAACAAGTTTCAAAGTTTGGGGAGGAGTTGATATCACAAAATATAGTTCAAGGGATATTTTATGATAAGACCTAAAATTAAGGGGAAAACATGAAATTTGTCCATATTCTAACATAAGGATTTTTTTTTTTAGTTAACAATTTTTTTTTTCAGGGTAATAGATATAACGTTTAGAACTTGGAAGACAAGGTGTTCAAATTGCTATAATTTAAGGGGAATTTTTGTATTGTAATACTTTATTCTTTGAATTTTAAAACGGTATTATCCATTCCATTTAAAAAGAACTCTTAAAAAATAAAAAGTGGGAGAAATCTTTGTAATTAATCCTGTTATTTATTCTCAACTCTAGTTTAACATGTAATAGTAACATTTCTCACATAATAAGAAATCATAACTTAATATATAAAGTGATGGTTGGACAAAAAAATATACATATATAATGATGGTTGAACTGAAAAGGTTGAAAAATAAAGGCCCTGTTTGGTGTAATAGTTTAAGATGATATTTTTAAGTTTAGAATGAGTTAAGTTTAGTTTAGTTTAAAAGTTGAGTGTTTGGTAAAAATTTTGAGTTGAAAAGTTTAAGTTGAGTTGAGTGTTTGGTGTGAGGTTTTTAAAAAAAAATAAGGGCCCTGTTTGGATGTACAAAATCTGGGCTGAATGAATTAATTCATTTATTTAATTAATTCATCTGTGGTTTTTAACACGGAAAATAAAAAAATGTTAATACGCTTAATTAATAACACCTGATCAACTTTGATCCAAAATTTACATTTTCTTTACAAAAAATCACATAGCCATAAATAGAACAACATAAGAAGTTATTCTTCTTCATACCAAAAAATGTTAAAAAACCCATTCATAGTTAATGGTACAATTTTTTCCCCAACACAAAGAATCACTAAACCAACAAAGACATGGATTAATACCATGGAGATTATTGATATCTTTCCCACATATGATCGGCCATCATATCTCTCATCTGATTCATTCTACCCGTCCTCGAGGAAGGTTGTTCTGGTCCTGTACTTGGGCCTGTACCATCGATCTCCTCCTGAAGCACGTAGTCGTCGTTGATGTCAACATTTCCCCCTACAGGCACACTATCTGCCTCATACTCGGCAAACACTTGGTCCCCAACCTACACCATCCTAATAAAATTATGCAAAACTGCACACGCCACGGGGATCATTTTTTGTTTGTCCATTGGATAGCTGTTCATGTTTTTAAGTATTTTGAACCTCGCCTTCAATACACCAAATGTTCGTTCAACACAATTGCGCAGCGAAGCGTGCGTGTAGTTGAAAACTTCCCTCCTGTTCCGTAGACCGACTTGACGTCTTCGATACTCTGGTAAATGATACGTCTCCCGTCGGTACGGGCTGAGGAAATAATCCTTATTCGCATACCCAGAATCCGCTAAGTAATATTTTCCTACACAATAAAAACCAAATTAATTTGTTATTCAAATCATAAATTAAATTTTTCATAATTATTATATTGATAACTATGTAATATTTGAGGATTGTGCGTACCTTGTGGAGGTATTGGAAATCCATGGTATGCTATTGCCTCGGCCAACATTCTGGCATCATGAATGCATCCCTCGTACCCAGCTAACATATACGTGAATCTCATGTCAAACGAGACTGCCGCTAATATGTTCTGTAAATGAAACCCTTTGCGATTAAACCAAGTGTCTGCATTTTCACAGGGGGGGGACACATGGGATGTGTGTGCCATCTATGACACCAATACAATCCTGCATAAGACATAACAATGACATGGATTAGACATCATTAACACTACATTATTACCCAATTTTATCAGAGAAATAATATCGAGTTCATCGTTAAAACACGTACATCAAATCAAGGTCTATATTTGTTCGGATGCTCCATAATCAACTGCTGGACGGTTGTGTAGTCCAGTGGTCGTATGAATTCGTCATTCAATGAACAAATAACCTGCAGGACATTATCGAACCAACGGGAAGTTGTCTCGTACGAATGCTGGAACAAATACAATATTTGTCGATTGGTTGCGCCTTGTAAGCATATATTTAAAAAAATGAACAATTGCTCGTTTACATTCATGTTACATGTTGGCGTCAATAATTTCCTAGTCGCTAACATGTTACTTAATACTTTAAATGTCGAAGCTTGCATACTGATCACTGCCTGACAAATCCCGTCGTGTCCATTTAGTATCTCGTCGACACGCATGCTCCCAGTAAGCATTGAATCATGCATGGGTTGTGGAGACCTTCGCCTGTTACGCCTGGTACTTGTCGTTGATAGCACGGCCTGCATAATATAATAATCATGGGGGTAACACTCGTTCTCTGAGCTATCGGTATTTTCTTCGTGGTTTGAATCGGAACTATCCGAGTTCATCCTCGCCAAATGTGAAACTCCTCCCGTCAATAATGGATGTTCACCTGAGATTATCAAAATTAGTTGCGCCTTTGTTGTTAAATTATTGTCACAAATGTTATTAACATATGTTTTAAGGTGGAAAAAATGCCCGCATTCCGGAATGAAATAATAAAGCGTAAATGAGAAAGCGAGGGATGTTAAAAATTTAATACAGAACATTCAACAGGTCCATACAGTAAAAAAAAATAATAGTCAACATAGAAAATAAAAAATCGTCTCCTGTCTAACGAACCGTCACAGTCGTAGCCGTAAAAAAAATAAATGGGAAAAAGTTTTATTAAATTATTGGAAATCAATTAGCCAGGGGTGGATTGTCCTGAACAACTAAAGCGATAATCGCTCGCCTGTATGCTTTAACTTTACATGTCCAGAAAAAATTATGGTGCATGACAGAAAATTCGTATTGAATAGAATTGTTCTCATTTATTTGCAAACGTGCTGCTGTGGGGTGTGGGTTAATGTTAAACTACGATGTTTCACAATGACAAGGCTTTTGTTTCAGAAGAGCAGGTAATGAAGATGACTGTGGGCATCAATGAATGATTGGAAAGATTGAAGTTTGCTACTAGCATTAATTAGAAGGTCAAAGAGCTTCTTCTTCTTCTTTTTTTTTGGTTGGTAATTTTCGTATGTAGCAGTATAGTTTGTAAAAGAATGAGGTAAGACTTAAGAGTCCTCTCTGCTTAACCAAAAACAAAACTGACCAGACACCTACTTTTATCTTCAAATTTGTTGTCATCAGTTAATCTCAATTTTGCTTGAATCTTCTTTTCCAAATTCTAGTTTTCTAGTCTTATTTACTTGATGCATTGAGACAGTGTAAGAAGATAAATTTACAAGGAGACTATGTGGTACAGAGCGGTGTTTTTCGTGTTGTAATTTTTCTCAGATGTGCTCGAGAAGATTTTCCAGGTTCATCTGTTGGTTCGAAATTTATAGAGATTCCGTTCACTCCTCAAAGTTGCGATGGAAATTGGGTACTCTTCTCCCGATAAACTTATGGAAATGTTTCAGAGGCAACAACTCTTTTCCAAGGACTTGGTATCTATTGAAACTAAGGTAATGGACATTGCTTTTAAATCTAGAGAGCCACAAGTGTAATCACATAAATCCTCTCGATATCTTCCATTGGTTTAAAATTAATGGGAAAGCTGCACTGTTCGCGATTAACTAGTGTATATAAACCTACGCAAGTGCACGTAATCGTACAAGTAATATAGAAAGTGAGTAAAGTATCGTCTCCACAGGGATTGATTCACTAAAATAAATTGTAAAAGAAACAAGCACAAATTAAATTGAGTGTGGAAATGAAAATTAGGAAAAATGCAATAAACAAGCAAAATAAAAGTGGGTATAATGAAAAGGCACTAAAATAGTCAAAAAGGAACAAGATTCAATCAAAAGTGTGTAATCAAGAATGAGAATTAAACTAGGATTGCCAAATCCCCCTCCATTGCAAGTCAAACCCAAATGCTGTAGGAAATGCTGCAGCAAAACCTGTCCTGTTAACCGAAATTCGATTTTTATCATAAAATTCTTCCGAATTTAGTATGACTAAAAGTTATTAAACCTTTTTCAACATATTCCTATGTGAATCTAGTTCTCATAACACAAATTCAAGCATCAATTTCAATGGGTTATACAAGGCAAACAATATATTCCTATACCATTCACAAATCAATATAAACTTTAAAAAGCATATTGAACTTGCATCATCTAAGTTATTTCTAGCTTAACTTAACCTTTCCAGAATTAAACAAGCCTAGTTCCCTATATATTGATGGCCAATCAACAATAGAAATTATCATTCACACACTCAGATGAACAGGAACAAATTCGCCCAACATTTCAACAAAAGACATTCAAATCATCGTCACAATTTCGGGTTCATCAACAATCCTAGCTAAAGAAAATTAGCTCATGTTTCGGAGTACAAAATCAAAAAGAAAAACGTCATCCATTGTTCAACAAAGAAAGAAAATCAGAAAATAAATCAAGCAAGAGTATGAAGAAGAAAAACTCCAAATGGGGATCAGATGGGTCTTCTTCTCCTTCCTCCTTCTCAGCTTGCTCTCCAAAATGGGCGTGAAAAATGGAAGAAAACTCTCAGCCCAGCCCTCTCTCTCTCTTGCCCAATATTTTCGTCTCCTCTTTTCTCTTGATTTTCGCTATTTTCGCTCTCTTTCTCTTTCTTTCTCTCTGGTTTTTTTCGGCCTCTGTTCTCTCCTCTTGATTTTTCGCCCCCTTTCTTCTCTTTCCTTTTCTCTATTTTTTTCGAACCCTGTTCTTCCTTTGTTCTTCGAATCCCTTCTCCCTTGGCGGCTGCTTCTTTTTCCTCCTCAAAATAATACCCTTTAGGGCAACAAAACTAGCCCACGTGTGAAGCTTCCCAGCTGAAGAAAAAGAAGTGGCCCCCACCATATGAGCTGTCAACTTTTCTTTTACTTAATCAGAAAAAATTCGCCAGCTGGACAACTTTGCTGCAGAAATTGCTGCAGCATTTCGACTCAGTTTCTTCACTGCTTCTGCTACAAAATGCTGTAAGAAATGCTGTAGCATTTTCTGCAGCATTTTCGGTTTAAGCTCTCCTACAAGTCAGAATAGAATTAAAACGCACGTCAAAAAGCCGTCAAATGATCCTACTTTTTCTTCCCATTATCCATGATTTCACCAAACAATAACCCAAGACAAAAGAAAAGACATACAAACCTAAAACAAGGGAAAACCATGCTAATAATAACACAAATACTCACAAAACCAAGTTCAACCAAGTCCAAAAGTGCCTAAGATAACTCTAATTTCTAGAGTTATCACACCCCCAAACTTAAAACATTGCTCGCCCCCGAGCAATGCCGAACTAAACTAACAAATCACAATACACACAAAGAAAATGCAAAACACATACAGGAAAAATGCTCAAGCTGCTAAACAAGTTGAGTCTCCATTCTCAAAAGAGCTTCTTAATTTCCAACTCATTTCAAGATTCAGCTTTCATCAAATATCAGTTCTATCTTTTATAAACTTGCTCCCAAGTGAGGTTCCTCTATAGATGCGTGTGTGCAAGACTATATCTAAGCATCTTCAGATCACCTATGTCCCTCCTATCACGATCGTCAAGCTTAGTTTATAATCTAGCAGGCTGGATTCATGACTTCCTCTCCACTTTCATTAGCTAGGTAAAATCTAAGGATATACATATTCCACTGCTTGTTGAGCTGGGTGCATGTGTATGCACACATTAATTTATTAAATCATAACTTTCTTTTCTTTTCTTTTCTTTTTTTTTTTTCGTCGTTTTTTTTTTTTTTAAATTCGTCATGTCACCTTTACCTTTTTACGCGAATGCCAACATTGGTGATGAAGACACCCGGTTACTCAGCAACGTCACACTTCAGAATTGCTATAGCAAGCTCATATTATGAACCACTGTTTGACGCAAAAGTACACATGGGGCTCATGTTACTCCTGGTTACTAGGCAGCTCAAAACAGTGGAGTTCTTTTTTTTTTTTTTTTTTTTTTTTTTTTTTTTTTTTTTTTTTTTTTTTTTTTTACACCCAACTCTATACATGAAAAGCACACCAACTATTCCCAGTCTATTTCACTTCCTAAAGCTTCGGCTCAAGGGTTCGGTACAACCTGTCCTCAAATTTTAAATTCTCTCGATGACTTGGAGTTTCCTAGGCTTTCCTCGGAAATACAAAGGTATAGTCTATTGTGGAAAAAGAGTAGTCTCACTCAAAGAGCAACCAGATAAAAGACATTACCCACACCCAACTCAAGCTTAATCAATCCATAAGCTGACAATTCTCAAAACTCTAGTAATCTTCACCGAACATCATCAAACCAACAACTCAGCAGCTAAAATAGAGCAATTTCTAACAAAAACATAAAGACATACATAAAATTTTTTTTTTTTTTTTATGTATATATAAACATAAACAACACCACAAACTGACTAAACAACATAAATAACACAAACAAGAGAAACGACACATAAACAAAGAAATAACACAAAAACAACAAAAGCTAACCACATAAACAACAAATAACAAGAGAAACATAGAACACACCCAACTGAATAAAACTAAAACAAAGCTAAATAACTCCCCCAAATTTAAATGAAGCAGTGTCCTCACTGCTTTGAACAAAACAACATGACACCAAAAACAACACAAAACAGAACAAACATGAAGTCATGCACAAAAATGACGAAGAAAAAAGTTTGGAACTCCCTGTTTAAATGGCGGCTGGAGCGTCACTTCAATCATCCGACTCGTCTGCATCCTCTTCCTCAACCTCATAAAGGTGCTCGGTGGTTGGTGGCCCGTTTGCTTGCGCGCGAGTTTCTTCGTGCGAGGCATTTCTGCGAGCTTCTGTTTGTCTTCGAGGGAGAAAGGGGTTGTTCTGTTCTCTGTGTATGGAGGAGACCCGGCCTTCTTTTTTTTTTTTTTTTTTTTTTTGAGCAAAATATCGAATAGATATAATATATACTATACTAAGTATATATTTATTATATACTATATATATGTATATATAATTTTTTTTTTTATTTCAAATGAACAAAAATGGCGTAATGGTGAAATGGAGAGGAGGGTCGGTGGCCGAAGTTAGAAAGGAGGGGGGTGGTTGTGTGGGTCGGTGGAAAGGGGATCTGTGGAGGAGAAGGGGGGGTGGCTGCGTGAGGGTGGAGGCGACGGTGCGACTGGGCGGTGGGGAAATGGTGGAGGAATGGGCTGCTGGAGAAGGGGGAAATGCAGGGCGGAGTGAGGGGCGAAATGGCGCGGAGACTGGCGAAGGAGCTGTGGAAGAGTGCGAGGGTGGAGGCACGAGCGGAGAGAATGGGAAAAATGGGGAGTGGTGGAGGCTGTGGGTTGGCTGGAAAATGCAGGGGATGAGGTGGCGAGATGGCGGTGGTTTGGGTTGCTGGGAAGAACTCGGCGAAATGGCGAAGGGTGATGGCGAAGGTGAAATGGCGGTGGAAGGGCTGCGGCTGCTGTGGAAATGCGGCGAAATGGGAGGTCGGAGGAAATGGGCTGCTTTGGATGGTGGATGGTGGTTGAGCACGGCTGGTTCGGAGGAGGGGAAATTTTTCTGCAGGAAACGGTGCTGTTGAGGAAGAAGAAGAACAAAGAAAAGAAAAGAAAAGAAAAGAAGGGAATGTAGGGTTAGTGGGGTACCGAAAAAAAAACATAAAATATATATATATATATATATATATTACTATAGTTAAATAATATTAATTAATATCTATATATATGTATACGTATATATATGTATATATATATAAACATATAAGTATTTATTTAATTATTATTATTTATATATATATAAATTTTTTTTTTCAATATAAATTCACTAGCATATAAAAATATCGAAAACATATAATATATATTATACGATATCTATATACTATATACGATATATATATTGTCTTTTCTTCCTTCGTTTTTTTTTTTTTTTTTTACTACTACTACTTTGCTGTAGCATTTCCTGCAGCATTTCTACACAGATTGCTCCCCTTAAACTTTGCTGTGGGTTTTGCTGTAGCATTCCCTGCAGCATTCTTATACAGATTGCTCTGCCCAACTTTGCTGCAAGTTTTGCTGTAGCATTTCCTGCAGCATTTTTGCACAGATTGCTCCCCTCGAACTTTGCTGCGGATTTTGCTGTAGCATTCCCTGCAGCATTCTTATACAGATTGCTCTGCCCAACTTTGCTGCGAGTTTTGCTGTAGCATTTCCTGCAGCATTTTTGCACAGATTGCTCTATAAGGCTTAATCCTAGGCCAATTTCTGCATAGAAAAATATCATGAACTCAGCTTAAATTTCTTAATAACTACTAATCAAAAACTCAAACAAATTGAACTAAACCACAAATAAACCAAACAAGAAAAAAAATTTGGGTTGCCTCCCAAGAGCGCTTGTTTTTAAGTCATCAGCCTGACTTTGCGGGATTTCAGGCATCTTGCAGCGATATGGAGGCTTTCTGATGGCTGAAACCATCACCCCAATAATGCTTAAGTCGCTGTCCATTAACTTTGAAAGTTCTTCCTGAGTGATCTGCAGCATTTCTTTCTGACAAAAAATTTTTTCTACAGAAAAACCTCCAAAGTGCAGCCGATGTCTTGCGAATCAAGTTTTTTTTTCGCTTTTTCTTTCTGCTACCTCTATCCCTCAAGTGTGTAGGTAGAGGTTTTAGTTCCAAAATAGGTGGTTCATCAACAGATGGCTTGTGGGATTTAAAGGCCCTTTCTGATAACTCAAGTGATTCGAAGTGCTTCCCTCCTCTTATTGCCATATGTCTGCTCTCCATCCAAGACACTTGATTATCACTAGCTTCCTCATCTTCATCTGACACAGCCAAATCATCTTTATTTGTCATCTTTGGAGAGCATTTCTCCTCAAATTCAGCAGCCAATAATGGATCCAGAACATTGATGGCCAAACACTCCTCAACATCATCACCAAAATGCATAGCCTTGAACACATTAAAAGTCACCTGCTCGTCTTGCACCCTCATAGTCAACTCGCCTTTTTGCACATCAATCAAAGTGCGGCCTGTAGCAAGAAATGGTCTTCCCAAGATAATCGGCACTTCTCGATCCGCTTCATAATCAAGGATGATGAAATCAGCAGGAAAAATGAATTTGTCGACCTTTACAAGAACATCCTCGATCTTTCCTTCAGGAAGAGCGATAGATCTATCAGCAAGCTGCAAGGATACTGTAGTGGGCCAAGCTTCTCCGATTCCTAACTTCTTAAAGATGGACATTGGCATCAAGTTAATACTTGCTCCCAAGTCACACAAGGCCTTACCAAAGTAGTGGGTTCCAATTGAACATGGGATGGTGAAACTCCCCGGGTCCTTCAACTTAGGAGGGAGTTTGTTCTGCAAAATAGCACTACATTCTTCCGTCAAAGCCACAGTCTCGAATTCCCCAAGTCGACGCTTCTTAGTGACCAAGTCTTTCATGAACTTGGCATAATGAGGCATTTGCTCCAAGGCTTCCACAAGAGGTATGTTGATGTGGAGCTGCTTCAAGACATCCAGAAATTTACGAAATTGACCATCCTTTTGCTGCTTTTGAAATCGCTGAGGAAATGGTGGAGGAGGTCGAGTTTCTCCGCTCCCTGCTGCTTCAGAATGCTGTGAGAATGCTGTAGCATTTTCTGCAGCAAAGTCTGCTGGCTGATTTTTCACCAGAATTTCTTCTTGTTGAGGCTGTTCATCTTTCTCTTGGATTGAAGAGGGCTCGATCCGTACAACTTTTGGCTTTTCCCTTCTCTCAACTTCCCTTCCACTCCTTAATACGATTGCCTTGCAATGTTCCTTCCCGTCCCTCCTTGGATCTTCTGTATTACTTGGGAGAGAACCCGGCGGTCTAACATTCAAGGCGTTTGCAATCTGCCCAATTTGATTCTCCAAGGTCCTCAATGTTGCATCATGACTTTGAACTCTATTATCATTCTTCGCTATATACTCCTTGATCAAATTCTCTAATGAGCTAGATGAGTCCATAGCTTGTGTTCTTGATTGTTGAGATGGAAAACCCGGTGGGTGAGAAGGTCGATGATGAGGGTTTGCTCCACTAGAACCGGCCCCTTGATTACTCCATGAAAAGTTAGGGTGTTGTCTCAACCCTTGATTGTAAGGTGCCGAATAAGGGTTGTTCCGGTTGAAATTACCCACATAGCAAGCAGATACTGGATTGGACGGGCAATCCTCATACAAGTGTCCCTCTCCACAATAGACACAAGTGACACTAACAGATTGCACAGAATTAACCCCAGCCGACATGTTCATATTCTTGATCATATTTGTCAGACTCGACACTTGGGCGGAAAGTGCGGTGATAGCATCTACTTCATGAAGTCCTGCGGACTTTCGAGCATTGAGCCTCTCGGTGGGCCACTGATAATTGTTGGTCGCCATTCTCTCCAAAATCTCGTAAGCTTCATTGTATGATTTTGCCAAAAGAGCACCATTAGCCGCTGCATCAACAATTGTACGTGTGTGCCCATTGAGCCCATTGTAGAAAGTTTCCATCTGAATCCAATGGGGAATCCCATGGTGAGGGCATTTTCGCAACAACTCCTTGAATCTCTCCCATGCCTCGTACAAAGATTCTCCCTCTGATTGTTGGAATGAGGTAATGTCGTTTCTGAGCTTGGCATTCTTGGTTGGAGGAAAGTACTTCATGAGGAATTTTTCAGCCAAGTCATTCCATGTTGCGATTGAATCCGGCGGCAGTGAATTAAGCCATGATCGAGCTCGATCCCTCAAGGAATAAGGGAACAGTTTCAGCCTCAATGCTTCATCAGACACCCTTGGTAGCTTGAAAGAATCACACACTTCCATGAATAGCCGAAGGTGCATGTGAGGATCCTCAGTTGCCATTCCACTGAATTGGCCTACAGTTTGCAACATTTGGAACATAACCGGCTTGAGTTCAAACTGTGGTGCTTGTATTTCTGGCCGAATGATGCCCGGGTTGAGCCCATGTAGAATGGGTACAGCATATTCCCGAATAGCCCTGTCTCTATCATCAATCAAAGGTGGTTGAGGCAATAGATTGTTGACATCCCCTTGCTGCCCATCATTAGCCATATTGACAGCCACTCTTTCTTGTATTTCTTCCACTCCTGCTAGACCTTGTTGCTCTCTTCTCCTTACTCGAAATGTTCTTTCAATTTCTGGGTCCAAGGGCATCAACTCTTGATTTCGCTGATTGTTCATGTAGAGAAAGAAAGCCCCTGAAAATATAAACACTTAACTAATAAGAAAATGCAAAAACAAGAACTGAACAAATTAACTTTTACAACTATTTTAACGATTTCAATCCCCGGCAACGGCGCCAAAAACTTGTTCGCGATTAACTAGTGTATATAAACCTACGCAAGTGCACGTAATCGTACAAGTAATATAGAAAGTGAGTAAAGTATCGTCTCCACAGGGATTGATTCACTAAAATAAATTGTAAAAGAAACAAGCACAAATTAAATTGAGTGTGGAAATGAAAATTAGGAAAAATGCAATAAACAAGCAAAATAAAAGTGGGTATAATGAAAAGGCACTAAAATAGTCAAAAAGGAACAAGATTCAATCAAAAGTGTGTAATCAAGAATGAGAATTAAACTAGGATTGCCAAATCCCCCTCCATTGCAAGTCAAACCCGAATGCTGTAGGAAATGCTGCAGCAAAACCTGTCCTGTTAACCGAAATTCGATTTTTATCATAAAATTCTTCCGAATTTAGTATGACTAAAAGTTATTAAACCTTTTTCAACATATTCCTATGTGAATCTAGTTCTCATAACACAAATTCAAGCATCAATTTCAATGGGTTATACAAGGCAAACAATATATTCCTATACCATTCACAAATCAATATAAACTTTAAAAAGCATATTGAACTTGCATCATCTAAGTTATTTCTAGCTTAACTTAACCTTTCCAGAATTAAACAAGCCTAGTTCCCTATATATTGATGGCCAATCAACAATAGAAATTATCATTCACACACTCAGATGAACAGGAACAAATTCGCCCAACATTTCAACAAAAGACATTCAAATCATCGTCACAATTTCGGGTTCATCAACAATCCTAGCTAAAGAAAATTAGCTCATGTTTCGGAGTACAAAATCAAAAAGAAAAACGTCATCCATTGTTCAACAAAGAAAGAAAATCAGAAAATAAATCAAGCAAGAGTATGAAGAAGAAAAACTCCAAATGGGGATCAGATGGGTCTTCTTCTCCTTCCTCCTTCTCAGCTTGCTCTCCAAAATGGGCGTGAAAAATGGAAGAAAACTCTCAGCCCAGCCCTCTCTCTCTCTTGCCCAATATTTTCGTCTCCTCTTTTCTCTTGATTTTCGCTATTTTCGCTCTCTTTCTCTTTCTTTCTCTCTGGTTTTTTTCGGCCTCTGTTCTCTCCTCTTGATTTTTCGCCCCCTTTCTTCTCTTTCCTTTTCTCTGTTTTTTTCGAACCCTGTTCTTCCTTTGTTCTTCGAATCCCTTCTCCCTTGGCGGCTGCTTCTTTTTCCTCCTCAAAATAATACCCTTTAGGGCAACAAAACTAGCCCACGTGTGAAGCTTCCCAGCTGAAGAAAAAGAAGTGGCCCCCACCATATGAGCTGTCAACTTTTCTTTTACTTAATCAGAAAAAATTCGCCAGCTGGACAACTTTGCTGCAGAAATTGCCGCAGCATTTCGACTCAGTTTCTTCACTGCTTCTGCTACAAAATGCTGTAAGAAATGCTGTAGCATTTTCTGCAGCATTTTCGGTTTAAGCTCTCCTACAAGTCAGAATAGAATTAAAACGCACGTCAAAAAGCCGTCAAATGATCCTACTTTTTCTTCCCATTATCCATAATTTCACCAAACAATAACCCAAGACAAAAGAAAAGACATACAAACCTAAAACAAGGGAAAACCATGCTAATAATAACACAAATACTCACAAAACCAAGTTCAACCAAGTCCAAAAGTGCCTAAGATAACTCTAATTTCTAGAGTTATCATGCACTCATTACATTTGTATTGCAACATGTCTTTGTGAAGTACACATTTTCCACAGATAGTTTAAACTATTCCTATATCCGTGCCTCATCAGATGGTAGGGAGGAACCTGTGAAACATCTGTCGACGTTTTGCATACAAAGCTTGTGTCGCCTTCACCAATGGTTTATCCACATCGGTATCTCCTGATTTAGCCTAGCCTTCAGAATCTACACATTTTAATCACATAGGAAAATTTAGTAAGAGGAAAATGCCTGGAAATGTTTTTCCCTTTTTGATAACGACCTAAATTGACTCATTCTATTGGACCAGAGTCTCGACGTAAAACAGATGGTTGGTTTGTTTCCAACTTCTGTTTTTCGTGGCTCGATGGGTAGTTTGATAAGTCGATTATTAGTTTTTCCTTCAATGTTTCAGAGTACGGTAACGCGACATGTTATATAATTGATCCCAATCGATTGGATCAGATTTTACATCACTTTTCTTTTAGCAAAAAGCGCATTTGCATTGCTTAATAGAGGAGCTCTTTGTTCGAACACATTGCCCCTTTATGGCTCTTCACCAAATCCTACATATTATGTCAGAGTATCTTGTGTATTTGCATTCTTTCATCATATTCCTTCTTTAGTGGCAATCCTTCTTCCTTTCTGCTCTTGTTGTACCGTAAAAAAGCAATGAAGTTTTAGTAAATTTACTGACAAAAAAAGAACATGCTTTAAAGATGGAGTAAAGCTAGGGGCATCTTTGATCTCTTACAACATCTGGGATGGCCCTTTATATGACTTGTCATTTGGTGAGAGATGAGGCCTATCTTATTAAATAAAAAACAAAACAGCTTTACTCTTTTTCATTCACATAATGTGATGGGGGTATCAAAGGTGTGTCTTAAGTTTATTCTTAGAGACACGCACAATTCACAAGCTTTACACTATTTCTTAAAAAAAAAAAAAAACTTAAAGTAATATGATGACTTGTGAGAAAAAAAAGAAATTAAGTTAAAATCAATTTCACATGTATTGATCTAATAGGTGCCCCCTGGGCTGTGCCACATCGGTTTATGGGTATAATTTAGCTGTAAATCAATAATCCTTTGTAATTTAGAGTTGTATATAGTGTCCCATTGAAACTTTAAAAAGCAAGGTGGAAAAAAATCTTAACATATATAAAAGCCTCAAATTGCATTTCCGCTCACGTGGCATTTTTTTTTTCGTTGCCTCTCCTCTTAATATATTTTTTTTCCTTCGTCTTCTTCTTTTTTTCCCTTTTATTTTTTTCCTTTCTTTTGATTTGACCGTCCGCTTAATGCTTTTTTTTTTCTTTGCCTCTCTGCTTAATGCTTTTTTTCCCTTTTATTTTTTTTCCTTTCCTTTGATTTGAGCTTTTTTTTTTCTTTGCCTCTCTGCTTAATGCTTCTTTTCCCTTTTGTTTTTTTGTCCTTTCCTTTGATTTGACCATCCGCTTAATGCCTTTTTTTTTTTTTTTTGCTTTTTCTTTGAGAACCCCCCCTAGTGCTTCTTTTCCCTTTTATTTTTCTTCCTTTCCTTTGATTTGATTTCACCATTCGCTTAATGCTTTTATTTATTTATTTATTATTATTTTTTTTTGGAGAACACCCCACCCCACCCTACCTAACCTAACCTAACCTAATTTTTACCCCATGATTTTCCCCCTTTTATAATTGGGAGAGTTTATGGTTGAGACTCTCCCATTGTCTCTACTGGTAGAGTTCTTTTACCCCACCCCACCCCACCTAACCTAACCTAACCTAATTTTTACCCCATGATTTTCCCCCTTTTATAATTGGGAAGGTCTATAGTTGAGACTCTCTCATTGTCTCTACTGGTAGAGTTCTTTTTTTAACCGTTAAGATTTAATCAAATCATTGAAATGTTATTAGTGTACCAAACTTATCATAAACCTCACCTCATTTGATTCTTCCCACCCAAAGTCTACTTCGTCGCCGTGACTTTCGCGCTGCCGGCGACCCACCTCCGGCCCCCACCACCGCCCCAACCCTAGAGGCCGCCGACGGCCTCCTTTCTCTCTTTTCCCCTTTCTCTCCTTTCTCTTCTCTTCTCCTCCCCCTCTTCCCCTCTCTCCCGCGGCCCCTCACCTCCGGCCTTTGCCCACCGGCCCCAGCCCGCCCCGGCGGCCCCCCTCCCCCGGCCTCCCCACCGCCCCCTGCCCCTCTCTCTCCTCTCTCTCTCTCTATTGCTCTCCCTCTCTCTACTCTTTCTCCTCTCTCTTTCTCTACCCCACCCCAGCCCCGACCCCCCACACCATCCCCGACGTGAGAAGAAAGAGAGGGGGAATCGCGGGTGGGGTTGGGATTGGGGGTGCCGGGCGGCCGGGGGTGGGATGGGGGGGCCGGGCGGCGGGGGTTGGGAAGAGAGAGAGAGGGGAAGAGAGGAAGAGAGAGAGGGGGAGGCGGGGGGAGGGGGGCCGCTGAGTAGGGTGTGGGGCCGCGGGAGAGAGGGGAAGAGAGAGAAAGGGGAAGAGAGAGAAGAGAAGAGAAGAGAGAGAGAGGGGGTCGGCCGACGGCCGGTGCTGGGGGGGGCGGCCGGGGCTAGAGGGCGGCCAAGGCTAGGGGTGGGCAGGGGGGCCGGTGGTAGGGGGGCCGGGGGCGGGGGGCCTCGGGAGAGAGAGGAAGAGAGAGAGAGAAAGGGGGTCGCCGGCGGCGGGTTGGGGCCGATGGGGGGCCGGAGGTGCATCATCGGTGTCGGGGGTGAGTCGCCGGTATCCGTCGCCGGCGGCGAGAAGGTCGCCGACGACGGAGAAGACTTTGGGTGAGAATAATCATATGAGGTGAGGTGTTGGTAAATTTGGTACACTAACAATGTTTCAATCGTTCGATTAAATCTCTACGGTCAAAAAAATGATTTTACCAGTAGAGACCCTTGGTCTCTACCACAGTTCTTCCCTTTATAATTTCTCATTACATTTTTTCCCCTCTTTTTCTTCAAAATCCAAAATTAATATAATAACTTTTTAAAAATATATCTTCATTTACATAATTTTCTTTTATTTCTTAAAATATTATTTTAAGAATGTGACTTTCATGCTATTCTTTTTTTTTTCTTTTCTAATTTCTATCTTTATTGAAACTTTTTTCTCAAATATATCTTCATTTAAACATTTTCGTTTCTTTCTTATATGTTCCTCAGTTAAGTTTCTATATAATAATTTCAGTTAATTATTATTTAAACATTTTTTCCTTTTTTTTTTAATGTTATCATCTTTCCTTTTTATTTGTCCCCTTTAAGATAAATTTTTTTTTAAAACCTATATCCTCATTTTTCTTATTTTTATTTTTATTTTTTTGATTTCTCTATTTCTTTCAACTTTCTTATTTTAATTATCTTATAGCTTTTTTCTTTTCCGTTTTTATTCTTCTCTATTTAAACATATGTTTCTTATTCATACGTACCATAGTTAATTTGTCTATAAAATAATTTAATTTTATTAGTGTTAAGCATTTTCTCATTTATTTTGATCTTGCCCTTCTTTCTTTGAATTTGTGCTTATTAAACAATTTTCTCAAATAAATCCTCACTTTTTTCCTTTTTATTATTTATTATTTATTTATTTATTTAGTCTTTAAACTTGGGATGAGAGAATTTGAACTCTGAACCTTGAGGTAGAGTCAGGTGTGATTTCCTTTAAACTTAATGAATTTTCTTTTAATTTGGTGATAGGAGAATCAAACTCAAAACCTTATACATTATTAAAAGTGATAATCATGCTACTAAATACTGTTTTGGTCAACCTTTACTCTTTACTTTTTTTTTTTTTGTACTTATTAAAACAATTATTTTCGAATATATTGACCTTTAAATATTTTTTCTCACAACTTTCATTCATGATTTAGATAATATATTATTTTACACTCACGGAGCGCGTATTCTAATTAGTAATAATACAAAGAAAGAAAACAAAAGGAAGGAATGAGATTTATGGGTATAATTTAGCTGTAAATCAATAATCCTTCATAATTTAGATGTATATATAGTGTCCCTTTGAGACCTTAAAAAGAAGGAAAAAAATATAATAAAACTAATAAAAAGAAAGAAAACAAAAGGAAGGATCGAGATGAATAGTCGATCTTATGCCGTCCAGCTTGCCAATATTCCTAGTAAAGGAATCAGAGAGAAGGCTATATATATATATCATGTGTGCCCATGTGCCATAGACTTGTAGCTAGGGATAAAAATGGGACGGGTTCCGGATTCCTTGTCCCATCAAGGAAAACTTCATAATATATTAGAACATTTACTTTAGAAATTCTATCTAATTTTATGCTCAAATGTTCTAATATAAAACAGATCGCACAATTCAGCAGTGAATAATAAATACTATGTTATTTATTTTAAATGCACATTCTTATATATTAAAGTTTTTTACAAAAAAATGAAAAAATGAAAAAAAAAAAAAAAAAAAAACTTAGTGGAGCGAACTTGGGATAGGGACTCCTAAACCGTACATGAAAGTCATTGAATTTATCATGCTTTACTAAAATTGGATACATGCAGATAATCTGGTTGACGAGTAAAATTATAATCCTCATTTTTTAGTGATCTTTTGATCCCTTTTTAACAACTCAAGGTTGAGGGTATACAACTAGGGACAAGGACACTACACTCTCAGGCTTATTTAACAATCTTCTAGCATAACTATGTGGCAAATATTCCTTTTCCTTTTCCTTTTTTTTTAAAGAAGTACTTGGCAAGCAATATGTCAGTATCCAAGCGATTGATGACAAATAAACAAATTTAATACATGTGACGTTACTTATGCATGTAAAAAAAGAAAACAAAAAAAAAAAGAAAAAAGAAAAAAACTTTTAAAAGAATGAAAGAAGAACCACCATAGGAACCATAAGAGAGAGAGTAAATTATATAAAACTAGAAAAAGATAAAAGGAAAAAAAAAAGATTTTTAAAAAATAATCTAATTTTCTTGTTTAATTTTTGGCAAATTATTTTCAGAAAACAATTCTTAAACAGAATATTTTTATTTTCGTCAATGAAAACAAAAAACAAACAACATGATCAAACAAGCGTTGTTTTTTACCATTTGGTTTTACTTCCCACGGCAATTAATTGACCCAAGAATCAAGTTCAAACATGAAACAAAAGATTCTCGTAAGTTTATCTGTCAAGTCTTGTTGGCAATAGGACATGGACACGTAACCTTTCCTTGAAAAGAAATTTGGCATACATAATAGAATTTCTCAACCAAGTATTGCATAATAGAATTCTACATTATAACCTAATTAAATTTCACTATATATAAGATGGAATTGAACTCCAAGAGACTTACCTGCCTTTGCAAAGAGGAAAATTATAAAAATGAAGACCAACAAATAAACCAATGGGGTCCTTTTTCTTATAATTTTTTTTAGGGAGCCCTTCAAAGCATTATATGGACTGTCGACAAATAAGTTTTACTCTCTTTTGGGTTAATAATAACGCCTTCTTGCGTATGTATATATAGCATATGAAATTTGAATATATATGTATATCTATTACTATTAAAGCTCAAGTTTTTTACTATTCAAAATTTTGGTCTTTCTATTTACTCTTTTGTGGGTTTTTTTAAAAAAAATTTTTTCCCTTTTTCTGATTGAAGTCGTTTGATGTTTTTGACTCTCTTTAGTACAATCATTCTTTACTATCATTCTTTATCTTTCGAGGATGAAAAGTTTGTACTTGTTTATTTTTATTTTTTAAAAATAATATATATATATATATATGTAACAAACTAAATTCATACAAGTGAAGCATGCACATACAACTAGTATATATATATATATATATCTATTACATATATAGAAGAGTGTGTTTGTTTCTATAGCTCTACTCACAAAATACTATTCAAAGTTTTGGTAAAGTTATTTTGTCCTTTTTAGTATTTTGTCATGTTCTATTTTTTTTTATTTTGGGTAAATCTGTGGTAGAATCTTATTTCTATACTTTATTGATAGAGCTCATTTTTAAATCGTTATGATGTAATTGAACGGTTGAGAAGTTATTTGTGCATAATAACTATCATGCACATTATCTCATAGTATTATAGACCAACTAATAAGTTAAACAAAAAATAAAAAAATTATAAAAAAAATATAGATATGGCCAATGAAAGGCTTCGGGGGGGGGGGGGGGGGGCAGCTTCTCATCGGTAGCTTAATGCCTGCGACGCGGTGGCTTGTCGTTGTTGGGGGTGTCACAGGGTCGGTTGTAGGTTGTCGTCTGGGATCATTGGGCTAGCGGGTAGGTGGTCTGTCGCCTGGGGTCGCGGGCCTCATCATCGAGGGAGGGGGGGCACGTTGAATTAGACTATTATTGCCATGTTTTTTTGCTTCTGTTTTCTTTGTTACTGTCTTATTTTTCTCCTTTTTTTTTTTTGTTTTCTTTACTTGAGGATCCAAGATTCCATTTTTATGTAAGTTTTTTTTCTTATATTAAAAAAACAATTGCTAGAAAGAAAAATGATTAGTGTTGAAATTTCTATCTTCTTATCTTCCTTTTGTTTTTACTTTTGTTCATTTAGCTCTATTTTTACTTATGTTCTTGTGAAAATGTAGAATTGGGATCTTTGGAGAGCATTTGGGAGGGTATTTGTGAAAATGTTCGCAAAAATGTAGTCATTTTGTTAAGCAAATTTAACATTTGCATTCTCTGTGCACGTGGGAGAATCAATTGAAAGTTCAGACATGAAGATAGAGTATAGAGTTGATTTAGAGTCGCCTCTTTCTATAATGAGCATCGGTTTCAAATGCCTAGTAGAGCTTCATTGGAATCTCAATCTTTGTATAAATAAAAGATTAACTTTCTTTTCCCAATTGACGGGGGGACAAAATTATAGCCTTTGGATCAAATCAAGTGGCAGTTCATGATATGTTGTCCCATCGGATTAAAAATGCATGTCACCTCATGTAACGGTCCATATCTTCTTTTAATATAATATTATCCTCTTTAAACCTCGTGTCCGTACAATTTTGCTCTTAGATTCATTCTAAAAGACCTTATACTATTAAGAGACGGTCTTTTCACTCGTGAATCATTACATATATCTATTCCCAAACAATCTAGGACTGCACAACTTACCCTTTCTTTTATAGGAACCGATAACTGTCTCAATCATTCCTCTTTTTGGGGCTCAATTTCTTTGTTGGCCACACTTCTTGTTGGATATAGGCTCTAATATCATTTGTAATGACTCATGCCTCTCTTTGGTATGATATTGTCTGTTTTGGGTTTCGTGCCTGTAGGGTTTTACTCTTGAGTTTACCCTAAAAGGCCTCATACCATTATGATGTAGTCTCTTTACTTACGAATCATCATATATATCTAATCCCAAGCGATCTGAGATTACACACAACTTATCATCCTTCTTCCCAATTTTTTTCTGAACCGCATTTACTTGAGCAGCATAGGGAGACACTATACCAATACCGAACTCATCTTGTGATTTAAGCCATGCTGTACCTAAACGAAAAGGAGAAAACATAAGAAAACAAACTCTTAAAAAAGATCACAATTTTTTAGCTTCAGAGCACCATCTCTAAATAAGACGAATTTTCATGTTTATCTGATGGAAAATCCTGTGAAAATTTGGATGCATTTGATAAGGTATTAAGCAATTTGAAGATTGAGAAAAGAATGAAAGGAAACGATAGTCTGTGAATTAGAAAACTCTGCTAGGCTTTTGAGAGGCGTAACTCTCTCCCACACTCCATGCCTTGCACGCCTCACATAAGTGAAACGAATAGGGGGCTTATCAGCATTTCAGCCAAACATGCGTTTTCCTTTCAGTAAAGGTAATGTAAATTTTCATGTATTAGTGTACCTTAAGCGAAAGCATGTGACTAGACATACCATTGTACAGTTTCTGCAGTATTGTCAAGATAACCGCTACCTCAACCATATTTTTTCGACTATGCCCATCTTCATCCCTTTCCTCTTTTCCACCAATTATATTTATAAAAGAATATGGACCAAACATTGATCCTGGAAGATACTGCTTTCCATGACTTTCCCTTTTCACAATATCCGCATCCCAGATCTGGTTAAGATAGAACTCTGAATTCGGGAAAATACTTATGGACGGATACATTCTGTATTGTACATTCAGGAGGTGCCTCGGGTGATTTTGTAAGCTCAACCTCTCAAACAAACTTCTTCCAAAACCAGCTTCCTCAGAAATATATTCAAATATATATATATATATATATATATATATGTAGATAAGGAATAAGGTTTTGAATGTAATATCAAAAAAACAAATATGTAAAAATTTACGAAAAAAGTGTAAAGAAATTAATAGATTCTCCGACATACTTTGCTTTTAATGGTTGCTGGTAATTGCCATTCATCACCAACAAGAATTGCATGCTTTAGACCTGGAAGTTGAAGAGGTATGGTTGATTCACACTCTTTCAACTGTGCAGCTTCATCGATGACCAAAATGGTCGGCTTAACTTGCAAATTATGCAGCTTAAAGGAACTCGACACGGTACAAAATATCAATGATGTAATACCTGCTTTTTCTATGTTACTATTTCCTTCTTAAAGAAATTAAATGTATGCCGTACTGGCATTTATGAAAAAGTTCGATTCATAACTTTATTATGTGTTATGAGTTCTTATAGCTTTATAAGACTCAAATAAGCTTGTTTTGATTAGTAAATGGTCTTTTCGGATGAAAAGAGATGAAATATGCATGATTTTAGGAAATTCAAAGGGTTGACCGAAAAAGTCAACTTTGACCTGGAAAAATCAAAGTTTGACCAAATTGGTCAAAATCGTAATTGTGTAATTTTGTGACATGCAGTATGGGAGAAATACTACGAAAACCCATTTTTCGGGTAAGACGACATAAATGAGAACTAAAACCGCCATAGAAAAATCAAGCGTGCGAAGTTAGGACACAGGGCAAAAAGGCTTGAGAAAATAAGAAAAAAATTTTTACAGTTTATTTTTACACAGATAAAATTTTTACTACAGTATAAAATATCAGTACTGTGTATTAGTAAAATACAGTATTAGATTTATCTGTGTTAAGTTTAAAATTAGACTGCTTTTCAAAAAAGTAGCCAAACAAGGCTTTATATTTATGGCATCACCTACTTTTTAATTATGACATCATATATTTTTTTTTTTTTTTTGTGAACCAAGCCATGCAAGACAAGTGTCATGCTTGTAGAAAATTTTTTCCTTCTCCACCAAGCAATGGTCGGCCACCTAGCATGCTAATTGCATGAATTTTTAAAATTTTGGGGGTCAAATTCTAATTTTTCAAAAGTTCCCCTTTGTCTATAAATAGGGGTGAGCTTTATTCACTTTAAATGAAAATCCTAGCTAAACTCTTGCAATTTTCTGCCACAAAATCCGAGTGAAAGAGGAAGAGAAAGGGAAAAAGAAAACCAAAAATTTTCTTGAGCAATCTTAAGGTTTGGTTCGGATTCCATCTAGGAAATCAAGAGGGAAAGCTTGAAAAAAAATTCCCAGCCCTTTTCTAGGTCTGCTGCCGTATGCGAGTGTGCAGGGGAACAAGAAAGGAAATCCAAAATTTTAAGGGAAACTTTAGGGTAAAATTCGGGTTTCAACCAAGCAACCAAAACCAAGCTTGGAACAAGTTTTTAGGGCCAATTTCTTCCTTGAGGCTGCCACGGGTTTGGTGCAGGAAAAGCAGTGGCAAGGCTGAAATTTATGGTGTCTAGGGGCTGTGTGGCCGAGCCATAGGTGGGGGGCAGTTTTGAGGTCAAAAAGAAAAGTTTTGGTGCCACTTTGGGGTGAGGAAAACCGGTTGTGGAGCTAGGGGCCAAGGGTGGAAATTGGGTGCAAACCCTAACCTAATTCAAGGTATTTTTCAAAACCCTAACCCTATTTCCATTCAAGCTTTTAAAGTGAAGTTTAAATGTATTTCAAGCAAAGTTTGTAAGAGCATAAGCTCATAATTTTATTTTTGTGCCCTTAGTTAGTTTATGGTGCTTGATTAGATTTCCCAGGGGTGGTTGGTTCAATTTATGATTTATTATGCTTATGTTTGGTTGAATTATAGGTTGCATGCTAGACTTCTTAAATGAGGTTATATATCCCCAATTATGTGTTTGAAACTATGAAAGCATATTAGGGTGCTAGATGGAAGGAAATTAAATTATATGGCATGAATGGTTTGATTGTATGCTAGGATTAGAACCATACAGCCAAGGTTAGTATGGCCGGTTTTATAGGGCTGCATGGGTACGTTGGGTTAGCATGTTTGAACATGCGGGACGTTAGAAACGTTGCATGTTTGTCAAGTAAGCTCCCAAAGTGGTCGGTCGAAATAGAATCTACAAATTAGGACGTAAACCGGATTTAATAACCAAAGCTGCCAGTTCGGATCTAAAACTGGCCAGTTTTGGAAAAGTGGAAATTTCAGGCCTTTAAAGGCCGAATGGGATGAATTGTAAAACACGAAAGTTGTAGAACAGGATTTTTCCTAGGGGCCTACGTGAGCCGTTTCCTAAAATGAGGCTCCAATGACCTCCGTTTTTGCAAAAAACCAAGGCTGGTCTGCCCAGACCGAGTTTCCACGACCAGCCAAATTCAAATTTAAAATTGACATAAATATAATCAGAATTAGATTTTTCTTAAAACACGAAAGTTTTAGAAATCTTCGAGAGCTAGAACTTTCATGAAGACAAGTTTTTCAAATTCAATATGGATTTTTGAATATAGTCTGATTTCTAAAAACTGTGCAGGGAGTAAGAAATTCCTGCACAGGATTTTCTAAAACCAATTTAGAAAAACTGTTTTTCTGTCTAAAAACACTGTTTTGAATATGGAAACTATTCTAAAGGCAGTTTCCAACCCTCAAACAATTTATAAAATCATATTTCATGAATCAAGGATTTTTAGAAGAAATTAAGGAAGTTTTAGGTTTAAGTGCCAAACTTTTTCAAGGATAAAGAAAAAGGAAATTTTTTTTTTAGCTAAGTTATAAAAGCAAGCAAAGACGGATGGTGACCGGGAAATTATACCCGAGTTACTGAGCTTAGCCCCAAAGCCCGAGGTTGACCCGAAGAGGGTTGACTTTAGTAACCTTAGAGGTTAACATTGGTTAACCTAGTAAGACTTAAGATAAATTATCTAATGGGTTAGTACAACCCATTAAGTTAACGGATAAGGATTTAGCATAAAAAGGTTATCTAACGTAACCTACTAAGTTATGGTATACGATTTAATACGGTTATTAAGTATAACCCAAAGTGATAAGGTTACTTAATGTAACCACACATAACATGATCTCAGATAGAGGGACATATAACCAAAGCATTGCATGAATGTTGGTGGAAAACCAACATATTATGGTCATAGGTTAGAAATCTTACCTAAGTCTTTCGATTAAGCAGGAAGTACCCTGCAGCTGAGCCCCGAAGTGGAACAGCGTAACATCAGGCATAGACAAAGTAAGTACAACGCCGCCGACAGCATAGGCTATTAGTTGTATACTTATCTAAATATACTTGAATGCTATGTGCTATGTGTTATGATCAGATGCCATGTTATGTTATATGATAAGTCTATGTTATAATATATGCTAAGTAAGCACTGCATGCTTAACTAAGAGTACGATATGATTATGAAGCATAAATAAGTGACATCAGATTGTATGCTCACTAACGGTATTAAGAATAATGGGTTTAAGAATGACAAGATGGAAAGTAAGGAAAGGCGACAAGTCGCCTGTGTCGTACCACCCGTCCAAGGTCGGGTTGGACTGTGGGTTGAGTTGGACTTGGACTGGCCGCCCCAACCAATCCATAGTTGCGCGCCAGGTACGAACACTCATGTTAAGGGCCCCTAAGTAAGATAAGAAATGACTAAATAAGAAAGCATAATACGAACATAATTGGTTCATACATGCTATATGTAATGATGTGTTATGTTATGAAATGATTGTATGTCATGAATAAGATAGAATGTATGGTGATGTGTCGCGGTATAGGAGTTGTGCTTGCTGAGCGAAAGCTTGGTACAAGGTGGAGTCGCGTGGCCGGACACTGTGAAATGTGGGAAACGGAAGTCGCTACGCATTTCGAAATTGATATGAATAATATGAGATGTTTAATAACTGCTACTTAGTTATATTAATGCTCATACGCATGAACACTGTTATCTGTTTATATTGTATGTTTCGTAGCTTTATATATGTACTAAAAAAAAAATTCCGCTGTATTTTACGTATTAAGTAAGTTTCGTATAAGTATTCTCATGATTGTAAGTACGTATGTATGGTAACTGCCTGTGCTAGGCGGGTCGTTACAGAGTTGGTATCAGAGCGGTTTCCCTGCGACATGATTTCACAATTGCCTGCCATCGCCTCCACCATTGTAGGTTAAGTTTTAGTTTTATTTTATTTTATGTATATGCGAAAATACTTATGATCAAGTTATGTATGATAGATGCGATATCATGGATCCGTTGCAAGTCGAGGAGTATCGCGATGCCCTTGTTGCATTCTATAGATCACAGCCCTTATATTTTGACAGCACTAGACGGTCGGTGTCTATTGGAGCTTGGCTATATGACATGGAGTAGATATTTGAGATTTGCCATATCGAGGCACATCTACAGGTCACCCTTGCTAGTAGGTGCCTGATTGGAGATTCCAAATTATGGTGGGCGACATTAGGCGAGAGACAGATACCCAGTCGTACGTGTGCACATTTTCGGACAGTCATACTCGCACGCTATGGACCGCTACCGGCTAGAGGGATCGACGAGCCGGTCCGCGATCCCGCGATCTACCGAGATATGCAACACTCTCGATATCAGAGACTTTTACAGGATTGGCACACGTATCCAGGGGAAACGATGAGCCATTATTGTTGGAGGTTTCAGGAGACGATGCTCCCGTATGTCCCCCAGGATATCCCGCACCCCGAGCTGGAGGCACTAGTACTTATACGGAACGGAGTACCGACCCACATCTGCTAGTTTGTCCCATCACCTACTCTAGAGATGACTGTCGGCAGCTTTATTGACGACATCTTAGAGGCAGAGACTATAGCCCAGATAGTACATCCTGATGATCACGCCGGCGATTTCCAGGCTCCTGTAGATGATGATGCCGGTCAGGGGGAGCTACAGTACGAGGTAGAGCCCTTATTTCCCGAGGACCCGATACCAGCGGTTCCGATACAGGAGATCCCGACTGAAGAGGCCGCGGATCCGATGGATGCTGACGATGCCGCAGACGACGATGTGGTACCAATTGATCCACCAGAGGACCCCCCGATTATCGTTATCTCGAGTGACGAAGAGGACGATGAGGAGATAGAGCCGGAGCCGGAGCTGGAGCAGGCTGGATGGATAGATGATGAGGATGATCTCGATGATCCCGAGGAGATTCCTTTTGAGGATGAGCCTGAGGAGATTATATATGATGATGTAGATGGGGACGTAGATGCAGATTCCGATTCAGACGCATCGATGATTACTCTCGAGGTCATAGTCTAGATCTAGGACTGTTTTGTACATTTCTTTTTGGACGATAGGATTGACTATATTAGTTTGTTGATTCGGACGTTAGGTTGTACATTATGTACGATGGGAAAGTGTTGGACATTTCCATCCAGGATTTTTGCTGTATATATATTTGTACAGTATGATGTATTTTTGAAAATATTGTAAATATGGATATAAACGATATGTATTTTTGAAACCGTGAAAAGTATGTACTTTTGAAACAAGTGATGTACTTTTGAAACGATGTACTTTGACACAGTAGTGTACTTTTGAAATTGTACAAAGAGACCGTGTAGACAAGGGATATATGACAAAAGTTATGTTATGGTTTTGAAAGTTATGAAAAGTATCTAGTGTGAAACGAAAATGCCACTAAGTTATGGCATGATATGTGTAATGAGATGATGTTATATATGATATGAATGATAATAGCAAGATGTGATGTTTTACAGTACGATATATTAAGATCTGCATGAAAGAAAATATATTGATAGTATGATAATATCTTTTCTTATAATAGGAAGTTAGAAGATGGTATGTCCGCGCCGAAACGTACCTGTAAATCCGCCCCAGTCGGATTTAGCGACCGTAGTATCTGACTTACAACGACAGTTGCTTGAACAGCAACAAGAAACGACTAGGCTTCATGACCCCAGATCCATGAGGTTCCACAGCCAGCGCCACAAGTTCCCCCAGTGGTACCTCATGTGCCCCATGTTCAACCAGAAGTCCAACCAGAAATCCCTCGGAATGCTGAAATTCCGATGGCACCAGCTGGAGTGCAAGTAAATCCGCCGGTAGTACGAGAGGATCTACTATACGAGCGCTTTAGACGAATGAAGGCGCCCGAGTTCGAGGGACCTACAGACCCGATTGCAGCCGACAACTGGCTTATCGACATCCAAGTTATCTTGGATTTCATGCGACTCACAGAGTAAGAGAAGGTACTTCATGCTTCCTTTGCTCTTAAAAAGGATGCGAGGCACTGGTGGATGACAGTGCAGATGCGCCGGGATATTATGGCTATGACCTGGCAGGATTTCGTGAACGAGTTTCGCACTATGTACTACAACCGAGAGGTCCTTGTCGTGCAGCAGGACGAATTCACCAATTTCAGACAAGGGACGATGACGGTGATGGAAGCCATCAAGAGGTTTGAGCAACTTACTCGATTGTGTCCAAACTTGGTACCGACCGAGGCAGAAAAGGTGCGACTGATGATGAAAATGTTCCGAACAGATATTGCCAAGCAAGTAACTGCTGGCAGTAGTCCGCCAAGGACGGTGTCAGATTGCATCAGCCGAGCCATAAGAGCCGAGTACTGGATGAACCGAGATAAGGAAGCTAGGGCACAGATCTTCAGGTGCGGAAAGAGGAGAAGACCGCTGCCAAGCCAACGCAACCTCGTCAAGGCTCGGAGGCGAATTCGAAGGGCCAAGCCAGCAACTCCGCCCAAAGTCCCAAACAGTTTGGGAAGAACAAGTGGAAGGGAAATTTTAATGGTCAGGGTCAACAGCGAAACTTTCCCCAGAAAAGGAACAATCGGGGAAATGAGGGGAACAACGTCAGTTACCCCACATGCGAAAGCTGTGGGAGGAAGCACCCTGGAGTTTGTAGAAGGGGGACGAATACTTGCTACTTATGTCGCAAAGAGGGGCATTATGCGAGGAGCTGCCCCCAGAATAATCAGAATCAGCACCCTCCGTATCAGAATCGGAACCCCAACCAACGTCAACTGCACGCAGTTCAAGCTAGGCTTGAAGAACCTGCAATAGCCCAAGGTAGATTGGAGGCGCCTGAACCCCAAGCCAGAATCTACGCTTACATGAAGGGAGATGCCGAGGCAGGAACGTCCCATGTGGTGACAGGTTAGATTTCCATCGCCACCTATGATGTAATTGCGTTGTTTGATTCTGGCGCTACCCATTCGTTCATATCAGTGGAGTTTGCTCAGAAATTAGGAAGCAGTGTGAATAGGGTAGAACAACCTTTCAATGCTTCTTTGCCATCCGGAGAAATTTTGTGGTCCAACTTCTCGATCCAAGATGTCCCCGTCATTATTTGTGGTAGAGAATTACTTGCAGATCTCATCGCAATCAAACTCCATGATTTCGATGTGATCTTGAGGATGGATTTCTTAGGAAGGTACAACGCTAAGATTGACTGTCGAAAGCGTTGCGTGATGTTTAGCCCTTACCACAAGGATGCGTTTAACTTCTACGGACAACCCCGGAACTCCGCCACTAAATTTGTTTCGGCAGTAAGAGCAAGGAAGATGTTAGCAAATGGATGTCAGGGGTATTTAGCTAACATGGTAGATAAGGACCAGGAGAAAGAGCTAACATTGAAAGACGTTCCCATTATAAGGGAATACGTGGATGTCTTTCCACAATATTTACCCAGACTTCCGCCATAACGTGAAATTTCGTTTGAGATCGAACTGCTACCCGGAGTCGCACCGGTATCAAAAGCACCGTATAGGATGGCACCGGCAGAACTGCGAGAACTCCAAGTACAACTACAGGAATTGCTGGAAAAAGGATTCATCAGACAAAGCCACTCTCCATGGGGAGCACCTGTCCTATTCGTAAAGAAGAAAGATGGATCTCTACGCATGTGCATCGACTACCGAGAGCTGAATAAGATTAGAAACAAGAACAAGTATCCTCTCCCAAGGATTGACGATCTCTTCGATCAGCTCAGGGGAGCAGTTGTATTTTCAAAGATCGATTTACGTTCAGGTTATCATCAGCTTCGGATCAAGGAGTCGGACATCTCCAAGACAGCTTTTCGGACGCGATATGGGCATTACAAGTTCCTAGTCATGCCGTTTGGGTTGACCAATGCCCCAGCCGCTTTTATGGACCTTATGAACCGTGTGTTCGAGGAGTACTTGAATAAGTTCATTATCGTCTTTATTGACGATATTGTAATCTATTCAAGATCCAAGGAAGAGCATGAACATCACCTTAGATTGGTGATGGAAATACTAAGGCAACATCAGTTGTATGCTAAATTCACTAAGTGTGAATTTTGGCTGGAGAATGTTCATTTCTTGGGGCATGTGGTGTCCAAAGAGGGAATTTCGGTAGATCCAGCAAATGTAGAAGCGGTCAGTTTATGGCCAGCACCCAGGAACGTTACAGAAATAAGAAGTTTCCTGGGATTAGCAGGATACTACCGGAGGTTCGTAAAGGGATTTTTGAAAATCGCAGCACCTCTCACTACCCTCGCACAAAAGGAGAAGAAGTTTGAATGGACTCCGAAATGCGAGGAGAATTTTCAGGAGCTTAAAAGGAGGCTGACAAGTTCGCCTGTACTAATAATTCCTGATGTAGACGCAGGAAACTTTGTGATTTACAGTGATGCTTCTAAGAATGGATTAAGAGTTGTCCTGATGCAGAATGGAAAAGTAGTAGCTTATGCGTCACGACAACTGAAGAATCACGAGAGGAATTATCCTACGCACGACCTAGAACTAGCAGCAATAGTCTTTGCATTCAAGATTTGGAGGCACTACCTGTACGGGAACAGATACGAAATCTACACAGATCACCAGAGCCTCTAGTATATTTTTACTCAGAAGGAGTTAAATATGAGGCAACGTAGATGGCTAGAGCTAGTAAAGGATTACGATTGTGAAATCATTTACCATCCTGGAAAGGCAAACAGGGTAGCTGACGCCTTAAGTAGGAAGTCAGTAGGCATGCTGATGTCTATTGAAACCTTTCCTAAACCTCTGCAAAGGGAAATTGCGGATTTCAACCTAGAGATGATAACGGGAAAATTATCTTCGCTAACCCTTAAGTCTGATCTGTTAGACTGCATCAAGGCGCATCAAGGAAAGGATTCCTCATTGCTGAAAGCTCAACTTTTAGGTGAGAAGAACACGGAATTTAGGACTTCCAAGGATGGCGTTATCTACTTTCAAGGGAGAATTTGTGTTCCGAATGTGGAAGATTTGAAGGATCAGATCTTGTCAGAGGCACACCAAACGCCATACTTTGTACATCCAGGAGCTTCCAAGATGTACAAAGACCTCCGAGAGACCTATTGGTGGCCCAACATGAAGAATGAGGTAGCGGAATATGTATCACAGTGCCTAACTTGTCAAAAAGTTAAGGCCGAACACCGACATCCGGGAGGCGAGCTGTAGAAAATTGAGCTCCCTGGATGGAAATGGGAGCAAATTACCATGCATTTTGTAGTTGGACTGCCTAGAACTATAAGTGGGAACAACACGATTTGGGTCATTGTCGATCGATTGACCAAATCAGCCCACTTTATCGCGATTAAAGCCATCTTTTCGGTAGAGAAATTGGCAGGAATCTACGTAGCTCAGGTTGTTAAGCTACACGGAGTGCCAAGATCGATCATCTCGGATCGTGATGGATGCTTCACTTCGCGATTTTGGACAAGTGTTCACGCTGCCATGGGGTCGAAATTGAAGTTTAGTACGGCATTTCACCCCTAGACTGATGGACAATCAGAGAGAACCATCCAGACACTAGAGGATATGCTAAGATCCTGTGTCTTGGATTTCAAAGGAAATTGGGACGAGAAGCTGCCACTGATCGAATTTTCCTATAACAATAGTTATCATGCATCAATTGGGATGGCCCCATTTGAAGTATTGTATGGACGGAAATGTCGATCACCTATTCTGTAACACCCGGAATTTTCATGGACTTATGTTTAGAAGAAATTGAAGTCCACATTAAGTGTTCACGTGATATTTTCTGAAAATTATGAATAGCAATGGGAAATTCATAATTTTACTAGCAAATGTTTGAGTTCTCATTAAATTTGCTATGAGACTCAATAGATGATCGATTAGCTATATATGAAGCTTTTTATGGAAAAAGGCTTAACAAATTATATGATTTTATGTTGGTCAAAATTTGACCCGAAAAAGTCAAAGTTGACCAAAAGGTCAAAGGTTAACCCGAGAGGTCAAAGACATGACAGTATAGTTATTTGATAAGTAGAATGAAAAATATACTGCGAAAAACTGTCATTATAGACAAAATAGAAAGACTAAGCTATGAGACCACCCTAGAAAAATCAAGCACACTAAGTTAGGGCCAAGGGCAAAAAGGGTTCGAAGAAATAAGAAAAAATTTTTACAGTCCGTTTTTACACAGATAAATTTTAGACTGCAGTGCAATATAAAAATATTGTTATTAAGTGGATAACAGTATTAAAAATATCTGTGTAGCATAAAAGTGGACTGCGTTTTAAGGAAAAAGCCAAACGAGGCCTTAAGATGATGACATTACCTCCCCATGAATTTATGATATCATAAATGATTAAATTAGCATGGAAAGAATTATGGAAGATTCTAGAAAATGGGAGAGGAGGCCGGCCAAACAAGGGGCAAAAATGCAAAGATTTTGTCATTTGGGGCAAAAGTGCAATTTTTGAAAAATTGATGATGTAAGCAAGTGATGTCACTTGGATGATGTCACCTTGATGAGGTAAGCAAACCTTGGGCAGCAAGTAGATGGTCGGCCAAGTGACACCTCTTAGGGGTGTTTTTGCAAATATTTTCACTTTTCGGGTCAAAATATAAATTTTGGAATAAAAATAAATCAAAAAAATTATGAAATTTCAGCTATAAAAAGGGGCTGAAAGGGGCGGTTTTCAGCTCAGAAAATTGAGAAAATCTACCCAAACTATGCCAAAATGAAATCCCACACATTTTTCTCTAAAAATCCAAAATCCAAGGACCAAAAAGGAAGAAAAAAATTTGATACCCATTTTGTGGGTAGGAAGCCGACTGTAAGAGAATAAGAAAAGGGAGAGAAAAACTGGAAAATTTAGGGGAAAAATCCAAGGGAGAATTCAGTTTTGAGCTAGGAGAAAGCAAGAAAAAAAAGTTTGGAAAATTTTGGGTCACTTTTGGGATGTGTGGCCGAGTGGGAAAGGAAGGAGAAAGGGAAAGGAAAACTAAAAATTTTTTAGGGAAAATTCTTGTAGTGAAGCTCGGGTTCGAGTGGATCAACCAAGGAGTCAACCAAAATTTTTTTGGTACCCATCTTGGAGGTGGAGCCGTGAGCCAAGGAGGGCTAGGGGAAGAAAGAGATTTTATGACCAAAACTCTAACTTTGGTCAAGGTAAATTCTAGAACCCTAATTCTTCAATTTGAGTTCAATTTAGAGTTTATTTATGGTTCAATTTGGGTTGTAAGGACATAAGTCCACTTTCCATTTTATGCCCTAGTTTGGTTGTATGTGCTTGATTAGTATATCTAAGGGTGTATGGCTTAATTTCTTGATTGTTTATGCTTGTTGATGGATTGATTTCATGCTAGATGGTTAGGGTTGTGTGTCCCCTGATTTTAGTTCAAAAATCTGCCCTAGGCAGTGGGTGTGTGACTGCTAGCTTAAGGGTGAAAGTTGGATGCTTGATGGAATGTATGCAAAGATTTAGAACCATGCAAACCTAGGTTTTGAGCCTCTCAGATTTGGTTTGCATGGATCCGTTCTAGCTGCTCATGGGTTCATGTGGGACGTTAGAAACGCTGTGTGTTTATTATGTAAGCTCTCAAAGTGGTCGGTCGAGATAGAATCCACGAATTAGGACGTAAATCGGACATAATAACCGAAACTGGTAATTCGGATTCGGAACTGGCCAGTTTCGGGAAAGTAAAAATTTAAGGCCTTTAGAGGCCGAACTGGGTAAAACTCAAAACATGAAAGTTGTTCAAAACGATGTTTCCTAGGGTTTAACGTGGGCAGATTTCTAAAATGAGGCTCCAATGGCCTCAGTTTTTACAAAAATCCGTGGCTGGTTTGCCCAGACCCAGTTGACATGATCAGCCAGTTTCAAATGAAAACTGACGCAAATGCAAGCAGAGTTAGATTTTTCACAAAACACGGAAGTTTTAGCATTTTTCAAGATTTAAAACTTTCGTGAAGAAAATCTTTTCAAATTCGGAGTATATTTTTTAAACTGACACTATTTTCTAAGAGTGTGCAGGGAACCGAAAATTTCTGCACATGAATTTTTACAAACGTTTCCGAAAAACTGTATTTTTCCTCAAAACCACTGTTTTAACTATGAAAACTGTTCCAATAGCAGTTTTCAGTCCTTAATGATTTTATGAAGCCCTGTTTTAAGAAAATGAATTTTTACAAGTTAAGAAAAGAGTTTTTGGGATTTATTCACCCAAAACTTTCCAAGTTAAGAAAAAATGGAATTTTCAAGCTAAGAGTTAGTAAGCGAATCGATTACGAATGGTAACCGGAAGTTATATCCGAGTTACTGGGCCTAGCCCAAAGCCCAAAGTTTGACCCAAAAGGGGGGGTTGACCTTAGTTGACCAAATGTTAACTTTGGTTGACCAAAAGTTTGACCTTAAGGGTTACCCAATATAACCCTAAAGGATACCAAGATTAATGAATTGGGCCAAGACTTAGGGTTATTGATAAGATAATAACCCAATGGATTACGGACCAAGTAAAAGTAAGACATAAGCCCAAGAAGAAGGAAGTAACTAAACAAGTTTAGCATGAGATAATATAGGGGGACACATGACTAGGATTGCTCATGGATGTTGGTTAGGATACCAACATCAAATGTAATGATTTATGGTAAGATAAGGTAACCTTATCTTACACCTTGATTGAAACAAGAATAGGAACCTGTTGATAAATCACGAGGAACGATAAGTCAAAAGCGTAGGACCTCAGGTAAGTACAAACCTCACCTGCAGTATGAAAGATAGTATGCTATTTTGAAAAATGCTATTACATGTTTGTGCTATGTTCAACGCGATGCTATGTTTACTAAAGTGCTATATTTGCAAAGTGTCATGCTTTTAAAAGTGCTATATTTGCAAAAAGCCATGCTTTCAAAAGTACTATATTTGCAAAATGCTATGTTTTCAAAAGTGTTATATTTGCCAAAAAAAAATATTATGTTTATAAAAGTGCTATGATTGTAAAAATACCATGCCATGTTATGAATGAGATGAAAGTTATGTAATGATATAGTGATATCATAAGGCATGTTTACTAATGATAAACAACATGGTAAGTAAACACAAGTAAAGTGTCGTACCAACCTTCCATCAGGTGGAGGGTTATTCATGTTCATGATTATCAACCTCTCGTTGATGCGTGAGGGTATAATCAGTTATGTTATGTTTATGATTCCCAGAATTGTTAGGGGCCTTGCAAACCCCTAACTTTATCTGAAGAGCACACATCTGGTACATACACAAGGGGCCCACATGTTAAAGGAAGATAATAAGTTCAAGTTAAAAATGGATGTATAAATGAACATAAATGGTTCATGCATATGTTACATGATGATTTGTATGTTTTCAAGATGTTTAAAATAAAAAAAATGTTTTTGTGAGATTAAAGTTTGTACTTGCTGAGCGAAAGCTCATCAGATATATTCCATACTGCAGGTAAAGATAAAAGGCCTGTAGCTTTACTTGGTGGGTTTGGAGACGATGCAGCAAGTGAAGGGCGGTGTGGGATACCACTAAGCATATTTTCCGCAACTATTCTAATTATGAAGCTTTACATGTATATTTAAGAAACATGTTATGGTTTATTTTCAAGTCACGATTTTAAAATGAAGTTCAAGCTTTCAAATTTTAAAAGAAGGAAAGAAGAAAAAAAAATTTATTCTGAAATTTTCTTCAAGTTTAAGTATTTAAGATCAATGATTAAGTCAAGCAAGTAACGTAACGACCCCCCATTCGCGTGGTCGGCCCACGTGGGTGGTCGGGGCGTTACATATTCATTGGCAAGAAGTTGGGCAAAAGCAGCTGCAAACCACGGACTTCATCGAAAAGACGTCCGAGGATATCAAGAAGATCAAGCAAAGGCTCGACAAAGCTTTTAGTCGACAGAAAAGCTATGCTGATAAGCGTTGAAAACCGTTAGAGTTTCAAGTCGGAGATGCCGTCTTTATCAAGGTTGCTCCCATGAAGGGAGTAATGCGATTTGGTAAGAAAGGGAAGCTTAGTCCACGGTACACGGGACCATTCGAAATCCTTGAAAGGATTGGGAAAGTTGCGTATAAGCTTGCCCTACCGACGGAGTTAGCATCAATGCATGACGTTTTTCACGTTTCGATGCTCAAGAAGTACGTTCCAGACCCTTCCCACGTACTCAGTCAAGAACCGGTAAAGGTTCAGACTGATCTAACTTACGAGGAGAAACCCGTTAGAATTCTTGATAGAGAAGAAAAGGTTTTGAGGAATAGAACTATTCCCATGGTTAAGGTTTTATGGCGAAACCAAAAGGTTGAAAAAGCAACCTGAGAACTAGAGGACGAGATAAGAAAGAACTACCCCGAGTTGTTCTAATTTTCGAGAACGAAAATTTGTAAGGGGGGTAGACTGTAATACCTGCTTTTTCTATGTTACTATTTCCTTCTTAAAGAAATTAAATGTATGCCGTACCGGCATTTACGAAAAAGCTCGATTCAGAACTTTATTATGTGTTATGAGTTCTTATAGCTTTATAAGACTCAAATAAGCTTGTTTTGATTAGCAAATGGTTTTTTCGGATGAAAAGAGATGAAATTTGCATGATTTTAGGAAAGTCAAAGGGTTGACCGAAAAAGTCCACTTTGACTTGGAAAAGTCAAAGTTTGACCAAAATGGTCAAAATCATAACTGTGTAATTTTGTGACATATAGTATAGGAGAAATACTGCGAAAACCCATTTTTCGGGTAAGACGACATAAATGATAACTAAAACGGCCGTAGAAAAATCAAGCACGTTAAGTTAGGGCACAGGGCAAAAAGGCTTGAGAAAATAAGAAAAAAATTTTTACAGCTTATTTTTACATAGATAAAATTTTTATTGCAGTATAAAATATCAGTACCGTGTATTAGTAAAACAAAGTATTGGATTTATCTGTGTTAAGTTTAAAATTAGACTGCTTTTCAAAAAAGTAACCAAACAAGGCTTTATATTTATGACATCACCTACTTTTTAATTATGACATCATAATTTTTTTTTTTTGTGAACGAAGCCATGCAAGACAAGTGTCTTGCTTCTAGAAAATTTTTTCCTTCTCCACCAAGCAATGGCCGACCACCTAGCATGCTAATTGCATGAATTTTTAAAATTTTGGGGGTCAAATTCTAATTTTTCAAAAGTTCCCCTATGTCTATAAATAGGGGTGAGCCTTATTCACTTTAAATGAAAATCCTAGCTAAACTCTTGTAATTTTCTGCCACAAAATCTGAGTGAGAGAGGAAGAGAAAGGGAAAAAGAAAACCAAAAATTTTCTTAAGCAATCTTAGGGTTTGGTTCGGATTCCATCTAGGAAATCAAGAGGGAAAGCTTGAAAAAAAATTCCTAGCCCTTTTCTAGGTCTGCTGCCGTGTGTGAGTGTGAAGGGGAACAAGAGAGGAAATCCAAAATTTTAAGGGAAACCTTAGGGAAAATTCGGGTTTCAACCAAGCAACCAAAACCAAGCTTGGAACAAGTTTTTGGGGTCAATTTCTTCCTTGGGGCAGCCACGGGTTTGGTGCAGGAAAAGTAATGGCAAGGCTAAAATTTATGGTGTCTAGGGGTTGTGTGGCCGAGCCATAGGTGGGGGGCAGTTTTAAGGTCAAAAAGAAAAGTTTTGGTGCCACTTTGGTGTGAGGAAAACCGGTTGTGGAGCTAGGGGCCAAGGGTGGAAATTAGGTGCAAAGCTTAACCTAATTCAAGGTATTTTTCAAAACCCTAACGCTATTTCCATTCAAGCTTTTAAAGTGAAGTTTAAATGTATTTCAAGCAAAGTTTGTAAGAGCATAAGCTCACAATTTTATTTTTGTGCCCTTAGTTAGTTTATGGTGCTTGATTAGATTTCCTAGGGGTGGTTGGTTCAATTTATGATTTATTATGCTTATGTTTGGTTGAATCATAGGTCGCATGTTAGACTTCTTGAATGAGGTTATATGTCCTCAATTATGTGTTTGAAACTATGAAAGCATGTTAGGGTGCTAGATGCAAGGAAATTAAATTGTATGGCATGAATGGTTTGATTGTATGCTAGGATTAGAACTATGCAGCCAAGGTTAGTATGGCCTATTTTATAGGGTTGCATGGGTACGTTGAGTTAGCATGTTTGAACTTACGGGACGATAGAAACGCTGCCTGTTTGTCAAGTAAGCTCCCGAAGTGGTCGGTCGAGATAGAATCCACGAATTAGGACGTAAACCGGATTTAATAACCAAAGCTGTCAGTTCGGATCTAAAACTGGCCAGTTTTGGAAAAGTGAAAATTTCAGGCCTTTAGAGGCAGAATGTGTGATATCCGAATTTTCCATGTACAATTTCCTCTTAAGGAATTTATTTTCACCCAATGAAAATAATTGTGAAAAAGCTCGATTTGAAGCTTTTGTTAGATTTTGTGAGTTATGATGGGTTGAGAAGACTCAAAATTAATTTCTAAGCTCCGAAACGAACTTTTCAAGTCGAAAGGATCGAAACGGTGTAAAATTTTATAAAAGTCAACTTTGACTGAAAAAGTCAAAGTTTGACCGGTCAAAAAGTGAAAGGGTTGACTTTCTGAGATTTTTCAAGTACGGAGCGGGATGAGTCCCGAGATGATGTTTTATGAACTAGTTAGGAAGAATAAGCCTTAAAACGTCCCTAGAAAATCAAGCACACCGAGTTAGAGTTTAAGGGTAAAAAGGGTTCGGAAAAATTTGAGAGAAATATTTTTCGATCCAAAATTCACACAGATAAATTTTGTACTTCGGTATGAGATAAAAATATTGTGTTTTGAGGAATCACAATATTAAAATTATCTGTGTAACACAAAGGAGAAGAAAAATGAGCTGTGGAGAAGCAATACGCCGAACAAAGCCTAACCAAGTCAAAGACACATGCCATACCCATGACTTCACTTTCCATTAACTCAACCAAGCCTATGTGGAGTCTTGTATCCTCTTCTCCCCTCCCTTTAGTCGGCTGCACATGGACAAGAAAAAGGAGAATGAATTTTGTAAGGAAACTAGCTAATTAGAATTTAACTAAGCTAACCATCACCTTGTTGCATGACATCATTTCCCCACCAACTTAAGTCCTTCAAGTAGCAGCCTATCCCCCCCCATGGCCGGCTGCAGCTGCAAGAAAAGCAAGAAAAGAAAGAAAAGAAAAGCATGGGTTAAAGCCTTAAAATAAGGAAAGCAACCAACCACCCCATTTCACATCAAAACCCCTCCATTCTCTCTCTTTTCTTTTCATTGTTAAAGTAAGCAAAACCTTGCCCATTCCCTCTAGTGAGTTCGGCAGCTAAGGGAGAAGAGAGAGAGAGAGAGATTCAAAGAAAAAAAAAATTCTTGGAGTTCCATCTCCTTGGTGTATGGCAACAAAGGGAGAGCTAGAGAGAAAGTTTGAAAATTTTTCTTGTGAGTTCTTCCAAGTGAGGCCGACCAAGAGGAGGAGAAAATGTGAGAAAATCTTGAAATTTTTCTTGGGGATTTCCTCTTGAAGTTCGGCTTTGGAAGATGAACGAAAGAGCCAACAAATTTTTCTCTTGGATCCCCATTTTTTTTCTAGGTACATCGTGAGCCTTGGTGAGGAAGAGAGGAGAAAATTTTGAATCAAACTAACTTTGGTTCTAGGTAATTTCTCAACCCTAATCCTCTTTATTTTAAGCTTAATTTCAAGTTTAATTTGAGGTTCGATTGGGTTGTAAGGACGTAAGTCCATTTTCGTTTTTATGCTTTAGATTTCGGTGTGTGCTTGATTTGCTAGAATTAGGGTGTTTGGCTTTAAAATCTTGCTTGGTTTGTGATGATTTTTGTATGAATTTTATGCTAGAAAAACTTAGGTTGTGTGTCCCCAAATATGGCCAAAAATCTGCCCCTACAGCCCCCCTTTGATGCATGTATCCAAGATTGATTTTGGTGCATGTTTGTGTTTGAATGCTAGATTAGAACCAAGCAACCCTAGAGTTTTGATTTTAATTTTTGGGTTGCATGGACTGTTGAAAACGGTTTTTGGGCTTTATGAGACGTTAGAAAACGTTGTGTGTTTGAATCGTAGGCTCCCGAAGTGTTCGGTCGAGTTAGATTCGCGAAATAGGACGCAACCGAAAATGAAAACCGAAACTGTCCAGATTCGGGTTGAACCTGACCAGTTTTGGAAAAGTGAGATTTGAAGGCCTCTAGAGGCCGAATGGGTTAAAACTCAAAATACGAAAGTTTCTGAGAACAAGTTTTTCTAGATGACAGCGTGGACGGAATACCAAAATAAGACTCCAAAGGCCTTCGTTTTCAATAAAACCCGTGGCTGACCCCTGGGCGCAGTTTCACCCAGATTTTTCGGAGTCAGTCGATTTTAAAAAAAAAACTGATATCAATGTAGGCAGAATTTGATTTTTCACAAAACACGAAAGTTTTAGTATTTTTTGATAGCTACAACTTTCGTGAAGACAAGTTTTTCAAATTCCCGACGGATTTTTAAAATAGACGTGTTTAATGAGAGGTGTGCAAGAAATCCGAAAATTCCTTTAAAAAATTGTAAAGTGTTCTAAAACGTTATTTTAACTGCGAAAACTGTTCCAAAGGCAGTATTCGACCTTAAACGACATTTACAAAGAATTATTTTATAGATCGGAATTTTATAAAGAGTTTTATGGATTTTTAAGTTAAAATCTTTTAATAGCACAAAAAGTAAGAAAATAGAGTTTAAGAGGAGAAAATGAAGCTAAGGTAAAGAAATGGAAAATTAAGTTAAGAATTTGAGTTTAAGATAAGAAAATAAAAATTTAGAATAAGAAGATGTATTTTTTTAAAGAAAATGGTAATTAAGCCGATTACGGGCCGTAGCCGGGATTGGACCCGAGTTATTGGGCTTAGGCCCAAAGAGCCCAAAATTGACAAGGGTTGACCAGTAGTTGACCAATTGTCAACTTTGGTTGACCCACAACAAGAAAGAGGTAACCTTAAGGGTTATCTAACGTAACCCTAAGGACTACCATAAGTTTAATGGGCCAAGCAAAATGGGTCAAGTCCATTGACTCAATATGCTATGATAGAATGGTAAAGCCCAAGGTATTAAAGAGAAATCCAATAGAAGATTAAGGAATTAATTAAGAGGTTATCCAACGTAGCCTCTTAAGGAATTAATCAAGTTCAAATTAATCCCCAGCACTAAAAGGCCAATTTGGACAAGTCAGTTATTTGACGGGGACATACAACTAGGTTATAGTAAGTATGTTGGTTAGGGTACTAACATTCTACAACTAGAAACAGAACCTTACCAATGTCCTTTCTCAAGCAGGAGAGGACTTGTAGCGGTACTCCAAGTTAGGACGGCGACCGCGTGGATATAGCAAGAGAGGTAAGTACAACTCCGCCTACAGCATAGGCTTTAGTTGATACTTGCCAAAGTATGTTAGATGTATGCTAGGATCATATGCTATGTTACTATGTGTGGTATGTTATGTGATGTGCTATATGATATGATGGTATGCTTTGTCATGTTGTTATGTGCAATATGAAATGTTATGCAGTATGATAGTATGTTATGTATGCAAGAAGAATATGTGAGCCAAGCATGTACGGTAAGTATGTTATGTTTTATGTAAGTGACATCAAGATGCATGTTCACTAAAAATAAGATAAGACTAAGAATAAGAAAGTAAGATGGCAAGCAAGCTTGTATGTGTCGTGACACCCGTCCGAGGTCAGGTTGGACTATGGTTTGAGTTGGACTGGGCTGGCCGCCCCAACCACTCCATAGTTGTGCGCCAGGTACGTACACGTAAGTAAGGGGCCCATAAGTAAGATAAGCCAAGAAAGTAAGATAGAAAGAGTTAAGAAAAGCATAATACGAGCATAACCGGATCATGCATACATTATGCTATTATGTGGTTAATGTGACATGATGTGTTACAATATGCTATGATGCCATGATAAGTATGCCAATTATGAAAGGTATGTTATGCTATGTAGATAGAATACGCTATGCTATGTATATGAAAGGTTATGAGATGCTAGTAGTTAGTAATAATATGTTATGTTACGAAAGTGTGTGATATAATTATAAGCTACGAAATTAAGATATGCTATGTACATGATGCGAGGTCATGTTTTATAATTGTCGCGGCTTAGATAGTTGTGCTTACTGTGCGTTAGCTCATAGTTTGTCGTCTATGCTGTAGGTGAGTCATCTGACAGCAATGGGTAATGCAAGATGGACGTGCGAGGCAGGGCATACTGTGAAATTGTGGGAATACGATGCCGTTACGTGTTTCGTTCAATACGCATTTTTGTATGGTAAATAATTTAATCACGATACGCTTATTTCTTTTAGACGTAAATAAGCTAGTATAAAAAAAAATTTCCACTGCATGTCGTTAAGTAAATAAGTAAGTTAACTAAGATAAGTAAGTATGTAAGTAAAGTGTAACGGCCTGTGCTAGGCGGGTCGTTACAGAATGGGATGAAACGTAAAACACAAAAGTTATAGAGCAGGATTTTTCCTAGGGAGCAACGTGTGACGCCCCCTTACTACGTAGGGCCGTCACTCCTTACTTACTTGCTTACTTGAAAATTCGGGGATATATATATTTTTTTTATTATATATCTTAAAACTCTTATCCCTTTTTTTTTTTGAACATACATAATAAACATTGTCTTTAGCATCCTATCATTACTATTTAAGTAAACGTTACTTAAGGTGTTTGGTTCCAAAATACCGTAAAGCATAATTCGTCTTTACCATACATACTTATATGTACAAAACTTCTTTAATTATCAAAAGATTTGCGGAAAACATGCGTAGTGGTATCCATACCGCCTTCGTCTGCCGCCACACCGCTCCAATAATGCCCAGCATTAAGCTGCGGGTTTCTTACCTATAGTATGAAATATAACTTGATGAGCTTTCGCCCAGTAAGCACAAACACAATCTCACAAAACATCTAAAACATCATGAAAACATTCATCATCATATGCATATGCGTGAACCAGTTATGTTCAATTTATGCATTTCATTAATTTTCTTATCTTTCTTATGGGCCCCTTAGTGTACGTACCTTTAAATTATAGCGCGCCTTAAGTTACAGTTAGATGGGGTTGCAAGCCCCTAACTGCACCAGGGAAACATAAGTGATTACACCCTCTTACATAAGCGCGAGGGTGAATCCATAACTTGTACATAAAAATCCTCCACCTTAAGGAGGTTAATACGACACTTTACTTGTGACTTCTTACCATGTTATTTATCTTTAGTGAACATACCATATGATGTCACTACATGATAACATACTTTTCATTTCATTAATAACATGGCATGGCATTCTTTTCATTCATGGCATTTGCAAATATGACATTTTCATAAACATGGCATTTTGCAAATATAGCACTATTGTAATCTTTTACAAAAAATAGCACTTTTTATCAACATAACATTTTACGAAAACAGCACCTTTTATAAACATGGCATTTTGCAAAAATAGCACTTTTCATAAAACATGGCATTTCATAGATATAGCACACAACATATTGCAGCACATTTGAAAACTACATACTTGAACATAATTTACTAGTTTTCATACTGCAGGTGAGGTTTGTACTTACCTCTAGTGCGGTATCCCTTAGAATCGCGTCCCTTAAATCGTCGGCAACCGCAATTCACTTTCCTGATATACCCAAAAATATAGGATCAGGATCCTTTCGTAAGGTGTTGGTGACCTACCAACACTCACATTTTACTTTTGGTTGTATGTCCCCTATTCATGATATCCATCTATGCCATATTTATCCCTATTCTTTGTTGAACTTGGATAATTCCTTATGAGGTTACATTGGGTAACCTTTTTTTGTTAGAGCCTTGTTCTCTTATTGGGCTTTGCTCATATATCCTTGTTATTGGGTTATTTCCATTAACCCTTTAAGTCTTAGCCCAATATACATGTGGGTATCCCTTAGGGTTATATTGGGTAACTCTTAAGGTTAACCTTAATTAACCTTGGGTCAACCTTTTGTCAACCCTTGGTTATCCTTGGGTTTGTAACTCGGATATAATATCCGGTTACCGTTCGTAATCGGCTTGCTTATAAATTTTCTTTAAATTTCCTCTTCCTTATTTTTGGAAAATCTTGTGTAATTAATCTTCCCAAAAATCCCTCTTCTTACTTGTAAAAATTCTAACTCCTTTAATTAGAAAATTCATTGGCTTAAATTCATTATTTTCTTTAACTTGTAATTTCTTGATTGAAACCCTCTTTTTCTTTACTTTGGAGAAAATGTGAATTTCAAACCCGAGCCCTTAAAATTCATGGTTTTCGAAACAAATCATTTATAAAATCATTTGGGGTCGGAAACCGCCTTTGGAATGGTTTCCGATGCTAAAATGACCATTTTAGAACACTTCATGATTTTTCTAGAAAAGATTTTCGTGAGATTCAATTGCTAGTTTTCGGACTCTCTGCGCGTCTCTCACAAAACGCGCCCAGTTTAAAAATCGGCTCGGAATCTGAAAAACTTTTCTTCACGAAAGTTGTAGCTATCGAAAAATGATAAAACTTTTGTGTTTTGCACAAAATCTAGTTCGGCCTAGATCAGTACCAGTTTTTATTTGAAAACGGTTAGTTCTGGAAAACCGTGTGGAGAACGTCCCAGGGTTCAGCCACGGATTTCGGGTAAAACGAAGGCCTTTGGAGCCTTATTTCGAGATTCTGTCCGCGTTGTCCTCTAGTAAAAGTTGTTCCGAACAACTTTCATGTTTTGAGTTTTTCCCCATTCGGCCTCTAAAGGCCTTATATTTTCGTTTTTCCAAAACTGCTCAGGTTCGAAACCGAACTGGCAGCTTGGTGAGTTACTTCGGTTTACATCTTAAGCTAGCATACAATAAGGGGGCTGCTTTGGCAGATTTTTGGCCTAATCTTATGGGACATACAACCTATCTTCTAGCATGAAAAATCCATCATTTTCATGCACAAATTTTTAAAGCAAACAAGCATAGAAAAATCAGCCAACCAACCCTAACCTATCAAGCACATACACACCATAAATGATGGCAGAAAATCAAATGGACTTATGTCCTTACAAACCACTTGAATCAACCTTAAAAACACTTAAATAAAGCTTAGATTCAAGGGGTTTAAGAGATTTTACCTCAACCCAAGTTAGGGTTTTGAAATCCCAAAATCTTCCTTGGTTCCTTGACTTGCTCTAGCCCTCGGTTTCTTCATGAAGAATGCATCCAAAATTTTATTTTTGTTAGCTCTTTGGCTGCCCCCAAAACCGACCATTTACAAGAGGAAAAATCCAAGATCACAAAAAGAAAAATCAAATTTTTCCTCACCTTTTCTCCTCTTGCTTGGTTCGGCCACCTCCTTGAAGAATCACCAAAAATTTTTCTCTCAATCTCTTCCTTGCTTGGCTCACGGATTTGGCACCAAAAATGAGATCCAAGAGATTTTTTTTTTTTTGTTAGCTTTTTCTTACCTCAAAACCGTGCATTATCAAGGATGAAAACCCCAAAATTTATCAAGATTACTTACCTCTTTTCTCTTGCTCTTGGTCGGCTTCTTCTTGAAGATTTTACCAAAAATTTTTCTCACTTCTCTTTAGTTCTCTCTCTCTAGAACCGTGCACTCTCTTTGGGATGGAAATCCAAAATTTATCTTTGCTCTCACCCTCTCCCTCTTGCTGCCGAGAATGATGAATGAAATGGCTAGGATTTTTCTTAGTTTCTCAAGCAAAAGGCTAGAGAGATGGGATAGGCTTGATGTGAAAAGTGGAGTGGTTGAAGTAGATGGTTTCTTGTCCCTAAATTGTGGGTTATGTCTCCTTTTCTTTTCTTGTTGCTAGCTGCCGAATCCAAGGAAGGATTAAGGGGCATGGGCTGCTGCAAATTGAGGAGAAAAGAAGGACAAATGGCAGCCCTTGGTTGGCTCTAAAAAGCTTCTAGAAAGATCTCCCACTTGCCTCACCTTTTGGTCCTTAATTTGTGGCTTTATGCCTTGTCATTGTTCCCAATTTTTTTTTCTTTCCTTTTTCCTTGTGTAGCAGCCGGATTTGTGGGGAGGGAGAGCATGGTTTTGACTCATTTTTGTTCAACCAAAAATGACTAGAGAGTGAGGGAACTTGATGGACAAGAGTTTGTGCACTTTTTCCTTGATTTAAGGCTTGATGTCTAGTCTTTGGTTCCCATTAAATTTTCTTTTCTTTCCTTCACTTTGCAGCCGGATTTTGGGGAGGGGAGGATAACCCATTTGCTCAAGTTTGGTTAGTGGAAAATTGAGATCACAAACATGGGCATGTGTCCTTGATTTTTGTTGGGTCCTTGGTTGGCTTTCAAGTCTCCATTGGTTTCCAACTAACCAATTTCTTTTCTCTTTTCCCTACTAGTTGCCGAATTTCTATAAGAAAATGGGGGGTCCACATGTGTAGTCTTGGGTTGGTGGAGGGTGATGTCAAGAGGTTGATGTCACCTTCCACTAGCTCTCTTAATGCCTTGTTTGGCTATCTCGTTCCTTCACGGCTCCTTTTGCGCTCTACAGTTATTTTCCATACTGTGATGAGCATTTTTTTTTTATTTTATATTTTGATCCAAAAATTATTCCATTAAATTTTTGGACCGAAACTCTCTTTCTCCAATTTTTTGAAGACCTTTTTGCCCTTAATTCTTTTTCGGTGTACTTGATTTTTCTAGGGTGGATTTACGGCTTATAAAACTTCATTTTCGGAGATTCTTTTCATTTTTCTTCATCGTACTTGTAAAGTCGACGTTGTGACCCATTCCGGTCAAACTTTGACTTTTTGGTCAACCATGTGACTTTTGGTCAACCCTTTGACTTTTTTTGGTCAAACTTTTGACTTTTTTTTTTTGTAAAAGTTGACTTTCGTAAAATTTCGTCCTTTTTCATTCTTTTTCCTTTAAAAGCTTCATTCTTGGCTCGTAAAACCTTAGTCGAGTCTCAAAATCATCAAATGAGGACTCGAACATCGTTTAGATAAAATTATGAATTTCTCATTATTATTCATAATTTTTCATATAACACATCATGGGTACATAAATTAGACTCTAATTCCTTATGAACAAGGAGATTACAAGTCTTCAAAATTTCGGGTCTTACACAACGTGGGCCGTTTCCTAAAATGAGGCTCCAATGGCCTCTGTTTTTACGAAAAACCGAGACTGGTCTGCCCAGACCCAGTTTCCACGACCAGCCAGATTCAAATTTAAAACTGACATGAATATAATCATAATTAGATTTTTCTTAAAATACGAAAGTTTTAGAACTATTCGAGAGCTAGAACGTTCATGAAGACAAGTTTTTCAAATTCAATATGGATTTTTAAATATAGTCTGATTTCTAAAAACTGTGCAGGGAGCAAGAAATTCCTACACAGGATTTTCTAGAACTAATTTAGGAAAACTGTTTTTCTGTCTAAAAGCACTGTTTTGAATATGAAAACTGTTCCAAAGGCAATTTCCAACCCTCAAACAATTTATAAAATCATATTTCATGAATCAATGATTTTTAGAGGAAATTAAGGAAGTTTTAGGCTTAAGTGCCAAACTTTTTCAAGAATAAAGAAAAAGAAATTTTTTTTTTTAGCTAAGTTATAAAAGGAAGCAAAGACGGATGGTGACCGGAAAATTATACCTGAGTTACTAGGCTTAGCTCCAAAGCCCGAGGTTGACCCAAAGAGGGTTGACTTTAGTAACCTTAGAGGTTAACATTGGTTAACCCAGTAAGACTTAAGATAAATTATCTAATGGGTTAGTAAAACCCATTAGGTTAAGGGATAAGGATTTAGCATAAAAAGGTTATCCAACGTAACCTACTAAGTTATGATATACGATTTAATAGGGTTATTAAGTATAACCGAAAGTGATAAGGTTACTTAATGTAACCACACATAACATGATCTAAGATAGAGGGACATATAACCAAAGCATTGCATGAATGTTGGTGGAGAACCAACATATTATGGTTATAGGTTAAAAATCTTACCTAAGTCTTTCGATTAAGCAGGAAGTACCCTGCAACTGAGCCCCGAAGTGGAATAGCGTAACATCAGACATAGACAAGGTAAGTACAACGCCCCCTACAGCATAGACTATTAGTTGTGTACTTACCTAGATATACTTGGATGCTATGTGCTATGTGTTATGATCAGATGTCATGTTATGTTATATGATAAGTCTATGTTATAATATATGCTAAGTAAGCAATGTATGCTTAACTAAGAGTACGATATAATTATGAAGCATAAATAAGTGACATCAGATTGTATGCTCACTAACGGTATTAAGAATAATGGGTTTAAGAATGACAAGATGGAAAGTAAGGAAAGGCGACAAGTCGCCTTGGACTGTGGGTTGAGTTGGACTTGGACTGTGGGTTGAGTCGGACTTGGACTGGCCGCCCCAACCAATCCATAGTTGCGCATCAGGTACGAACACTCATGTTAAGGGCCCCTAAGTAAGATAAGAAATGACTAAATAAGAAAGCATAATACGAACATAATTGGTTCATGCATGCTATATGTAATGATGTGTTATGTTATGAAATGATTGTATGTCATGAATAAGATAGGATTTATGGTGATGTGTCGCGGTATAGGAGTTGTGCTTGCTGAGCGAAAGCTCATTGTTTTAAGTTTATGCTGTAGGTAAACAACCTGCCAGCAGTTGATGGTACAAGGTGGGTCGCGTGGCCGGACACTGTGAAATGTGGGAAACGGAAGCCGTTACGCGTTTCGAAATTGATATGAATATTATGAGATGTTTAATAACTACTACTTAGTTATATTAATGCTCGTACGCATGAACACTGTTATCTGTTTATATTGTATGTTTCATAGCTTTGTATATGCACTATAAAAAAAAAAAAAAAATTTCCGCTGTGTTTTACGTATTAAGTAAGTTTTGTATAAGTATTCTCATGATTGTAAGTACGTATGTATGGTAACGGCCTGTGCTAGGCGGGTCGTTACAAATGAGGCTCTTTCAAAACAGAATTTCTTAACTGCTTTTTGGTGCTTAAAACATGACAAATCAAGCTCCTTAAGGGAATCACGAAGAGTTTTCAGGAAAGAAAGGCATTCATTTCTCCTCAAGAACAGCAAGGAAGATGTTTTATCTTCTAATGGATGAGAAAGCTCTCCAGCTGGATGAGAAAAGAGCTCTATTAGTTCTTCAGAAACAACGTTATCTAGACACAACAATGATTTGAAAGCATCGAGTGAGCGAACAAGGAACACCATGTTGTTAAAATTCTTCTTCAGAATGAAACTTTTTGTTGTATGCGTACAGATGTTAGAGATGCATCTTTTGAGATCCGATGAGGTAAAATCAAATCTCCCTCTCACAAATTCGAGAAACGACGTGAATTTTTTCTTGCCAACTTCACCCTTAGGCATGCATATCTTCTCTTCGATTCCACTTCCACCGGTTTGTTCTCCCTCTTTGGTTGACTCATTTTCCAATAAAATATTGTATTGAGAAACACAATTTGTAAGAAGATCTATCATGTTAGCGAAATAATAACTCCAACCAAGCAGTCCAAAGCAGTCTCCGAGCTGTTGGACTCGATAGTCCAAGTATATTTCTTCAATATCTGGACTAATGTTGAGTCTCTCCTTTGTGCCAAAAAGAAGAATGTCTCCCAACGAACAAAACAAGGCATCAGTACTCTGCGCATCTAATACCGTCTTCAGGACCCGCGAAGCCACTTCAGTAATAGCAACGTTTGTAGGCGCACAGACAAGGATTTTATAATTCCTTCTCAAGAGGGTAACGAGAAGAGTACTTGTAGTTTTAGTTTTTCCTGTCCCTGGTGGACCCCATATAAGTTTCACGGCAGATTTCTTCTTGCACTGCATCGTATTAAGACACGAAAGAACTGCTCCAGTCTGAGACTCATTAAGTTTGGAAGATAAACTCTTAACCAACTTCTCATCGTTGATGCCTTTATTTTTCTTCGAAAAACCACCACCCTTTTTCTTAACCTGTTATGCAGAATTGAGATTTTCAAAGTCTAAGAGATGGCAACATGGGAAAAAGTGTTCAAACCCGAAAAAATCATTTTTATCTCCTCCGGAAAACATACATTTAACAAAATGAAATATAACTGAAAGAAAGAAACTGAGAATGACTTACCTGACCTGCGTTATTTCTCTAGCATATGAGTAGGATTGCTCAAATAATTAAATAATAATAATAATAATAATATTTCACTTATATCATAAGAATTTTTATCTTTACCAGCAATTGACAGACTTACCGCAGAATTAGTCCGCAGAATTTCATTTATGATCTGCAGATTGTTTGACATGTGCAATGCTTCCCATATCCTTTTGTGGGGTGTTACATTCACCACGAAAATGATATATAAGGTCTACTTCCGAGAGTCGTGTTCAAACTCTTTCGACGCCTTGACCTTGAAAATAGTACTGCCATCACCCTGGATATCAATGAGCGACAGAAAAGCCCATGACGCGCCTACCCTTTGTAAATCAGAAACAGTTTCTGGTTTACAATGTGCCAAAACAAAGATGTCCCCGGGCAATGTTTTGTATGGTTCCTTGCCACCATTGTTCTTGTTTCTCCAGTAATCGACTTTAACTCGATGAACTTTCGTCCCATTTGGTTTAGCTTCTTCATAAGAGATCACCTGAGCAAAAGGTGCTCTATTTAGCGCTTCCATACTCGACTGCAATTCAGCTCGAGTTTCTTCCAATAACGGGTTGACATAAGACTCCAAATATTGTGCAGCTGATTCAAACGATTCGGGAATCTTTTCCACCCACAATAATGGCCATTGTTAGAATAAGAAGTTTTGAAATGCACCTAAAGGTAAAATTTCAATTTGGCTAAAATAGAAACCTTTCGGCTTCTATAGAACTAAACAAACTCAACTTTTCACTGCGTTTTTTTCTTTTTTTTTTTTTTTTTTTACGATTTTGATCATCAAAACGACACCATAAACACGGATGCCAGTTTTAAACCTCAAATTAATTGAAGTCAATATACCATAAAATGCAAGGAGAATCTGTGTTCGAAAACGATCTCTTTAATTATTTTTGCATTCTAATATAATGATGTGTACAAGGAAGAAGCGTGCTAAACATAAATATTATGCATCAAATTCATTTTAATCACTTGGTAGAACAGAAAACAATTAAAAAAAAAAAAAGGGTTTTAAAACACTATAAACATCACAACTAATAGCTGAACTATGTCTGTCCCAATATGTGGTTACTTTTGTTTTGAAAAAGCTAGTTGTCTTCTTTATATGGAAACCTTAAAAATTCATGGTATGGTGTTTGTTGTTGTTTTTTTTTTTTTTTTTTTTTTAAATATATGTAATCATGTAACGGATTTTTCTTGTATCGAACAAACCTTTAAAATTCATGTTATGGTGGTGTTTTTTTTTTTTTTTTTTTTTTAAAATCATGTAATGGATTTTTCTTGTATCGAATAGCAAAACTGTTACACAAACACAGTGCATATATAAATAATTTCAAAATAATGTGCGAGGGAAGATAAATTATATGTGAAATACTATGCAAGCCAGTTTTTAAGCAAAAGACGTCCCAATATTTATACGTATATATGTATATGTATATGTATATATATTTTATTTTACATACGATGCATGAAAAAAATTATATATATATATATATATTTAAAATGCATTTGTTGTCGGACCCGTGGTATCAATTCTGTGCAGAAAAGCTGCAAACGATTTTATACCATTCCAAACAAGGAAAACAAAACCAAATAAAGCGAAAACAAAAACAATCCCACTTGATGGCTAAATTGAGAAAGAGAGAGAGAGAGAGTGATCTCATGAAATAAAAAGAAAAAAAGAAAAAACCACGAGAAATGTAAGAACATAGAAGAAGTGAAAAAAAAACAAAAAAAAAAACAAATCTTATGTGTGTGTCTATATATAGATAGATATATCTAAGAAGAGGAAAAACCTTGTCCTTGAAAAGACTTTCATTGAAGACGTCTTGGAGAGACCAAGAAAACACAGTATCAGTGAAGCGATCAGCGATATTTTTCTTGTTCTTGAAGGAAGAAGATTCTCCTTTCGCCATTATTTCCTGATCTTCGTCTTCTTCTTCTTCTTCTTCTTCCTTTCACCCGCGGAAACCCATTTGAAAGAGAGTTTTAACAAGAAAACTGGAAAGGAAATGGGATGCTTAGCTACAAAGCTTTGTAATAGTAGAGACTAGAGAGAGAGAGAGAGAGAGAGAGAGAGAGAGAGAAGGTGAAAGAGCTTGGCTTTGGTTTCCTTTACTCAACAAAGCAAACATCGAATAAAAGAAAAAAGAAGAAAAGTAGGAGACCATGCGAAAGGAGAAATCGATTCTATTGGGTTTGGTCAGGTGTCATGCTTAAAGTTCCTAGGAAAGGTAAATCCGTACGTCCACATAACCTTTTGACGTCTTTATTCATTATTTCATCGCGGGGTTTATTACACATTTGCCCTCTCCGAACTTTTCGTCTTTATTTTTCAAACTTACAGTTTGATAATACTAGTGTAAAGCATGAGGCCATGCACTAAAATGACCCAACAAAAATTAAAATAATAAATAAAAAAATACATAAAATGATCCAAGAAAAGGCATGAAAAAAATAAAAAGATAAAATTACTAAAATGAAAAAACACTTAAATGAAAAAATTAAATTGGGTAAAAAAAATGGGAAAAGGACTAAAATGAAAAAATGATCCGGGAGAAAACGGAGGATTAAAAAATAAGTATAGAAGTAAAAAAAAAAAGGACCAAAATGAGAAAAAAAATTGATTTGAAAAGAAAAAAAAAGGGACTAAAATATATATAAAAAAAATTGGTCCGAAAAGAAAGTTAATAAATGACTAAAATGAAAAAAAAAAAAACCAGAGGACTGAAAAATAAATACAAAATTTTTTTGCACCAATCGAATTGTTTTGGACGAAGTAGGTGTGCACAGGAGAAAAACCTTCTCCTTTCTTATATTTGTTTAAATACCTCTTAATCTAGTTAAATTTATTATGATGTACCTTTATTTTACTTAGAGGGTGTTTAGTTGGTCCGATTGATTAGAGAATTCAAGTTATTTTGATTATAGTTGAGTTGAGTTTTAAAATTGTATATTTAGTTAATTAGAGTTAAAAAAACGAAAAAACTTGAAATGTGTTAAAAAAATATATGAATCTTGCATAATTCGTAAAAAAATCTATACAATTTTTTTAAGTAAAAAAATCCAGTAAAATTATGGACTTTTAAATTTAAGTTTTTAAATTAGAGTTTGAATTATAAATTGTGAAACTGAGTTTACTCTTTCAGAAAAAGATAAAAAATAATTGGAGTTGAATAGTTCGAGTTAATGTGCCAAACACATACTTAAACTTTGTTTGGCTCTCAGATTTAAACCAAAGTTTTTCATATAAATTTTTGTTTTTTTTCTTTGAAAAGTCAATTAAAATTATAATTATTTTTTTGAAAAATCAATCAATGTCAATATAAAAATTTCATTTCAAACTCGTACACTAAACGCAAGCTTAGCTTCCCTTTAAATTGCTCATTTAGTCTCTAAATTTAAGGTAAGTTGCTCGTTTAGTGATACAGTGCCTTGTATGTTCTTACATATTTTTAAAATTAAAGAGAAGCGCATGATAACATGTACTTTGCGTTTCTCTTTGATTTGGAGATATAACTTTGTTGAGTATGAACAAAAATCAAAATTTCAGAAAACTTTATTCTCAAATATAAGTGCAATTAAATATTAAAATTACCATTTCTTTTACAAGAGGTAAGTCTCTTTTTTTATAGTGGGTGCAGGTATAGTCTAGAAGTAATATCACATCTGACTTCACCTAAAGGTACAGAGTTGGAATCCACTTACCAAAAAAAAAAAAAAAAGTGTCTTTTTGTATAACTAATTTTTTTAATTAATTTGACATTATTATTGAGGTTGATTTTATCCAAATAAAAAAAAAAGGGATTAAGATATAATTTTAACAGTTCTAGAAACACATGAGAGAAATCATAATTCTATAAAAAAATAAAAAACCATCTTGAGAAAAATTGTGAGAATAGCCCTTTAATTGGTGCACGTGTTTAAGAATTTTGTCTCGTTTAATTACTTATTCGGTTTCTTTTTTTTTTTTTTTTTATTGATGTTGACCACTTAATATTTGACAAGATAAAAATCCTAAAATAATAATAGATGAGACAATATTCCAAAATGTGCTCCTTTCAAGGTATTTCTTAAAAAATGGTAGATTTATTTATGACGAATTCCAATTACTGGTCTATATTTAAATGTCCATATTTAATATATGTTTTTAAATATCATCAACAATGTTCATTATTATTATTATTATTATTATTATTGTTATTATTATTATTATTTTGTCATTTATCACATTTTCTTTTTCTTCTCTGCAGACTTACAACCCAACAAACTTTGGAATTTTCTAAAGGGAAATTTCTTATACATGGATTTCAATTTAATTTCCATATAAGATTCACTTTAGTCTCACATTCAATCGAGTTTATTATTATTATTATTATTATTATTATTATTATTTGGGAGAAATTTTGTTTAATAATGGGGTTTTGGTGGTTGGCATTGGCAGACAGCCTTTTTCGTTCGTTGAGGCCAAAAGGAGAAACAACCTGGCAATTGCGAACCCAGACTTAGAACTATTTCGTCACAACATCATCAGATGATGACGTTAGTTAATGAACTCATCCGCAACAATAACGTGTATTTTATGATTGCCTAAAAAAACAAAACCAAACATAATCAAACCTAACCAAACCAAACCTTTAAAATATTGTCTTAATTATAGTAGTATGAGTTTTTAACCTTCGGTAGGACAAATAAAAAATTAGCAAGAATTTGATTTATTAGTTGGAGATCAAATTTTTAAATTGGAGTTGGTTGATTTTTTAAAAATTAATTTTTATTTTTGTTAACAAAATTACTTCTAACCAGTCAGAAATATAATTTGATAAATTACCATCGATACTCTACCCGATATCATTCAAAATCAGCATAGATCATCGATGATTCTCAATTGGTGGTGCCGACTTTCCGATATCATTCAAAATCAGCATAGATAATCGATGATCCTCAATTGGTGGTGCCGACTTTCGATCGCCAAAAGTGTTTTGATTTATTATTTTTAGTAATCTATCAGATTACCTTTTTATTTCTAATACAAAAGGTTGACTCCAGTCAGCATGGGGGAGTAATCTGATATATTATTTTTGTTAATATACCAAATCATCTTTATATTGTATTGGATTATTTTTATAGAGAGATTTTATTTGCAGAATTAATAATACCAGCAACTAATGAATATTTTTAATAATTTAGAAAATCTATCCTTTTGCAAACACTTTTTAGTATAAAAACAAATTTAACCCTCTTATGCACCCAAATTCTTTAATTTTTTTTTAACTTTAAAAAATGTTTTTTTATTAATAAATAAACTAATAAATCTAAATAATGAAAATATTTCATTCTATGAGAGGAAATAAAAAAAAATTCTTTTAACGACTTAGAGTTTAATACATAAATTCTTAAAATGCTAAAAAAAAAAAAAAGGAATACATAATGTAATTAATGAAATTTAAAATAATTAAAAAAATTAAAAAAAATACTTAATAGTTGTTGACTCTTTAAGAGACATTTTTTTTTTCGCATAAAACCTTCATTGAAATTTTCATGTAATTATAAAGATTGTTGAAGAAAGAATCTGATGATAACAATTTAGGGTTTACAAAATGAAATTAAAGTTAATCAAATTTGTGGGAGAATTTTTTTTTATTATTATTTTTTAAGAAATATTATTTTCATTTATAGCTAATGTGTGGTATTTTTTAAAGCATTTTATTAAAAAAAAAAAGATTATTTCTATTTATAGCTATGTGGGTATGTCTTCGTGGGTTTTAACGTAATTTTATTATAGGGTATAATTGAAATAAAAAAATTTTTATAATTGGGTGGGATATTAATGGGGTGTAAATAGAACCACTAGTTTAAATAATGCCATACTTTTCGTATTTTGTCCGAGTATTCTTTGCATTCTATGTCTGTAATCAATCGAATATGGCCGATCTAATTCATAATAGTCAATAAATAATTAATTAGTAAAATACATAATGATATCAATCAATCAATAATTGATTTTGATCTTCTATCAAATAACCGATTAAATATCGATCATCTAAGAAAAAAAAAACTGATATTTTCCTTTTCTAATAAAATTTGAGATATTTATTAAATATTATTTATGAAAAAGGTTATTTTCTCACGGTTTTTTTTTTTTTTTTAAGAATTCTTTTTACAAAGATTTTGCCTTTTACCTAAGTGGTATTGTTAATGTCAGTTAACTACTAACCCAAACAGTGAAAAAAAATTAGTCCAAAGTTTTAAGGGGGCATTTGTTTCAACCATTTAATCAATGAGAATATTCCATTTAGATGGCTATTTAAAATATGTATTTGGTTTCTTGTCATCTCAAATATTCCACTTGAATTGTCCATTTTGAAATGGGGTTGAAATAAAAATAAACCTCATCTCAAATATGTTTATCCCATTTGGCATAATGTTATATAATGTCTAGATATCCATTTGGAATAATATTATTGTTGGGGTCAAATTTCGTCTCCCCATAACGCTGTCACTGAGTCTTCACAATCACTTAATAAACGAACGACAAGAGTCAGATCCCGATACATCAAATATTCTCAAACATTTGGGCTGGGCCCAATGAATGATTTCACCTTGGCAGTGTGGTGAACGATCAATGTCTGCACTCGATTAGTGGGTATTATTTTCTTTGAAGCCCGTCAATTCACCAAGTATGGCTCGGGTGAATATTTGGCCCAACAAAATGAACGCCGAATGATGTCTAATCATTGGTCTTCGTAAATGACTAGTTCGTCATTCAGTGTTCATGTAATACCTAATTTTTCAATATCCTTATTTTCCTTTTTAGAAATTATTTTCACATTATGAAGGTATTCGTGAAAAAACTCGATTTAGAGCTTTTGTAAGATTTTGTGAGTTTTTATGGGTCAATAAGACTCAAAATTGATTGTTTAGCCTAGAAACGGACCTTTTGAGTAAAAAAGGACGGAAAAGTACATGATTTTACGAAAGTCAAAGGTTTGACCAAAAAAGTCAACTTTGACCGAAAAAGTCAAAGTTTGACCAATGAAAGTCAAAAGGTTGACTTTACAATATTTTGAAATGCAGTATGGAAAGTATACTGCGAAAAATATTTTTTGTGAGTTAGATAGCAAGAATAGGCCTTAGAACCACCATAGAAAATCAAGCACACTAAGTCAAGATTAAAGGCAAAAAAGGCTCGGAAAAATAAGAAAAAAATTATACTGTTCAATTTTACACAGATAAATTTTGTACTGTGGTACAGTATAAAAATACTGTGTATTAGTGAAGCACAGTATTAGAAATATCTGTGTAACACAAAAATGGGTTATTTTTGGAGAAAACTAGCCAAACAAGGCTCTAAGGGTGATGACATCATTTAGTTTTTTAATTATGACATCATTAACCCTTAATTAAGCTTGGAAAGTATTATTAGATGCTTCTAGCATCCCTTGGCCGGCCACCTCACATTCCCTTAGTGGAAATATTAAAAATTTTGGGGCTTTTGCATGATTTCCCAAAAATTTCCAAACTTTATAAATAGAAGTAGGTTCTATTCATTTTTATTCAAAAACTTGGGAAAGTTCTTGCCATTTTCTTTTTGAAAAATCCGCAACCAAGAGTGAGAGAGGGATGAGAGAAAAATCAAAATTTCTTGAGGGCTTTTGCTTAGGGGAGTTCAGTTTTGCTCTAGGGAAAGTCAAGAAAAAGTTTGAAATTTTTTGGGTCATTTGGATATAGTGGCAGAGTAATAGGAAGAGGAGAAGAGGAAGTGAAAAAGTTGGGATTTTTGAGGAGAAATCCTCGTGGTGGAGTTCGGTTTTGGTGAGGATCAATCAAGGAGCCAAGAGAAAATTTTTGGGTCCCAAACCAAGGTGAAGCCGTGGGCAAAGAGGAGCTAGGGGAAGAAAGAAATTTTTGTGACCAAACCCTAACTATGGTCTAAGGTATATTCTTGAGCCCTAATCCTTCATTTGAGTTCAATTTGAAATTTTATTTGTGATTCAATTTTATTTTGTAAGGACATAAGTCCACTTTTAATTTCTTGCCCTAGTTGGTTAGTATGTGCTTGATTAGGTGATTTAGGGTGATTGGCTTAATTTCTTGCTTGATTTATGATTGTTGGTTGATAGGTTGCATGCTAGATGTGTATGTTGTGTGTCCCCTGATTTTGGTCCAAAAACCTGCCCTAGGCAGTGCATGATGGGCAACTAGCTTAAGGGTGTATGTTGATGCTTGTTTGAATGGAATGCAAAAAGTTAGAACCATGCAAACCTAGGATTTAGGCTTTTCGGGTTTGGTTTGCATGGATCCGTTCTAGCTGCTTATGGGTTTATGTGGGACGTTAGAAACACTGCGTGTTTGTTATGTAGGCTCCCGAAGTGGTCGGTCGAGTTAGACTTAGCGAAATAGGACGTAAACTGGACTTAACAACTGAAACTGCCAATTCGGATTCGAAACTGGCCAGTCTCGGGAAAGTGAAAATTTGAGGCCTTTAGAGGCCGAATTTGTAACGCCCCACCTAGCGTAGGCCGTTACCTTGCTTACTTAACATACATTCATAATTTAACTTAAACACATTGTTTGAAAACACAGCGGAAATTTTTTTTTTTTTTTTTTATAGCATTGACAAAAGACTATAAACATAAAGTCATACTGTTTTTGCATACTAGTATATTAATTACCGGTTAATATAAAATATTTCATAATTTACATAAAATCACAAAACACGTAGCGATACCCATAATCCACTCATTCACAGTCCCTTGGCTCGCTACTCCATCTTGCATCTTTTTCATATAGCTGGTTCCTTACCTACAGCATAAACTCAAACCGTGAGCTAGAGCTCAGTAAGTACAACTCTTAAGCCGTAAAGAAAATATAGCATAAACAGGAAATACACATAGCAAGTATTGACCATGTTATGCTTTCTTATCTCTACTCATTATGGGCCCTTACCTCGTGTGTTCGTAACCGGCGCGCGACTATGAATTGGTTGGGGCGGCCAAACCTTATCCAACTCAATCCACAGTCCAACCCAACCTGGCGTGGGTGGTACGACACATCGCTTATTAACTTACTTATTCTTACTATTAGTGAACATACATTCTGTTGTCACCTTTTTGATTCTATTATTTATGCCCTAGCATAATAATCATATACATAACATAATTATATTGCATACATGTTAACTAACACATAGCACATAACACATCATAGACATCTAGTAATATATACTAGTAGCTTATGCTGTAGACGGTGTTGTACTTACCGTCTATCCTTGTGCTGCTTGTCTTACTCCTCCTCGAGCTTTAATTGCAGAATCCCTCCTGCTCGATCGAAGGACGTACATGAGATTTCTAATCTATATCATGTGGGTTTTTCGGTGATATGTCCCCCCTAACATAAACCATGCATACATAAGGGTGACTACCTTAGTAGTCTTATAGATCATACATCGTGATCTAAAAAGATACGTTGGATATCCATTTCATACACTTAGCCCATTCATAAACATGTCGGGTTAGATTAACATCAACCCTTGGGCTTTGATCAACAATTTATGGGTCAACCAAGGTTAACCCTTGTGATCTTAACGTGAATCCCTATTCGGCTTACTTGAGGATTGTGGGATCTAAGTCCCGATAACTCGGGTATAATTTCCCGGTTATCATGCGTCTTAACATTGCCTTGAACACTTAGCTTAAAATCCTTTGCTTTGAAAACCTTAACTTAGAAACCATTTCTTTAAAAATCTTAACTTATAACTTCTTCTTCATAAAAACACTTAGCTTTAAAACTTAATCTTATCAACTTTTTCGTAAAAATTCGTAAATCCTGCCTTATAATTTCATAAAACATTTGGGGTCGGAAACTGCTTTTGGGACAGTTTCCATACTTGAAACAACGTGATTAGCTCGAAAAACGTTTTTCCTAAAGGGTTCTATAAAATCTTGCACAGAAACTCTTGATTCCTGCGCAGTTTTGGCATTTCATTTATAGTTAAAAATGCTTTCGAATTTGAAAATGTTTTCTTCACGAAAGTTCTAGCCCTCAAAGAGTTCTAAAACTTTCATGTTTTGAGAAATTTCTGATTCTGTACCGATTGGTACCAGTTTTTAATTGAAAACGAGATTAACTTTGAAAACCGAGTCTTACAGACCTCTATCGGGTTTCCTTGTAAAAGAAGGCTGTTGGAGCCTTATTTTGGAAAACTGGCCGCGTTGGCCGCTAGGAAACAACCTAGTCTACAACTTTCGTGTTTTAACTTTTTGCCCATTCGGCCTCTAAAGGCCTGTAATCCGTGTTTTACCGAAACAGCTCCCTGGAACCCGAGAGCTAGTTTTGGTTCTTACATTTCTTGTTACGTCCTAAATCGCGGGTTCTAACTCGACCGCCCACATCGGGAGATAATCATCAAACATGCAGCGCATTCTAACGTCCCTTAACCCTATCATACAGCCCATGTGATCATTGCAACCCAAAAATCCGAATACTAATCCTAGGGTTGCATATCCACTAACTTAGCATACATCACACCATTCTCATGCATTTAGCTCATAAAAACATCACAAACATGCATAAATCTACTTAACCTAATTTGGGGACATATAACCTAATTCAAACCCTAACATGCCAATCTAGCATATCAAGCACATAGCATAAATTATGAGCATAAACATAAACCAAACCACACCTAGAATCTATCTAACCAAGCACTAAGCACACAAGCACATATAAGGCAGCCATCAAAACACACATAGGAGCTTATGCTCTTACAATAATTTTGCATGAAATACACGTAAATCACATGCTTAAAAACTCATTTAAACTTGTGAAAAAGCTTTTAAAAATTTTACCTTCCAAGAGTGACTCTCGGCTTAGGGTTTGGATGACCCGAAAAAATCCTGCTTGCACCAAGGTTCAAGGGTTCGGCTGCTCACTCCCCACGCACCAAAAATCAGATTTTTGGCTCCCTTTTGGTCTCCTCACCTTGCTCGGCTACTCAAGAAGTTTAGCCCCAAATCTGAAATTTTTTTCCTCTCTTTTCTCCACAAACCCGAGGGCTGCTCAGGTGAATCAAGCTCTAAAACTTTGATCAAAACTCACTCTCTTGCTCACTAATCAAACCCGAAACTCAAACCCTAATTTCTACCCCAAAATTTTGGTTTTCCCTTGTGTTTCCCCTGCTCCAAACCCACGGCAACAAGGGCTGTTGGCTGCAGAAAAATTTTTCTTTTCTTCCACTCGGTTTCCTAGCTACCCGAAGCAAGAAGATGGCTTGAAC
>CM046385.1:15762372-15805372 GCA_025413485.1 Ficus microcarpa | reverse complement strand
AATGATGTTTTTGCCCTCCTTTTCCTTTAGCCGCTTGGGTTGCCACATCAAATAAATGGTTTTGCCCTCAATTTATTGTGAAGACGGTTTTACCCTTGGGTTTTGACTGCCTATTCCTCTCCTCCACAATGGATGGACGGTTTTGCCCTCCAAACCTTAAATTCCCTCTTCTCTTATTTCTTCTGGTTCTTATTCTGCCTCTTGATTTTCTCTCTCTATCTTTCATATTCTGACTCTCTCTCTCTCTACCGCTCTATCTCTCTTTCTTCTTCTTCTTCGGATTTTTGGCCTCTAAACCCTAGATTTTTGGTTTATTTTGTTCTTTTGGCCACACATTCTTTCTTTTTTGGTTTCGGTTTCTACTGCTGATGATCTCTTCGCCAATGTGTTTGTTTTCTCTGGCTCCAGAAGTTTGGTTTTTGTTCTTCATTTTTGGATTTTTTTTTCCCTTTTTGATGTTGTTGGGTTATTGTGTTGAAGGTTTATATATGTTTTTGGGTTGCAAGTTTTGGTTTTGATTTTGATTTTTGTATTGTTGTTTTGTTCTTCGTTACTGTTTTTGGGGGTTTTTTTTTTCCGGTTCTTTTGTTATTTTTTAACTCAGTCATGTATTTTTCTCTCTTGAGTCTTCTTTTCTTTGTTTTTTTTTTTTTCGAACGTTGAGTTCTGATCTTTGGAATTTTTTTTAAAATTTTTATTTTCCCTTTTTTTTTTGTGGTTGTTTTCGAATGCTAAAATTTGTATTTTTCCTTCATTTTTTTTTTCTTTTTTTGATTGTTGTTTCCATTTCCCTTTTTTTTTTTGGGTCTTTTTGTTAATTTTTTAATCTATTGTTTCTGAGATATTCGGCCTCCAAACCTTAGATATTGGTATTTTTTGTTCTCTTGATCACTCATTCTCTCTTTTCATTTTTGGTTTCTATTGTTGAGCCTCTTCTTTATTGTGTGTCTGTTTCTCCAATCTTAAAATCTGGGTTTTTTTTTTTTTTAATGCTCTGAGGGTTTTTTTGTTGAAGGTTTGGATGTGTTTTTGTGTTAAAAGTTTGGATTTTGATTTCTAGTATTTTTTTTCTTCTTTATTACTGTTTTCGGGTTCCCTGTTTTTTTTCCCTCCTATCTTTTGTTATTTTCTAATTTACTATTGATTTTCTCTACTGCATTTTCTCTTCTTCATTTTTTCTGAATGGTGAGTTTTGATTTTTGATTTTTTAATGCCCTGTTTTGAATCCTAATTTTTTATTACTGGCTTTTTTTTTTTTTTTTTTTGTCTTTTCCCGGTATGTTTTTTGTGTTGGAAGTGTACATTTTAATATGTAGCTTTTTTTCATCATTGTATCTGTTTGCCCTTTTTTCCACCACTCGGATTTTGGTTTTTATTTTTGCCTATTGTTCATATTCTTCTTCCTTTTTTTGTTATGAGTTATTTTTTATTTGTTTTCCAAGTTTTTGGAAACAAATGCAGAGTACTAAAAAACGTTAACAACAGTTATGGTATGTTCATTTTTTTCTCTTTCCTTTATTTCGATACTATTTTTGCCCCCCCCCTTTTTTTAATGATATGTGATTGTTGCTAATTACTTTTTGCAGATTAGAATAACGATTATGGCAAATGAACGAATGCAAGTACCAAGTGGAACATTGAAGATTTTTTTCTTTCTGTTAGTTTGTATCTTTGTAATTTTTAGCGTTTTTTTCCCCGAGTAATATTTTGTTGATTTTGTTTGCAAATTTGATTTTTGCATTTTGTATATTGATGATTTTCTGTTATATTTAGAATTTCTAGTGTTTGGTGTTTTTATTATGAGTTAATTATTTTTTCTGTTAATTTTTTTTAGGGTAAATTTCATTAATAGCACTTCTAGAGAAAATAATATTAAATTCAGCATCACTTTTTATTTCATTCAATTCTAGCACTGCCACATCAGATATGTGGGGCCCAGTAGCATTTAATGTATGTAAATTTCCAAGTTTACCCTCATCTCCTTCATATGCCCCTAAAAAATTTCCAAACCAACATCTACAGTGTTTTAGAGAGAGAAACTGAAATCTAGAGAGAGAAAGAGTTGCAGCCGGCCGGAACCATTCGGAAACCGTCCGAAACCACCGCGAAAGCCCTCTATAAACCGCTTGGAAGTCTGTGAACATCGGAAAATCTTCAAAAACTAACTATGTCGAAAGTCACGAAATTGATTGAGAAAAACATTACTTCCGAATGTTTGCTTAAAATACAAAAAGTTAGTATTTTTATCTGATTTTATAACATAAAATTAGTGTTTTGGTTTATATAAATATTTTGGTGGTCATAACGGTTATGACCGGGTGGTCATAACCGTTATGACCGCTACTCTATATAGTGAGCTAGAAAAGCGGTCATAACTGTTATGACCGAGTGGTCATAACCGTTATGACCGCTACTCTATATAGTGAACTAGAGAAGCGGTCATAACCGTTATGACCGCTACTCTATATGATGAACTAGAGAAGCGATCATAGCGGTCATAACGGTTATGACCGGTCATAACAGTTACGACCACCCGGTCATAACGGTTACGACCGCTTCTATAGTTCACCATATAGAGTTGCGGTCATAACGGTTATGACCACCCGGTCATAACGGTTATGATCACTTTTTTAGTTCACTATATAGAGTAGTGGTCATAACGGTTATGACCACCCGGTCATCAACGATTATAACCGGTCATAATCGTTATGACCACCCAATCATAACGGTTATGACCACCCGATCATAACGGTTATGACCGCTTCTTTAGTTCGCTATATAGAGTAGCGGTAATAACGGTTATGACCACCCGGTCATAACGGTTATGACCGCTTCTCTAGTTCGCTATATAGAGTAGCGGTCATAACGGTCATAACGGTTATGACCGGTCATAATCGTTATGACCACCCAGTCATAACGGTTATGACCGCTTCTCTAATTCGCTATATAGAGTAGCGGTCATAACGATTATGACCACCCGATCATAACGGTTATGACCGCTTCTCTAGTTTGCTATATAGAGTAGCGGTCATAACGGTTATGACCGCTTTTCTAGTTCACTATATAGAGTAGCGGTCATAACGGTTATGACCACCCGGTCATAACGATTATGACCGGTCATAATCGTTATGACCACCCGATCATAATGGTTATGACCACCCGATCATAACGATTATGACCGCTTCTCTAGTTCGCTATATAGAGTAGCGGTAATAACGGTTATGACCACCCGGTCATAACGGTTATGACCACCCGGTGTGGTCATAACGGTTATGACCGCTTCTCTAGTTCGCTACATAGAGTAGCGGTCATAACGGTTATGACCACTCGGTCATAACGGTTATGACCGCTTCTCTAGTTCATTATATAGAGTAGCGGTCATAACGGTTATGACCACCCGGTCATAACCGTTATGACCACCCAAATATTTATATAAATCAAAACACTAATTTTATGTTGCAAAATCAGAATAAAAATACTAACTTTTTGTATTTTAAGCAAACATTTGGGAGTAATGTTTTTCTCAATTAATTTCGTGACTTTCGACATGGGTAGTTTTTGAAGATTTTCCGACGTTCACAAACTTCCAAGCGGTTTATAGAGGGCTTTTGCGGTGGTTTCGGACGGTTTCCGAGTGGTTCCGGCCGGCTGCAACTCTTTCTCTCTCTAAAACACTGTAGATGTTGGTTTGAAAATTTTTTAGGGGCATATGAAGGAGATGGGGGCAAACTTGGAAATTCACATACATTAAATGCTACTGGGCCCCACAGATCTGACATGGCAATGCTAGAACTGAATGAAATAAAAAGTTGTGCTGAATTTAATATTATTTTCTCTAGAAGCGCTATTAATGAAATTTACCCTTTTTTTTATACGGTTTGCTTTTATTATAGATATGAAATTTTTGTTTATAATGGTTAATTATAATTAGGTTAGTGTGTGTGATGTTTTATTATTACCATTCTTTGTATTTAATTCCTGCAGAATTATTGTTCTATTCTGTCTAATAACTGTATTGCATGATTTAGTTAGATTTGAATGAATTGTTAGATGTTTGAACTATGTAGTTTGCTAGCTGTAATTATAATACCTGCCAGTTTTAAATTATCTGTTTTTTTTTTTTTTTTTTACCCTTTTAGTTGTAATTGTATTATGTATTATTTGCTAGAAGTTTCTGATTTACTGCCTATGATTACTTTGATTGAGATTTTTTGCAGATTCAACTTTGTCATTAATGCAGCTGATTTTGTTAAAATTTGTTATCCTTTATCTATTCTGTGTGGAAAATTTTTTTTTCTCTCTCTTCCACCGAATTTTTGATTTAGCTGGTTCTCTCTTTTAAATAAATCTTCTCTTCATTAATTGCTTCATTTCTTTCCTTCACCATTAATGCTTTTGTAAAATTCTTTTAACTGCTTTCCTTTGAATCTTGATTCCTCTATGTTCAAACCTGCTTTTTTTTTTTTTTTTTCCAGGTACTGTTCTTATTTAAACGTTTTAATTAGTGTTGATTATTGTCTTATTATTTTAACATGTTTATTATTATGATCATCATATTGTGAAGATATTCATTTTTTTATTGTGTTTTGCTTCTTTTCTCTGTTTGTGGTTTTTTACCCCCTTTTTTTCCCTCCCGCCCCCTGACCGACAGTATATACAACTCTTTTTTTTTTTTTTTTGCTTATTTGTGAATGTTTTATGAATATTATTTATATTATAAGTTATATGATTATGTTATATGTGATAAGTTTACTGTTTTGAATTATATTTTTTTTTTTCTCCTTTCCCTTATTATTGCTTCTGTGTTCTATTGTTGTACATGTTTTTAACAAGAACTTTTGGATTAAAATTTTTGTATGCTACGATGATCTCTATTCAAATATATAAGAATGCATATATCAGATTTATTGTTTTATTTGATATATGTTGTTGAATATGGTATTATTGATAACATATGTTACATAACTGTTATTTACTATTTGACCATCTCTATTGTTGTTGTGAATGTTTGGGATTAGTGTTAATTTTGTTTTTATGACAACATAATGGTACTGATTATATTACTGATTGTAATATTCTAAACTTTTTTTTAAAATTTTCCTCTTTCTTCATGTTCTCTCTCTTTTTCGTTTCCTTTCTGTATTATGTAAGCCTTATCTGTTTTTTTTTTTTTTTTTTGGACACATTCCCAGACATTACACTTGGTTGCTATCAAAGATGATATTGAGTTGTATTATGATTATTATTGAGACATATTATTAAACAGATCTGAGCATACTAGAAAATGTTTCATTAAAACTTTTATATTGTTTTTTATAGTTTATATCTATATGTATGTGTATATATTAAATTTGTTGTTATTATTTCTACTTTATTTTTTATTCTGTTCTTCGATTTTTTTTATTACCCGAGGATTTTTTCTTTCTATTATATTGTTGTAATATTTAAATTTATTAGAAGAGTTTCTGTATTTAAATGCTTTTATAGTTACAAATTGTTGTAATCTTAATTGTATAGTTTAAGTTCTTTTATCATGTAATTTTATTCCTTTTTTTTTTATGCTTTTTTCTTTTTTTGCGTAATATTTATTGATGAATTTATATACCTCAATTTATTTATTATTTGATTTAATAAATCCACATTTTTATTGAAGGTAAAAAATGCGTAGACATAAGGAAGGGGGGAAGAGTAGTGGTTAACATGTTAATGAATTAGGTTTTTTAAATTCATTCATGTTAAATTTTTTATTGGATATAAATTTTATTTTATTTATTAACATAACTGATGATAATGAATAATAATAAGCTATGTATTATTTGATTCAAGAAATGTAGGCTCTCATAAAAAAAACTTGAAAAATAATATTTTGATCAATTGTTATATATTAAGAACAGATAAAATTGGATGAAAAAAATTTCGCCCTCTGTACGGAATGCAACGAATAGAATAAAGAGGGTGAGAAAGGATACAAAAATTGGTAGTTACAATCATATATATTAAAAAGTCAAAGTAATATTTTCTGCAATTAATTTTAATCATGTAAAATAAAATTACATGAATAAAACAGTACATAAAAATTACAAAATGGTAAATTGAAAAAAAATTAAAACCAAAAAGAACAAAAAAGGATTTAACATACCAAAAAAATTACTTTTAAAAAAAATATATAAGAATTAAAAAATCTTAAATTTTAAAAAAAATTTACAACGAAAAAAAAAAGAAACAAAAAACTGAATTAATTTAATTAAAAAATAAAATAACACAATTAAATTATAATATTAAAAAAATAAAAAAAGTCAATATTTTAGATTAAAAAATAATTCATGAGAATTTGTAAATATAAATTATCACTATAAATTTACAACAAAATGAAAAGATGTAGTGTTTTTTTTTTTTTTTTGGTGAGATTTTATTATAGGATGTATATATTTTCAAATTATGATTAATGTTGTATATTAATGTTATTGTTTAAAATTTACATTTGTTAAATGTATAACATGTTTTAACATCTATTAGTTAACTTAAATAGTTATTTCTCTATTTTTTAATCACATTTATTTAAATTATTAAATTTTCCTCATTGTTTGGATTCTTAAATTCTCTATTTTATTTATTATTTATAAGTTTCTTTTATTGAAATATATTATTAAGATAAAATTGAACTAATAAAATTCTATATGTCCGTACGAAAAAAGGGTGACAGCATCGAAAAGGAGAGGGAAAATAAAGAGTTAGTGGTAACACCTGCACGTATTAATAAAGTCATGACAATATTTCCTTCAATTGTTTTAACTATGTAATATAAAAATACATGAATAAAACAGTATATGAAGATTAGAAAATATTAAATTCAAAAAAATATAGAAGGGAAGGACAAAAAAACAAATTAACATAAAAAAAATGTTCAATTAATAGATACAATTCTTCAATAAAATAATATTACGTATATCCAAAAAAAAATTTAAACAAAGTAAATTACAAAATAAAAACCAATATTTTGTTCAATTATTTTTAATTATGTAAAATAAAATTACATTAATAAAACAATATATAGGATTTAGAAAATGTTAAATTTAAATAAATTTAGATGGAAAAAAAAAACCAAATTAACATAAGTAAAAAAATATAATAACACAATTAAATTATAATGTTGAAATAATAAGAGCAAGGTATATAATTTAAATTAAAAAAATTGATGCAAAATTTGTAAATATAAAATCTTTGTTTAAATTTAGACCAAAAAGTAAAGATGCAATTTTCCTTTTTTTTTTTTTTTCGTGATGAAACTTTATTAAAAAAATATATATTTATAATCATTATAACTAACTTATAATTAATGTCGTCTATTAATATTTTTATTTAAAATTGGTATTTCTTAAATATGTAACACATTTTTAAATATATTTATTGACTTAAATGATTATTTTTCTATTCTTTAATTACATTTATTTAAATTATTGAATTTTTTTTATTGTTTGAATTTTCAAATATTATATTTCATTTATTATTTATAGGTTTTTTTTATTAAAATATGTTATTAGATTTTGTTATAATGAAAAAAAATTGTTATATTTAATTTTTTATTTTTATTTCAATATTTATTATTATTATGTTATTATTTTTCAGTTTTTTTCCTTCATAAATAAAAATAAAAAAAATATTATCTTCAATTATCTTTAATTATGTAAAATAAAACTATGTAAATGAAACAATATATAAAAATGACAAAATATTAAATTCGTAAAAATTTAAACAATTTCAATTAAAAAATAATTTATAGAAATTTGTAAATATAAATCTTAATAAATTTAGAACAAAATGAGGAGATATAAATTCCCCCCTCTCCCCTTTTTTCTTACTGTCATGAAAATTTATTATAAAAAATTCATATTTATAATAATTGTAATTATGTTATTATAAATGTTGAATATTAATATTAATTTTTAAAATTAGATTTGTTAAATATATAACATATTTTAACATTTCTTTATTAATTTAATTAGTTTCTTCTTTACTTTTTAAACACACTTATTTAAGTTATTGAATTTTTCTTACCGTTAAATTTTCATACTTTTGATATTATTTATTGTTTATTGTATTTTATTCGGAATGTATTCCTCTATTTTGTTACAATGAAAAAAATTGTTACATGGAATATTTTCTTTTAATTTTAATATTTAATATTATTATGTTATTATTGGTTCATCCTTTTTTTTTTAACTAAATAAATTGCATAATTCTTTTTTTTTCTTTTATGTGCATAATATTTATCTTTTAACAATATTTTATATTGTTCTTCTTATAATTTATAAATAAAATGAAGCCAAGAAGAATGAAAAGAAAAACTCATACTGATATCAACAATTCAAAACGTTCAAAATTTTGCAGAAAACAAAGTTGTACGAATAATAATGAAGCATCCACGTTCACAAATATACATTTCCTAAACAATCAGTTTGAAGAATTAAATACAGAAATTGTTACTAGTTATCGAACTAAATTTATTCAATTATCTTTAACTTATGATACCGGCGAAGGAACATCAAATGCATCACTGAAGATTGTAATTTATCGTCAGTTTAAAGAAGTAATTTCTTCATCCTAAATTCTTTTTTTTTTTTACACAATTATAAAATTGAAGAAAATTTTTTTACTGACAATTTTTTTTACACGAAATTTTTATCTAGATTTAAATGATAAATATATTGATGTTGAAGACTGTAATTATGTATGTCAATACTATAGAACATTCTTTTGGAAAAATAAACAAATACAAAATACATATCTACCAATTTTTTTTATGTTGTCAAAATGAAAAAATTATGATACCTTAAAAAAAAAACCACCAATTTTAGATTAACTATTAGATTATTACGGAGGACCCTTAAGTGTAAATTTTAGAAAAAAAATATTAGAATTTATAATTCTATGTTTGCTTTTACTTCATTCGGAGCAAATATTCAATCAGATATTAATAAATTATCAGGACCATATATTTTTAAAATTAGTGGACAAATTCATCATCTAATTGAATTTTTACTTCCAATTAATAATAATTTTCCAAATTTCGCTCCATTATATATTTATCATGCAGAAAATGAAATTCAAAATAAAATAGCAACACTTTCAAACAATAATGATTTAAATAATATAAATGAGATTATCATTCAAAAATTAATTATAATGTTAAATGAAACAAATAAATTGGTTCAACTTTTTAGAAATGTCAGAGATATTTACAAAAATCATGAAATACCATCAATGAAACTAAGATTAATTAGAAGACGACAAGAGATAGTACACAATATGATCCTCAAACTTCAACAGATATACATGGTTTAATTGTTGGAGATTTTGATTTATATGAGAAAGGTAGATATATTATTATTCATAGTCAAACTGGAGAATTACAAAGAATTAATAAACTTTATCCATCTTATATGACATTACAATATCTATTGTTATTCCCTTATGAAGAAGATGGGTATAGAATTGATATAAAATGAAATCTAGATTTTATTGGTAAACAACAACGTAGAAACATAATATCAATGAGATCGTTCTATGTTTTTCAACTTCAATAATGATTGCATGAAGGAAATACATTATTCAGATCTGGATGACTTTTTTAACAATATATTGTAGATAGTTATGCTTCTATTGAAAAATATCATTTAGATTATATTAGACAAAATCAAAATAATTTTAGATTTGATATTTACAAAGGTATTCAAGATATTATAATTAGAGGTGATACAAACGTAGAGCAATAGGAAAAAGAATTATTTTACCATCATCTTACACTGGGAGTCCAAGATATATGATTTAAAATTATTAAGATGCAATGGTGATTCGTAGAAATTATGGAAATCCTGATTTATTTTAAATATTTACGTGTAATTCTAAATGGCCAGAAATTAAAAGAAGTCTAAATATAATTCGAGGTCAAAAATCTGAATACAGACCAGATATTATAAGTAGAATATTTAAAATAAAATTGGACCATATATTAAACACAATAAAATTATGTGACATTTTTGAAACTATAATAGCAGGTGAGTTAATTTATTCTATATAACAAAAAAAAAACCATTATTTATTATTATAATTTATTATAATAAATTAAAAAACTAACTTTATTGTTATGGTTGTATATTTTTTTCCTTCCCTTTTTTCCTTTTCTAGATTTATTTGTGATGGAATTTCAAAAGCATAGCTTACCTAATTGTCACATGTTATTTTGGTTATATCTTGAACATAAATATCATAATGATACACAAATAGACAAATTTATTTCTGCTGAAATACCAGATCCAATAAAAGATCCTCTAGGTTATAAAATTGTAACTGAATATATGATACACGGATTATGTGGATATGCAAAAATAAATACACCATATATGAAAAATTATAAATGTTCCAAAAAATTTCCAAAACAAATAAAGAATGAAACAACAATAGAAGAAAATGATTTTGTTATTTACCGTTGTAGAGATATAGAATTTAATATTATGAAAGAAAGAATTAAACATAATAATAGATATGTTGTTCCATATAATCGAACATTATGCTTAAAATACCATACTCATATCAACGTTGAAATATGTTCTCAATTTATATTAATTAAATATTTATTTAAATATTTAATAAAAGATCCAGATAGAATATGAGCTGTTATTCAAGATAATTTTATTACTGAAAATAACGGAAAAACAATTTATAAAGAAGTCGATGGAATAAAAGCTTATCTTAACTGTCGATACACCACACTTTATGAAGTAATTTAGAGAATATTTGAATATCCAATCCATAATAGAAATCCAGCTGTCCAATAACTTTCTATTCATTTATCAAATATGCAAAACATTACATTTCATAAAAATCAACAACTTCAAAACATAATATGTCAATCACAAATTCAAAAAACAATATTAACAGAGTGGATGGAAATCAATAAAACTAATACAAACGCTCAACAACTTACTTACACAGAATTTTCAATGAAATGAGTATGGAATAATAAAAATAAAACTTGGACTTATCGACAAAATGATCATACTATGGAAAGAACATTTTATATTCACCCAAGTTCGGGTAAGTTATATTATTTAAAATTATTATTAAATCATCAAAAAGGTGCAACAAGTTATGAATCACTTCGAACAGTGAATAATATTGTTTATCCCACAAATCAAACAGATTACTATGCATTAGGTTTATTAGGAGATGATAAAGAATATGACAAATCAATAAAAGAAGCATCATTTTGGTCAACATTCACTCAATTTCGACAACTTTTTGTTATTATATTATTATTTTTTAATATTTTTGATTCAATAAAATTTCTTGAAAAACATTGAGAATTAATGTGTGAAGATATTTTATACAAGATGCGACAATTATTTAATAAACGAAATTTTGAAATCCAAAAAAACGAATTATATAATTTCGTATTATATGAATTAGAAAAGTTATTAAATTTAAATTCATATTTTTTATCATATTATAATCTTCCACTTTCCACTGAATCATTAATCGAAGATTTAAACAATAATATTTTAAGAGAAGAACTTAATTATGATATACATAAATTAAAAGAAGAAAATATTAATTTAGTACAAAATTTAAATCAACAATAATATTTTATTTATAACAAAATTTTAAAAGCAATTAAAAACAAACATAATGATTCATTTTTTATATATGGTTATGGAGGTACCAGAAAAACATACTTATGAAATAATATTATCAGTAAAATTAGATCAAATAGTGAAATAGTATTAGCTGTAATATCATTCGGAATAGCATCATTATTGTTACTAAAAGGTCGGACTGCACATTCAAGATTTTACATACTTCTTTCAATCGACGAATTCTTAACTTGCCAGATCAAAAAATCTACACAATTTGCAAAATTAATAGAAAAAATCACATTAATTTTATAGGATGAAGCACCTATGACTAATAAATATTATTTTAAAGCCTTAGATAAAATAATGTAAGACTTAAAAAATAATTTTGATCATCCTTTTGGAGGAATGACAGTTATTTTAGATAGTGGTTTCAGATATATATTACTTGTTGTCTCAAATGGCACAAAAGAAAATATTATTAATGTAACTATAAATTCTTATCTTTGACCATATTTTCATATACTTACTTTAATAGATAACATACGATTAAAAAGAAATAATTATTCTACTGAAGAACAAATAGAAATTACTAATTTTTCAGAATGGATTTTAAATGTTGGTGATGGAACATGAAATGAAATAAAAGATCGAGAAAATGAAGATGCTACTTGGATTGAGATACCTGAAAAATATTTAATACAATATAATATAAATTCTATTAAATAAATTTCTACAACAATATATGATAATTTTTATAATAATTTTCAAGATATTAATTATTTAAAACAACGTGCGATTATTACACCTAAAAATAAATCAACTGATTAAATAAATAAATATATATTATCGTTGGTACCTACAGACACAAAAATTTATTACAGTTGTGATACTATTTTTTCATCATCTGAAAATCTCGAAGAATTAAATCTTTTATATCCTACTGAATTTTTACATACTCTTAACTTTAATGGTTTACCTCCATATGAATTAAAACTCAAAATTGAAATTCCTGTTATGTTAATGCGCAATTTTGATCAATCAATGGGTTTATACAATAGTACTAGAATTATTATTATATAATTAACAAATAGAATTGTTGAAGGACGCATAATTAACTCTAATGATATAAATGAAAAAGTATATATACTAAAAATAGAAATGACAATTCGTGAATGAAAATGGTCCTTTATTTTAAAGAGATGACAATTTCTTTTAAAAATTTGTTATGCAATAACAATATATAAAAGTCAAGGCCAATCTCTGAATAAAGTCGGATTATATTTAGAAGATGAAATTTTTAGTTACGGTTAATTATATATTGCTTTATCTAGAGTAATTTCACCAAAAGGGTTACATATTTTAATCCATGATTCAATTAACAAATATTCAAATTATGTTAAAAACAATGTTTACAAAAAAATATTACACAATATTCATCAAAAATGAAAAATACCTGTTAAAAAAATGAAATAATATTAATTTTGTTTTAATTTGCTTTACAACAAAACAATATTTATAGTCTTCAAAATTTAATACATATATTTATATATATTGTTTCTATTTATAGAACATGTTCATTCCAATACGAGTACTGAAACCAGGAGAGACGTATCAAACGATATGCATTTGAGTATGTCGGCTATGGAGGAACACAGATTACAAAATTGGAAAACTAATAAGCCTTGATTGCTTATTGATTGACAAACAGGTAATTCATTTTATTTCTTATTAATATTATCATGCTAATAAAAAATATCTTTAATTATTATTTAATATATAACTAATAATGATAATATATAAATATTATATTTTAATATAGGATGAGGTAATACATAGCTTTATTCATGCGAAGGATGCTGAATTCATAACATATAAAATACAAGTTGGCAATATATATGAAATTAGGAACTTCTTCATCATGAATAACAAACAAAAGTAAAAGATCGTTCCTCATGTAGTGATGTTACAATTTGTAAGATCCACAGTTTTCAAAAACGTTGAGGATGACATACCGAAAATACCTCAACTCAAATTTAATTTTGTGGAGTTTGATCAACTAACACCAAAAGTCGACATCAATGATCTTCTATCAGGTAAATTATATTTGATATTCATATTTGTTAGTTTGTAATTAATAATTAATAAATTAATTCCATAAAAATAATAACTAATGACTAAGTGACCAATGAGAACTTAGGGTAATGATAGGTGTGATGGAAGATCCAATAGATGAGAATAAAGATGACAACTTTGGATCAATGGTGGAAATTGAAACAAAGAAAAACAAAATAAAATTGACTAGAGCAAAGGGGGGAATCGGTTTTGAGTCTCAAAGCAAGGGGAAATGTGAACAAATGAGAAAAGAAGAAAGTGGTGCATGCATGCAATCACATGTAAGAGATGGCATGGTTTATTTTGGCAAGTTGACCTAAAGAAAAGACAAGTGAAAGTGACCCTTTGTCTCCACTTTGTTGAACCAAATTTCACCCCAAAAACTCTCTTTGAAGTGGCAGCAATGCAAGGGTTGATTCAGCCAAAAATTTTCAATTTTACCCCTCAAAAGACAGGTCCCCTTAAGGTAAAATTTGGCTGAAAATAAACCCCTAACATTTCATTTTGCTCTCACACAAGTTAAGCTCACAAATCCTAACTCTCTAGCCACTACCAAGCTCAAAACAAAAAGAAGAATTACCAACTCTATTCTCCATCTCTAACACCCCTCAAGCACCCCTCTCTATCCATTTTCAAGCTCTAAGCAACCCTATTACCAAGTTCAAAGAAGTGTGGAACGGAGTTAAAGGACGTTTTACTAGAGGTAACCTAGTGGTATTTTTCATGTTTTAGTCTTTTTTAGAGAACTAAAGTATGATGTTTAGTTATAATCTTAATGTTAGACTTCTTCTTATCTAGGAAAAAGTTTTGGGAAGAACTTGGGAGGTTCGAGATCTTAAAAGATCCCCGAAGCATTTCGGTAAGATCTATGAACCTTGTTGAAGTTTACAGCTGTTGTGGTGATATAGTATGCATTAAAAACTTTGGTATAAAAAATAAATTATATATTAAGATTCTACAGAGGATAAGCTTCATTTTAGGCTTTGGAATCACTTGATTTGCTTTTATATGTCTAAAGTTATGTGCCTTTGAAGTTATGACACAAAACTAGAGATAAAATGAACCTCCGAGACACAGCATAGCCACGGGTTTATTGTACTCCGAACCCTTTAGGCTCAAAATTTTGGATTATAAGTTATAGAACTAAAAATTGGATTCTTTAAGCTTTCCAACAAGGTATCATACGCCTTGAACGGATAAATGTGCAATTTTTGGTGAATTTTAAAATTTTGGACTACAAACCGAAAATCCTTGCTGGAACCCTGTACTAACCACGGGTTTTGTAGATTTTGAGTTAGTAAACTATAACTTTTTATAAAACTATTTTCATTATATAAAATAGACATTATAAGTTTTCCAATGACATATATTTTGTCTTATTTAGACTTGTAAGTAAATTGTTATGGATTTTCTAATCTTACCCATGAATCTAGACTTGTGGTACAAATGTGAGACCAACAGCGACAAAACCTAACTTTATGGTGTGAAATACTCAAGTACTAAAAGAAATAACTTTACCACTATAAAATAGACATCTTGAGCTTCAAAATGAGATATCATGCGTTTAAAACGGATATGTACATAAATTTTAATAAATCCCTTAAGATTGTATTGTAATCTGGTAATCGAGATTTTATTATAAGACACTTAGGAAAACATCCACACTAATATTTGCAATGCTTGAAATCTTAGAAAACAAATTATAAAGACAGAAACTAGATGTTTCAAGCTTTCCAACAAGTCATCAAGTGTCCAAAACGGAGTTATACTCAAATCTAAATAAATCTTACAAGTTAAAATCCTACACCAATAAAACGATTAAACATTAAAATGTGACATAAGGGTAAGTCATAATATATTAATATATCTAGTTATGAAATGAGTTGATTTTAAGTGTATGACCAAATAATGTGAAAAACCCTAATTTCATAAATTAAATCACAAGTTTTAATGGGCTAAGATAAAGTATACTAGAGGGTCACTGGACATAAACCAAGAGCTTATCTTAACTCAACTAAATGAACATAACTAACGGGATTGGACTAGCCCAATAATAAAAGAGAGGTATACCCTTAGGTGACTCCTTATCACCTTGATTGATTTATTAATTAATTGCTTAATTAATTAATTAATTAATTAATACATAACCAAATGTGATTAATAAAGAAATTAATTAATTAATTGATTGATAATTAATTAATTAATTAATTATAAGAGTTAGTGGATGATAATCAAGATTATTATGTTAAATAACTACATAATTATAATACATGATTAATTAGAGATTAATTAATCATTAATCATTAATATAATCATCAAAATAATTATGGATGATTAACTAGAGATTAATCAAACATTAATTATTATGTAAATTAAATTATTAATTATTGATATTAGAATTAATAATTAATAATTATTATATGATATAGAATATTTAAGTAACATAATTGAATTATTAACAAGATAATTATTAATAAGTCAATTAAAATTATATAAATTAATTATAATTACTCAGTAATAATTAACTATTACTTAATTAATTAGTTAATCAATTAATTAATCAATTGATTGATTAATTAATCAAAATAATTAATTAAATTAAATTAATTAAATAATAATTAGTATAAATTTATTTTAACACTTAATAATTAATAAGAAGTAATTGTTAAGGTTAATTATGATATAAGTAAATTAAATTCACTATAATTTATAAAATAAATGAATAGTTGAATAAAGTAATATAACTATGATTCTATCTAATAATGAGATATTGTTAAATCAGGACAATTACGCAAATTTGCACAGTAGGAGATACAACTCCGGAAGTTTAAGCACATAAGACAAGTAAGTACAAACCTCACCTACAGTATAGAACAAAATGTTTTCTTTCTTGATATTCTATGTTTGCTATGACTTGACTTAATGATGTGATGAGTATATGAATTATATACGTATTGCTTTGATTAAGTATTTGATGTGCATAATTTCTCTTCCATTGACATTATCAGTATGCCTCACAGATAATTATGCCATAATGATAGATGTATAGTAACATGTAACTGTACACATGATCACAATTAATGAGAATAATGCAAATAAAAGATAGGATTAAGTGTCGTACCAACCTCCAATTAGTGAGAGGATATGATAAGAACGAAAGTTATAAGATATGACCTTGGAGGCTGTTAGAGAGTCGCTCCCCTAACTCCACATTGGTTGGGCGCATATGGGTACGACATAGGGGCTCTTAAGTAGACAAGATATGTATATAATGAAGTATATATGAACACACATTATCACATACACTTTTGAATATTCTTGATGTTACGTGTGATGATATGATTTTGTGGAAGTGTTTTGTGAGATATTGTTTGTACTTACTGAGCAAAAGCTCATACTTGTGTGTTCGTACTGTAGGTAATGCGGGTAAGCAGCCCGCTATTTAGATAATTTATGGACTGGCGAAGCTGTGCGGAGGCGATGAAGGAAGGGAGTTGGATACCATCACGAATTTAAATTCCACATTTAGACTTCCTAAATTATTTTGTAACGACTATATTTATAGTTATGTTCTAATAATTTAGTACTACTGAATTAGTATGAGTATTTTACGAGAAAAAGACTTTAGACTCTTTCGTTTCAATCAACATGAAGTTATAGCTTTTTAATTATTATCTAAATATGAATTTGAATAGGATAATTATTTGTTAGAGGTTTTTTAATTTCTTCAGTTAAAAATTTTTAATAATTCTAACTTTTGTAGTACGAATATGATTTAAAAAAAATTATGTACTTTTTTTTGAACTGAATATAAATAAGTGTTAAGACTAAATTAAATAAGAATAAATAAGCTAATTAACGGTCCGAAAAGTCGGGTCATTATAGAGGTGCTTTCATTGATGTAATCATTGTAAAGACATTTGATATGATGATGTGCAACCATTGTTATTGCCTGTACTGACAATTAGGTCATTTGAAGAAATTCCACTATCATCAATCTCCATTGATCCAGAGACACCTCAGTTAGGAGGCAAAAAAACAACTTACCTTTACCGAATCTGTCATTAAAGAAGTAGAATCAAGATATATTATTATATATATTTTAATTTCGATTTTTAAATTTTTTAATTTAAGATACATATTTATATATTATTAATTATTATATAATTTTATATATTGTTATTTTAGTCCTTAGCATCAACCTCCTCCATCGCATCTTCAAATTGTATCTCCAAGCGATTCATTAAAAAAATGAAAAGAAACCAGGTAATGTTATTTTTTTGTATATAATTATACAATAAATCGATAAATTTATTTGAATTCATATATCAACTATAAACATCATTTTACTAACATATAAAAATCTTTTTATTATGACAGATCAGAAGAGAAAATGAAGAAGGTTAAATATGAATGACACCTGGTCATTTTAGGAACAAAAATTTCCTACTTCAAGACTTTTTGTATGTATAAATATAAATATATATCTATACTACTATATATAATTCAGGCATCTTAATGTAAATTTAAATATACAAAAAAAACAAACTAAATTCTTAAATTATTGTAAATATATTATTTTCCTTAATTAACTACATTTAATGTATATTATTTATTTTCATACTTTGTTTTTAACTTTTTTCTTCTATTACCGTGCAACGCACGGGTATTAAACTAGTACTTACTATTAGTGCAAATAGAAATGCAGCTGAATAGCAATCATATATATTCTAAGTCATAACTTATGGTGATTATTATAATGACTGTATAGTAATTATAATAATTACCACGAGTCACAGTTGTGACTTATGGTATTTATTATAATGACTGTCATAGATATGAATAAGTAGTAATTATATTAATGATCATTATAGTTGTGACTAATGTTAATTGAATAGTTATTTCTTAAGTAAAGGATACCAAACGCTGAAAACAAAGGTAAAAGTAAAACTACCGTTTTATTAGTGGCAACTACAATACAAAACAGAAAACCAATAAAACTGTGTGATAAACCTTATGGAATGAATCATGATCAGTTTATGTCCATTTCACCACCCTATAAATCCCACTTTTCCCAAATTACTGAGGAAAAACCAATTTAAAAACCCACTTGACAAAATAAAAGTACATAAACAGAAGATCAATTGAAAAGAAACAAAACAACAATCACATAAAAATGATATTACAGAGCATGAAAATTTCAACCAAAAAAAAAAAAGTCTCTTTATTATGATAAACACATGAACTAAAGTTTGAAAAGTCCAATATTGTGATCATGTTGGACCTTTGTTGCTTGCCCACTCTTACATGCCTGGGTTATTTTTCTTTTTCGCTCAAAGTGCATTTATACACACTAAAAGCAATTACAAAGAACCAAAGAGAAAACCTAGGTCCTTTTTTAATTGCAATAATTGGCATCGTGATAAAAGAAGGGCAACTTCGGTAGTCCAAATTGTTTAGAGGGAATCGTCTGATGTGACAGCGTTAGACATAAAAGTCCTCAGCAATAGTGTTAAATTTGAAAATATAATTTTCGGAAATACTATTATTGAAATTAACCATATTTTCTATTGGAAAAGTTCTACCAACCAATAACTACACATGGAAAATTCTGGATTCCCACCTCAAGAAAGGAGTGGGTAAAAAAATAAAAAAAAGTCAGTCCACACAGAAGAAAAGAGCGGCAAATGGTAGGCCTGGCAAATCGTGTTCGCGGGCCGTGTTCGGGCCGGCCCGATTACGGCACGACACGATTAGCCTCAACACGAACACGACACGATTAATAAACGGACCAGGAACGTAAACACGAACACGGCACGATTAATAAACGGGCAGCACGACACGACACGCGAACACGATTATTAAACGGTCCAGAACGGGTTGGCACGAAAACGAACACGTTTATGACCCATTTAACACGAAAAACCCGTTTACGACACGAACACGTTTATAACCCGTTTAACATGAAAAACCCGTTTATGGCCCGTTTAACATAAACTTTCAAATTTCAATCAATTTTCTTTCTAAAAGCTAAATTATTTTTCTTTTAGAGTAACAGCTAAATTAGGAGTGGTAAACAGCTAAATTATTTTTCTTTTAAAATAACAACTAAAAGTTTAACCATTTTTTTTATGGTGTAAAAAAGCATATGGAGAATACATTGTAATTGAAGTTATGAAAATGATTTATTGAAAATGAGTTGATGTTTAAAGTTGAAATTATGTGTTTTTATAAAAATAAATTATAATAATTTAAAAAATATATAAAAATTTAAAATATAATAAGAAAAATATAGTAATATGAATCTTAGATTATTATTTTTGTATATGATAACAATAACTTTTTTGTAACAAAAAAGAAAGGAAAAAAAATTGCTTAGAATCTATCCAGAACCTTCTATGAAAATAGAAAAGATTGGGTTCTATTTTGTAGGAATTTTACGTGTCATTAGCTTTATGGATTATGCATAGGGCCGGCAATTATGGAGGAAATGCATAGGTTTTTATTTTTGAAAAGACAGAGATAAAGCTCATTTTTCCAGGAATCCAAATACATAAAAAAATGCAAAGAATTTCCGCATATAAAAAATTCACCTTTGGTGAGCAAAGACTTATCGAGCTCGAGAAAGAAGCGATGGCCAAGCATTTAATAGTATGTTTACTATTTTATATTATTAACTAGTTAAATATAAATATAATTCATTTACTATATTATATTATATTATTATTAACTAATTAATTATAAGATTATTATTTTATATCAGAAGCAATATCTTCGTAACTTCTGATTTATGTTGTCTCAGTAGTGAAAATTCTTCAATAATTGTTTTCTGATCTTATATTAAACACACAAATAGGCCTATACTTGTTATGAAAGAGCTTTAGAATAGTTTGAAAATTCTAACATAAACGTGTTAAACGTGTTAATCGTGTTAGCCCATTTCCGGCCCATTTATTTTCGTGTTAAACGTGTCGACCCAATTTCGACCCAATTATTAAACGTGCTCTCCAAACCCATTTATTTCATGTCGTTCTCGTGTCGTGTCACCGTGTCGTGTCCGAAATTGCCGGCCCTAGCAAATGGGAAACACAAGATTTCCACCTCAAAAAAAAAAAAAAAAAAGAAATTAAATAAATAAATAAACAAAAAGTTTCCACAGGGGAAGTGGGGAAAAAAAAGTGATTCAAGCATCCTTTAATTAAAAGGTAATCCAACATCATGAGCAAGCAGTAAACTCCATAAAAGTTCCAACACTTCTAGCTTCAGTAACAGAACACGTGCTTTATTTATTTATTTAGTGTTTTTTGCCCTATTGTCCTTTATGTGCACCTACTTTCCGAATATGAAATAAAACCTTTCGAGTTTCGAATATGATACCCAAAGCAGCCACTATATCCAGAGGTAAAGCTATGTTGTATTGAGTAGGGACTGCTACTGAAGTTTTCTTATTTCATAATTAATTTAAAATATAAGCAAAAAAGAAGGATTTTTCTTTTTTGTCCACACTCAAAATTAAATTCTCTCATGTAAGTCTTTACACAAACGCTACTCTTTAACTTATAAACTCATTGGTCTTATACATCAAGCATGAATGTATATGTTTGGTTTTTATCTCTATTTGTGTGTGTGTCTAGTAGTTCTTTGAAAATACTCTGACATTTTTAAAAATTTTTCATGATATGTAAATTTTTTAAGAAAAATTCTGGTACATGTCATCATTATATTAAAAGGCTAGCTCCGCTGCTAAGTTCATTTCCAATAGAGTCACGAATGATAGCGAAGATAGCCACAAATCCATTGTCTGTAAAGGACCTTAAGACAACTATTGGGTGGTGCTATCCAAGAAGAAAATTGCAGAGGACTTCACATTTGAATGAGAACAAGATTCGACGGCTTTGGCTTTCCTAAATTGCCCAACCAGCAACCAAGAACAATTCGAAATGTTACTAGGGCTGTGCATCAAACCTGTCACGCGCCCAAACCACCTCGCCCCTTCCCACCCCACCCATTTAAATGTGTCTACGTCATCACTGACTTCTATTTGGGTGTTTTTTCAACCCACATGCAATTTTAAGTTTGAATATTTGGCTAGCGGGTTGAACCTGCCTAATTTTTTTTTTAAAAACAATCGCCTTTTTGTCTCAATCTCGACCTCTCTGACTCTCTATTACATCCTTGAAAAGATAAGTTTTTAGTTTTATTTTTCTTGTGTTTATTTAATTTGTTAATCTTTCCAATGTCTAATGAACTTTTGAGTGAAACAAAATGATGATGCATAAAATTACATTTTTGTTCTGGCTTTCCAAAGTAGAATAATATAAGTAGATGAATGAAATTATAATTATATAAACCTCTCATTTTCTTTACTTTCTATCTGTCTAACTTAATCGAGTGAAAACTTATATCCTTTTTATTATTTCAATTTTATTATCTCTCTTTTGAATCCCTCCATCCTTTTTTTTCCCCTACCATCCCTACCAATTGGAGTGTGAGAAAAAAGTTCTCCATCTATAAATTTGATTATGTGAGATTTATCTTTTATTTGTATATGATGTGAGATACCATCCACACACAAAACATAAATCCAAAAATATTTGACATGCACAACATTACATAACAGAACCTATTTTTTGTTGCGGCCAACTTTCCTAAAAATATTTTTCTCAAAAAAAATTCCGGGATAATATATAGTAACTATGGAGACTAACCACGTGCAAAGTTTACAAAAATAAATTTCCCGTAAGGAACATGTGGAGGCTGAGGCCCCAGATCCAAATTAGAAGATCTTTATTTCGATTTTTTTTTTGTTTTTTAAATTTTTAGAAATGCTATTTCGAATTAACAAGAGTCAGTTTATTCTTTACTTGTAGAAAAACATTAATGCACATGATGGTTAACTTTACAGATTGTATGTCTTCCATTAAAGTAGACCAGTATCATTTATGGTGGAAATCATATCAGCATGAGCAATAAAGGTGTGTACCCACTTTTATATTTATATTTGTATATATATATATATATATAAATATAAAATAGTGACAATAAGAATCATTAGATACAAGATATTCCGATTAGGTTAACATTCTTATAGCATCCTCATCATTACATTAATAATAAAAAAAAATACAATAAAGTTGAACGAAACAAACAAAAGCACTCCAAAAAGAAGAGAAAACACAAAAATAACTAATAAACTAACATCCTATAGAATATACCTGGACATGTTCGGTGCCTCATTAAAACAACCTAGTTATTACAGCTTAAAAACTTCCTGCCAGAAAAGTAGATAAAAGGAAATTAAATTAAATTATTAAGATTTTTACGAGAAATTTAGAGACAAGATTTATATGTCTTTGTTAAATATTGTAGGATTTTTCCTCACTTTCTCTTATTACATTAAAACTTTGAAAGGTTGTTGTTGTTGTTTATTTATTTATTTATCTATTTTTAAGTGTACAAACTTAAAAAATAAAATATGGGGACATATTTTTTTTAATTGGTTCTATGTTTCTTGTGGGTAAGTTTTAATATAATATTTTTTGAACTAAAATGCGCACAATTTGAATGGGAACGCTTATGTTAAAAATTTATAATTGTTTTTTTTTTTTTCTCTTCCATGAATAAAAGTAGTAAATCTCATATTATATATATATTTTTTAAAGAAATAATTGCCTACACTAATTTTAATTTGGATCGTTCTATATACCTATATGTGTGTGTGTGTGCAATTTGCAAAGCTATAGCGAAAGCAACAACAGCTAATTGATTTGTTTCAGGTTGATGAAAATAGTTAGCCGAGCAAGATATTTTGTGGAAAAATATAAAAAGTCTAAAAGGAAAAAAAAACCTCTTAAAAGTTTAGAACTCGTGAAGGGATGAGTTTTAAACTGAGAAAATCCTAATGATTTTTCATTGATGATTTATTTATTTTTTTTATTATTGGAAAAATGGTTTTTAAACCATTTTGAGGAGTTATTTTGAGGTCCAAATTTAAGTGGGACCCACTTAGTAAAAATAACGAGTCTTGGTGGATTTGCGTTCTCCGTTGTGAGAAGATTGAAATTATATATTCATACGCTCAAAATGATATTCGGATGAATGAGAAATTGATATTCAAATGTGCCCAATAAAAATAGAATTTTATTGGAAAACTGCTTATAAATGTAGAGTCCCACATTGCTTAGACATAAAAATTTGATGGATTTTATAAGAATATGCACTTTTAAACTTAGGTAAGATTGTGTACTTAAGAGGCTCTCTCATGTGCAAGGGTGGGTGTGCAAATCACGGCCTTAATGGGTTAGGGGCCTAATGTGTGTGCCCACATGATGTGGACAGGCTTTGTTTTGCAAAAAAATTTTTTTTTTTCCAACATAAATTCTGAATTTTTTTTTTTTTCCAAAATATCAACAGTCATCTGTTCATATTCCAAGGATGATTGTTCATATACTAAGAGTTAAAAATGGAGTTTAATAGGCAGCATTAGTGCATGATTAATACAAAATTAATCTAAACACTAATGCATTGCATTTATCCAAATTAAAATCTAATGAATTCTGATTTTGTAATACCTCCTTTTGGAGCTTATAAAAGGAGGCCTCCACAAGCTTAAAATCACACATAAAAAGCACATAGCGCAAGTTCTCTTTCTCTTGTTTCCTTGTTCTAGCGTTTTCTTTTGTAGTGGTTGGTTCTTGAGTTTTGGTGATAGAGGAAATGCCTTGTTTCAAGTTTGTTGAGAGCGGTTTTCGATCGTACTAGACTACCGTTGTTCATCGTTGTATTCTGGGAGATAGATGTCTCTTGAAGCCTCATATACTTACCGGAGGGAACGAATCTGTTTTAAAAAAAGCGTGTCTTACGTGTCTCGACGATCTTCTTTGTGTGTTGTTTTCTCCGAGTTAAGGTTGAATTTCGGTGTAATAATTTTATTTATATTATACTTTAATTTCTCGGTCGTTGTTTATTCTCTGCTACTGTTCTAACAATTATTACTTGTTTTGATAAGGTGATTTTTGTTTTTTGCTTGCTACTTTTCGTGTTAGGTTTGTAAGATTTATTCATTTTTAAAAAAAAATGTTTTTTCCTGTTAAAACAACAACGGCTGATGATTCCTAGTGAACTTGACCCCAAAATTGCAGTTTAAATGTTTACGGTGGGAATACTTTTAAGGTTTTTTTTTTTTTTTTTTTGGTGGATATATTCGGTTTGTGAAATAGCTAACAACGAAGATTAAAGTCTACGAAGAAATGAAGTGAGAATTTTTAAAATTAAGATATATAGAATATGTGAATCAATATAAAATTCAGACACATAAATAGGGACTAACTTTTTTTTTTTAATTGAAAAAAATATTATATTAGACAAATATTAAAGAACAATATCGAGGTTCGGATTAATATTAAAAATACATGTTAAGCTGTTAGAGCGGTGGGATCTCACAAACTAATGGGCTCCAGTAGTTGTGGGATTCACTAGAGTGAAATATCGAAGTTGAATCCCATTTTTTAAAAAAATTAGCAATATGTATAATTCTTTGTTAAATATGTCCATGCCCGATCCCAACTGGGGGACAAGAATTATGTAAAGTATTGCAGCTGCCTCTATTTGCTCTTTCTTAGCTTTCTTCGATATTGCTCTTTTTCGCTTATCAAAATAAGATTATCGGAAGATCGGAAAAAGATATTACAACTGTTTTCCTGGTTTGTATCGATGAAGATTTTTATTTCCTCTGTCCATGCCTTGGGACTCCACCCTCGCAGAGAAAAATGCATTTTCAGTACTCAGTAAGATACTTTTTAAAAAATTCATTAAAACTATGATTTTCTTCTTCTTCTTCTTCTCCTCCTTTTTTTTTTTTTTTTTTTTTTTTTTTTTTTTTTAAATTAAAAAACGTAATGGGATTTATTTTCTTTTTTTTTTTTCCTCATACTTTTCTTTAAGTGGACCAAAAACTACGATTTATCCCCCCCGTCACAACAGGGACATCCTCGTATGATTTTGAGCAATCTTTTATTGAATGGAATTATGGTACGATCCACTTCGTATTAAAGAGAGAATTATGTGATGAAAGAGTTATTTAATAGCTGATTGTGACGATGTATCTACATACCATGTGGTAGACATGGTAAGATCTTTATGACCCCAGCCATGATTTGGCAGTTTTTTTTTTTTTTTCCCCTGCATAAAAAATAAATGAATCTGTTTAATGCTCAACCATCTTGTTTAAGTGTATTCCTTTTTATAAAATAAAAAATAAAAATAAAAATAAAAAAGTAATTTTAATATCCCTGTATGATTGGACCGGTATTCATACTAAGGGGGTATTTGGTGAATGAGTTTGAGTTAAGATTTTTAAGTTTCAATAGTAATTTTTGTTGACTTTTCAGAAAAGATAAAAAACTTTTTCAGAAAAGACAAAAAACTTTTTCAAAAAAAGATAAAAAAAGTATAGTTTAACTTGAGTGCCAAACGGGACCTAAAATTTTGATTTTTTTTTTTTTTTGAAAGTTAGATCACGTTATAATCATTATAAAATTGAGAAGTGTGTAAATAATAGTAATTGAGAAGTGTGTAAGCAATAGTAATTTTTGTTGACTTTTCAGAGAAGATAAAAAACTTTTTCAGAAAAGACAAAAAACTTTTTCAAAAAAAGATAAAAAAAAGTACAGTTTAAGTTGAGTTAAACTAGAGTGCCAAACGGGACCTTATATTTTGATTTTTTTTTTTTTAAGTCAGATCACATTATAATCATTATAAAATTGAGAAGTGTGTAAATAATAGTGAATCTTTGCTCATTAAAAATTCTTGCAACGTAGATGAAGATGCTCATAAATAAAGGTTGACCAGGTCTTCATGACTTAAACGAAGATTTGTCCGTGTGTAATGTTTTAAAGAATCTTTAAAACTTGTTTTGCAACTCTGATTACATTTGATATGCATATTTGAATATGGTTGTAATTTAGATGAAAGTAGGTGAATTGAAAATTTCAAATAGAAGTAGTCTAATTGTCATCTAAACACCATTATACACAATCTAAATATATTCATTTTGAAAGAAACATTTGATACCATTTTTCCTCACCATTTTTTTCTTATTCCAAACGCCTTTTTGTTTTCAAAAAGAAAATTTTTACACATCCAAATATCAACTTATTCTCAAAAGAAAAGACATTTTCATTTAAAATAAAAAAGTTTTTTTTTTTTTTTTTTCGAAAATGGAATAGCCAAAAAATAGGTAATGTACAACTCAGCAACCGTAGACTACACGTTTTCCTTTCCTTTCCTTTTTATTTTTTATTTTTTATTTTGATTTATTTATTTATTGAGGAAAAGGTTTTCCTTAATAATAGGGGCGAGGGTGCCACTTTCAAATTATGTCTAAAATGAGCATGTTCATCATTTTCACCATCCAAATGTGAATTTCTTTTCTGGATTGTCAAATGACAACGTGAATGACTCGTTTAAACGAAGGCATCCAAAATTTTCAATTAATGAAAATTCAAAATAAATCAGTACATTGTTGAAATTTTGAATGGCTCATTTAAATATTGGCATCAATACAACGAAGCTCTCTTTACTTATAGCGAAGGAATGTTTTAGTAATTCCGAAATATTGATTCATCAAGGAATTATTCTCTCTTTCTCTCTCTCTGTCTTGCATATTTTTTCGAGGAGGCAATACTTTTTGTATGAGCATAAACTTGAGGAAACATTAAACCATCCATAAATTTTGGGATCCTCCCTCAATAATGATTAAGTTTGAAAGTAATGAGAGAATGGCTGAGTTTCATTTTTTCAAAAACATAGTGGATATCACCATCAAAAGTAGATTAGCATGTCCCATATGTTCTTATGTTACAAGTATATAGACACACAAAGTTAAGGAAAATTAGTTTTCTTTTTCATTTATTTTTGTGTGTGTGTGTGTGTTTTTTTTTTAATCTAGTGTTCTCTTACTTGACAAATCACATGTGACATTCTTTTTAAGGATAATTGTTACTTAGATGGCGTATGATATGAGAAAACCTAACGAGAGATGACAATTAGGGAAAGAGGAATATAATTGAGGAAAATCTTAAATATAAAGGACCTTCTCAAACAAATAAAAAAAAAAAAAAAAAAAAAAGGAAAACGAGAGGAAAAATTTCAAAATAGACTTTCATTTTAAAAGGATATTCTTTTTTCTTTTCTTTTTCTTTTTAAAGATTCAGAAATAATTTTCTAACATCTCGTAAATCTTGTATCTCTCACTACATTCTAAAAGAACTAATGATACTTCAATAGTATTTTTCGTCCTTCCTCATTAGGCGTTACGTGGCATGTCCACTATTCGTCACATGACATTTTTTAATTTCTTTAAAAAAGTTATTTTTTTATTGTTTTATTTTGTTTGTCTATTTCGCAAGAGCGATATGCTGTGTGAAATGTATATATAGGAGTTTGTAAATTCATGAAGCAATACCATAATGAGCATTGATTTTTTTTTATTTTTTGCTTAATTGTCATATGCTTCAAGAAATTACAAATTCTTTATACATACATTTCAAATAATTTAATGAATGAATAATGGATATCTGAATCAACAGATACACTGAACATTTCGATTAGGTTGACACCCCATTAGCATCCTCTTCATTTTCGTAATCCATTTATTTAATAAAAATAAAAAATTAAAATAATGAATGTGATAAAGGATTAACGAGAATCAAACAATCCAAAGAGGAAAACCTAACAAACCAATATCCTAGTGGAAAAATACAAAAGCCGAAAGCCAGGTTCGAAGGATTAAGCCTGAGCTTGCACCTTGAACAAGACTTCAAATATGCCTCGTTAAAACCCTCTAACCAAAACCTAATGGGGAAAAAAAGTACATATTTACTTACAAAATCGGTTATCTAGTAAATCTATGATAGGGAAAACCAGCTATATCCTTCCCAACAGCTTCAGAGCAAAAATCTGGGCAATTGAACCTCCAAATAGTGTCTTCAAGGTTAACAGCATGAGCAGCCAAGCGATCGGCAACATGATTTCCTTCCCTGTAAATATGAGAGATGCAATAACAAATACTGGAGAGATAATTCAAGGCTCCAGACCATTTTGCTTGCCACTTCCAATGGACGACATTGTTACGATTACGTAAAAACTGAACCATGTAGGAAGAATCACACTCTAACCACAAGTTAGACCAGTTGTAATGTTTTCCACACCAAATTGTTTAACACTTTATTTTGGCAAATATTTTACTATTTAATATAAACTATTTATGCCTCATCAACAAAAATTGCATGATTGTGAAATTACTACACCATAGTAAATAAGATAAATGATAAGGAGTCAAATATTATAAATTATGGTATATTTCCATAAAGACTTCTCAATTAGAGTCGAAGAATTCAAATTGATTATATTATCTTATTTTTCTTGAGCCAAGCTGCTACAATGGAAGTGTCCAAAAAAAAAAAAAAAACAAATCATTAATTTGATGAATGCCGAAAGCTTGATGGAGTTCTCAACATGTTCCACTGATGAACAAATTGAACTGAAGGGGAAAAAAAAAAAGGAAAAGAAAAAAAAGCAAAAAAAGAAAAAAGAAGCTTAACTACCAATCTGGAACTTCTAATTCAAACTAAAGAAATAATTAAGAAACTAAAAGTAATTTTCACAAGCAACCCATCTCTTGTAGCGTTCGACATACTTCCTTTTTTTTTTTTTTTTTTTTGAAAGGAGAAATATCATTCAAATTAAAACGCTAAACAACCTTGTGATACAAGAGACACAAACTCAACTAATATGATTAAATCATTAAAATATGATGAAGTTTATTAAGAAGGATATAAGCAAAGACTCGATGATAGGAAACTTTTCTTGAATTCTTTGGTAATTCTATAATCGAGCATGCACAAAGCTCTTTGAAATTAAAAAAAAAATCTACAATCGATTGTATATTCTGATCAATCGATAGACGGTCACTTGCAGTACAGAGGTTACAACAAAATATGCCCAGTCTTGAAATTAACAAAACCAACAGATAGATACCATAGAAAACTAATTGAAGTGAAATACACACACAAATATAAAACTAGATGTGGGAGAACTACCTCCTTCATTACAAAACCAAAACCAAAAAAAAAAAAAAAACAAAGACAAAGAAGAAATGTAAAACAACATCGGCCAACAAATTCTCATTTCACGAGGAACAATCACTCAATCAAGCACCACAAGTCAGAGGAAATTGATTGGGTTCAATTGGAGGTAAGAGATCGTTACACTGACCATCAGATGACCAAGACCTTATCGGATCCTAAATCGTCAGAAGATCATCAGGCTATATCTGATAAAAAAAAAAAAAATCCCAAGTAGGACTTGCTAACTTCATCCCTGCGAAAATCATTGAACCGGCGATCACTCTCGCCAATCATGGCTTTGTCAGATAAGGACACTGGTAACATCACACTAGCATATTCCAAATGAGTCCTGGTCGATGACGGTGGTTGTAGTCCTGCACAAAGGAAAACCCTAGTATCTAAACGATCACTCTCGCCAATCATGGCTTTGTCAGATAAGGACACTGGTAACATCACACTAGCATATTTCAACTGAGTCCTGGTCGATGACGGTGGCTGTAGTCCTGCACAAAGGAAAACCCTAGTATCTAAAAAGTTTGAGAAAGATAGAGGGGCAGAGAGACTTTTTGACATAGTTTTTGTTGCTCATTAACGTTGCATATGTCTCTTTTTTGACGTGAGTCAAGATCTGCTGTCTCAAATTTCCTATCTTATTGACTATTCTTCTAATAGTATTATGTCATATCATCTGAATTGAAAAATTTAACCATATAAAAAAACTAAATACTAAAAATTATTAATCAAATTAATGAATTATCAAAACACTATTGAGAGGATATTTATTGAGATAGGAAAATGTGTCAACAGATCTAAACTCGTTGATGTAGTCATGTCATTGGATGAAAAACTTTTAAGGGTATATAAGCATTAAAAAAAAAAAAAAAGTGCATTGGGTAGTTCAATGTAACGGAAATAAAAATAGCGGAGCAAGTGCAAAAACACAAATTAAACATCAAAGCCCAATGTCACTGTTGTGGACCGTTGACTGGATTTCATTGAAGGATCTGATGCAACGGAGTTCCCAATGCAATGTGAGTGGAACCATTTTTTTTTTCCAAAAGTATTTCCCGCTTTTCAAAAAGTAGGATTAAATATTTATATGAAAAAAGTAGTATTTAATAATGATTTTTTTTTTTTTTTTGGCTAAACAGTTTTAATCGTGATTGGGTGACCTTAACCCAGCCTTTCGCCCCCAACCAAGAACAACTTTTTTTTTTCCTTTTTTTTTAATTATTTTTTTAAGGGTTGTCTTTCCCTGACATAAAAGATGCAAAATGCACAAGTTAACGAGGGTGTTTGGTGAATAAGTTTAGTTTAAGATTTTTAAGTTTCAATAGTAATTTTTTAGAAAAGACAAAAAACTTTTAAGAAAAGACAAAAATTTTTTTCAGAAAAAGACAAAAATCATGATGAAAAATATACAATTTAGTTTAAAATGAAAAAACAACCAAACAGACCCTAAGGGCCAATATGGGGATGTTTGAAGACGGGGTTTTGAAAGTTAGAAATGAATTGAGTTTTAAAAATATATGTTTGGTGAAAATGAATTGTTTATCGTGAAAATATGTAAAAACTTAAGGGGGTGTTTAGTGAATGAGTTTAGTTTAAGATTTTTAAGTTTTAATAATAATTTTTCAAAAAAGACAAAAAATTTTTTCAGAAAAGACAAAATTTTTTCAGAAAAAGACAAAAATTATGATGAAAAAAGTACAATTTAGTTTAAAATGATATTGAAACCAAACACCCCTTAAAAATTATTAGAAAAGATATAAATATATATCTTATTTCATTCATCTCAAAATTCTATGCAATTAAAAAAAAAATCACTTGGACTTGAAAAAAACAGAATTATAAACTTTTAAAGTTTGAATTTACTTAAATATTTGAAATGTAATAGTGTGCAAGCATAATTGAACGGTAATTTTATTCCTAACTCTACTACAAAATGTTGAATCCAGATCCCCTATCCCCATACTAAAAAAAATTAATAAATAGTTAAAAATAATTTTGAGTTAAAAAAAAAAAAGACAACAAGAAAAAAAAAAAAAAAAACCTTTAGAGATATAAGCTCCGTTTGGTTTACCAGTTTGAGTTGGAAATTTTAAGTTTCAATAATAATTTTTGTTGACTTTTCCATAGGATCTTTTGTACTGCAACAGAAATAGTAATTGTTTTATTAATTTTTTAACGGTCTAATTTACAATTATTGATAATGTTTAATTTTATTGTAAATTTTTACCATAAATATTTATGAGCTGGACCATTTTAATTTAACGATTAAAACTATTTCCTATCCGTAATACAAACAAGAGATTTTATAGCAAAAATTTTTTAAAAATAATTAAAAAAACAAGAAATATCTGATATAAGGACCCCACCATTCAAGCAGAGAGATTTTTAAAGGAGAAGAACACAAATGATACCTTCATGACAATTACTGGACATTGATGCCATTGTTCATTCTTAGATCACTTTTTTAACATGCTTAATAAGAGATTTCCTGGAACGTCAAAAAAGTACAACATTACTCAATCGTGGCAAAAATGTCAAACTGGTACGCAAGAGAAATTTTCTAATGTAAAAAGGGATCAGAAAAAAGCTGTCGCTTTTGGGTCACGTGGGAGTGGTGGCCAGGCCACAGAGCCATAAAGTTTTCAATTAAAAAAAAAAAAAAAAAAAACTTGTCTACTTTGGCAGCGAATCGCTTATTGGGTTAGTCATGGGATTAGCCAAGCCGAAGGTGGGTGCTCTTGATCTGTCTTCGATTTCTTCACCATCTTCTGTTTTTCTTTTAGTATTATTATTATCCTTATTAATAATATTGTTATTATTGTTATTTTATCCGGAAAAAATGTAATGTAAGACGACGGGTCGTAATTATCTTTTATAAAGTTGGATCATAAGAGCTTCTGTATATTAAAAAAATATCTACGTTGAATTATAATTAGTTCTGTTAGAGATGAAACAAATCGTTTAACATTGTCAAAGATAATGAAAATTAAGCTCGTGAAAATAGTTTGAAATGCTTTCTATAGGACATGAATTTAAACCATCCATCTATCAAATCACAGTGAATTAAATGTAATCGTACCAACAATTGATTAATATTTTTTATATTAATTAAATTTAACGTTGAAAAAAAATATATATAACACCATTAAAAATATCTATTGATATAGCTCTGCATTATTGTAATTTCCACCTTTTGCTCTTTGATATTTTATGTTAATTAAATTTAACATTCATAAACACTCACAGGGATGGATGAGATAATAAATGAGTAAGAAGCCTTAGTTAGGCATCTTTCCTTCCTCCATCCGTATTTGATTCTCACTGCCTTCCTTAAGGTCCTGCTCCAACTTCGACTGTTGAAACATGGTTTAGTGATGGTAGAATACGTCTTGGGTGGACGACTAAGAGAAACTAATATAAATGATATGTCTTTGCCGTACCTAAAAAAAGTATTCCTACCTTTGAGACAATAAACTTGAAAATAATAGGATCACCTCAAATCCTTTTGTCTACCAAAACAAAAAAAAATTAACGTTCATAAATGTATAACACCACCAAAGATACCTATTGGTAAAGCTCTACAATTTTTGTAGTTATTATTATATTGTTATATGATATAATTATTTATGCAACGTGCACAATAACAAATCTACTTTGTTAAGGGCTCTATTTCATTTACAAATAAAAATTTTGAAAATATGTATGAAATTAGTACTCTATTTTACGAATTTATTTTTATGCATCACTGGTCAAACAACATTCAACTGGAAGTTTTCCCTTGTGGAAAATTCAAGAAAAAAATATACCTTTATGAGTTTTTATTATGAAAAATGTCCCTACAAAGTATCAACTTTTAAATACTGATTTTAAAATTGATAGATACAAATCTACAACTACAAGTGAAAAAAATGAGAAGCCACCGTCAAGTGAATTGATATTAAATATAAGATTAATATTGATGTTTCTAATATTTTTTGAGAACCAACTTATATGATGATAAATTGTCATTTTTCATATCATTATAAACAATCAATTGATATGATAATCTTTAAAAAACAATAATAGCTTGCATGTCATATAAATTAATTCTAAAAATTAATATTAGAATTGATATTCTTAGTATTTTTTTATTTAGAAAAAAACCATTGTGATAATGATTATTGTTTTTTAATTTGTAGGGATGGATTCAAAATCAACTCTTTATGATAAAATTAAGTATTAAATTAGTATTAAATTATGCATGTAATAAACCATTGCAATATTAGTTGTTATGGTTTCTATTATACTTTTTTTTTTAAATTTTAATAGAATTAAGGATTTCTCACCATTGGAGGAGTATATGCGAAGTATTTTACTAGGATTAACGTTATAAAAGTTATTCTCCTTTGTCACAAAAAAAAGAAAAAAAAAAAAGGGTCTACACGTTTTTACTTTTTACTCACAAAAGAAGAAGACGTTACAAATATTTATACTTTAATGCTATAAACATTTTTCTAGATTTGTTACAGCGGCATTATTCTTAGGATTATTCAATTATTTATAATTGCTATTTCCCTTTTTCTTTTAGTAGTACAAATCAGGCTCCCTCAAAAAAATAAATAAAAATACCTTCAAAAAAAAAAGAAGGTAATTTTCTAAGAGGGAAAAAAAAATATTTTGACTCTCATCTGAGCAAAATGATAATTAAAATATTTACGCTGAGATCTAAAGCTGTGTGTGTTTTTTCCTTTAAAAGCAGCTTCTTTTTCGGTTCTGAATTTGCCCTTATCCCATAATTATTCAGGTCAGCTATCATCTCACTCACTCTCTCTCTCTCTCTCTAGATTCTTGCATGAGTGTAGCTTTTTGAAGATTTTACCCGGTACCTGTATTTTGCCTTCTGTGTGGTAATGTTGTTTCTTGCAATGTCCCAAAAAGTTTCTCTCTCTCTCTCTCTTTTTGTGTTTTGTTCTTTTTTGTTTCCGTGGTTTCTGGGTTTCTGCTAGTAGAAATTCCGGTTTATCAGTGACCCTGTTTGGTTGTCGAGAAAATAAGGAAGGTAAATGAAAAACGGAAAAGGAGATATTGTGGTACTGTTGTTGAGCTGGCTTCCGTGTCAAAGGACTGAGATTGTCCCATCAACATAGCGTCCTTTTCTTTCCCTTTCTCAACCATACATTCTTTCTTGTCGAGAGACGTTACTTACTTGGTTTTTATGGAGTAAAAATGATGGGTGTTATTTATTTATTTATTTTTTGAGAAGTGAAAATGTGGGTTTATTTGGATAATTTTAGGTGGTAGATCTTGATTTTGTGTAAAATCTGGAAAAGGGTCTGTCAAGGAAATGATTTTTTTTTTTTAATTTTTTATTTTTAACTCTATGAGTTCTTTTTCGCACCATCCAAACAAGTTCTAGTTGGATTTAGGACTTAAAACTGGCTTCACTTTTCAAAAAAATTCTAGAGCTTTGTCTCTCTGTGTGTTGAGGTAAGTTTTCTCTGTGGATCTTCTCTTTCTTTGAATTTTTTATTTTTAATTGTAATTCCTACCAAACAGTGACTTTTAGATATCTTATTCGATTCTTTTGTTCCCTCTTAACAGAAATGCTGATTGAGATTGCAATTTATATTGTTACTTTTGTGCTTTTTAGTTGTGAATTGTTTCAACTTCTTTAGATCTTTTCTTCTGAATGTGAATCACTTTTCTTCGTTTTTTCCAAGTTGACTTTTCCCTGACCTGTTTCTTTTTGGCTACATTCTCTATTACGGTGATTGTTTTTCTTAGTATTAGTAGTAAAATTTTTGTTTTCAAGCCTCTTGTGTGCCATACTCATTGTTCGGCCTTCGCTTTGTGATGACTGCATTGCCCGAAAATTTACTAGATTTCGTTTCCTTCTCTATTGGTACTTTTGTAGTTATGTTATTGGATTGTAATTGGTTAACGAGTGGATGTATATTTCTGTCCGGTCTATGGGTTTACCACGGTTGATTTTATCGGTCAGAGTGTGGACGAGTTGCAGCATTTCCGGTGTTTGATTTAGGCTTTTTTCTAAACAAGATCTATTAGTATATGACTATCTTTGATTATTATTGTTATTTGTTTCCAGTTTGAACAAGTTGCTACATTTTAAATTTTTACTTCTGCAATGTGCCTGTTTTACCCACTAATTAGTGTTTGTTTCTTGGGAACACATGCACATTTACTTATGTATGCACAAATTTTTATTTGTTTCCATCATCAGTTGTTTATTAGAATGTCAAATCGTGTATGTTTGGGCAGCTCTATTTGCTTGTAAGGCATTTGAGCGACGACACATGACGTGTTTTTTCATCCTCATGCGTCTCATGTGAATGAAATTTCATGTCATTTATTATCAATCATCCGCCATATGATTTATTATGTTTGGTGAATGAGTTTAGTTTAAGATTTTTAAGTTTCAATAGTAATTTTTCAGAAAAGACAAAAAACTTTTTCAGAAAAGACAAAAAACTTTTTCAGAAAAAGACAAAAACCATGATGAAAAAAGTATAATTTAGTTTAAAATGAACTTAAAACCAAACACCCCCTAATGATTTCATGTTGATATGTTGATTTTTCATTCAGGTTGGATTTATCATGCGATGTTATCTCGAAAATTTAGTGAAATATTCTTTTGGTGTAAAGTTTTAATTGACAAAAGTGAAGTGGGGCTCACTTGCACCATTGCACTTATTCTTTTGGAGTTGCACCTAACTAGTCTCTAAGCCAATCATTTATTATGATTGTTCTTCTTCTTTCATCGTAATTCTTGTGTTTATGTCGGTGTCTAAAGTACAATATACACGTTTCCTGTAGACCTTGTAAAATTTTAATATTTAGTTCTTAATTAGAACTTAGGCTACCTTCCTTGCACAGTGATATTTTTTCAATTCTCTGATTTATGGGAAGTTTTGAATTGACTCGTGCAAAGTTTTTGTACGAGTTTTGTTGCATTCTATGTTCACTTTTATGGTTTCTGTGTTTGCCAAACAGACTGGCTCAGCTTGTCTTTGTTAGTAAGAAATGTAATTTCTTGTCAGACAAAATGTTTTATATTTTCATAAAAAATCTTATAGTGAAGAAAAAGGTATTTCTTTGTTATGTTTTCTTGTGTTCTACGGATTTAATCTTTGTTTTTTTTTTTTTTTTTTTTAGCACATCCCAGCTATTCATGGATCTTTGCCTTTCTATCCTTGCATTGAATCTTTTTCTTGCCTGCTTCGGTTAGCGTTTTTTCCCCTCTGTTATTAGTGTCGAATGGCCTAGTCATTAATGTGGCAGGTGTGGGTATATACAAAAGGAGCTATTTATTGTTTACTTGAAGTAATTTTTTAGAATTTCCAATTCATGCATAGTTTTTACTTTCTGGAAGAAATGTTGACAGTTTTTTAGTAGTTCTTTGTACTTTATTCCTGTCTTTACAATTAGACCCCATCTGATAGAAAGTTGTGCTACATGTTTAAAGTTGCACTTGGCTATTCAAGATCTTTCATGAAGTTCTATCGTAAGCCTCAACACTGCTTTTATGTCAAATTTATATGCATGATCTGCTTCAAAAGTGGAGTCTAAAGGCATCTTCTTAGATTGTTGTGAAATTGATATTTATCTAATTGGACTCCTTTGCAATTAATTCTTCATCAATGAAAGAATGTTTTTGTCTTTTTTTCTTTTGTTTGTTTTTTTTTTTTTAATAGAATCTTTTGCATCAGCCGGTTGATTGTAATTTTTGTTGTCTTCATTACAGCGAAGGCTACTTCTGAGCTTGCAATATGTCGGACCTTGAGGCCCCCTTGCGTCCAAAGAGGAAGAAGGTGTGGGTGGACTATTTCGTGAAATTTCGTTGGATTATTGTCATTTTTGTGGTCCTCCCAATCTCCTTCACTCTCTACTTCCTGACATATCTCGGGGATGTCAAATCAGAAAGGAAGTCTTTCAAGCAGCGTCAAAAGGAACATGATGAAAATGTTGAGAAAGTTGTGAAGCGCCTCAAGCAGAGAGATGCATCGAAGGATGGTCTTGTCTGTACAGCTCGTAAACCTTGGATTGCTGTTGGAATGCGAAATGTTGACTACAAGCGGGCTCGACACTTTGAGGTTGATTTATCTGCCTTCCGTAATATCCTTGATATTGACAAGGAGAGGATGATTGCAAGAGTCGAGCCCTTGGTTAACATGGGCCAGATTACTAGGGTGACAGTCCCCATGAATCTTTCCCTTGCTGTGGTTGCTGAGCTTGATGATCTTACTGTCGGTGGCCTCATCAATGGCTATGGAATTGAAGGAAGCTCTCACATCTATGGCCTGTTTTCTGACACTGTCGTGGCCTATGAAATCATTCTAGCGGATGGACGTCTTGTTAGAGCTACCAAGGACGAGTACTCTGATCTTTTCTATGCTATTCCATGGTCTCAGGGAACACTGGGACTTCTGGTGGCTGCAGAGATCAAGCTCATTCCCGTCAAGGAATACATGAGGTTGACTTACAAGCCGGTGGTGGGTAATATTCAAGAGCTGGCACAGGGATACATCGATTCTTTTGCACCCAGAGATTGTGATCAGGACAACCCCGAGAAGGTTCCGGACTTTGTTGAGACCATGATTTATTCTCCAACAGAAGCGGTGTGCATGAGTGGTAGATATGCATCCAAAGAAGAGGCCAAGAAGCAGGGGAATGTGATCAACAGTGTCGGGTGGTGGTTCAAACCTTGGTTCTACCAGCATGCTCAGACGGCCCTGAAGAAAGGGGAATTCGTGGAGTATATCCCGACAAGAGAGTACTACCACAGACACACTCGGTGCTTGTACTGGGAGGGAAAGCTTATTCTTCCTTTTGCCGATCAATGGTGGTTTAGGTTTCTCCTTGGCTGGATGATGCCCCCAAAGGTTTCTCTCCTCAAGGCTACTCAAGGCGAAGCGATCAGAAACTATTACCACGAACTGCACGTTATTCAGGACATGCTTGTTCCTCTATACAAGGTTGGGGATGCTCTTGAGTGGGTTCACCGAGAAATGGAGGTAAAGTCCTTTTTTAATTCAATTTTTTGGGTTTAATTGTCTTTCAATATTGTTGCCTAGATATTTATTTGTATTAAAGATTTTTGTTTATTTTTATAGGACGGCATAGGTCAGCCATTAATCTACTGTCTAGCTTGTTTTGTTCTTTATTTTCTTTGGTGTAGAGTAAATGGACAAGAACTCAATTTAATAGGGGGACAAAAAGAAAATAAAATGAAAATCAAGTTCATTTGGGACTCTGATATGCTGCAACATCTTATTTCCGAGACGAAATCAATATTGTTATTTTGTTGTCTAGAAGAGAAAGAAGTTTCTTATTTAGATTAAGTTGCTGGCAATGTTTCTTAATGAACCACAACTAATTTATTTTTTCTCTCATTTTTTTAAGGTATACCCCATCTGGCTCTGCCCTCACAGACTCTACAAGCTACCTGTCAAAACCATGGTGTATCCCGAACCAGGCTTTGAGCTACACCGCAGGCAGGGAGACACACATTATGCTCAAATGTACACAGATGTCGGAGTCTACTATTCTCCCGGCCCCGTCTTAAGGGGTGAGGTTTTTGATGGCCAAGAGGCAGTTCGCAAGATGGAGAATTGGCTGATCGAGAATCACGGATACCAACCACAGTATGCAGTGTCGGAGCTCACCGAGAAAAACTTCTGGAGGATGTTTGATGCCGGCCTGTACGAGCACTGCAGGAGGAAGTATGGTGCTGTCGGAACCTTCATGAGCTTGTACTACAAGTCGAAGAAGGGGAGGAAGACCGAGAAGGAGGTGCGTGAAGCTGAGCAAGCCCACCTTGAGACTGCATATGCTGAGGATGATCAGCCTGGATATTGATTATGTAGAACTTGGTAATAACCTGTTGGGTGCTTCTTGCTGTTATCCAGCCTTTTTGTTTTTTCGCTTCCTAATTTCATGTCGGTCTTTGAACTTCTGTTTTCTGAGCAATTTGGATAGGGTGGCTATTGATTGTTATTAGTCATCTGAATTTTCTTTCTGGATTGGATTAAACTCTGATGTTTGAACTTTGAATTAGTCATTTTTAGCCTTTTAAATAACCCGGTTCGTCGTTGTCATCTCCGTGGCCTTTTCTTTAGCATTTCGGTTTATTAAAAAAAAAAAAAAACGCAAATTCTGAAACAACTTAGGGTTCAAATTCAGAGGTTCAGTGGCTTGTTTTTGACATCTTCTGTACCTTTTATCAGGAGAGAGCCTCTCTACAAAAGTATGAACGTCATGGGGGAAAAAATGACAATACATAGACCTTAAATATTAAACTTCCAAGCCTAGTTGTGTTCTGTAAAGTATACCCCTAAAGAAAAGAGGAAAAAGAAAATGACAAAAAAAAAAAAAAAGAAGTTTTAACTATAACGGTCCTATGAATGAAAGAGCATTGTAGGTAGGTTTTTTTTTTTTTTTTTTTTTTGCATATGCATACATAGTAAGTGTAAGTGCGCACACATTTTTTTACGGGATAGATCAATCATAAAGACTTTTAAGAAAAAAAATTAAGAAACATGGTACTTATGCCTCGGTAAATTATTTGACCAAACAATGGTGTGATTTATACCAAAACAAAATAAATGGAAATGCACAATTAATGCGCATGCCATACTAATGTAAATAAACTGATACACCAGGCTGAAAGCAAAAGGACAAAAAAAAAAAAAAAAGAAAAAAAAAAAAACACGTTACAGAGGGCATGTTAGATAGAACTTCTTAGAAGTTGTTTTAATTTATTGAGTCTAAAAATTGTTTCTAAAAGTGTTTGGATGATGAGTTTTCAATGTATTCGTTCACTTTATTTGAATCCTAGAGTGAAATTGTGATGATTTTCCAATGCTCTCTCGTATTGGATTACAATTGAATATGGAATTTACTTCACAATTTATTAATGGACGTGACAAGTTGTTTGAAGTGTATGAGAACAGGTGCAGTAACTAGAGGAATCTAAAACCCTACGGCTACACCGGATAAAAATAAAGAATTTGGGAAATTATTTCAAGTTCGAGTTTCATCCCTAAGCGATTATCACCCAGGATGACTATGCAACACACACACACACACACACACATCGGAGCTTGATAAGTACATTGAAACAGAATTTTCTTTTCCTTTGGGTATTTAATGCTTTTGAGGATTACTTCCAACATAATTTTGAGCTTTATGGAAGAAGCATGAATTTAAGATTACCAGTGCTTTCAAAACTAGTCAAACAGTTTCTTTTTTTTTAGTATAAAAACATTAAAGCATAGCATGGAGGATGACAAGCGACAATGGTTGAGGAGCTAACATATGTTTTAGAGATTGAGAACATGCTGCTAAACACATATGCCATATACACCCCCAAAATCAAGGATCGATGCACTCAATTTGACAACTTATTCATAACCGATGACGTACGTTCCTGAGACTGCGACTGGTGTAGGAAACCAGGCCAATAAGAAAATTTTTAAATAATTGCAAGTGTACTCAATTAAGGGTGATACACTATTTGGCCCATTTAGGCCCGTTTACACTGGTGGGCTGCCCACCTGCACTCGGCACGGCCCAGAAGCCCAACCCGTCATAGGGCTATTAGACAACCGGGTAGGGTCGGGGCCTGGTTCACAAACATTTTTCCCCTTAGACTCACATGTTAGAGATACCAACTCTAATTTTAACTTTTGAATACCAATTCATACAAGGTGACTAGATAAAATCTTTTTAATTCTAATTGACATGGAAATGCAATTATTTCAAGACTTACCACTAAAGAAGAACATGACAATTTATATATAATGCATATTGGTATTCAAAAGTTAGGTTATATGGAATGCGGAGATTAATAAATACATAATCCATCTATAAGTAGCTTTAATGGGAATATAAAATTCACTGAAAACAGTTGACAACTTGGAATGGAAATACAACAGAGAAAACCATTTTCCTTTGTATCTCAACAATCAATATTGCTGAGCAGTAGTTGCAGATGTAGCCGAGCTTTAATTCTGCATTTGACTCTACCATAAAGTGCATAGTTCGATCTCCTCATCCCAAATTAAAAAAAAAAAAAAAAAAATTGATGAGTAGTGTATTCAACTAAAAGTGTTTATTTCTTATTACAGCACTTGATCGTCAATAAGAACTTGATCGTCATTCTTTTGATTCTTAATATACTTTATTAGGTACCTTGATTTTCATGTTAAATAGGAATGGGATTGACAATTATGGATAAGACCGTTTCCTTTGGATCTCGCTCTTGATAAACACCAAACACATCTCCATTTTGGTACATGGACATGGCCATCCTGATTACATTCATCGTAGATTCAACGAAAGCTCAAGGGAACAAAGACTTTGCAACTCGATCCTCATTCATCTGTTTCAATGTCTCACTTTTCAAAAGCTTGATATGCTGACGAGCTTCTTCTTAAGAAACACCGCTTTCATGCATGTAGCATTGGATCAATTTAGGATTGTCACGTCTTTTTAATTCAACTTAAAATTAAAAGACGGGAATGATGCTCAGTACGTAGTTGATTGAAGTTAAGGAAAAATATTAGTTTTGCCCCTCTTATTATATAGATGTTCAAAACATCCCAGTGGTTGTAAAATCAGTCACAAAGTACCCCTTTGTGACAATCAGTTTTCTGAAAGTATGAAGTTTACTCTTCTCAAGCTATATTAAACATAATTTAAAACAAGGGTAAATTGCTACATTAATTCGTGAACTTTTAACTTTGTGCAATGTTGATCTCTGATCTTTTTTTTTTTTTTTTTCCCGTAATTGAGATGCTCCTAAACTATTAAAATGTTGCTACAATAATCCTTTATGTTAATTTTTGGACATCGTCTATTATTTTGCATCACTTTTTGATCAAATTATTTATGAATTCAATTCAAAAAGTAATAGAAATACTATTGTAGTAATATTTTAATAGTTTATGAACATCTTCTAGTTTTTTTTTTCGTAGCTAAAATGATCATAAATTATTAAACATGTTATTATAGTAATTCTTTCTGTTAATTTTTTTAACGGAATTTGTTAGTCAACGTTACTTTTTGACCAAGTTTACTAATAGACTTCGTCCAAAAAACGAAATGGACTACTAAAGT
>CM046385.1:15631024-15762272 GCA_025413485.1 Ficus microcarpa | reverse complement strand
AGATGAGGTTGCTGCGGAACCTAACTTGGCAGAAATTATGGCACAGTTACGTCAAGACCAACAAAGGGGTCGTGGACAAGTTGGAAATGAAGCGATTGCAGGGCCTAATTTAGTAGAAATGGTGGTTCAACTTCAGAGACAAGTTCAGGAACAGCAGGCTTTTATCAACAATTTGCAAGCTAATGCAAACAGAGTTGAAGTCCCCATTAATCCACCGGCTGTACAACCAGTGCAAGATAGAGGAGTTCAAGCAGCGACAAATCATGAGCCCCTGTATCTGCGATTCAAGAGGATGAAGCCTAAGGAATTCAGTGGTTCAACTGACCCTTTGGTAGCCCAAGGATGGTTGAAGTCGATCGAGTTAGTCCTTAATTTCATGGGTTTAACCGAGAATGAGAAAGTGAAGTGTGCTTCATACTGTTTGATGGATGATGCTAGAATCTGGTGGGAAGGAATAGAGTTGAGCAGGGATACAAGTCAGATGACATGGGAAGACTTTATCCAGGAATTTAACGAACAGTATTTCAACCTGTCTACGACCAGAGAATACTATGATGAGTTTAATAACTTTCGTCAAGGAAATCTATCGGTGACAGAAGCTGTTAAGCGGTTCAACCAGCTAGCACGCCTTTGTCCCCATATGGTACCAAATGAAGCAGAACGGCTGAGGAGAATGATCGGGATGCTGAGACCTGAGATTGCAGTGATTGTTGATAGCGGGATTGCTCCACCAACCACCACAGCTGAATGTGTCAGATGTGCTCTTCGTGCTGAATATCATCTGAACAAGCAAAAGGAAAGCCAGCCACGTCAGAATGAAGTCTCTAAGAACAACAACAACCAGAACCGCGGAAACCTTGGAAATCAAGGCAGGCCTCAGGGAGGTCAGTGGAACAATAACAAAAGGAAAGGGAACTTTTCCAATCAGAGGAACCATAACAACCGTCAAGCAGGAGGCCAACCAACTAAGCAAGCCAAAAACATTCCACCTTGTTCAAAGTGTGGAAAGCTACATTTGGGGGAGTGCCGTATGGGCACAAATCTATGTTATGGTTGCGGACGCGAGGGTCACCTGTCCAAGGATTGTCCGAACAAGACATACCAGCCCTTCCAACAAAGGCAACAGAGAAACTCACCAGCTCAGCTCCACAGTATGCAGGCCGTTCTTGAAGGGCCTCATATTTCCCAGGGACGACTTGAGGCTCCTCCACTTACCACTAATGCCAGAATTTTCACCATGACCAAAGAAGAAGCAGCTGCTGAGACTTCTACTGTTGTCACAGGTCAGATACTTGTTCATAATCAGTATGCTAACGTTCTTTTCGACACAGGAGCCTCACACTCCTTTGTGTCTTCTTCTTTTGCTAAAGAACTAGGAATAAATCAAGATAGCTTGAGTCAAGGATTCACTACGACACTACCCTCTGGGGAAGTGATGATATCCACTCATTGGCTACGAGCAGTGCCGATGAGGATTGTTGATAGAGAACTCTACAGTAATCTGATAGTGCTCGAGATGTTTGACTATGACCTAATTTTAGGTATGGATTTCTTAGGAAAGTATAATGCGTCTATTGAATGCCGAAGACGTAAGGTCGTGTTTGATCTCGAAGGAGATGATCGATTTGAATTCATAGGTGATGCGAAGAAGAAGACGAAGTTGTTCCTGTCAGCAATGAAGGCCCGAAAGATGCTAGCTAATGGCTGTAAAGGTTTCTTAGCCAGCATTGTCGATAAGAAGAAAGAAGACAAATTGAAACTTGAAGATGTACCTGTCGTACGAGATTTTGGCGATGTGTTTCCAGAGGACTTGCCAGGTTTGCCACCAGATAGAGAAATCGAGTTCGAAATTGAGTTAGCACCGGGCACTGGGCCAATCTCTAAGGCACCTTATCGTATGGCACCTGCTGAATTGAAAGAATTACATGAGCAACTTCAAGAGCTGTTGAACAAGGGTTTCATTCGCCCTAGTCATTCACCAGGAGGAGTGCTCCAGTCAATTCAGATACCGGAATGGAAATGGGAAGATATTGCGATGGATTTTATTATTGGACTACCAAGGACTACAAATGGATATGATGCGATATGGGTGATTATCGACAGATTGACGAAGTCAGCACATTTTCTTCCTATTCGGATGACGTCCTCTATGGAACAGTTGGCAGAATTATATGTGAAGGAGGTCGTGAGGCTTCATGGAGTTCCTAGATCTATTATTTCGGATCGAGATAGTAGGTTCACCTCCCATTTTTGGAAAAGTGTTCAGGCTGCTATGGGTACAAAGTTAAAGTTTAGCACGGCTTTTCATCCGCAAACAGACGGTCAGACGGAAAGGACTAATCAGACACTTGAGGATATGCTTCGAGCTTGCACCTTAGACTTCAAGGGGAGTTGGTGTAAGTTTTTGCCGTTGGCTGAATTCGCTTATAACAATAGTTATCAAGCGACGATTGGGATGGCTCCCTATGAGGCACTTTATGGAAGACGTTGTAGGTCCCCAATTTATTGGCATGAGGCTGGGGAAAAGAAGCTAGCGGAGTCGGAACTTAAGGAGAAGACTGACTTCTTCAATAAGACAACCGAAGCATTGAAAATGATTCAGCAGCGGATTGCCACGGCTCAAAGTAGACAGAAAAGCTATGCGGATGTACGTCGAAGGCCCTTAGAATTTGAGGTTGGAGACTTGGTGTTTATCAAGGTCGCCCCGATGAAAGGTGTGATGCGATTTGGGAAGAAAGGCAAGCTTAGTCCTAGGTATGTGGGACCATACATGGTGATTGAGCGTATCGGCAATGTGGCATACAAGTTAGATCTGCCTCAGGAGATGATGTCCATCCACAATGTATTTCATGTTTCGATGTTGAAGAAGTATGTACCGGATCCATCTCACGTCATCCAACCGCAATCGATACAAATTCAAGAAGATATGAGTTATGAAGAGAAACCAGTTGAGATTCTTGATCGAAAGACGAAGACCTTGAGAAACAAAGAGATTCCTTTAGTAAAAGTTCTTTGGCGTAATCACAAGATGGAAGAAGCTACATGGGAGCGAGAAGACGTTATGAGAACAAATTACCCGGAATTATTCTAAGTTTCGAGGACGAAACTTTTATAAGGTAAGAGGGATTGTAACGCCCTAAGCACTAACTAGCAATAATATTAGAAAATTAACATTAGAATTAATATAGATAATGTGATGAGATAGTAAATTCTTGATTCTAACATTATGTTGAGTTATTTTCTCAGGTGACGCGGTGAGGACTCGACGTGCCAAAACAACGTTCATGCCAAATTGAGGAAATTTTTTTGATGATGATTTGATAATTTTGTGTGATGACTTAAAATTATGTATAATAAGAAAATTGTTGCATTTATTTTTGTATGTTATATAAAGCATAAATATACCTTATACGATTATCTATAAACTATATGTGTAAATATATTTCATTTTATATTGTATATAATTCTTTGTATATATATATATATGTTAAGTATTATTTCCAACGTACATATATATATATATATATTGTATGTGGGTATATACGTATATATGTGTGTGTGTGTGTTTAATAGGAATCTGAAGGTCAAAAGACGTGGGAAAAAAAAAAAAAATGAAAGAAGGTAAATATATGTGCATGTGTTTAGTAGCAAATATGAAGGTCGAAAACGCGGAAAAAAAAAATGAAAAGAAGGAAAATTTTCTTTTTTTCCATTCAATTTCTGAATGACAACCTTCTTTACCTAAAATATACAAAGGTTTGACCATTTTAAATTTCATTAATTTCAAAAAAAAAAAAATTTATTTGAAATTAATGGCTCATAATTTAATAGGGTTTATGGTTTTAATTCATTCTTTTTATACTCATTTACCTAATATCTCTATCTCTCTCCCTCTCCCTCACACTCTCCAATTCTCACGCACACAATCATCAGAAGAAAAAAAAAAAAAAAAAAAAAAAAAAAAAATTTTGCTGCCAAACCTTCAAGTTCTTCCAAACCGAAAATTTAGAGGATTTCAAGGTATGTTTCAGTTTTGTTTTTGTTATTTATTTTGTTTAGGGTCCTTTGGGGATTGAATAATTTTATGTATTAGAAACATGTCTTAGGGCTGTTTTGTGTGTGTGTGTGTGTATGAATCATATACATTGTGATGATATTTTTTTTATATGCTTTTAATGATTTTCGGATTAACCACTACACTAAAATTTTCGGATTCTAAAATAAGAATTTCAAACGGTTGTTAAGGGTGCAAACGACCTCCGTTTTTAACAAATTTGATATCAATGGAAAGCCCTAGATGTCTATTTTCGTTTGAAATCAGTTTCACATCCTTTGGAGTTATGTATGAATTTATATGATTTTTCAAACAGGCAAAGGTCGGACTGCCAGGTTCGGTAGATTTTAATGAGCAGATTTCAAAACTGTTTTTGAGAATCCAAACGGTCTCCGTTTTTAACAAATTTGATATCATTGGAAAGCCCTAGACGTCTATTTTCGTTTGAAATCAGTTTCACATCCTTTGGAGTTATGTATGAATTTATATGATTTTTCAAATAGGCAGAGGTCGGACTGCCAGGTTCGGTAGATTTTAATGAGCAGATTTCAAAACTGTTTTTGAGAATCCAAACGGTCTCCGTTTTTAACAAATTTGATATCATTGGAAGCCCTAGATGTCTATTTTCGTTTGAAATCAGTTTCACATCCGTTGGAGTTATGTATGAATTTATATGATTTTTCAAATAGGCAGAGGTCGGACTGCCAGGTTCGGTAGATTTTAATGAGCAGATTTCAAAACTGTTTTTGAGAATCCAAACGGTCTTCATTTTCTATGAATTGGATACCATTAGAAAGATCTGGATGTCTACTTTTGTTTAAAATTGGTTTCAAGCCTTTTGGAGCTCTGTATGAAATTTTATGAATTTTTGAAGGGACAAAGGTCTAATTGGCAGATTTGGTCTAGACTTAAAATTTCATGAAATTGTTCAATTTTTGTGTTGTGATGTTATTGAATGATGAAATAGGCCTTTTAGGCACTACTATGATATGATGGATGTGTTTGATGAATTATTATGAGTTTTTGTTGATTTTATTATATTTATTACTCGTGGCATGAACGGTTCTAAAGGCGAGCACTCGAGACCTCAATCGCGCGTCACCATCGGAAAATTTGAAAAGGTTAAGTAAGGCGTTTAGGTAAGTACACTCTCACCTGCAACATGAATAAAAATTTGAGAAGTATATGTTTTGATGTTGATGACGATGTTATGATGTTCTCAAATAATACTTCTTCTATGATGACGTTTTGATGAAAAGTATATATATGGTATGTATATGTATTTTATGTTTTAAAATGGCGTTGTACACCCTTGATGATGATGATGATGTTGTTGTCCGGTGAGCGGACTTTTGTCACCGTTGGTTTGGGATTTGCTACCCCAACCCATCCGTGACTAGCGCGCTATGATGGTACAACGCCGGGCCCAATATATGACGGTTTTAAAAGTTAAAAGGTTTTTAAATGATGTTTATATTTATGATGACAAAAGAAAATTATTTATTTATATTTGTGAGATTCAAGTGTCTTACTAAGCCCTTGCTTATATAAGTTATTCATGTTGCAGATAAAGGAAAGGGTAAGATGTAGTGTTGGAGGAGCTTGGAGCGGATAACGGGACGATACGTGATAGGAAAACGGGAGGAACGATCATGAAATGGACATTTTTAATTTCCAATAAAGTTTTGAGACTTTAGTTTATTATTATTTGTTTGGATGTTTCATATGGATTTTAATTTTATTTCATGAATTGGGTTTTTAAAAATATATATAAATTAATTATGAAGTTTAATTTTTATATAGAAAAAAAAAATTTTTCTAGAGTTTTCTAAAAATATCTAAGTAAAATTTTCTGTGATGTAAATGTTTTTATTTCAAACTTAATATTTTCCGCAATTTAATAAGAGATGAATGTTAACTAAGAAGTCAACGGTAACGGTTCGTGAGGGGTCGTTACAGTTTGGAATTGATGCACCGAGTACAAAATCAATTTGATGCTCTATTCCTCGAATTAGAGGTAAACCATAAGGCAACTCATCGGGAAAGACATCCTCAAATTCCTGCAACAAAGAAATAACAGAACTCGGCAAAGCAGGGTCAAGTTCGTTGGTGTTTAAAAATGCCTCTTTGTACAAGAGTACAATCATCGGCTAATTTGAAAACATTGCTTGCTTAATTTCTTTGTCTTTTGCATAAAAATTCTTTTGTTTTATTTCTTCTTTTCTCTTAATGGCCGAATCTGTAATTGCCTTTTCTCTCCTTTTTTCTTCGGCCTCTTGCTCTTTTACACTCCTTTTTTTTTTTTTTTTATCATTCTCTTTTTGCAACCTCACTTGATCGTCATAAACTTGTTTTGGTGTCATCGGCACAAGAGTGATAGGTTTTTGATTAAGCACAAACAAGTACTTGTTGGTGAAGCTGTCATGCTTAACTCGCTGATCAAATTGCTGCGGTCAGCCTAATAACAAATGTCTAGCTTGCATCGGAACTACGTCATACAAAACTTCATCTTCGTATTTTCCAATACGGAATGAAACCAACACCTGTTTATTCACCCTTACCTCACCACTATCATTGAGTCATTATAATTTATAAGGCCGGGGATGTTTAATTATTGGCAGTCCCAATTTTTCAACCAAAGTCGTGCTAGCAACATTAGTAGAACTGCCTCCATCAATAATCACACTACACACCTTGTTTTGCACGTGGCATCTAGTATGAAAGATGTTTTCTTGCTGCACCTCTTTATTTTCTTTGGCTTGCACATTTAGAGCTCTCCTTGCAATCAACAATTCACCTTGGATCGCATATTCCTCATCATCCACGTCTTCCAATGGTGACATAGAGTTGGTTTCCAACTCGTTGTCGGTTTCAATATCACCATTATCCCGTATCACCATGATTCTTTTGTTCAGGCATTGACTTGCTATGTGACCCCTGCCTTGACATTTAAAACACTTAATGTCATGATTTCGAGAAATGGAAGTGTTGGATTTACCTTGAGAACCATGGCTAGTTGTTTCTTGTTTTTGCTCAAATTTAGATTTTGCAGCCGTTTATGCTCTTTCTTCACATAACTCGGTTTCCATGGGGAAGAACTCGAGCTATGGGATGCACGTGTACCACCCCTCCTCTTAAGTTGTTGCTCCACTTTGATGGCCATGTGCACCATATCCTCGAACACCACATAATGCTGCATCTCCACCTTATCATGAATATCTTGATTTAAGCCATTTAAGAACCTAGCCATAGTAGCCTCTCGGTCTTCTTTGACATTAGCCTGGATCATAGCAATCTCCATCTCCTGATAACAATCCTAAACTCTCCAGTTACCTTGTCAAAGCCTTTGCAATTTCTGGTTCAACTCCCGGTAGTAATGGCTTGGTACAAACCGCTTCCTTATTACTATTTTCATCTCTTCCCACTTCTTTATCAGACGTTCTCTATTTCGTCACTTGTTCAAGACTAATTGATCCCACCAAACAACAGCATGGTTAGAAAACTCAATGGCAGCAAGTTTTACGTTTTTCATCTCGGAGTAGTTGTGGCAATCGAATACTAGCTCCACTTTCTTCTCACACTTAAGATAAGCTTCGGGATCGTTTTTACCTTGAAACGACGGAATCTTCATCTTAATAATACCTAAGCTATTATCTTCCCGATTCCTAGCTTCTCTAAACCACCCTCCATGTCTTCTATTACCAACCCTATAATACTCTTCGTTTTCATCTTTGACTCCCTTAGGTTGAACCCTTTCCCTTCTAATCACATTAAGAGTGTTTTGTAGTTGGTCCACACATATATTCTCTATCTGATCTATCCGTTCATGTACCTGCTCCAATTCCAATCTCATCACACGTCTCATCTCACTTATCATGGTCTCCATAAACACTTTCGGATTAGCCATTCCCGTAGCGTTTCGGCAATGCTCTTATCACTATTATGAGACATGATTGCCGCAAAAACAAAGTTAGAAAGAAAAAGGTCTCACACACTCCCTCATGTGTTTCTCTCAAAGAATGATTCACTCAATTTCACTCATGTTTTACTCAATGTATTCGGCTTTTACCCTCTAATAGGCTCACCACTCTTGCCTTTTTCCGCTCAATAATTCTCTTTCAGTTCATTTTGAAACTAAACAAACAATATTCAAAATTTGCAGCAACAATTCACCAAGCACTCACCAAGGAAATTCTGGTTCAAAAAGTAAGAATACAAGGAACACGGGTGATTAAAATTTCTACAAAAAATTTTGGTTTTTGGGGTAAGGTGATTTTCGGGCTTATTAGGACCAAAATTGATGAAAACACAAATTTTCTTTTTTCTTTTTTTGGGTTCGTTTCTATTTTCTTTTCTTTTCTTTATTTTATTTTATTTTTATTTTTATATACCATGAACAGGAATTACAATTAGCACTAGAAATTACAAATTACAAACAAATTTAGAAACACCTTTTGTTTTACATTTTTTTTTTTTTTTTTTGCAGTATCAGGAACTGAAATTTAAAACTACAGCAAGAAAAAGAAAAAAAATGACCAAAAAGAACAGTGAAATTTGGCCAACTAAATTTTGGAAAGAGACTAGAACACTAGGCTAAAAACAAAAGGGAAACTAGTTTAAAAAAAAAAACAAAACAAATGGGATAGGCAAATCTGAGACTAGAACTGAAGCGCTTTGTTACCAAATGATGCGAACCCTACCAAGAATAGCGAGACCCAACAACAAAGAACGAACCCAAGAATGTTCTATGATCAGGTTTGGATAGAAGACCTCGACCCGTTGCTTTAACAAAAACAAGAACCTTGGTAGAATATACCTCAACCCGCTGTTTAGTGCAAAACAAGAACCTTGGTATAAGGAAAATGCCACAAACAATTGTGAAAATCCGTTTGATAAGTCAATTATGAATTCCACGGAAAATTCTGATAAGTTCGAATAGTTCGTCAAGGAACTAAAGGGAAAATACTCTCACAATTTTACTGAATAGTGATCTTCTTTTACTATTACAAAGACAACTATTAATAGGCTGAATGTTATAAAAAGTTTCCTAAAATAGGTATCCTAATTAACGTTAAAATCTGATAATTAAAAGTTCTTACTTGCCTAAAAAAAAAAAAAGGAAGCAATCAGCCCTTTAATTGGCTGATCTCACACCTTCACTAGAAAAGGAAAGTTTGAAGTTTTTAAATGTCTTTATTATTAGCCATTAACGCCCATGAAAAGTACCCAAAAAAAAAAAAAAGACCTAAACAAATAAAGGAAAGTAAATATCTTGGCATGCAAGCCTTACAATTAGGCCAAATGAATATTCCTAAACATCTTAATTTAACGTGTTAAAATTAAACTTAGCCTTGGTCGGATTCTTCTAGAACTTGAATCGTGTTGATGCATCTTTGTTGAACACATGGATCATGCTCAATGGATCTCCACGGATTTGTTTGAGTCCAAATATCTTGAATCAGCCTGTTGAGTACATCTTTTAACTTCTTTGCTCGAGTTCTCATAATGGGCCCAATTGGAACTTGAATTGGATCCCTTGAAGTTGTGCTATGATTTGCATCAGGAAACTATCTTTAAGATCCACGTACATTTTGGTTGTACCAGGGTAAAACGTATACGGGGTGTTGTATGCCTCTTTAAAAATCTTTTTCTTTAGCACCTCGTCCTTGAGAACACATAGCCGTCCCTTAAGTGTTAGCACTCCATCATCAGACAAACTAAATCCTTCACACTTCCCTTTGAGCATTTCCTTTTTAATTCTCACAAGGCTTGGATCAAGGTCTTGCTTGCTCCGAATGTCATCGAAATTAGTTGGAGCCAAGGTCATTACTGAAAGTCGTCCAACTATTAATTCTAACCAAAAATCAAAAATCTCCTTTTAAAGAGGCTTGAACATCACATTCAAGGACATAAACATGGCAGGGCCTTTCGACTTAATCCATCAACCACCCTATTTGCTTCCCCGGTGGTAGAGGATTTCATAATCATAATTCTTTACTAGCTCAAGCCACCTCTTTTACCTCATATTCAAATCATTCGTGTGAAGAAGTAGTTCAAACTTTGGTGATTGGTGAATATTTGGCATAGGACTCAATACAAATAATACCTCCATATTTTCAATGCAAAAACCATGGCAGCCAACTCTAAATCATGGGTAGGATAGTTCTTCTCATAGTCCTTCAATTGCTTTGAAACATAGGCAATTACTTTCCCATTCTGTATCAAGACTTCACCAAGTCCTATTCTGGAAGCATCACTATAAATTACAAAGCCTTCATCCCCATCTGGAATTGTCAAGATTAGGCACGTATGGGTCGTCTCTTTAGCTCTTGAAAGCTCTTTTTGTAGTCCTCTGTCCATTCATACTTCTTTCCTTTTGGTCTCTTCCAATTGCTAACAGCCTTAATCTTCATAGAATCTACCATAATGACATCTTTAGAAATCACATGGCCAAGGAATACCACACGATCCAACCAAAACTCGCAATTAGAGAATTTGGCATACAACTGATATTGTTTCAATGTCCACAAAACTGTCCCTATATACTTCTCATTTTTATCTCAAGCCTTTGAATAAATGAGAATGTCATCGATAAATAATATCATAAACTTATCCAGATACTCCTTACACACTTTATTCATCAAGTCCATGAAAGCAGTAGGGGCATTGGTCAACCCAAATGGCATGACCACAAACTTATAATGGCCGTAGCGAGTACTGAAGGCTGACTTGGGGATATCTTCTTCCTTGATCTTTAGTTGGTGATATCCAGACTATAAATCAATCTTTGAAAACACAATCGTACCTTTATGTTGGTTGAACAAATCATCAATTCTTAGCAATGGTTACTTGTTCATTATGGTTACCTTGCCAAGCTCTCTATAGTCAATGCAGAGTCTCATCGTCCCATCCTTCTTCTTCATAAATAAAACTGGAGCTCCCCACAATGAATAACTAGGGCGAATAAAACCCTTGATCAATAACTCTTGAAGTTACTCATGTAATTCTTTCAATTTAGTAGGTGCCATATGATAAGGTGCCTTAGGGATTGGCCCAGTGCTAGGTGTCAACTCAATCTTGAACTCGATCTCTCTACGTGGTTGCAAGCCCAGAAAGTCCTCCGAAAACACATCACGAAAATCTTGTACAACAGGTACATCTTCAAGCTTTAATTTATCTTCTTTCTTCTTATCCACGATGTTGGCTAACAAACCAGTACAGCCATTTGCTAGTATCTTCCAAGCCTTCATTGCTGACAGGAACAACTTCGTCTTCTTCTGTGCATCACCAATAAATTCAAACCGATCATCTCATTTGGGATCAAACACGACCTTATATCTTCGACATTCAATAGACGCGTTATATTGTCCTAAGAAATCCATACCTAAAATTAGGTAATAGTCAAACATCTTGAGCACTATTAGATTACTGTAGAGCTCCCTATCAATAATTCTCACTAGCATTACTTGTAGTCAATGACATCATTTTGTGAGGTTTAACCGACAAAAATCCATACCTAAAAGTGATATGTAGAAAATCCCCATCATTTTGTGAGGTTTAAGAACTAAAGTGATATTAAAAAATCCCGATCATTTAAAAAATAATCATCGCAATCTCGGGTCTTAACATCCCCATCATATGAGGTTTATTATGTTTTCTTCATTTGGCACTATGTGGGGACAAAGGCGTGTCAGTTGGTTGAATCACTTAACACCTTCTCTCACTGATAGATTTCCTTAATGGAAGTTATTAAACTCATCATAGTGTTCCTTGGTCACTTACATGTTGAAATACTGCTTGTTAAATTCTTAGATAAAAGTCTTCTAATGTCATCTGACTCATATCCCTACTCAGCTTTATTCCTTCATATACAATATCATTATCATCATCAAGGGTGTACAATGTCATTTTACAATGCAAAAATATATATGCATACATATATATACTTTTCATCAAAACGTTATCATAGGGGAAGTATTAATTAAGAACATCATAACATCATCGTCAACATCAAAACATATACTTATCAAATCTTTGGTTCATACTATAGGTAAGAGTGTACTTACATAATGCCTTACTTAATCCTTTTTAATTTTTCTGATGGTGATATGCGATTGAAGTCTCGAGTGGTCACCTTTAAAACCGTTCATGTCATGAATAATAAATATAATAAAATTAACAAAAGATCATAATAATTCATCAAACATATTCATCATATTATAATAATGCCTAATAGGCCTATTTCCTTATTTAATAGTATCAAAATACAAAAAATCGAACAATTAGACAAAATTAGAAAACTTTACAAAAACTGATAGCCAAACCTATGTCACTTTAAAATTCATAAAAATTCGTACATAACTCCAAATGATCTGAAACTAATTGTAAATGAAAGTAGACATCCAGAGCTTTCTAACGGTATTTAATTCATTAAAAATGGACATCGTGTGGATCTTCAAAAACAGTTTCAAAATCTTATTGCTAAAACTTTATAGAAATTGGCAGCCGGACCTCTGTCTCTTTGAAAATTCATAAAAATTAACACAAGTCTCGAAACAACCTAAAATGGGTTTCAAAGGAAAGTCCAAGGCTTTCAATAATACCAAATTCGTTAAAAACAGAATCCGTTTGCACCCTTAAAAAGAGTTTGGAAAACTAATCTTAAAACCTGGAAATTTCAATAATTATAAAATCTGAATTTTCTACAAAAAACAAAAAACAAAATATACGTCAAAAATATAAAATCATTACCAAAATGTACATGACTCACACACACAAAATACGGCCCTAAGGCATGATTTTAACGCATAAAATCCTTACTAAATCACCACTCCAACAAAATCATAATCAAGAGATGAAAATGTTAGCCCTAAAATTTTCTAATCAATGAAACCATTCTACCAATAAAAAATACACAAGAACCGTGTCACAATGAATATAACTTCCATTTAAAGAACTAAAGTGATGTTAAGACCCATAAACCTTAACATCTAATAATGATCGGGATTTCTTAATATCACTTTAGTTCTTAAACCCATAAACCTCAATATGGGGATTTTCTAAGAAATGATCGGGATGTTAAGACCCAAGATTGCGATGATTGTTGACAGCGGGGCTGCTTAACCGACAACCACAGCTAAATGTGTTAAGTGTTCCCTTCGTGTTGAGTATCATCTAAATAAGAAAAAAGAAAGCCAGCCTCGTCAAAATGAAGTCCCTAAGAGCAACAACAACAACCAAAACTGTGGAAACTTTAGAAAGCAAGGTAGGTCTCAAGGAGGTTAGTGGAATAATAACAAGAGGAAGAGGAACTTTCCCAATCAAAAGAACCATAACAACCGTCAAGTAGGAGGTCAACTAGCTAAGTAAGCTAAGAACATTCCACCTGCTAAGTGTGGGAAGCTACATTTGGGGGAGTGTCATATGGGCACAAATCTATGTTATGGTCATGGATGTGAGGGTCACCTATCGAAGAATTGTCCAAACAAGATGTACCAGCCCTTCTAGCAAAGTCAGCCGAGAAACCTACTAACTCAGCTCCACAGCATGTAGTTCGTTCTTGATTGGCCTCGTATTTCCCAAGGACTACTTGAGGCCCCTCCTCTCGCCACCAATGCCAAAATTTTCATTATGACCACATAAGAAGCCTCTGGTGAGATTTTTATTACTCTCACAGGTCTGCTACTTATTAATAACTAGTATGTTAACGTTTTTTTTTTTTTTTTTTTTTTTTTTACACAGGAGCCACATACTCCTTTGTGTTTTCTACTTTTATAAAAAAAGAAATTAGGATATCTTGAGTTAGGGATTCATTGTGACACTGCCATCTAGGGAAGAAATGATGTCCATTGTGATGATCGGGATGTTAAGAAATGATCGGGATGTTAAGACATGGAAGATTGTGCTGATTTGTTCTTTAGGGAGATTGTGAGATTACATGTATGCTTAAAACAATTGTTTCAGATAGAGATGCTAAGTTCTTGAGTTATTTTTAGAAGACATTGTGGTGTAAGTTAGGTACTAAGCTTTTGTTTTCTACGACTTTTCACCTACAAACAAATGGTCAAACCAAAGTAGTAAATAGGACTTTGTCTACTCTATTGAGAGCAATCATTAGAAAGAACATCAAAATATGGGAAGAGTATTTACCATATGTTGAGTTTGCTTATAATAGATCTATTCATTCTGCTACTAAGTTTTCACCGTTTGAAATTGTTCATGGTTTTAATCCTTTGACTCCATTGGATTTATCTCCATCACCTGTTTCCAAGAATGTTAATTTGGATGGGAAGAAAATGGTTGAATTTGTTAAGTAGATACATGAGAAGGCAAGGCTCAACATCGAGCGAAGAATGGAGCAATATGCAAAACAAGCCAACAAAGGGCGACAACAATTGGCCTTTAACCCTGGAGATTGGGTTTGGTTACACATGAGAAAAGAGAGATTTTCGGCACAAAGGCATTCCAAATTGCTTCCAAGAAGAGATAGTCCTTTCCAAGTCTTAGAACACATCAATGACAATGCTTACAAACTAGATTTACTGAGTGAGTACAATGTAAGTGCTACTTTTAATGTTACTAATTTGAGTCCTTTTGATGTAGGAAATGATTTGAGGGCAAATCCTTTTTAAGAAGAGGGGAATGATGCAAATCATAGCACAACTTCTAGGGATCCCATTCAAGTTCCAATTGGGCCAATTATGAAAGCTCAAGCAAAGAAGTTCAAAGATGTACTCAATGGGCTGATTCAAGAAGTTTGGACTCAAGCAAATTCACGGAAACCCATTGAGCATGATCCATGTGTTCAACAAAGATGCATCAACATGATTCAAGTTCTAAAAGAATCCGGCCAAGGCTAAGTTTAATATTAGCAAGTTAAATTGGGATGTTTAGGAATATTCTTTTGGCCTGATTGTAAGAATTGCATGCCAAGATATTTACTTTCTTTTATCTGTTTAGGCCTTTTTTTCTTAACTTTTCATGGGCGTTAATGGCTCATAATAAAGCCATTTAAAAATTTCCAACTTTCCTTTTCTAGTGAAGGTGTGAGATTAGCCAATTAAATGGCTGATTGTTTCATTTTTTTTCTTTTAGGCAAGTAAGAACTTTTAATTACTAGATTTTAGCCTTAATTAGGATACCTCTTTTAGGAACCTTTTGTCACATGCCACCTATTAATAGGCGTCTTTGTAACAGTAAAAGGAGATCATTATTGAGTAAAATTGTGAGAGTATTTTCTCTTTGGTTCTTTGATGAACTATTCGAACTTATCAGAATTTTCTGTGGTGTTCACCGTCGAATTATCAAACGGATTTCCACAACCATTTTGTGGCGTCTTCTTTATACTGAGGTTCTTGTTTTGCATTAAACAATGGATTGAGGTCTAATCTACCAAGGTTCTTGCTTTTGTTGAAGCAACGGGTCGAGGTCTCTCATCCAAACCTAATCATAGAACGTTCTTGGGTTTCTTCTTCACTGTCGGATCTCGTTATTCTTGGCGGGATTCGCATCATTTCCGATGGTTCAGAACAAAGAAGGACATAACGCACTATGTGAAGCATTGTATGACTTGCCAACAAGTTAAGGCTGAGCACCAAAAGCCAGGAGGAGTCTCCAATCGATTCAGATTCCGTAATGGAAATGGAAAGATATTGCGATGGATTTTATTACTGGACTACCAATGACTACGAATGGATACAATGTTATATGGGTGGTCATTGACAGATTGACCAAGTTAACATATTTTCTTCCTATACGAATGACATCCTATATAGAATAATTTGTAGAATTATATGTGAAGGAAGTCGTGAGGCTCCATGGTGTTCTCAAATCTATTATTTTGGATAAAGATAATAGGTTCACCTCCCATTTCTGGAAAAGTGTTCAGGCTACTAGGGGCACGAAGTTGAAATTTAGCACAGCTTTTCATCCACAAACAGACGGTCAAACAGAGAGGACCCATCAGACACTTGAGGATATGCTCCAAGCGTGTACCTTGACTTCAAAGAGAGTTGGTGTAAGTTTTCGCCATTGGCTGAGTTTGCTTATAATAATAGTTATCAAGCAAACAATTGGGATGGCTCTCTATGAGGCACTTTACAGAAGAAGTTGTACGTCCCCAATTTGTTGGCTTAAGGCCAGGGAAAAGAAGCTAGCAAAGTCAGAGCTTAAAAAGAAAACTGACTCTTTCAATAAGATGACCGAAACATTGAAAGTGATTTAGTAATGGATTGCCACAGCTCAAAGTAGGTAGAAAAGCTATACGAATGTGCGTCGGAGGCCCTTAGAGTTTGAGGTTGGAGACTTGGTGTTTATCAAGGTCGCCCCAATGAAGGGCGTGATGCAATTTGGGAAGAAAGGCAAGCTTCATCCCAAGTATATGGGACCATATATGGTGATTGAGCGTATAAGCAACATGGCATACAAGTTAGATTTGCCTTAGAAGATGGCATCTATCCACAATGTGTTCCATATCTCGATGTTGAAAAAGTATATACTGGATCCATCTCACGTCATCCAACCGCAATTGATTCAGAGTCAAGAGGATATGAGTTACGAAGAGAAACCAGTTGAGATTCTTGATTGAAAGATAAAGACCTTAATGAACAAAGAGATTCTCTTAGTAAAGGTTCATTGGTGTAATCACAAGATAGAGAAAGGTACATGAGAGCGAGAAGACACTATGAGAACAAATTATCTAGAATTATTCTAAGTTTTGAGGATGAAACTTTTATAAGGTAAGAGGAATTGAAAAGTTCAAAATCTAAACTAACAATAATGTTAGAAGTTTAACATTGGAAATTCACATCGATAATGTGATAGGATAGCGATTAGTTAATTCTAACGTTATGTTGAGTTTATTTTTCACAGCTGACGTGATGAGAACTCAATGTGTTAGAACAAAATTCATGCCAAATTGTGATTTTTTTTTTTTTATGATGGTATGATAATTTTTTGTGTGATAGTTTAATTAAAGAAATATTTTAAATATAAGTATATTACATAATCCTTGTGAATATGTGTATATTTATATAATATATTATTTTTAAGTTATAAATGTTTATAAGATTTCTGTATGTTATATACGTTATAATTATAAATATCAATATAAATATATTATATTATATTAATGCTATTTAAATATGTAAGAATGTAGAGCTATTAGAAGAGGAAAAAAATGGGGGAGGACGCATACAAAAGGAAAGAAAGTTGGTCCAAAAAAAAAAAAAAGAAAAGAAAAGAGAAAAGAGAGAGAAGGAACATGTTAAAAAAAAAAAGAGGGGGAGATTTTGCATTACATTTATGGCCTGTTTGGTTGAACAACTCAAACCATTCAACCCAAACTTTTTTTTTATCTTTTTCTTAAAAAGTTTTTATCTTTTTCTCAAAAGGTTTTTTGTCCTTTCTGAAAATTCAAAAAAATTTACTATTGAAATTTAAAAATCCCAACTCAAACTACTCCACCAAACGGGCTATTAATATGCTAATTGTATGACAACTTTATTTGCCCAAATTGAGCCATTGATGACAGCCCTTGACCAAATATTATTTCAAAAAATTAATTTTCAATTAATTCCCAATTGAGGTCCATAAAAGTTTAATTTTGCTTTTTCCATGCATAATTTCTTCCAATCCCTCTATGCCACTTATTATGTTTCCTTCACCTCCGCTTATACGCCCAATCTATTAAAAAAATAATAATAATAAAAGAAGCCCTTCATCAACTAGTCACCAAAACTCCACCCTCAATCTCTTGATATTTTCCTAATCTTTGGAGCCAAAATAAAGATTCATCAAGGTATAATTTCTTCATTTTTGTACCCTTGTTTTGGGATTTCATGAGGGATAGAGTAATTTCTTGACGGTTGATTATGTTGATTGAAGGGTGATGAGAGTGGAAGGCATAAACGTGTAATTGAGAGAAGTTGTATTATTGATTAATGATGTTTTATTGTTTTAAATGTGTTTGATTTTATTTTATTTTTTTTTTTGGTAGAATGGTTTCATCGATAGAAAATTTTAGGGCTAACTTTTTCATATGTTGATTTATAATTCTGATTTAATGTATTAAAATCATGCCTTAGTCCTGTATTTTGTGTGTCTAATTCATGTACATTTTGGTGATAATTTTATATTTTTTATGTATTTTTTGTTTTTTGTTTTTGTTTTTGTTTTTGTTTTTTTTTTTTTTTTTTTTTTTTTTTTTGTAGAAAATTCAGATTTTACAATTACTGAAATTTCCAAGTTTTAATATTAGTGTTCTAAACTATGTTTAAGCATGTAAACGGATTGTTTTTAACTAATTTCATATTGTTGAAAAGTTTTGGATGTTTACTTTCATTTGAAACCCATTTCAGGTCGTTTAGAGACTTGTGTGAATTTTGATGAATTTTCAAAGAGGCAGAGGTCCGGCTGCCTGTTTCTTTGAAGTTTTAGGGATTAGTTTTTGAAACTGTATTGGAAGGTCCACACGATATCCGTTTTTAACAAATTAGATACCGTTAGAAAGCTCTGGATGTCTACTTTCATTTAAAATTAATTTTAGATCATTTGGATCCTGTATGAAATTTTATGAATTTTGAAAGGACAGAAGTCTAGCTATCAATTTTTGTAAAGTTTTGTAATTGTGTGTAATTATTTGATTTTTGTATTTTTGATGTTATTAAATGATGAAATAGGCCTATTAAGTGCTATTATAATATGATTGATATTTTTGATAAATTATTATAATCTTTTATTAGTTATATTATATTTTTTATTTATGATTTGAATAGTTCTAAAGACGAACACCTGATACCTCAATCGTGCGTCATTATCAAAAAAAAAAATTAAAAAGGATTAAGTAAGGCATTTATGTAACTATACTCTCACCTGCAATATGAATCAAAGATTTGAGAAGTATATGTTTTGATATTGATGATGATATTATGATGTTCTTAATTAATACTTCTCCTATAATGACGTTTTGATGAAAAGTATATATATATGTATATGAATTTTTACGTTTTAAAATGATGTTATACACCCTTAATGATGATGTTGTCATTGTTGGTTTGGGACTAGCTACCCCACTCCTTCCGTGACTAGTATGCTATGATAGTATAACGCCGGACCTAATATATGATGGTTTTAAATGTTAAAAAGTTTTTTTAAAGATACTTTATTTATGAAGATATTTGATGTTGATGACAAAGAAAAATGTTTATTTACGTCTGTGAGATTTAAATGTCTTATTGTGATGCCCTAAAAATTCATAAACTTGATTCACGAACTATTATTATGGATTTCCTTCATTAATATACTTCTAATGAATTATTTTAATAAATATCAAATTTCAAGATCATGAATGATTGTATATATATATCATTAGTATGATGATGTCGATGATCTAACAATGTTGAGTTTCTCTATTTAAATGAGAAATTTTAAATACATAAAAAATGAGCTGAACGACATGTAAATTTATACAAAAAATTTATTATATCGTATTAGAGGGATAATGTAATTTTTGGGGAGAACCCCGATTTTTATTAATAGATCAATTTAATGGTCTTACTATTTATTTTTTATCATATCAATAGTTAAGTTTTGAGAGTATGATTGGGAAATTAATGTGTCACATAGATAAAAGATGTATAATTAGGGTTTATTCTTAGAAAATCCAAAGGTGGGAGATTGATTAAGAATTGTGCTTAAGGTTAAAATCAATTGTGTAGATTTTATGTTAAAGAATTCTAGGCAAATCAATGGCCGAGCTTTGGATGATAAGTGACTAGTAAAAGCTTAGGGTAAAGATTGGTGTGATGGAAAATCCAATGGATGAGAATAAGGATGACAACTTTTGATCAATGGTGGAAAAATTGGAAGAAAGAAAAAAAAAACAAAATGAAAAGGAGAAAATTCACAAAGGGATCCAGATTTTTGAATCAAAAAGTAAGAAGAAAGTTGACCAAATGAGAAAAAAGGAATGTGGTGCATCCATGCAACCTCTTGTAAGAGATGGCAAAGTTTATTTTGACAAGTTGACCCAAATAAGAGACAAGTGAAAGTGACCCTTTGTCTCCACTTTGTTGAACAAAATTTTTCAACAAAACTTGCTCCCTTTAAGTTGCAGCAATGAAGGGGAAAAATAGCCAAAATTTTTCCAATTTTACCTCTTAAAATGCAACTCCCCTCAAGGTAAAAGTTGGCTGAAAACAAGCCCTTAACACTTCATTTTATTCTCACACAAGTTAAGCTCAAAAACCCTAGCTTCTTTAGCCACCACCAAGCTCAAAGCAGAAAAAAGAACCACCAACACTATTCTCCATCTCCAACAACCCTCTAGTACCCTCTCCCCTCCATTTTCAAACTCTAAGCAACCCCGTTACCAAGTTTGAAGAAATGTAAAACAAAGTTAGAGGATGTTTCACTAGAGGTAACGTAGTGTTATTCTTTATGTTTTAGTCATTTTTGGAGAACTAAAGCATGATGAGTAGTTATAATCTTAATGTTAGACTTCTTCTTACCTAGGAAAAAGTTTTGAAAAGAACTTTAGAGATCTAAGATCTTAAAAGATCCACGGAGCATTTCGATAAGATCTATAAACTTTATTAAAGCTTGTAGTAGTTGTGATAACATAGCATGCATTAGAAACTTTGGTATGAAAAATAAATTATATGATAAAATTCTATAGAGGATAAGCTTCATTTTAGGCTTGAGAATCACTTGGTTTGGTTTTGTATATCTAAAGTTATGTGCATTCGAAGTTGTGATACAAAACTAGAAAGAAAACGAACCTCTTGGGTACAGTCTAGCCACAGGTTTTATGTACTCCGAATCCTTTAGCCTCAAAATTTTGGATTATAAGTTATAGATCTAAAAACTAGATTATTTAAGCTTTAACCAATAAAGTATCATACACCTTGAACGAATAAATGTGCAGTTGTTGGTGAATTTTACAAGTTTAGACTACGAACCGGAAATATTTGCTAGAACCATGTGGTAGCCACGGGTTTTATATATTTTGGGTTAGTAAACTATAATGATTTTCAAAACTGTTCTTATCATACGAAATAGATACTATAAGCTTTCCAATGACATATCTTTTGCCTTATTCACTTATAAGTGAATTGTTATGATTTTTCTAAGCTTACCCATGAATTTGGACTTGTGGTACAAATGTGGGACTAACAATAACAAAACCTAAGTTAATGGTATAAAACACTCAAGCACTAAAGGAAATAACTTTACCGCTTTAAAGTAGACATCTCAAACTTCAAAATGAGATATCATGCATTTAAAACAAATATGTACATAAATTTTAATAAATCACATAATATTGTATTTTAATCTGGTAAACTGAGATTTTACCATAAGGCACTTAGGAAAACGTCCACATTAATATTTGAAATGCTTGAAATCTTCAAAAACAAATTATAAAGATAGAAACTAGATATTTCAAGCTTTCCAACAAGTTGTCAAGGGTCCAAAACGGGATTATACTTAAATCTAAATAAATCTTACAAGTTAAAATCTTATACCGATAAAATGATTAAACAGTGAAATATGACATAAAGGTAAGTCATAAGATATGAATATAGTTGGTTATGAAATAAGTTGGTATTAAGTGTATGATCAAATAATGTGAAAAACCTTAACTTTATAAAGTTGAATCACAAGTTTTAAATGGGCTAAGATAAAGTACACTAGAAGGTTACTGGACATATTTTAATAAACTACCTTAGCCCAACTAAATGATCACAACTAAGGGGATTGGGCCTTACAAGCCCAATAATAGATGAGAAATATACATTTAGATGATTCCTTGTCAACTTGATTAATTGATTGATTAATTAATTAATTAATTAATTAATACATAACCAAATGTAATTAATAAAGTAATTAATTAATTATAAGAGTTAGTAGGTGATAATTAAGATTATTATGTTGAATAACTACATAATTATAATACATGATTAATAGAGATAATTGATCATTAATCATTAATCATTGATATAATCATTAAAATAACTATAGATGATTAACTAGAGATTAATTAAACATTAATTATTAGATTAAAATAATAATAATTAGTTAAAATAATAATTAACTACTACCTAATTAATTAGTTAATTAAAAATTAATCAATTAAATTTAAAAAAATTAAATTAATTTAATTTAATAATAATTAGTAGGAATTTATTTTAACACTTAATAATTTATATAAATTAATTGTTAAACTTAATTATGATATAAGTAAATTAAGTTCACTATAGTTCATAAAATAAATAAGTAAATGAATAAAGTAATATAATTATAATTTTATCTAATAATGAGATATTGTTAAATTAGGATAATTTCTCAATTCTATGTAGTAGGAGATATAACTCCGAAAGTTTAAGCACATAAGACAAGTAAGAACAAACCTCTCCTATAGCATGGAACAAAGTGTTTTTCGTTGTTGATATTCTACGTTTTCTATGATTTGCCTTGATGAAGTAATGACTCTATGAGCCATATGTATTGCGTTGATTAAACAATTAACGAGCATAATTTCTCTTCTACTGATATGATCGACATGCCTCATAAATATATATATGTCATAATAATAGATGCATAGTGACATGTAAATCTATACATTGTCACAAATAATAAGAATGAGACTAACGAAAAATAAGATTAAGTGTCGTATAAACTTCCAATTAGTAAAGGGATTTGATAAGAATGAAAGTTATAAGATATGACATTGGAGGCTGTTGGAAGGTTGATGTCCCAACTCCCCATTGGTTGTGCACATATGGGTACGACATAGGGACTCTTATGTCGACAAGACATGTATATAATAAAGCATAATTGAACACACATAGATCACATGCATTTTTGAAAATTCATGATGTTACATATAATGATATGATTTTATGAAAATGTTTTGTGATATATTTTTTATACTTGCTGAGCGAAAGCTTATACGTGGGTGTTCGTGCTGTAGGTAACACGAGTAAGTAGTATGTTACTTAGATGTTTTATAGACTGGCAAAGTTGTGTGGAGGCGATGAAAGAAGGGAGTGGGATGCCACCACAAGTTTAATTTCTGCATTTAGACTTCCTAAATTATTTTATATCGACTATATTTATAAATATGTTCCAATGTTTTGGTATTACTAAACTAATCTGAGTACTTTACGAGAAAAAGACTTTAAACTCCTTCCTTTTAATTTATATGAAATTATAGCTTTTTAAATATTAATATGAATTTGAATAAGATATTTATTAGCTAGAGGTTTTCATTTTTTTCAGTTAAAAATTTTAGTAATTCTAACTTTTGTAATACGAATATGTTTTTTTTTTTTTTTTAATTTTGTATTTTTAGAACCAAACATAAATAAGTATTAAGACTCAATTAAATAAGAATAAGCAAGCTAGTTAATGATTCAAAAAGCCGGGTCGTTACACTTACTAAGCCTTTACTTATTTGAAGTTAATTCATGTTGTAAATATAGAAAAAGGTAAGATGTAACATTTGAAGGAGCTTGAAGTGGAAGTGGGACAATGTGTGATATGAAAATGGGAGGAACAATCATTGGATGGACATTTTTAATTTCAAATAAAGTTTTGAAACTTTAGTTCATTATTATTTGATTGGATGATTCATATGAACTTAAATTTTATTTTATGAAATGGGTGTTTTTAAAATATATACTTTAATTATGAAGATTTTTTGATATAATTTTTAAAATAAAAAAAATTCTAGAGTTTTCAAAAATTATCTAAATATAATTTTTCGATAAGTCAAAATTTTTATTTCATTCTTAATATTTTCTGCAATTTTACAAGAGATGAATAATTAAAAGAGAAGTCAACTATAACGGTTTATAAGAGGTCATTACAGGGAGATAAATGTTTTGTCAGATAAAAAGCTTGCATTTTCTGGTTTGCAATGATTGTTCAATGATTCCAAGAGATACCGCAGTGTTGGAGGTGAAATATTATGCGCTTGGAAAATTCTGGATATTCATTTTTTTGTGTGTAGTTCCAAATACGTATTGAGATTTCATGCAGAAAATGGTTTATTACATAATCAAGTTTGTGTAGGAACTCTGGGTTTCTTTTGGAATGTTTGGAAAGAGAACGTAACGAAGATTTTCGACTATCTTGGGCATCTTGAGAGTGATGAAGTATACGGGCAGTTTTGCTTGAACTATTTGGGTGTGAGTGTGATTAACAATTGTGAAAATAACAAACCGTCTACCTTCTGCTTAACGCTGATGCCTACTAGGTTAAACCTATTAGTGACCACAATCTGCAAAGGAAAGGGAGACTAGTTAGTTGTAAACCGAAACAGTTTGCTCATGCCGCTCGATGCTATTGGAGTTCAACAATGCTTTCTGTCGGAAGAACAGTGTTAGAAAAGCTCAAAGCTGTCCATGAGTTTTTTCAAGAGAACTCTTTACCCCTCGAATGCCAAGCTCTCTCACTTGTTCATATGTATGGTGTTGCGAAGTCTTTATAGAGTCCAAGGATTTTCTCCACAAGGACCATGATAAGGTACTTCATGGCTACCTTGACCTTGCGGTGGATGACTTCATGGGAAACATAGTTTCATTGAAATGAATAAAGCCATTGACATCGCAGATGACAAACCAGAAGGAGACCGAGGACTTCAAGGATTTAGTCGAAGATTGAATTAGTAAAGCCATTGAGAATTTAAGAGCACTCTATGAGATCTCAAAAGAGAAACTCTTTGTCGTTCCGTTACCAAGCTATTCCCGTTGTTCATATGTCTGGCGTTGCAAAATCTCTCAGAGAGTCAAAGATTTTTCTCGACCATGATAAGGTACTTTTTCGCTACCATCATCTACCTATAGATAACTTCCTTGGGAACATATTTCTCCTAGATTGGAAAAAGCCATGGACAACACAGATAACTATCCTGAAGGAGACAGTCGAGTTCAAGAATTTAGTCGAAGGCGAAATCTATGAAACCATTTGCTCAAATAGTCATCTAACAGATGAAGAAATCAGAAAAGTGGTAATGACAGTTGTCAGGGGCTCTTAAAGGCTTTCTGGTGAATTAAAATGGAAAGTTTCTCTGAGGTTTGGAAGCAATCCATTTTGGAGATCACGTATTGAAAGTTTCGGGAATATAGGATCCGATTTTATTGATGTTTCTTCCGTTAAACGTTTCCATGAAGCTTTGAAACTCGCTTCTTATGCTAATTGTGTGGGCAAGCCTAACTATATATCACTGGATTGCTTCATTTATCTTGTCGAGTACCTTCTGAAATTGATTTTCTATTTGAAAGGGCGTTTTTTCTCAGCAAAATCATGTTTTCTTGAATGGTTCATCAGCTGAGAATGGAATGAGAATTCCATACTCAAATTTGGAGCTGATTGGCAAGAGCAGTTTAGTTGCACCCTCGATATCATTGCAGGCATGGTTGCTGAGCTTCTCTATAATGAAAAAGATGTCATTACGTGGATGAAAAATTTTAAGCTCGAATCAGAGTCCCATCCAATGCTAGTGTCGCGACTGTTTGTTGCTCTTTGTTCACTCTGTGTGAACTCCAAGAAGTACTACGATTTACTCTTCGAATTGCTGGATAGGGCAGAGATCACTTCCAAGCTACCACCAGAATTCTATGGTATCATTCAGGAACTGAAACCAGGAGATTTGACTGACAACATTTATGTTCTTGGTGAAGCTCTCCCTAAAATTGGCAATCCTCTTGCGATAGTGAGTTCAGGAAAATGTTGCATTGAATCCGACATCCCGGATGCCATCTGTAACGACTCCTCACGAACCGTTACAATTGACTTCTCATTTAATCATTCATCTCTTATAAAATTGCAAAAAATAATAAGTTTGAAATAAAAATCTTTACATAATGGAAAACTTTACCCAAATAATTTTAGGAAACTTTAGATTTTTTTTTTTTTTTACACTATATCAAAATAACATTCATAATTAATATATACATATATTTTTTAAAAATCCAATTCATGAAATAAAATTTAAGTCCATATAAAACATCCAATCAAATAATAATAAATTAAAGTCTCAAAACTTTATTTGAAATAAAAAAAAAATGTCCATCTCATGATCGTTCCTCCCGTTTTCCTATCACATATCGTCCCACTATCCACTTCAAGCTCTCCAACCCTACATCTTACCCTTTCCTTTATTTGCAACATGAATTAACTTATGTAAGCAAGAGCTTAGTAAGACACTTAAATCTCACAAATGTAAATAAACAATTTTCTTTTATTATTATAAATGTAAACATCATTTAAAAACTATTTAACTTTTAAAACCGTCATATATTGGGTCCGGCGTTGTACCATCATAACGCGCTAGTCATTGAAGGGTTGGGGTAGCAAATCCCAAACCAACAGTGACAAAAGTTCGCTCACCGGACAACATCATCATCATCATCATTATCATCAAGAGTGCACAACGCCATTTTAAAACATAAAATTCATATACATACCATATATATACTTTTCATCAAAACGTCATCATAGGAGAAATATTATTTAAGAACATCATAACATCGTCATCAATATCAAAATATATACGTCTCACATTTTTATTCATGTTGCAGGTGAGAGTGTACTTACATAAACGCCTTACTTATCCTTTTCAAATTTTTCGATAGTGACGCGCGATTGAGGTCTCGAGTACTCGCCTTTAGAACCGTTCATGCCATGAGTAATAAATATAATAAAATGAACAAAAGCACATAATAATTCATCAAACACATCCATCATATCATGGCAGTGCCTAAAGGCCTATTTTATCATTCAATAACATCACAACACAAAAATTGAACAATTTCATGAAATTTTAAATCTTGACAGAATCTGCTAGTCAGACTTTTGTCCCTTCAAAAATTCATAAAAATTCATACAGAGCCCCAAATGATCTAAAACCAATTTTAAACGAAATTAGACATCCAGATCTTTCTAGTGGTACCTAATTTGTAACAAATGAAGACCATTTGGACCCTCAACAATAGTTTTGAATTTGATTTCTAAAGTTTTACCGAAACTGGCAGCCGAACCTCTGCCTATTTGAAAAATCACAAAAATTCACATATATCTCCAAATGATCTAAAACTGATTCCAAATAAAAATAGATATCTAGATTTTTCTAACAATATCAAATTTATTGAAAATAGAGACTGTTTGGATCCTCAAAAACAGTTTTGAAAACAGACCGCTAAAATTATATAGAATCTGGCAGCCAGATCTCTGTCTCTTTGAAAAATCATAAAAATTCACATATATCTTCAAATGATCTGAAACTAATTTAAAATGAAAATAGACATCTAGATCTTTCCAACGATACCAAATTTGTTAAAAATGGAGGCTGTTTGTATCCTTAAAAGCAGTTTCGAAAACTTATCATAAAATCTAGAAATTCTAATAGCAGTGGTCAAATCCGAAAATCATTAAAATATATATATATATATAATTATCATCACAATGTATATAATCCATACACACACACATACGAAACAGGCCCAAGACATGTTTCTAACACATAAAATTATTCAATCACCGTACCAATGAAATCATAAATCAAGAAATCAAAAACCCTTATTTCATCTTGTTCACAAAATCAACCATATCGCCATTTTTTCGATCATCATTCGATGAATATTTCTCATCCTCTCCTCAAACTCACATGAAGACACTCATCAAGAAAATCATCCAATCCTCAAAGAATCCCAAACAAAATAAATAACAAAAATCATTCTCATCATCAAACAATACCGAAACATACCTTGAAATTCTTTGATTTTCGGTTTGGAAGAATTTGGAGGTTTGGCATATATTTTTTTTTTTCTGTTTGTGCGTGAAAATAATAGAGAGAGAGAGGAAGAGGAATAGAGATGCAAAGAGTGAATGTTTAAATAAAACAATTGCAGACTTTTTGATTTAAATTGGAAATCAATTGAAGGGTAATTGATTGGAATAATGAGACCAATTAAGGACTGTCATCAAAGGTTAATATTGAGCAAGGATAACTGATGGGTTAACGAGAAAGTTGGATGTCAATTAATAGGATGAAGGTTTCCCTTTTCTTTCCACGTTTTTTTTTTCGCTGCAATTACCTTCCCCTTTTTTTTTTTTTTTTTTTTTTACCGTGCATACCACATATAAACACACACACACGTATATAAGCATATAATGTTATATATATATTTGACTAATCAAATAACTTAATATGTATATGTTATATATATATAAAGGCATATATATACAGTACAATCTGTATATATATATATATAATAAAATATACTTACATATAGTATATACATATAAACATATAATATAACCGTATAGCAAAATATGGTGTATATATTATATGCTTTATATAACTTACAAAAAAATAAATGCAACAATTTCTTTATTATATATATATTTAAGTCATCACACAAAATTATCAAATTATCATAAAAATTTCATCAATTTGGCATGAACTTTGTCCTAGCATATCGAGTCATCGTCGTGTTACTTGTGAAAAATAACTCAACATAACATTAGAATTAAGAAATTACTATCTCATCACACTATCTGTGTTAATTCTAATGTTAATTTCCTTATATTATTGTTAGTTAGCATTTAAAGCATTACACCATCTTTGTAGACCTGGAAGTACACAAAGAGAGAAGTTGATTGGCTTATCGTTTGAGTAATGTTGAGGCATTGTTTCAATACTAGTTGTAAGTTCAAGCAACTTTTCTTGTTTCCTTATATATCCACATATATATATGTGTATATATATGTGTGTGTAGTTGATTTTTTAATTTCGATCTTCGAGATATTTACCCCCATGCGATGTATAGTTCTCACTCTTGATACAATTCTTATTTCTCAGGTATTGTAACGGATAGGAAAGGCTTGCCTACAACTGATGACAAGTTACCTCCAATGGCCGAAAGTGAGGGCATGAAGTTCCAATCAAGCATGAGAGTGCTTGCTAATGTCCTGAGTTTGCGCCCTTTGTCTTTTAAGAATGGTACTTTGTATTAGCAATGAACATGTTCAGTTTTGGAATTTGATTTACCGCATACCGCTGGAGTAGTTTAATGTTAATGGATCGCCATTGAAGAACTAGAAGGTTAGCGAATATATGCCATCGGCATGCAAGAAGGATTTTCTAACCTATTTCTGCACGAAAATTCTCATAGCTTGGCATAGCTTGTCATGACTCATGAGTGATGTTCGAGGGTGAGATTCAAGAAACGAGAAGGGTGATTTCTTATTGTCGCGGGTCTTGTGTATTTGAGATTCACGCATTTGTCCTTTGTGCAAATGTATCCAGGCAAATGATTTTTATTTTCCCCCTTTTGCCAATAAGAGATTTAGCAAATGAATATGCACAAAGTATATTCAAATACAATCCTCAATTTTTTTAAAAAAATACACACACACACACACACTCTCTAATATAGGCGTGATGATATTTCTAATGAGATACAAGGTTGAGTCATACGAACACAAACAAATGGAAATACAATAGTAATTTGATCAAACGATTCAAATTCAAACTACAAGGGATGCTTTAAACCAAAAGTAGAAGTTAACTCGAGGATCAAAACACACTTTGAATCCATAGAATATATTGAGGTTCATAACTCGTTGCTAAAAGGGCGAAAGAAAAAGAATGCTATTCATACATAAGTTTTATGTTGTTTTAGTAATGGAACCTCACTCGACGAAATGAAGGAAAATCATGCTCTTTCTCGACTATAAACGGTTCATCACTAAAGGTCCTCTTCCTTGCTCTCTTGGGGTATTTCTTTGCAGTGTGTTTATCACTCTTATATTTTCTTTGTTGGGAATCATGCGAAATATGTGACTTAATTACCGGTGGATTGACAAGAGGCTTAATTCTTTGCATCTCGAGATCAGGTTGAAAATTGTAAGGCAGTTTTCTCTCATCCATTTTTCTGAAGGTAATTGAAATCCTGCAGCACACAGAGTACTTAAACCAAGTTAGTCTCTTAAATAGGAGTCTTCCTTTATCACATCATAATCCTGATTACACGTTTGATAATACAGTGTACAACAACGTGCTAAACGATACATGGGAGGAAAATCATTGAGAGCCAAGGCATTATGAAAATGAGCACCTTTTTTGCGAGACAGCAGAGATGCAATGCTTGGCGATATCAGCTCCATTGCCATTACACATTAGCACCGAACTGCAAAAAAAGACAACACAACGAAAGGAAATTTACATAAATATACGTTGTGTTTTAGGTTTAGTCAGAAAGTAGACCATCTATTATCAGGATATTTCAAGCATGCATAAAATTAATACCCTGCTCTAAGTACTTTCTACCTTCACAGTGACTACTTTGTATTTGACAAAGGAAAAGTGCAACCTAGAGAAGCGACCTCTACATGCTTCCCCCGCTTTTTATTAACTTAGCTATTAGAGGTTTTGACTTGAGCATCTTCGGACATACTTGTCAGTAATCTAATTTCTCTAGTACAAGGACAAGAGATGAGCCCATAGTCAAGAAAAAGAACAACAGATTTCAGAAGCTCTTTTCTTTTTCTCCAGTCTAATTTTGCTATTATTTTCAATTAACTACTATTTCTATAGTAAATGCTAATAAATTATAGTTAACTAACAGTACATATCCTTAATTTTAGTTTCTAAGAGAAGCATTAGTGTCCTGCAAAATATCTCCACACTGAGTGATATTTTGTTCGCCGTAAAGTTACGAGCTTCTCTTCAATTTATATTTTAGTCTTATCTGAGTACCTGTGGTAGTCTGATAGAACATAATATTTGAAAAGTATAGTTACTTAAAAGGCTCTTCTTATTCAAATGCATCTATATCAGTTCCGAACTACGTATCAACTCAAAATAATCTCCAAATATCACTGCCCAACAAGTAATCTGATTTAGGAGGATTTAATGATACAACAAGCTAACTAAAAGTACTGGAAAAATAAACACCAACAAAATGATAAAATTGTTCGTTTGGGAAGAGATTTGCAGCAGTACAATATGTAAAGCAGCTAATCGAATGTGAAAAAATCAGATAGAAAGATATGAAAACAAAAAAGCGTACCCAGTCGGCAACCAGACTGTGGCAGGCCCTTCAAACACCCCTGCAGCCACGATTTTTAGAATTGAACCGAAGAGTATATTGCAATTCGATAATAATGATACAGTGCAGAAAGGTCTGAGAAAGTCGTGGTGGTCAATATGAGGAGGAATGCAATCTCCTTCCTCGTATATATTCACAATGCAGCTGTCAGGGATGCATCTTCGAGGCAAGACGCCCCACCTGACCATTCTCTCTATCATTTGTTTGAACAATGGAGGTAAGGGCTCAACTTCGGCTTCTCTAATGATACCCGGGGGGTTCCCATACTTGTCCTGTGAGGTTTTGTGGAAGAGACCATAATTTGGCGAAGAAAACAATAGATGAAGACGTTATACATTTGGACTCATTAGAAACATGATAATAATGGAAAAAGAAAGAGAAACCAAACAAATAGCTACCGTCGCATAATTGTAGCAGCAACCAAATTGTATTGTGACACGGCCCTTGCCCCGCATCCACTTTTTAGGTTCCGAATACGTTCTCCCTGAAAATTATAATAATCAAAATGACATAAGACGAGCATGTGATTTCATTTCTCGGATTAGCATTCTGTCAAAATGAAAAAGACAGGTAAGATCGAGTTGCAATCAGAGAAAAACAATTGCAACTCGCGAAGTCAAAACATAACTCAGAGAGACAAAAAACCAAAATAGTAAAGAAATCAGAAGGAACAATAACTAAAACCATTCCAATTATTTGTTTTCATTTTTTAATATACCTTTAAGCTGCTGCTTCTTTCCCATATCCTGCAACTTGTACACAAATTCAACAATCCCTTTTTGCTCTTCAACACTGAAGACCTGTGTGTAAAGCTTTAACCCTTCGAGAATATTTGTAAGTTTTCCATCTATTCTCTCAATGCAGCGAAAGTCATCCTTCCTGCCCATTTGAGAAACTCGATTCTTCTCTTGCTCTAACGAAAGCCCGTCATCAACCAAAGAGGAATCTCCTCCGACTTCATCGTCAAGAAGTACTTCGGAACCTGAATGCTCAACCAAATTGCTTTTATTGTTTGATGATGCAGGCATAGACGATCCAGGGTACTCTTTCCTCGCAGTGTTTATAAGTTCAGGTGCCCCAATAGAATATTGGGGACTTCCGTTTTGCTGGTTAGTCCTCTTGCTATTCTCACAGGACCATGATGCTTCAGCGCACCCTTTGGAACCATCACCACCAGCTTTTTCTGCATCAATAATCAAAAAGGAGATTAAGACATTTGGATTAGGAATAGTTTACTAATCAAATATCGGATATCCGGATTCATAGAACAGAAAAAACTAGCCACTATGTGGATCTAATGACAGAAATCAGAGGAAAAAGGCGAGAAATAAAATATACTCTATATTATTTTAAAGAAAAAACGAAAACAAAATCAAAAGGCAAAGATCAGGCCAGACCGGGAAGTAGACAATTTCGAAGCAAGAACGGGGGCTGTATTTTAAGAGAGCAATCAATCCTAGTTTTCACTTTTTAAGCACATATAAGGCAAGGCCATTATGCTCACAAAATAAACGGGGCAAAACGAAACGACTACTCTCTCCGGAGCAATAAAACAAAATGCTCAAATCTTAGAACAGAGAAAAGATCTTTCTGTAAGAAATTGGAAAAATCCAAAAAGGAAAGACTTAACACCATTTCATGCTTGAGGTCTTTATCTCGAAGACTTTTGCTGCGTCGATAAGCTACATCTACAAGACTGTGAAACTCTAAATGATATGCCATTTTTGTTAGTCGTTTCAATTTTATCCGATGCGTGATCGTAACAACGTATATAAGTCTCGTGATTCAGGCAATTCCAATCTTGGGACTGTGATTGACAATGAGCAAAGCCAAAATCAAGAACAACTAAGAAGAAGCAACGTTTCCGAATATAGTTTTTACCAAACAGGAGTTTTGGTTCACTATAAAACAAACATTGACTCGTTGCTTCTTCTAAAGTTGGCACATGCGGGTTATAATCATCAATTCGACTTCAAAACAATTCTCTAAAATTGCACATTGTTACTTGTTAACAAAGCAATTCATTCTAAAGGGAAAAATTAAAAGCACATAAAAAAATAAAAAAAAAATAGAGAAAAAGAATCTAGTAAAGCAGAGAATAAAAGCAATAGCAACAACAGAGGAAACCTTCAAAATCCAAAACCACGTTTTTCACATGTCTCTTTTTTATTTTCCTACTCGCCGGAAAAAAAATAATAATAATAATCCCCTCGAAATGAATATCAGAGGCCCAAAAAAAAAAAAAACATACACTTCTGCTCCATTTTAAATTTGAGTACCAAACTCTGTAATACATGTACATGAACCTCTAAGCTCCCATTCGGATCATAAATTTGGAAAATAAATTTAAACCGTAAACTCAAATTTTTATAAAAGAAAACACGGTGGAAAACTTTTTAAATCATGTTAAAAAGAAAAAAAGAAAAAAAAGAGTCCCAAAACAATAATACCAAAAGGGTTATAATTTCCACATGAGTATCATTAAGCACCGTTTAACAAGATTCAAAATGAACCAAAAAAAATCAATTTTGATGAAATCCGATTATTGTTTCTGGATTTGAAGAATTATTTTCCTTTGGTAATAAACTAGCATGATAATTAGCCAGTTATTTAGGCTTTATTTAGAAGATTTATTTAATTTAAACGTGATTGCATATCTGTATATTTGATTACTAATTAGCTTTTTAGTTTTCCAATTATTAGTTTCCTGATGTTCTTGCATAATTAATTCCCTAAGACTAAGATAATTTGATCTGTGTACCTATAAATTATACCTTTATTGATGATGAATAATAAGAAAAGAAAAATGTAGCCTTATTTTCTGTTTCATCCTCACCATTGCAGAAAAAGAAAAGCAGGAAAGGAAAGAAGGAGGTGAAATTGGAACAATACCAGAGAGGAAAAGGTTGCGAGCACGTTTCTCGAAAAGGGAATGGCAGTCGGGGCAGAAGCCGTCGGAAAGAAGCTGCAGAAGTTGGTGATTCTCCAAATTCCTCAGCATGCTCATGCGGCCACTCACGCCTCTGGACTTGGTCTGCAGCTTCTTCCTGCAATGCCTGCTCTCATTCGTCATAATCTACCGAAGAGGAGAGAGAAAGAGGTAGAGAGAGAAAGTGAGACAGAGTCTCAGCTCAGGTCAGCTCCGGTGAGGAAGGCATCTCCAGCAGAGGCAATGACAGAGAGAATTTAGTAAAGACAGATCATATCAGGATATAGAAGAAGACTTGTACATACATATTTATATATGTATATGGAAGATTTTTCATACCACCAGTAGCAACAACGTTGACGTTGACTTGGCTCTTTCTGTGCTTGACTTGGCATTGGAGACACAGAACATTCGAGGACGGTTAATAAAAGGATTACTTTTTTTTTTTTTTGGGTAAATAAAATTAAGGATTACTTTACTATTATAAATACTGTATCTTAAAAGTTTATCAACCATCCATACTAGGATTTTGCATGTTATTAAAATTGAACCTCTAACCCTTTTTTTTTTTTAACTCATATAATTACTATTGGTTTGACCTCAAAAAAGAAGCTAATTACTATTTGTTACCCAACTTTATGTATAACTTATTAAATATCATCGTACATATGTGATCAAAAAAATCATCACCACTATATTAGTCAGATATATAGAAAATTCACTTTGTGAAAGATTTATATATCATACGGGGAATATCCACTTCTCCAAAATTATCTGAGTATATTAACATTTACCTTTACAACCCATTTTTTTAATCAAAAAAAATATTTTTTTTAAGTCTTCTTTTCTCTGTCACATTTTCAATTCAATATGGGGATTCAAATTTTATACTTTATGTGTGAAATCATAATTAAGCTATCTTTATTATTTCAAAAATATTTTTTTGATTAATGACAATATTTTAAATAGCTTTGTATGTGAAATTTTGTATTTTGTCATTAAAAAGAAAAAAGAAAATGTGTATTTTATCGTGTCCTTTGGCACAAATCTGCTTAAGCTATAAAAACTATGAAACAATTATAACGATCTAATGAAAAAAAAATAACAACAAAATGATTTTTCTTTTTTCACAATTTGGGGAATGGAAACTAAACTTCCATTTGGTTCTCCCAAAAAACAACTTTTATTTTTTAAACATATTTTTAAGGAACTCAAAAAAAATTATAAAATTCAAAAGGAAGTGTCTACAAAATTATTTATAAATGTCTCAAAAGAAAGAAGAAAATGGGTTATTACAAATATTCTATTTATAAAAAAAATAATAAAAGAACTCTCAAAAATGAACCCAATTCTACTAGTTGGATTAAGAGAAATAGAACTATATGAATTGAGTGAAAACAAAAAAGAAAAAAAATTGATAATCGATAATGAAATAATTCATGAACCGTCCATTAACATTCAATCTACAAATTGGACAACTTTTTCATTAACAAAAAAAAAAATACAAGATTTAACTGATAGAACAAACACAATTATAAATCAAATACAAAAGATTTCAAAAGACAACAAAAAAGGATTTATAAGTCCACATATAAATATTAGTTCTAACAAAACGAGTTATGATTATAAAAGAGTGGAATAACCGAAAAAGATTTTGCGGCTATTAAAAAGAAGAAATATTAGACTAATATATAAATCAAATTATTTTATAAGATTTTTCATTGAAAGAATATATATTAATATCTTTTTATTTAATAGTAATATTCTTAGAATAAATAGACAACTTTATTTTCATTTTTTTGAATCAACATTAAAAAATATTTTAATAAATATAGCTCCTATAATGTCTATAATAACTATATTTATAATAATGAAATAAATCAAGAGAAATTTAATAAAACAAATCAAAATATAACGTAGTGTATTTCGACTATAAAAGAATCACTTTCTAATTCTAATATTAATAATAAGAACTTACAAACTTTTTGTGACTTATCTTATTTGTCACAAGCATATGTCTTTTACAAATTATCACAATGCCAGGTTTTTAACTTTTTGAATTTGTATAAGTTAATATTAAGATCTGTCTTTCAATACAATGGAGCATCATTTTTCTTAAGAATGAAAGAAAAAAACTATTTCTTTGGAACATAAAAAAAATATTGCATTTCGAAATAAGACATAAGAACCCCCTCAATTATGAAATAAATTAATAGAAAAATTGGTTTATTATCAAAATAATTTATCTCAGTGTAAATTAGTACCACAAAAAAAAAAAAGTAGAAATATCAAAATCAATACTCTATACCTCAAAATAACCATTTAAATTCATATGAAGAAAACCCATTAATTAACTTTACATCCAATGTGTATAATTAAAAACACTAAAAAAAAATCAGAGTAAAATTATTATTTAAATAGTTAAAATTAACATTTTTGTCTTTCCTTTTTTTTTTCGGTGAATACTATTTGAGTAATTTGACTCAATGTTGGTAAATCTATCCTAATCAATTATATTATAATTATTAAGAAAGAGAAGTTTCTTTGATGTTTCTTTGATATTTCGTAAGAAAGAGAGAATAAGTTTCCTTGATCTTTCTTTGAAATTTTGTAAGAGAATTTCTACTTGATTGATTAATTAAATTAAAAGGTGTCGTTTCTTTTTCAATGAGCGAGTCACAAGTCGCCTCCGCTCCTAGATATTTATTTTACAATTATTATTTCCACACCATCTCTTCGAAACTCTCGTCTACTCAATTACAACTTAGGAAGCATATGCAAGGCTCCACTCCTCTCAAATTTACATTTCCCACTTCTCCAAACAATTGACCGTCCGCCTTGTACGACGCTTCAATAAATGATGCTATGTGATATTATTTATTGAAAATTTATTGAAAATGCATTTGCTTTGAAGATTACCTTCTATTTTAGTATCTTTTTGTCCTTGCTTTTCATCTCGCCACGTAGTAGATCTTAAAGCTATCAAGTAACATTTTAAACAAAAAAAATTAATTTTTAAATAAATTTAATTTTTAAACTTAAAAAAATTTAAAAATTACTTTTTTATTATTTTTTATTTTTATTTTGTTTTGCTTTATTTTGTTTGTCTATTCCGTACGAGTCCTAAACCCTAAACCCGTCAAAAGGCAATTTTAAATAAAAAAAATTAATTAATTAATTTTTTATTTTTTTTTGTTTAGATTTGCTCTATTTGTCTATAATAACTTCAAAATTTACAATATTAATTCTCCTCCTAAATAGAGAATTAAATTGTAAATTTCACTATTAATAATATTTTTTTTATCGGTGACAAGAAAATATAAATATGATTTTACTCTCATTTTCTATTTTAATTGAGATTTTGTGAAAATATTATGTGTGAAAATTCATTATATAAATATAATGAATGAATAATCATAATTTTGTTATTTAAATAAGTGAATTTTATGTTATATCAAGATTTACTTACTAAATTAAATTTAGCAACTCTACTACAATCTCAAGAAAATAAAAGAAAAAAAAAAAGGAGGAGGTGGTTATGGGGAGTGGCCATGCACCCCCTACCCAATGGGTAATTACCCACTAGGCAAGGCAGCAGGCTTAAGCCCACTGCCAAAACTTAAAAAAAAAAAAAAAAAATTCAAGGGAAGGGGTGCCACTGGCCCATTGAGCCATACAGGCAGGCAGCTCACTACCTACCTGCTGCCAGTATACTGGCATTGATTCAAAAGAAATGTTTTTCTTTTCTTTTTTTTTTTTTTTTTTTTTTGTCCTTCAGAAAATAGGCTGTGCAAGAGGGGGGCTTTTGAAAATCCAAAATCCAAACCCCAAACAAGCAAAACAAAAATGAAAAGATAAAAAAGAAATAATGATTACAATGTAAGATGATATACTACTTAAATGACAATTCACTAAAACCACTTAAAAATACAAGAAAAACCACCAAAACAACCTCCTAACTTGTCCTCTTCAACTAAGCACGTTTTTGGAAAGATTAAAATCCATAAATTTCAATTTTTTAACCACAATAAGACTTGGTTATAAAATGGTTTTAAGGTAAACCAAAAATCACTTTTTTCTCTTTCATTAAAACCATACAATCAAGGAAAATTTCCTCTCTTCCTCCCTTTATTTTGGACAAAATTTGTAGCTAAGGAAAGCCAAAAATATACTTCATCTCCTTCCATTCATTCTCAAGATCATTTTTTTTCTAAGGAAGAAGAGCCATTCTAAGTGTTTTCTAAAGTAAAACCCTATATTTTTGCACTTATTTTCTAAAAGGAAAAATAATGTTTTAAAAATGTTTTTAAAGTGATGTTTTATTTCCATTCCAACATCCTACCTCAAGAATCCAAGAATGATTCAAAACCTTCAAGAGGAGCTAAGAACCCACTACTTTCTAAGACGTAAATGATTTGTAAACTAGTAGTTTACCAAGTTCTTAACAACTTTTCTTTCAAAAGATGCTCTTACAAATAGGAAAAATCTTGGCATAGTAAATAGTTAAAATATTGGTTTTCTATCTAGTGAGATAATGTATGTGGTGGCCATGATTTAGAATGACTAGAAAACATGATTTGTATATGGAATATGATGAAAAGTATGTTTATGTGATTTTTATGGTTATATGACATAAAATAAATATTGATGTATGAGAATAGGAGATTATGGCATGTTAATATGTTATGTCCTCGGCTTAATAGAAGCATGCATGATGAGGAAAATATTATGACATCACAAATAGACTAAAATAAAAATTAATAACCATAAAGTACCAAAAATAACTTTTTGATATAAATGTTAATAACTTGGAAAATGATATTTTGAGTGGGATTTTCATATTCATATAGAATAATAAAATATTACTCTTAACATAAGCCATAAGAAGAGCTCAAGTTTGATCAGAAATAAAAATGTCAAAATGATAATTTTACCCTCAAGGCGTAAAATCATAATTTCACCAGCCTAAAGACTTTATTTAAATCCGAAATTTTGCAATCTTGAATTGAGATTTAAAATAGACATTGTGTCAAATTTTGATGATAAATAGATAAGAAATGACCAAAATGCCTTTTAGGGGTCAAAACGTAAATATAGAAAATTTAGGATAAAAATGTAAATAATAAAAACTTGTTAAAAATGAATTATGATCCTATGAAAACACTTTATAAGGAAATTAAGTATAAGAAACATGAACCAAAAGGTATTGGGAACTAATTGGGGCTAAATAAAGACTAAAATACAAAAATAAATAAATAACGGGTCAAATTATAAAATCTACTTAAACTATAATTAAACAGCATTTTTGTCACCCTTAAAATATTATATTAAGCTAAATAAATACAAGAGATAATATGGTTTACGTTATAGTCAAATGTACGACTTTAAAACACATAAAAAATGGCATAAATATAATACTTTTATTTGATTGTGTTTAGAAATGTAATAAGTTACCAAAGCCATTTTGAGAGCTTAGGGTCACTGTAAACATTATTCTAAAACTCTAAGATAAGTTTTTAAAAGCCATCCAATAAGTCTAGATTATAAAGGGTTTGTCTAGTGGTAAAATTATAATTTTGCCAGACTAATATTTAAAATGGTAATTTGATGAGAAGAATGTTTTGGGCTGTAACTAGAGGTTTTGTGGACCTATATAACTACACGAGAGATTACTAAAAGCTAAGGTCAAAAAATTTAACAAGTTTAAACTTAAAAATGCTAGAATCACTAAAATAGGGACAAATTGGTAAATTAGTACCCGATGGCTCGGTAACAAGAAATGAACTCACCATTAGGCTTGCTGAGATTCCATTTAATTGTTGACTAAAACTTGATAAAGATAATAAAGTGTAATGCGCTGATAAATGCACAAAAACACATTTTTGTTCATATAATTTATTAGATAATTTATGTTTTAAATGTGTATTTCCATAATATTAATTCATAATATTTTATTTTAGAAATATTTAATATTTTATTTATTTTGACTGATTTTATTTTGTTTTCCTTTCCTCTTTTCTTTTTCCCTTTCTTTTCCTTTTTTTTTTTTTCTCTCCTTTCTTCCGCAGGCACAGCCATTGCTTGGCCTAAGCCCGCGCACAGCATTCCCTCCATGTGCGCCAGCTTAAGCCCGCAGGATCTCAGGCCTGCGTGATTCCAGGCCCGTGTTCTCAGCCAAGCAGCCAGCCCGTATTTGCAGCCCAGCTTCTCCCTCCGTTGCCGGTTCAGGCCCGCCATCCAAGCCGAGAACCTTTGGGCTGCGCGTCTCAAGACCAGGCGTGATTCCAACTGCCAGCCCAAGCCCGTGATCTAAGGCCACATTTCCAGCTCCAATTGGCAGCCTAGACACCCATCAGGCCCGCGTGAAAGCAGCCCGTGATTCCATCCATTAGCACTCCAGCACCAAGCCCAGCGCAAGTTTCGGGCCGAAACTCCAGCAGCAACTCTCAGCCCAAGCCCGCGTGACTTCAGCTCCTTCTCCAACTGCCTGCCCGTGATCTCAGGCCCGGAAACCAAGCTGCACGCGACTTCAGCTGGCCCAGCGCGAGTTTCGGGCCGTGTTTCCCAGTCAAGCCTCTCTCCACTCAGATTACTAGCCTGACAGCATGAATTTTTGGGCCAAAAATCTCTCTTTAGGTGATGGACATTGAGGCCTATAAAAAGGAGTTTGTGTAGCAAGCAGAGACTTTTTTTTTCATGAGATTTTTGGCTGAGTTTTTAGTGTTGATTTTTCTTTTTTCTTGCATTTTTCATCTCATATTTTCTTGTTAGAATTTTGTGAGATGGATTTCAAGCTAGGCTAAATTTCTCTTGGTGAAGCTAGAGATGAACTCATGTGTTGAGTTTTCCAATTGAGGTTTTGTTTGTTTGATTTTATAATGCGTATATATTTAAGTAAAATATTCTTCTCCCTTTTCTAATTTTCTTTGAATGCTAAATATTATGTGTCAAGTTTTTATATAGATTTAGTCATGCTCTTTCTATGTAAATTTTGTCATGTAATGTTCTATCACTAAAATTATTTTATAAATTGATCTTTTACTGCAATATTGTCAATTTGATATTTTGTCGATTTTAGATAATTTATAATAATAATTTTTTTGGTCCTAACATGAGAAGTCTAATTTATTTGAATACTTTTGTTGAATCAAAACTAAAATTGGAAAACAATACATATGAGGGATTCTTGATGCTTTACCACTTTTTTTTTATTATTGAATTTTTCGACATTTTAGATTATGTTGTCTTTGAATTTGTTTCAAAATCACAAAAATACATATTCTTCTTCTTTCTCTTGATTACTTATTTCTCTAACGCTTTTGTTCCGCTAATCTCTTCTTGTTTATTTTTATCACCTCCTCATGGGATCGACTGTCCTAATTGTGCGACAATCGACCACTTATTTTTGTACACATTTGGGCGTAATCGTGCGCCTTAACGGGTCCAAAACAATAATGAGGCAAAAACACTATTTGGAAATAGTTTAAACCAATTACAAGTAAATGGGTTACAATAGACCTAATAAGCCTACAACCTGCAAAGATAGCCCAATATGATGTTAGAAGACCATGGTTATCCATGGTCATCTAATGGACCCAAATTATGAATAAAGTGGAATTAAGTGAAATAATGGATAAGGAATTAAGTATTAAATAATTAACTCATTAATGGGTTAATAATTATTAATTTAAATTTAAATTTAATTAATTATTAATTAAGAAATTATTATGATAATTATCTAATTAATAATTTAGGATGTTATTCTTAAAAAAAAAACTTAGAAAAAAATTAATAATTAAATTGAAATTAATTATTAATTAAGAAAACGTATGTCTATAATCGAAAATAATTCAAAAACCTTACTCTAACTGTCGGATGTCAATTTAAAATTAGAACACCGCATCGACTTGAGGGTAGAACCGGAAACAATCTACGTAGATACACAGTTATGCGATTTTCAGTGAGTATAGACCCCACTTATAGTGTGGTTGTTTATATGACATGAATGATGTGAACTTGATATTTATTTTTAATGTTCTGATATGATGCCATAATGATGTGTTTATTTACACACTTTATGAAAGTATGTTATAATGACGTGTTTATTTATACGCTTTACTAAAGTATGTCATGATGATGTGTTTACATACACGCTTTATTGAACACGATATTCTTGTATGTTCACTATATGGCTTAATATTTAAGAAAGTGAAACTAATGACGTGTCATACCAATCTCTGACCAAATGAGAGGATATTCACCTTTGGCCCAGTGGGAGAAAATTATGATCAATGAAGTTAAGGTTATGACCTTGTGATGAGCACATCAAGGCTCAAATGAATTCTGAAGAACCAATTCAATTTCCAGTTGATCCGCTGATGAGAGCTCGAGCTAAAAGATTCAAAAAAGAGTTAACTAACTTAATCCAGAGAGTTCAACAGCAAGAAGAGAGTGTGTTCACTACTGATAGTGAATAAAAACTAATTTTACTCATCAAAGTTGATCCGGAAGAGTGCCAAGGCTAATGTAGACGTTTTAATTTTCCAATGCTGAAGTGGACGTTATTTTCCAACAAAGAATCAAGTCAATATTACATTTCCAAGAGTTTACAAGTTCAAAATTCAAAACAAGACCTGATCAATATTTGATTTCTTTATAATCTTATTTTTTAGTTTTAAGTTTTAATTTAAAATTTGAATTTAATTCTAAATTGTATTATTATTTTTTAGATAAATCTGATTCCTAGGTTTTTACGTATGTTTATCCTTAGGGGTAGATTAGGAATTTTACAAGTGTAATTTCGGTTATATAAGGCTGACTTTCAGTTTATGAAATTAAGTTTTTGATGTTTATTCATATTGTGAGTTATTCTTCTTGAGTTCTTAAAAAAACTTATCCGAATTTATCAAGGATTCCTTATGATGTTCAAATCAACTTATCAAAAGGACTTTCCATACCCGTTTATAGCGTCTTTACCATACCAAAGTTCATGCTTCGCTATGCAATGAGTCGCGGTTTCCATCAAACTTGAAAGATCTTGGGTTGTTGTTTCTAGATTTGGTATCGAGTTTCGTCACATTGTTGACGTGGTTCGAATCAGAGCCTAGGTTCCTTCGGTTTGCCTATCATTTTTTTGTTTTTATTTTTTTAAAATTCGTCCTAAAAAAAATTTCTGCTACATTAAAAATCTAGTTTTTTTTCCTTTAAATTCATGATATTAGTGTTTGATTCAGAGTCAAATTACTTGCTTTGAGATTGAGGTCTTATAGGATTTTGAAACCATTATCTGATTCTCATTAGGTTTACAAACAAAAAAAAAAAAAATTCAAAGACATAAACTTCTTATTCCTGCAATCATTTAAGTCATAAGATCCATAAATAAATAAATAAAGAATTTGAAAAATAAAGGATCTAGAAAAAAAATAAATATATCATCAGAATTCGTGACAAATTTGTGGGTTTAATCCTGTTTCTTACATCCTTTTCCTTTTTGCCATAACCCCATGTTTGAGTGTCAAAAAAATTCATTAGAATACGTGACAAATTTGATCCGTTTGGTTTTCTTCTCATATTGATTTACTATTTGAATACTTGTTATTCTTATTTGATTAGTTTTGAAAGAATTAAAAGAAGAATACGAGCGAAAAAAGGCAGAGTGTGTGAGTATATTAAAGGGTAGAAGCCAAATTAGATTGAGTGAAACACGAGTGGATTTGAGAGAATTATTCTTTAAGTGAAACATGAGAGGAAGTGTGGTGAGGTCCTTTTATTTTATTTTTTCATATTGTTCTAACCTTGTTTGCAGATTTCAATCATGTCGCAAAATTAATAAAAAAAAAACACAAACGAAGAGATTCCATAACCTGTGGATCCAAAACTACAAATACAAGCATTAATTGGGGAGATGAGATGGATAATGAGGGTGGAGTTAGAACATATACATGAGAGATTAGATAGGGTAGAAGAGGGAACACAACGGGGACAGCCACCGTTTGCTCCGAACGCCCTAAGGAGGAATAGGTTGCATCAAAAGGAAGTTAAGGAAGTTGGTGAGTTTGAAGGGGACGATTTAGAGGAGCAGTTTGATAGGATGTCCGTGGGCAGCCATAGGAGATATGGCCGGGATAGAGAAGTCAGGAACCGGGTGGATAACAACTTGAGAGGTATCAAGATGAAAAATTCATGCGTTTCAAGGAAAAAATGATCCCGAAGCATACCTCAATAGGGAAAAGAAGATGGAGTTGGTTTTCGAGTATCACAATTACTTCGAATTAAAGAAGGTAAAACTTGCTACGATCGAATTTACTGATTATGCTATTGTGTTGTGGGACAAGCTATGCATCAATAGGAGGCGGAAGGGAGAACGTCCTATTGAAACTTGGAATGAGATGAAGAGAGTGATGAGACGACGATTTGTACCAAGTCACTATTACTGGGATCTATACCTCAAGCTGTAAGGTCTCCATCAAGGTAATCGGAGTGTTAATGAGTATTATATGGAGATGGCTATGATTAGAGCCAACCTGGAGGAAGATCGGGAGGCGACAATGACAAGATTTTTGAATGGTTTAAACCGAGAGATTACTAATACAATCGAGATAAATCATTATGTGGAATTGGAGGATTTGGTGCATATGGCAATCAAGGTTGAGAGGCAACTCAAGAGAGGTGCTACACAACCAAAACCATTCCCATAAAATTCAAGCACAACACCTTGGAGGTTGAATTACCCAAAGAAAAAGGAAAACCCATCCACCTATAAGGCCAAACTTGAGCCCAAACTAGCCACCCCAACCACGGCCTCTCAAGGTAAATCAGCCTCTACTTTAACTCGTTTTAGTGAGATTGCGGGTTTGGTGAAGGAAAAATAATTCTTTTCCATATCTTATTTCAAGCATTACAAGTGGTATATATACAAGCGGATTGACTGATTCTTAGTGAGTAAATTACATATTCTAATGAGACAAATAAGGAAACAAAATACTAGCTAATCTGCCAGCTACCAAATCAGCCAGCTACCCGATCCTATTCTGCCAGAAATCAGATTCCTAAAGTCTAGGAATTCCATAATCTTTGACCCACAATCTTCGACATCCCCCCTCAAGTTGGTGCGTAAATGTTCATCATACCCAACTTGCTAGTGAGAAGCTCAAAGTTAGGCCTGAATAATCCTTTAGTAAAAATGTCGGCTATCTGCTGCGTTGTAGGAACAAATGGCAAACAAATAACTCCTCCTTCCAACTTTTCCTTTATGAAGTGTCGATCAATCTCAACGTGCTTTGTCCTATCATGCTGTACTAGGTTGTGAGCTATGCTGATAGCAGCCTTGTTGTCGCAGTACAACTTCATTGGACCTTCCGTTGGTTTACAAAGTTCATCAAGAATCCGTTTTAACCACAGCATCTCACAAACACCATGTGCCATGGCCCGGTACTCTGCTTCAGCGCTACTTCGGGCTACAACATTCTGCTTCTTGCTCTTCCATGTGACGAGGTTGCCCCATACAAAAGTGCAGTACCCTGATGTAGATCTTCTATCAGCAACTGAGCCTGCCCAGTCAGCATCTGTATAGGCTTCGATAGTTCTTTGCTCCCCTTTCTTGAAGAAAAGCCCCTTCCCCGGAGTGCTTTTTAGGTACCTCAGAATCCGATATACAGCTTCAAGATGTTCCTCATAGGGAGAGTGCATGAATTGGCTCACAACACTCACTGCAAATGCTATATCCGGTCTAGTATGGGATAAGTAGATTAACTTACCCACAAGTTTCTGGTACCTTGCCTTGTCAACTGGTGCCCCATCTGTAACATCTCCAAGCTTCTGGTTGGGGTCCATAGGAGTATCTGCAGGTCGGCAACCGCTCATGCCAGTTTCCTTAAGGAGATCCAGGACATATTTCCTCTGAGAAACAACCAGCCCTTTCTTTGAACGCGCAACTTCCATTCCTAGGAAATATCTCAATGCCCCCAAGTCTTTAATCTCGAATTCTAGAGCTAAAGATTTCTTAAGCCGTTCCAATTCTACCACATCGTCACCGGTAAGAATGATATCATCCACATATACTATTAAGACAGCAATCTTACCTTCCTTGGACCCTTTTATAAACATGGTATGATCACTCTGGGCCTGAACATATCTTTGGTTCTTCATGGAGCGAGTAAACTTATCAAACCACGCCCTAGGAGATTGCTTGAGTCCATATAGTGACTTCTTCAGCTTGCAGACCTTTGAGTTGAATCTCTCATCAAACCCTGAAGGTGAGTCCATGTAGACCTCCTCTTCCAAATCTCCATTCAAAAAGGCATTCTTTACATCTAGTTGATGGAGTGGCCAATCAAGGTTAACAGCAATCGATAATAGTACTCTGACTGTATTCAATTTGGCAACTGGAGCAAAGGTTTCGAGATAATCGATTCCATAAGTCTGGGTGAAGCCTTTAGCTACTAAGCGAGCCTTGTACCTCTCAATGGTTCCATCCGAATTGTACTTAACTGTGAAGACCCACTTGCAGCCCACCGTCTTCTTCCCCCTTGGCAAATCCACTACTTCCCATGTTTGATTCTTCTCAAGAGCCGCCATCTCCTCATCAATAGCATTCCTCCACTCTAGAACCTGCAAAGCCTCCTGTACATCTCTTGGAATTTCCACAGAGGAGAGTTGTGAAGTGAAAGCAAAGAAAGCAGGGGATAATTTATCATAGGAGACAAAATGAGGCATAGGATGTTTGGTGCAAGACCTCACACCCTTTCGACACGCAATGGGAATATCTAGATCATCAAAAGACTCGGTGGAGGAATTTTTACCAAAGAGTTCAGATACTTCAGGTTCTTTCCCTAGTTCGGACTCATGACTTTGAAGAGAGGCGGGGACTTTATCTTTTGAACGATAGTTTCTTCGGAAGTAGGTCTGCAACTTAGTACATGTTATGTCCCTGTCCCCTTTTTCTGTGGGGTTGTTTTTTTCAGATGGCACTAAGGATGGGGGAACCGTTTCTCCTATATTTTCTACACTTATTTGCCTTTCTTGTTCAGAATCCAAAACACTTGGATCAGATTTTTCAAAAAAATCAGTAGGATTTGACTCGTCAGGATCTAAAACTTGATTTTCAGTAATAGTGTCTCGTCGAGAGGTTTGAAAAGATGGAGTTTGAAAAAACGGTTCTTCTTGAATTTGAAAGACATCATCATCATTCGAATCTTCTCTTTCTCTCCCCCCCTGAAGATGAGTTCCAAAAAATGGTTGGTCTTCAAAAAAAGTGACATCCATGGTTATGAACATTTTCTTTGAGATAGGGTCAAAACACCTATACCCTTTCTGAGTTGGTGCATATCCCACAAAGACACAACGTGTGGCCCTAGGATCAAGTTTTCCTCTACTGTGATCATGGTTATGAACAAAAGCTGTGCACCCAAATATTTTGAGAGGAATGTCAGAAATAAGCCTAGTCGAAGGATAAATGTTTTGAAAAACACTTAACGGAGTTTTGAATTTTAGAATCCTAGAAGGCATTCGGTTAATCAAATATGTTGCTGTCAAAATTGCATGTCCCCAAAGATATTTAGAGACATTTTTTGAAAAAAGTAATGCTCTAGCCACTTCTAAAAGGTGTTTATTTTTTCTCTCAGCTACTCCGTTTTGTTGAGGTGTATCATTACATGAACTTTGGTGCACAATTCCTTTCTCGAGAAAAAAAGGTCCAAGAGTTTTATTAAAATACTCCTTACCATTATCACTCCTGAGAATTTGAATTTTTGTTTGAAATTGGGTGAGAACCATGGTGTAAAAATTTTGGAAGATACTTTTAACTTCGGATTTTTCTTTTAACAGGTAAACCCAACTCAATCGTGTATGATCATCTATAAATGTTACAAACCATTTTTTTCTTGAAGGAGTAACAATCCTAGAGGGACCCCAAACATCAGTGTGAATCAATACAAAAGGTTTTGTGGGTTTATAGGGTTGTAAAGAAAAAGAAGAACGATGATGCTTAGCCAATTCACAAAACTCACATTGCAAAGAAGAAGGATTTTTATTCTTAAACAAATTAGGTAACAAGTGTTTCAAATAATAGAAATTCGGATGACCTAATCTATAATGCCATAACATAATTTCCTTATTGGCACAAAAAGAAACAGAACCATAGCATGTACTTTGTACTGGCCTTTTTAATTTCGATCATTCTTCAAAAAAATAAAGTCCTCCACTTTCTCTAACACTGCCAATCGTCTTCCCCGAGGTCAGCTCCTGAAATTCACAATATAAAGGAAAGAAATTAACTTGACACTTAAGATCACTGGTTAATTTACTTATTGACAACAAATTGCAGGACAGACTAGGCACATGAAGAACTTTACGAAGAGTGGGTGAGGGAGAGATAACAATGGACCCTATTCCTGCTATGACTGACAATGACCCATCAGCAATTTTGATTTTTTTGTTTCCTGCACACGGGTTATAGGAATGAAACACATTCGAAGATCCAGTCATATGGTCAGTAGCACCTGAATCAATAATCCATGAACGATATGGATTTGAATTTTCGCAAGAAAGGGCTGCAATGAAATAGTTACCCTTTTTCGCCAAAGAACAAGAAGGATTTGAGAACTGTGGAGATTGGAAGAGCTTGTACAAGTGGCTGAGCTGTTCCTTTGTGAAGGAGTGCATCTCTGAGTTGACTGGTTGCCACTGAGAATCCTCGCCCACAGTTTGTAGTGCTCTGCCTTCTCCTCCGTTCTTCTTCTTCTGGTTTGGTGGCCTCCCATGGAGTTTCCAACAAGTCTCCTTGGTATGCCAATGTTTCTTACAATGATCACACCAAGGTTTTTTCTTCCGGTTCTCTTCCGAGTCTGGCCCTCGAGAAACCAAGGCTGAATTCTCAATGTCAGGACTATTCTTTGGTTCCTGCGTTTTGAGCATTACTCTACGCCTCGACTCCTCCCTTCTAACTTCAGAAAACACTTCTCGGATTGATGGTAATGGCTTTCGGCCAAGTATCCTGCCTCTCACTTCATCCAGTTCTTGATTGAGTCCGGCTAGGAAGACATACACACGGTCATTCTCCTCCCTCTTTTTATAACGAACACTGTCCTTCTGGCAGTCCCATTCGTCCTCATAACAAAGGTCTAACTCCTGCCATAACGTTACAAGTTCGTTGTAATATGACGTCACATCTCGATCTCCTTGTTTTGCCTTCCAAAGTCTGGTTTTCAGGTCAAAAATCTGAGACGAGTTCTCCACATCCGAATACATATCTCGAACTGCTTCCCATACATCTCTTGCTGTCGGTAGGAATAGGTGGGGCTTTCCTATGGCAGGTTCCTTAGAATTGATTAGCCATGCAATTATGAGAGAGTTTTCTGAGCGCCATACCTTCAAACTTGGGTCATCAGCGGCTGGTCGTGGGATTTCTCCGGTCAAATGTCCAAGTTTTCCTCTGCCATCAATCGCGAGTCTGACCGATTGAGCCCACCCGAGGTAATTGCTCCCATTTAGTTTATGAATAGTCAACTGCAAAGACAGGTTTGGGCTGGAATTTTCCATGCTGCTGATCTGAGGGATGCCGGTCTGATGGGTGTTGGCTGGTTGGGGTTGACGGGTTGGTTGGGGTTGGAGTGTTTCTGAGGATGACGTTGAATAGATATCTGTTTGGGGGGTTTTTTTCTGAGAGCCAGTCATTGCTGCCCGAAAATCCATGGGAGGTTTTTAACCTTGCTCTGATACCATGCGGGTTTGGTGAAGGAAAAATAATTCTTTTCCATATCTTATTTCAAGCATTACAAGTGGTATATATACAAGCGGATTGACTGATTCTTAGGGAGTAAATTACATATTCTAATGAGACAAATAAGGAAACAAAATACTAGCTAATCTGCCAGCTACCAAATCAGCCAGCTACCCGATCCTATTCTGCCAGAAATTAGATTCCTGAAGTCTAGGAATTCCACAATCTTTGACCCACAATCTTCAACAGAGATTAAATGCTTTAAATGTTAAGGGAGAAGGCATATAGCTAAGCAATCTCCAAACAAGCAAATTATGGTGATCCGAGAACGTGGTGAAATTGAATCCAAGGATGAAGCTGATCTAGATGATATGCCACATTTGGAGGATGCCCCCATAGTAGATGAGGAGTTCGGGGCAAATCGTGGTGAGATGCTTGGACTAGTCACACGATGAACTTTAAGTTCGCAAGCTAAAGAAACGGAAGAAGAAGAACAGGGAGAAAACATATTTCACACTCGTTGCCGTGTGAAAGACAAGGTATGTAGTGTTATTATCGATGGCAGTAGTTGCACTAATGTTGCTAGTACTTCCATGATTGAAAAGCTAGGGCTTACAACACTTAGGCACCTTCGTCCATACAAGCTACAATAGTTGAACAGTAGTAGTAAAGTAAGGGTTATGAAGTAGGTTGTTGTACCGTTTCGAATCGGTAAATATGAGGATGAGGTATTGTGCGATGTGGTACTAATGTAGGATGGACATCTTCTCTTAGGAAGACCGTGGCAATGCAGCATGACGGCTTCATTAACAAATACTCATTCACATGCAATCAACAGACAATCACTCTAGTTTCGATGACACCAAAACAAGTCTATGACGATCAAGTGAGGTTGCAAAAATTGAGTGAACAAAATAAATCGGAAGATCAAAAGCACTTGAGTGAAAAGAGGAGTAAGGACGTACATAGTGAGAGTGAGGAGAAAGAAAGATCTGCGGCCAAAGAGAGAAAAAGATAGAGCAATGTCAAATCTAGTGAGGAAGAAAAGAAGGAGAAGAGTTCAGCCAAGGAGGTAAAAACAGAGATAAAACAAAGAAATTTTTATGCAACAACAAGTGAGGTTAAGCGAGTGTTGATTTCAAAATGGTCGATGACTGTACTCATGTACAAGGAGGCTCTTTTAAACACTGACCGACTTGACTCTTTATTGCCTTGTGTTGTTGTTTCGCTTTTGCAGGAGTTCAAGGATGTGTTCCCTGAGGAGGTACCACATGGTTTACCACCTATTCGAGGGATTGAACATCAAATCAACTTTGTATCTGGTGTATCAATTCTAAACCGACCAGCATATAGGAGTAACCTGGAGGAGACTAAGAAGCTTCAAAGGCAAGTCGAAGAATTGTTGGAGAAAGGGTATGTAAGAGAAAGCATGAGTCCTTGCGCAATTCCAGTAATTCTAGTGTCTAAGAAGGATGGGACAGGAAGAATATGTGTTGATTGTAGAGCCATCAATAATATAACAGTAAAGTATCGACACCCTATCCCTCGCTTAGACGATATGTTGAATGAGCTGCATGGTTCTTGTGTGTTTTCTAAGATTGATGTTAAGAGTGGGTATCATCAAATACGAATGGAAGAAGGAGACAAATGGAAGATAGCGTTTAAAACTAAATATGGATTGTATGAGTGGTTGATCATGCTGTTTGGATTAACTAATGCACCTAATACTTTCATGCGCCTAATGAATCATGTCTTGCATCCTTTCATTTGTAAATTTATTGTTGTTTATTTTGATGATATTTTAATTTATAGCAAGAGTTTGCATAATCATGTCTCACATTGGAATTTAGTTTTGGATATGCTTAGAAAGGAGTAGTTATATGCTAACATCAAAAAGTGTATTTTCTGCATCGATAAGCTTGTTTTCCTAGGTTTTATTGTGAGTACTGAAGATATTGAGGTTGATGAAAAGAAGATCAAAACCATCCAAGAGTGGCCAACCTCCTCTAGTATAGGTAATGTTAGAAGTTTTCATGGACCCGTTAGTTTTTACAAGAGGTTCATGAAAGATTTTAGTACCATTGTTGCACTACTTATTGAAGTTATCAAGAAGAACGTTGTATTCAAATGGGGTGAAGAACAAGAGAAAGCATTTCAACTTATTAAACACAAGCTTACTCACGCTCATTTACTTGCTTTACCTAACTTTTCTAAAACGTTCGAAATCGAATATGATGTTTCTAGTGTAGGTATAGGCGTGTTCTTATGCAAGATGGGAGACCACTTACGTACTTTAGCGAGAAGCTAAGCGGAGTTGCACTTAACTACCCCACTTAACTACCACTTACGTACTTTAGCGTGTTCTTATGCTGCCATGTCTCTAAATCTCGAACCAATACGTACAACTCTTTGTCATAAGCGAGGTTGCACTTAACTACCCCACTTATGACAAAGAGTTGTACGTATTGGTTCGAGATTTAGAGACATGTCAGCACTATTTGTGGCCAAAGGAGTTTATGGTTCGTATGGATCGTGAATCCTTAAAACATTTGAAAGGTCAACACAAGCTAAACAAGAGACATTCTCGATAGGTTGAGTTCATTGAAACTTTTCCTTATGTCATTCGGTATAAACAAGGTAAGGAAAATCTGGTTGCAGTTTCACGCACGTATGCCTTAATCTATACTATTGATGCTAAGTTTTATTTGATTTGAGCACATTAAAGAACTTTATCATGATGATCATGACTTTGGGGAGGTAAATATTGCTTGTGAAAAATTAGTTGACAATAAATTCTATAGGCATAAAATCTTCTTGTTTAGAGAGAATAAGTTATGTGTGTCTAATTGTTCGATGAGAGATTTGTTAGTTCGGGAATCCCATGGTGGAGGGTTAATGGGACACTTTGGAGTTGCTAAAACTCTAGCTATGTTGAAGGAGCACTTCTATTGGCAACACATGAAATGGGATGTAGAGAGAGTTTGCAGTAGATACATCACTCGTAGGCAAGCTAAATCGAGGGTTCAGTCGCATGGTCTTTACACACTCCTATCTATTCCTAGTTCACCTTGGATTAATATTTCAATGGATTTTGTTTTGGGTTTACCTAAGAGTAAGCGTGGAAGGGATTTAATCTTTATGGTTGTAGATTGCGGTATTCATCAAACTTGAAAGATCTTAGGTTGTTGTTTCCAGATTTGGTATCAAGTTTCGTCATATTGTTGGCATGGTTCGTGTCACCTTGGGTGATGACGAATTGGGTCACTCCTCGATCTTCCCTATTTAATGTCAAGTGCACCCCAGTACAAAAACAAGGGCCCATAAAATGTTGAATGAATATATAGATAATTACATAATCTGTCATATATTTTCATTTGTATGCATTTGTGGGATTGTACGTCTATGCTTACTGAGTTTATCTTACCCCTTTATGTTTCCCATTGTAGATAATTCAGGCAAGTTGCTTATGATATATTAAGCATTAATGGACAGGCGGTGCAGATGCATGATAGGTGAAAGTGTAATGGGTTCTATAGATGCCGCCTGCATTCTTGTATTCTGCGCATGTTTTTAAGGATTTGTTAAATGTTGTTTTGATGTTAGTACATTTTAATATTTATGTATGAAAGACTTAATTAGACATCGGTATAACTAAGTTTGAAATGTTATGTTAGTATGTTTTGTTTAAAACTAATTTTAATTACTATGATTTTAAAAAAATCACTTCTTCTGCAATCAAAGTTTTCAACAGAAAAAAATTTCCCCAAAATTTTGAGGAACTAAAAATGAATTAGTAACAATTTAAATAAGATGCAAGTAAGTAAATCTTTAAGTGACGGCCTGAGAGGTCGAGTCGTCACATTGTCTGTTCGGTACGCGCAAAACATGTGCATGTCAACTAATATTTAATAAAGGAAAATAAAATTTGAAACTGAAAATATTATTACAACCAAATAAAAATTGCATAATTGACAAAACAGATTAAATAACACTAACTTATGCTGCTACTATACCCATAATATATTGTTTGACTTCATTATGCCGTCTAATCATTACTATTTAGGTAATTTGTCAGTTTAGTCTATAATTATAAATGCTCCATTGCTTTAGTACTTGAATTTTTAATTTTGATAAATTAGTCTTTGAACTTTCGTTTTTTGATAGTTTTGATTCCTAACACAAGAATTTACAAATAAATTATGAAATTTAACTTATCCTTGTATGCTCCCCCTCTCTCTTTCTCTTTATATGTGTGGTTATGCTCGTCAGAGAATATGGCATGTTTTGTCATGAGCCGTAGTGGGGGGTGGGCTCATTGACGATGGGTGTGCGACTAGGGTTGACAACGAGATAGGACGTGACCAAGAAATGTTTTCTAGTCTTCATTCCTGTCCCCAAAACCATCCTCATCCATGTCCCCACCACAGAAGTAGGATTGAAGATGAGGATTCTCTATTGGGAGGCTTTTCCTATGCCCAACCCATTATTTATTTATTATAGCTATGCATTTCAAAAAAAAAAAAAAACTGATTATGCTTGATTAATATATATATATATATATATGATAATTGCACATTGATATTAATAATATCCTTGGGTACTCGATAAAGAGTCTATTATTCATTTTTAAATAAAACACTAATAATGTCTGAAGATAATCATTATAATATAATATATATATACACTTATTTATAAATATATAGATCACATATATATCGGGGCTGAGGTGGGGCAGAGTATTTTCCTCGTCCTTATCCTATTAATTTTTATGGATAAGATTTTATCATTATTCCCGTCTTCACCCCAACTTTGTCTCCCATCATCCTCGTGGGGTCTCATTCCCATGGAGAATGCTACCATCCCTGCGTGCGACAGGGGTGAGGGGTGACCAAATTGGCTTGGGCATACTAGATCCATCAAGCCAATGTAATGTGGATCCATCATGGGGGCTTACACGACAGTGATGCACGATGATGTGATGAGTTTGCAACAACTCAAGCTGATTTATGACAAAAGGGCTCGTGTGGCAGCAATTTGGGTTTGTGATGGAAGGGGCTCGTGTGGTAGTATTATAGAGACAATTCTGGAGGTATTGCAGAGAGGGTTTTTGTTTCTTTTTTTTTTTTCCACCATGTTTTTTATTTGATTTTTTTTAAGGTTAATTTAGTCAATAATATGAAAATTAAATATTTATTATTATTAGGAATAACAACAAGATGGATTCAAGGTAAGGTAGTTTTCTCGCGAATGCGCCCTTTGAAAAAAAAACACTCCCTATATCCACTCGACAACCTATTTAAGTTGGCCGTGATGAGATGGGTTTTTCCTATCATGAGTTTGGGATACTCGCAGAGTACCTTATTTATCCGATTATCAATTTTCATCATATAAAAAATTAAAAACTGAAAAATAAAACAATTTCTATATAAGAATTTTAAGGGAAAATAAAATAAAATAATATTATTTAATTTTTCATATATCAAATATGTTAAAATTCAATATTTAAATTTTTGTATTACTTTAGTGCTTAAAATATGTTATACTAATAAGTCCAGATCTATTGTCACATTTTTATATTTTGAAGGCTCTTCTCTCAATAAATTTTTGACAACTTATTACTTTGTATGAAGAATTTTTAATATTTAATATTTTTTATGTGGCTAAATTTTTAATTTCACATTACATGACATGACATAATATTATTGGGGAGACAATTAATAAGACAGAAAATCAATGACAACATATCTCGGTTTATATTAAATGGGATGGATAAACAAAAAATAGAGTAAGAGACTCCTAAATCCATTCATACCTTATAAACCATGATAAATTTTTAATCCATTACAATTCAAAGATCGGATTTTTCAAATCCTACTTTTTTTATTGCGAGTCCTTGTAGACTAATGAGTTAATCGGAATTACCGTCCTTCATTTTTAGTTTAATGTTTGGGTTTCACCCTTTTTTGCACCTTTTTGACGGATTCGGAGACCTATTAATTTATTATATATATATATTTATTTTTTATTTGTTTGTTTTGCCATCTGATTTTATTTATTTATTTTAATAGTTAACTAAGGACTTCTATCATGAGGTAAGCATTTTTATCTCATGGATGGGTAAAAAAAATATAGGGGGTGTATGGTAAATAAGTTTAGTTTAAAATTTTTAAGTTTTAATAGTAATTTTTATTGACTTTTTAAAAAAAGTAAAAGAAATTTTTGAAAAAAATAAAAAAATTTTGCAGAAAAAAATTAAAACAATACTATTTAACTTGAGTTCAACTTGTACGCAGTCAACAGATTCAAAACGATGGTTCTGTTCGAAACAAAAATGAACACAACTCCATTTGATTAAATCCCTCCCTACCGTCCTTAGAAAATAGAAAAAAATCCCTCATTTCTCTCTCTCCTCTCCCACAACCTCGCCGGTGCCAATGGCAGTTGCCGAAGCCCTGCCGTTGCCAGCGCAATCGCCATCACCGAAGCCATCGCCGTCCTCGTCCATCGTTGTCATCTTCCGTCGGAACTCACAGTCGACGGAGATCCATTGGGCGGCGAGAGGTGGGTTTCTAGGCTGGGCAGCATGTTTATTTATTTTTAAATAAAACAGGAAAGACGAAAAAGCTGCAGATGGCCATGGATCTCTGCTCCCTTAAAAATAAAAAAAATAAAAAAAAATTTCCTTTTCTTTTTTTTCTAAATCACAAATTTCACGAGTTAAGATATATCCGTTTTTTCAAGAACTCAAGTTGACATTTCAAGTATGATGAAGATTAATTCGAGTCCGATCTATCTACGAAATTGCGACCAAGAAGGCACAATTACCAGAACCAGCAACATCGCCACCCACTAGGAATGTTGCCCCTACAATGGCCGGTGGCTTTAAAGGGAATTTTCTTTTCTTTTACATTTTTTTTCCGCTTCTTTTCTAGAAATTTTCACATCCATGGTCGCCCTCAACGACGAACGAACAACCTGTATTAGCAAGATTTGGATTTTTTAGTATTATAAAAAATTATGGGGTAAGAATTTGCATTTTGATAAAATATAGGACTTGTTTTGTAATTATTTATGTTATGTGGAGTTTATGATTTGGTGTTAAAAAGACCACATGAACCTTTTCTGATATCTAATAACAACCTTTGGATTTTACCACATGAATGGGGAAACGTTAATGGGTGTCGTTGCAGAATTGGCCTAGTTAATTTGACCCCCAAAATTTATCTCCAAATACCTTGTTTCCCTACTGACGAGAGTGAGAAATGGAGGTCTCCGTACTTGGCCATGGCTTACAACTAGCTCTGCCTCGCCGCTTATCTCTCCCCTTCTCCTTAACTTCTTCTTCCTCTTCTTGTTTGTCTCGTTCCACCACAAGACCTAAAGATTCTCGACTCAGCTCTGCAATGTCCACTTCTCTCAAAGAACCGCAAGCTGAGCCGCCGCCCATCAATGGCGAAGTCCCAGCTCAGCCTCGGAAGCGTCATTCCAAGTCCTACTTGGCCAGACAATCCGCCATTCGTGAAGTTCAGAACTCCTCTGATTTCGGCTCTGCTCTTTCCAGGTCTCCTCATTGTCTTTCCTCTCCATTTGTTTGTCTTGGAAATTTATATGAACGCTGTACATTGTTCAACTTTCTCCCTGACCCATCACTTTAGATTGGGTTTTCATGTTGGGTTTTCTGATTTATAGTAAATAGTTTAAGTTAACCCCTGCTTTGATATTTCGAATGAAACCCAACTGAGGTTTTGTAATTAAAAAAAAAAAAAAAGTTTGAAATTTCAAACCACTTGAATTGGGTTATCTTTAAATTTTGAGTTATGTTTGAGCTTCAGCTGCAACCTTACTAGGGAACTTAAACTTTTATTTATTTGTTATTTTATTTGTTGTATTTATTTATGTATTTATTTGTGTTGTTATGGACCAAGATTTGGTATCAAATGAGACATGGGAATTTAAATTCTGTTGATTGAATAAGAAGAAAGTTCGGAAACATATATAAAGTTTAGTGCTTTCTTAGAAATTGGTAACGAGTCATTTCGTGTATGAAATGTTTTAGTGATTTAGTTTTTCTAATATGCCTTCCTGCAACGGCATTAACGTCCTACACTTTATTTTTCTTGGAAAAATATTGAATTCCTTCATTGGAATTACTATGAACTGAATCTTGCTTTATTATGATAATCTTGCGCAGACCTGCATTTTGTGTTTACTGGATTGATCTTGTCCTGATATAATCATTCTACAAGAGAAAACATCAACTTAATTTGGGAGTTGAAACTCAAGTTTTACATTTGAGCAGGTTAGAAGATGTTTTGAAGGTGCAAGACTTGAATGCTATATTACGTCATTTTGGGATGCGAAAGAGATGGCATGACCTTTCCCAGGTACAAGTAATTGTTTGCCGCATCTGTTTTTTCATGTAAAGTTGGATAGTTATATACAAAAAAGTGTAAAAACTACAAATAATTGTTTGCCGCATCTATTCTTTCATGTAAAGTTGGATAGTTATATTACAAAAAAGTGTAAAAACTTGTTTTCACAGTGTTGTCGAGGTTCCCCTATTTAAAAACCGAATTCGTCTATGTTTATTAATGTGTGCATGTTCGTGTCCCTGTCCACCCATTTAGTTTGAACAAAGGAGGAGATGCCCCCCAATTTACCAGAAAATGTGGAATCTTGTTTCCCACAAATTGTCAAAAAAATTTACAGGGATCTCTTTTACAGAGTTTTCTTACTAATGAGTGCATACTTATATACATATATATGCACCATGTACATACGCACACATGTGGTTGGGTGTGGCTTACTCACACAGCTGTTTGTGCAAATGAGCGTGGTATTATTAATATTTTTCCTGTGTTGCCTGCATTTTCTTTTCCTTTTTACTATTCTCATAATTGGAAGTGACAGTGAAGTTGATTGCATCTCTTTTATATTGAAAATGTAATTGCAGATTTTTGACTGGATGCAACAGAATGGAAAGATTAGTGCTTCCACATATAGCAGCTATATAAAATTCATGGGAGAGAGCCTCAATCCTATTGGGGTACTAGAAATATACAATAGCATCCAAGATGAATCAATCAAAAGTAATGTTGTCGTATGCAATTCTGTTCTCGGTAGTTTGATCAGGAATGGAAAGTTTGATAGCAGCTTTAAATTGTTTAATCAGATGAAGCAGAATGGTTTAACTCCGGATGTTGTTACATATAGTACGGTATGTATTTCAGTCATTGTCTAGTATTTGTTTCCCCTCATTTGTGCATTGATATTTGCATACTGTGTAATTGTCCATTGTCAATAAGATGGTTTTTTTGTTTATATCTTATTGTAGTGAAGCCAGATTCTGGCCTAGTAGTGCACGGAATGCTAGTTGTTGGGAAACGTGCTCCATGTAAAATGAAAGTGACATACTATAGATGGGGAATAAACTAATTAATGTCCTTTGCCTACATTCCTTCATCCTTTTTGTTTTTGTCAAGCAAACTAAAATGATTACATAGAATAACAAAAAATTTTGACTTATTGCTCTAAACAAACAATCTACTATAGATCAAACAGAATTTAAAAATCTGGTTTCATGCTTGAGATGGAAACTTTCTGTATGTCTATTACGTAAATGTTTCCAAAAAAGGGTCTTAATTAAATCCGCTTACATGCTTTATTCTTGCATCATCCTGTGAAAAACTGCTACATAACTTTTCATGGATCATACGTAGAAATACATTTGATCAGCTCATAGAATGGATCAATCAATTCCTAACAGATTGATGTGGTGAGGCTATTTTTATCACTTTCCTTATCGTTTGGGATTTAAATGATTCACTATGTGACTATAATTTGGTAACTCCAGAAATACAAATTAGATTGACATTTGTGCAAATTTCTCACCAACAGTTTGTCCAAATTTCAGTCTTATTTTCCATTGGAGTGATAATGTGAGTTTTGGAATTTTTTGATATTTCATTCAACAATATACACGGGTTTATATACATAGAGGGTCACATAGGGTTAGTCACAAATCAGGAAACTAACTCCTAAAAGGAAACGACCACAAAAAGTAGAAACTAGAAATAAATCCCTACCAATCAGCTATACACATAATTACAGCTAATATACACCTAACTTCCCATATATAATTCTACACTCCCCCTCAAGCTGGGCTGTATATACTTATCATGCCGAGCTTGGAACACAAGTCGTGGAAGTTAGGACGATGGAGAGGTTTGGTAAGAATGTCTGCGGTTTGATGCTGAGTCGGAACATGGTGAAGCATGATGACCTGCTTCTCAACCTTCTCACTAATGAAATCCCTATCAATCTCAACATGTTTGGTCCTATCATGATGGACAGGGTTCTTAGCAATGGCTATGGCAGACTGACTATCACTCTTCATGTTGATAGGACCATTACTCTTCATTTTTAGCTCTTCAAGCAATCTTTTCAGCCACATTCCCTCACATATTCCATGAGCAAGAGACCGAAATTCAGCTTCGGCACTACTCCGAGCCACTACGGATTGTTTCTTACTTCGCCAAGTCACCAGGTTTCCCCAAACGAATGAGCAATATCCATCTTCTATCAGTTACTGATCCAGCCCAATCAGCATCTGTAAAAACATCGATCGATCTAGTTGTAGTTTTCCCAAAGTAGAGTCCTTTTCCAGGATCATTTTTGAGATAACGAAGGATTCTGAATACTGCTTCCAAGTGTTCTTCACACGGATTATTCATGAATTGGCTAACCACGCTCACAGAAAACCCAATATCGGGTCGAGTATGAGCTAAATATATGAGTTTTCCCACAAGTCGTTGATACATACCTCTATCCACAATCGTGCTACCTGTCCGAGTCCCCAACTTAACATTGGGATCCATTGGGGTGTCAACTGGTTTGCATCCTGCCATACCAGTCTCATTGAGAAGATCTAACACGTACTTTCGCTGAGATACTGAGATCCCTCTGCTTGATCTTGCAACCTCCATTCCCAGAAAATACTTCAGGTGGCCTAAGTCCTTAATCTCGAATTCTCGTGACAATAGCTGCTTTAGCTGAATCATTTCTTCCTCGTAATTCCCTGTGAGAACAATGTCATCAACATATACTATAAGGGCAGTTAGTTTGTCACCTGGAAAGTGTTTGACAAACAGTGTATGATCTGCCTGGCATTGAGTATATCCATTTCTCTTGAGAACACCCGTGAATCGGTCAAACCAAGCCCGAGGAGACTGCTTAAGTCCATAAAGAGATTTCCTTAGTTGGCACACCTTGTTGCTCGTAGTGTTGTCTTCGAAGCCCGGCGGTATGTCCATGTAGACTTCTTCCTTGAGATCGCCATTCAAGAATGCATTCTTGACATCAAGCTGAAAGAGAGGCCAATCCAAGTTGACTGCAATTGACAGAAGAACCCTGATGGTGTTTAACTTAGCAACCGGGGTGAATGTCTCCTGATAATCAATCCCATGAGACTGTGTATACCCCTTAGCTACTAATCGAGCTTTGAATCTCTCTACACTTCCATCTGCCTTGTATTTAACAGAAAAAATCCACTTACATCCAACTGCCTTTTTCCCTGGCGGAAGAGATGTGACATTCCACGTCCCATTTTTCTCAAGAGCCCTGATTTCATCCAACACAGCCGTCTTCCATTCCGGTATTCTGAGAGCTTCATGGATAGATGAGGGAATATGGACTTGATCAATCTTTGAAACAAAGGCTTTGAAACTTGGGGATAACCTGGCATATGACACATGTTTTTGAATCGGATGTTGGGTGCAAGTTCTGACTCCTTTCCTTATCGCTATAGGGACATCCAAATCTGCAATATTATCAGGAGAAGATGAAGAAGGAAGTACAGGAACTGAAATTTCCTTACCTTCTGAGTTTTCTTTGGAGTTTGTAATCGAGCCAGATGATTGGTCATACCAAGTTTGTTCAGGCTGTATCTGTGGCTGAGGTTCGGATATGGATTGGGGCTGAGGCTGAGGTGGAACACGGTTTCTCCCGACATACACCTGCATTTCCTTACTTGTTTTCCTTTGTTCCACGAAACTAGAGGGTGGTTCGGCTGTAGGTGGTTCGGCTGTAGCAAGGGGAAGAGCAGGTGGTGTTTCAAGGACTGGCGATGTGGAAGGTTCTGTGGAAGGTTCGGCTCCTATAAGACACATCATATCCCAATTCGAAGATTCTTGGCTATTATCCCCCTGAATCTCGGAAGTGGGATAAAATGGTTGGTCCTCAAAGAAGGTGACATCCATGGAATGGAAGATCTTTTTGGTACGAGGACAATAGCATTTATACCCCTTTTTGTTTGGAGAATACCCGAGAAAGATGCATTTAGTGGCCCGTGGATCTAGCTTGCCCTTATGATGAGTATGAATATGGACAAACGCAACACTACCAAATATCTTGAGAGGAATATTACTAAGAAGATGGGAGGACTTGGGAAAGGTACTAAGGAAGCGTTGGCAGGGTGTTTGGAATTTCAAAACTCGGGAAGGCATCCTATTAATGAGATAAGTGGCAGTGAGAACGGCTTCTCCCCAAAACCGTTTTGGAACATTGGAAGCAAACAACAATGATCGGGCAACCTCAAGAAGATGGCGATTTTTCCTTTCAGCAATCGCATTTTGCTGTGGGGTGTCAACACATGAACTTTGATGGATAATACCTTGGGTTTGAAGATATGGGCCAATGATGGAATTAAAGAAATCTCTAGCATTGTCGGATCTAAAGATTTGAATATCGGTGTGAAATTGTGTCTTAATCATGGCATGAAAGTTTTTGAAAATTTGGGAGGTTTCAGATTTATCTTTCATAAGATATACCCAACTTAGACGAGTGTGATCATCAACAAATAAGAGAAACCATCGAGCCCCAGTAATATTTGGAATCCGGGAGGGACCCCATATATCACTATGGATGAGAGAAAAGGGATGAGAAGGCGTATATGGACGGGATGGATAAACAGTGCGAGTGTGTTTGGATAATTGACATATATCACACTGAAAATCTTTGGAATTTTTATTGAGGAATTGAAAGGGAAAAATTTTCTCTTGATACATGAAATTTGGGTGACCTAAACGGTAGTGCCACTTCATAACTTCACAATCTTTATTAGACAAGCTAGATACTAAGGACACACTATTACATGGACTTTTAGGATTTAGGCTTGGTTGGCTTGACGGTGTGGTATGTGGGAGCAGGTACAAGCCTTCACAAATTTCAGCATTGCCAATCATCCTCCTCGATTCCAAGTCCTGAAAAACACAAGAATTAGCAGAAAATTTAGTTATGCACTTCGATTCTTCGGTAAGTTTGCTCACAGATAATAAATTGCATTCAAGATTAGGCACAAATAGGACAGAGTGGAGAACAAGGGAAGGAGACAGATAAACGGTTCCAAGCCCAGCGACTTTTGAGCAAGAACCATCAGCAATTCGGATTGTAATTGATTTGTGGCTTGGTTCAAAAGAGGAGAGGAGAGCTTTATTTCCAGTCATGTGGTCGGATGCCCCGGAGTCAACAATCCACGTATGTGAGAAGGTTTTGAACGCACCAAAGGTCAAGGATATCTTACCTCTGAAAACCGTGTTCCTTGTTCCAACTGTGTTAGGGCCGGATTGGACAGTTGTGGCTTGGGCTAGGAGTTTTTGGAGGACATCCATTTGTTCTTGTGTAAACGGAGTCGGAGTTGAGCTAGTGTCAGTGGCAGCGGTGTGTCCACGGGATTCTCGGTCAGTTTGTCTCCTATTTGGCTTCCAATCCGCTGGTTTACCATGGATTTTCCAGCATGTATCCTTGACATGTCCAAGTTTCTGGCAATGTTCACACCAGGGCCGGTTCTTCTTACCCCTGTTGTCATTCGGGTTTTGTGATGGACCCCGAGAACTATAGGCTTGGGCTGGAGTACTTTCTTCTTGGGAATGGCAGCGAGAGACGAGGGCTGATCCTTCTCCAATTGGGAATGATTCCGGCTGTCCGAGCATCACTTTCCTTCGACTTTCTTCCCTACGAACTTCTGAGAACGCTTCGCGCAGACTTGGAAGAGGTTTTGTAGCCAAAATTCTGCCCCTAACCTCATCAAGAGATTTATCTAATCCCATGAGAAACTTGAATATCCGCTTAGTCTCCACAATCTTCCGAAACTTGGCCCCATCTTCCGGACATCTCCATTCATGAGACTCAAAGAGGTCGAGCTGTTGCCAAAGGCGAGTGAGATTCGAAAAATACGTTGTGACTGGACCTTCCCCTTGCTTCAACTCTTGTAGCCGAGTCTCAACATGGAAGAGCTCTGATGTATTTTCGCTGCTAGAGAAAGTTTCACGCGCAGCCTCCCATATTTCTTTAGCAGTCATATACAATAGGAAGTTCTCGCCTATTTCTGGGGTCATGGAATTGATGAGCCAGGACATGACCATGTTATTTTCTGACCTCCAAGTCCGATATAGAGGATCAGTCTTCTCTGGTGGTTGAACAGCGCCGGTGAGGTAGTCATCACGACCCTTGCCACTGATGAACATCATGACGGATTGTGACCACTGTAGATAATTGTGGCCATTGAGTCTGTGGGCTGTCACAAGTGGGCTGGTTTCGGTAAAGGTAGGAGGGATGGCCGGTGAGGTGAAAGGTCCCGAGAGGGAAGATGTGGTGGAGAGGGACTTGTCTGATTCAGTCATGTTGGCTGAAAAATCTGGTTGACTGACTAGAGATGGCCGAGAGTGTAGCTAACAGGTTGGCCGAGAGAGGGCTAGGGTGGCTGGAGTCGGCAGAGTGGTTAGCTAGGGTTTGGCTCTGATACCATGTGAGTTTTGGAATTTTCTGATATTTCATTCAACAATATACACGGGTTTATATACATAGAGGGTCACATAGGGTTAGTCACAAATCAGGAAACTAACTCCTAAAAGGAAACGACCACAAAAAGTAGAAACTAGAAATAAATCCCTACCAATCAGCTATACACATAATTACAGCTAATATACACCTAACTTCCCATATATAATTCTACAGATAGACTTTTCAATACCATTTTTACTTTCCATAATGTGACATTCTAAAACTATTCTTTGATTTCTCTAGCTGCTTGCAGGTTGTATCAAAGCTAAACTAGGTTATCCTACATCATTGGTACTTGTTCAGGAATTGCGGGATGGTGGGTTGCAAATGGACAGTGTTCTTTACGGGACAATCCTGGCTATTTGTGCTTCAAATAATAAATGGGAGGAAGCCGAAAGGTATTTTGACCAAATGAAGGATAATGGTCATTCGCCGAATGAGTTCCACTATAGCTCTATGCTCAATGCCTACTCTATATGTGGAAACTATAAGAAGGCTGAGATTCTGGTTCAAGATATGAAATCTGCAGGGTTAGTACCAAACAAGGTTTGTTTTCATGCTTGCTTACAATAAAAAATGGAGTTCCATGAGGGTTTACTTTTTTTATTTTTTATTTTTTTGGGTCTTTGCTTGGTTATGTTTCTTGTCTTCTGCACCTTGGACTACTTGGCTCATTTCCTTTTATAAGCATGCTCAAACACTTGAAGTAGGGAGCTCAAAGAAAATAGAGAAAAAGTTCTTGTTAAAGTGTTGTTGGCTGTCCAAGTGTAAAGGGAGGACAAATTACAACCAAAACGTAGAAAAGAAAAGGGAGCAGTGTATTGAATACTTGTGACAAGCTCTTAGATTTTCCTGTTAAAACATTTGGGCTTAGATATGAAAATAATTTGTAACCGGCAGTAGTCCTCTTCCAGACTGCTCCGAGCCAAAAGTAAGGACAATGGGGCTTTATTTTTCTACCTCTAATAATAAACAAAAGATTTTAATTAGAACAAGAAAACCATACAACTGAGACTCCCAAGGACAAGAAGTCCTTAGAAAAATACATTAAAAGACTGGTAGAAAAAGGAAAGTCCTTAAAACCTTTAAGTCTGAAAGTCCAAAGTGAAGCAAAATATTAAACTGGCATCCTGCTCCTTTTCTTTGAAACTCCTGCATTGTTGCCTATAGCAATGGATGGTTGACTCATCTTCAACTGTTGAAGTTTGATTACATAAGAGCAACCAGCAAGACTTGAAACTAATCCCCAGTAGCATTTTGTCATCATCTTGTCTCGATTGATATATGTCATTACTTGCGGAACCCTGCAAACAGAATCGCCAATGTCTTAGGCAAATTGCTGTATTGAGCTAGGATTCAACAGAATACAGGGGACTCGAGCCATGCAATAATTTGGGTACCGGAGAGAAGTTGCAATGAAATAATATTTTCAATTATATCTAGAGCTTTAATTCCACAGAAAAATAATCCCTGTGACAAGTAAGGGTTTTCATTCTTATTTTTATCTATTGCCACCTCTCTTTGGGTGTCCAGGGAGGGGGATCCAATATCTGGTGGGCAATATAGATACGCCATCCACTCTTAGAACCTTGATGCACTTTGCCCGACACTGATGGTGAAAGACCATTACTAGACTTATGCTGTTGCATGCATTACAAACATCCACAAATGCTGGCATATGTAGATTGGGAGCAGCGTATTAGGACCCTGGAAGAGTCTGTTAAAATTTCGTTATTATAAAATTTTGAGCTTGGATGAAAGATCATGGTTTCTTCACTTTAGCTTCTCGTCCAGTGTACCGATGATTATTACATGTATCATCTCCTCTTTTTATTTCCTGTACTGCCTAGGGTGAATTTTTGTTTCTTACATTTAAATAGTACCTTAGTCAGAGTTGCGGGCATTCTTGAATTTTGTGTCCTTGGTCTTTTAGGGTACTTTTCCTGATGTTTCTAGTGATTGGCATACAATTACATTCCGCTTAACTGAGGGTATGATGCGGAACTGACAATCTGGTTGTAAAGATCGTGAAGAAATATTCATATTATCTAGCCTATAGATGCGTTGATTAATGGATGCTGGTTTCTATTTAATTCGTTTCTCTTCTTTATTTTTTTGTTGCTGTAGCCATTTGTATAAAATCACATTTAAACATTCCCGGATTTGTTTAATGCTATGTCCTCATATTCGGTATGCCAATGCTTGCAGGTGATTTTGACAACTCTTCTAAAGGTATATGTTAGAGGAGGCTTGTTCGAAAAGTCTAAAGAGCTCTTAGCCGAACTTGAAGCTCTGGGCTATGCTGAAGATGAGGTATTGCCACCCATACCATTTTGTTTCACCGTCATATTTTTCTAGTTCGTTACTTTTGAGACTCTATGAGACTGCTTGTTAAAAATTATAATTACAGGATTCTTGTCAAATCATGTCCATATTTCAGTATTGAAATAGCTCAAGTCCGTGGATTGACTTTCAAAATATTTTGAATTTCTTGTATTAAGTTTGATAAGACCAGTAGTAACGGGCTGTTTTTCAGTTAAGACATCAATCCTTTCTAGACATGCTTTTTTAATATTATATAACCAATTATCTTATTTCCTAAAACATGCCCTTTGGTCACTCAAACAAATCAAATATCAGCCGAATAGAAGTTTTCCCCACACTCATCAGTTCACTCTTCTATAAGAGTCTGCATTTTCTCTGATACTTTTTTTTTTTTTTTTTGAAACTCAGGAAATGCAAACGTTTTTCTTTTCAAACATTTTCCTGCAATTATTCGATGATTTACTACTATTTTTCTGTAATTTTTTTTTTCCTTTTGAATTGTTCTTCTGTAATTTTGGAAGATTGTATTTTCTTTTTCTCCCTCCACGTGTTGCTTGATGTGAGTTCAGTTACACTTTTCACGTAGCATTACTTGTTCTTAGTTTTTTCTATTTAGCAAACAGCTTTGTGTTGAATTATAGTTATACTGTGAATCTACTTTCAGATGCCATATTGTTTATTGATGGATGGACTTGCTAAGGCTGGACAAATCGACGAAGCTAAATTATTGTTCAAGGAAATGCAGAAAAAATGTGTTAGATCAGGTACATTTTCTTCTACTTTTTCCTGTCTTATTACATCAGTAGTAGAAGTCTAGCACACATCTTTGTATTTAAATTAATCTTGAATCTATACTCCACGCCAGATGGCTATGCATACAGTATCATGATATCTGGGTTCTGCCGAGGTGGGTTTTTTGAAGAGGCAAAGCAGTTGGCAAAGGATTTTGAAGCAACATTTGACAGATACGACTTAGTGATGTTGAACACAATGCTCTGCGCTTATTGTAGAGCGGGTGAAATGGAGAGTGTAATGGAAATGCTGAAGAAAATGGATCAATTAGCAATCAGTCCTGATTCTAAAACCTTTCACATCCTGATAAAATATTTTTCTAAGGAGAAGTTGTTTTTACTTGCTCATCGAACCATGGTGGACATGCACAGTAAAGGCCATCAACTAGACGAGGTATGCCTTTCCTCCCCCCCCCCCCCACTTCCACTTTGGCTTTTATCCCTTCACAGTAATAAAAAGAGAGGAAAAATGTGGAAGAAGATTATGGATGTCGTTGTATGCTTAACTTTTGAAACGTTATACTAAATGGGATGGGAGATGTTTGTGCAAAAAAGTGATGTAGGAGCAGTCAGAATAATGGAGGAATATAGCCAATGAGAGGAAAGAAAGGAGCAGGGATGAAGGAGAATGGGATGGAGACATAAAGGAGAGGGAAGAGCATACTCGGAAAAATCCACTATTTGTAGGAAATGAAGTAAATAAGTAATGAAACATGCTTATGAAAGAAAGCTCTAGTATTGTGCACATGCAACTTAAACAATCTCCAGACACGGTTAAAATAATGCGTGTCATGTATCATCATAACTTAACCAAGGGTAGGGATTGCTTGTTTGTACTCATGGTACTTTCACTTCTTGAGTAGTGAAACAACAGCTGTACCAACTGTGGAGACAATGTGCTGTGAAATACTTGAAATTCTTTCTCTGTCGACAGTAGAGCATTTTAGTTTAGACAAAGGGACACTATTTATGATCAGATAATGCTGATTGTAGTCTTTTTCTCCTTAGCAATCAGACCCATTAATGAGAATGCTAGAATGCTGATTTCTTTTCTCGGTTCGTTTTGGGTTTCTGTAGGAACTATGTTCTTCCTTAATGTTTCATCTTGGTAAGATGAAGGCATACGCCGAAGCTTTTTCTGTCTACAACATGTTAAGATATAGCAGAAGCACAATGTGCAAAGCCCTTCATGAGAAGATTCTCCACATTCTAATTGCAGGGCACCTTCTGAAAGATGCCTATATTGTAGTAAAGGTTCGGTCTCTTAAATTGTTTTTAGATTATAAGTTGTCTTTTGTTATCTGATTTTTGATTGTCATGTGAGATATTTTCATGATCAGGACAATGGAGAGCTGATTTCTGCTCCAGCTATGAAGAAGTTTGCGAATATGTTTCTGAAGTCGGGAAACATCAACTCCATAAATGATGTGCTGAAAGTGATCCATGGTTTTGGCTGCAAGATTGATCCGGTAAACAATCATAATCACCGATGTGTCACCTTGTTACATGAACTTGTGATACTCATAAACATCTTCTCCTTGTTACCGGAAAACACTTTAACTTCTTGAGAGTGATTCCTTTTTCACGATTCCTTGCACAAATAGGAGGAAAAAAGCACAAAAATCAAGGAATGAAATATCATCTAAAAAAAGTTGAATTGTGTTATTGAGCTTCATGATCTTATTTATGTACTATTTTAATATTTGGATAGACAATCCGGGTCCATACATGAAATTACCACTCTTTGCACACACGCAGCCGAGACCCCGAGAGTGGGCATGAAATGAAAACTTGTCTGTTTGAGTTCACACCTTTAAAAATTATATGGAAACTTGTCCATGGTCCAATAGCTAATCCTCTAGATCCAGTTTACCCTACCATTTATTTATATTTCCTTAAATTTTCCTCAAAATTAACAATATGGGGTCATCTTTGGTAGCTCATGTGAAGTTGGTATTTGTAATTTCCTTCTTCTTGAAATTATGGGTGAGAGGGTTGAGTTTCAACTCTATCAAGATTATAATGATATCATCCTCTTATTCTTTACAACTTTGAGTTTCTAATTATATTGGCCAGTAAACTTGCTTCATTCCTCAGGAGTTGTTTCGGATGGCCATATCACGCTATATTGCAAAACCGGAAAAGAAGGATTTGCTTCTTCAACTGCTCCAATGGATGTCCAGTTATGGTTATGTTGTTGACTCATCAACAAGAAACCTAATCCTGAAGAACTCGCACTTATTTGGTCGCCAACTCATTGCCGAGATATTGTCCAAGCAGCAAATGATGCTAAAAGCATCAAAATCAAATAAAAGGAGTGGTGAATAAATCTGACACCATAGAGTTCATGGCAGAAAACATTTTGCTGCAGTGTTGCTACTAACTTAATGCTTGAGCAAAGCTTGACACACTAATATGGATACTTTTACCAGAGTTTGCATTGGTAAGTGTAGCTCCGATATTCTTTTCTATTTTTTTCCCCCTAAAGACTTGTCCTGTTTCCATCAGTGTGCAATGGAAACGGTAATGATATTAATTCACTGATCTTTGAACTTTTGTAACAGGAAATTGTATTTTCAGCTATATATATTTAATTAGATCGAGTCCCTTGGTGGCTCTTAGTGACAAGAACTCAGCTGTACAGTGGACAAATACCCGGTTTCTTACACCACTGAGCTCATGGTGAATTTGGCTGCTGCAAGGTAAAAGATAGTTCGTGTTAGTTTAATGATCATTCTTTAAATTAAGATTGTACAGATTTGCTTAGCGTTGCTTAGATTGTTTGCGTGGCACAGAATTGCCCCAAATCTTGTCATCAGAATTGATATCATGCAGTCAATCAAGATGAATGATTAAGAATGTGGTTTTAATAATAATTTGTCTTGCTGAGGATAATGATATGGTGGCTATATCTCTGAAGGAGACAACTGCTTCCTACGAAAAACAGCACAAGGATGGTACAGTTTTTCCCATTCTGACTATAAACGTTTTCGTTTTCAGTTTTTCTAGCCATTTTTAGGTCAAGTCTCCCACATTAATCTATCATTTTCATTTGGTGAAGAATGGTCATCAACCAAAACGTCACAAAAGCAGCCATGTTAGAACCACGGCCGAGAGTTCTGCATTGCCCCAAAAAAGAAAAAAAAAAAAAAAAAAAATCTTTGTCATGCTTGATAGAAGTTCGCCATTAGAAGTTCCCTTTTGAATCTGGAAGCTTTCTCAAAGATGCCGAACAGCTTGTGTAGGAAAGTTCTTTGGCTTCTTGCTGTCTTACCGGATTCATCAAATACATCAGTGTTGGTTTGCTTATGTAGATTCTGGCTGTCTGCGTTAGCTCGTCTTTAAATTCAACTTCGTCCACTAAAAATTATTGGCTAGTCCAGTTAATTTGAGTTTGCTTAAGAACTGATACTATGGTACATGGTGAGGACCATTTTGAGGAGAATATATATATATATATATATATATATGTATATATATAGTCTAGTTGCAGGGACGTTGCATGAAAATATGATACATGGAACTTTTGTTCTGCAATAACGAATTGAAAACACTAAAAATAATAATCAACTCAGATTTTCAATCTTTATTAACTTACAGACTATTATATTTAACAACCTGTGCTTAAACTCAATATAAACAATATAACTTTAAAGTATAGAGTTTGAATCTCCTGTCTATACGTATATAGGTGTGTGCATAAACGTATATAGGTGTGTGCATAAACGTGCATGCACACACAAGCGAAATGATATGTACTCTTTTTCGTTGTGCTATGTTTTTTTTTTTTTTTTTCCTAATTACTTGTGTAGAGAGATATATATATATATATGTATACATGTATATGTGACATTAATACAATGAATAATCACTTGGGACATGTACAATCTTCGGGATGCTTGTCAAAATGACAATGGTTACACGTCCCACGCATATCACCTTGAACTATGCCAATGGCCTGCAAACAAAAATGCAACCAAAAATTGAAGCATCGAAGGAACAAAATCCTGATGGAAGAAGGAAAGGAAAAAAAAAAAAAAATGAAACTATGACTACGACAAAAAGGGAAAAAGAAAAAAAAAAAAAAAAAAACAATTGTATATATTGAACCATTACCTCACTTATATAAAGCTTCTGAGTTGAATCAATTTGCAGGCAGTGCAATGCAGCATGAGCCATGTGATGAGCCATCCAAGCACCTTCACTTTCCTTCAATCTTGAATCCATCAGTTGGCAAACGAAGCCTTTCTCTAGAAGTGGCAATCCCTGAATTTTTTTTTTTTAATGAAAATTTCGGGAAAATATATTTTAGAGAACATGCAGATATTGCGCAAAATGAAAAATGACACTTGAGATTATAGATCGAGTAAGGTGAGGAAGCTGTCTTGAAATAGATTCGTATTTCTAGTTACGACAAGATATGCTACCCAGTCTATTAAGGTCTGGCCGTCTCCTTGCTCTTGAAAATGATAGGCACTTTTTCCGGTAACAAGCTCAAGAAGAAACCTCCCATAACCACGTACATCAACACGAAGGCGCTCTTCTTTCTCTCGGTTCATACATCTACAAACACGATTAGCGTAGATGTAAGATCACAGGTGCGAGATGAACAAAATAATTTAGCAATGATTCTTACTCGGCTGCCGGCCAATCTTCATTGCAAGGGCCATCATCTTTGAGCCATTTAGCGGTTGTGAAGTTGCAGAGCTTGAACCACAATCAAATTCAAATGCTCAGTTTCCAGGCAGTAGAGTTGAGGAGGTATGTAGAGACACTAGCAAGTTCTAGCGATAAAATCCAAGAAAAAAGAAACAACTTTGTTTTCGTGTATACTTTTCTTGTAAAAATCTGTCTGTTTAATGTGCATTAACACAACTCAAATTTATGTTCCTATGTTACCATTGCAGAGAGACTATGAGAAAAGACAACATGAGACGAACAGACAGAGTTGTGAACGATCACTCCGTCTGCACACTCTTCGTGAAGATATCGGAGGCCTCTGCCTATTTCTTGAGCAATACACCATCTAGCTTTCCACCCCAGTTTCTCTGCAAATTCATCACCTAGAAAAATAGAAAGCTCTTTTTGATCAGTATAATGCCAATCTGTTTGGACAAAAATAGAAATCAGAATGTGGGGACACGAGAATGAATGGTGATCATCTGTAGAAGCAGAACACTTGCAATGCTTTGCGCAAGCAATTTTACAAAAAAGCAGCTAAAAGAAATGAAAACAGAAGAAAATTAAAACAAAGGAAAGAAGAATGAAAGAAGTCAATCTCACATTGCAGGTTCATTGCGACTGAGCCCTTACAAGGGCAGTCGAAAAGCAGGAAGTTAGAATCACTGTTGCAGCAGTATCCAACAAGGTTCATGATGTTGCAGTGACAGATTTGAGTAAGGATATTGAGCATGGACCAGAACCTTTTGTCACTTTCTTTAAAGCACTTGACTAAAACGGGCATGTCTTGTAGCAACCCCTGATAAACCTTGGAGTCATCTTCATCTCTCACAACATTTTCATCAGAAAATCCCATTGTTATTGATTTGATTTCATCACAAGAAAACGCTCTCGGAAAATCATTTTGCCAAGAGAGTGGATACCAACAAGGACTTTTAGGAGTAATCATTGAGGCTGCACATAACTCCCTTTCTTGATAACTATTTGTGCATTCACCGAGAGTGAAATCAGTAACCGGGAAGTTTGTCATAAAACTCCCTTTGATGAACCTAAGGTAGCGACATCTTTTCCCTTGATTAATGCTACATGGCAGTTTACTTGCTCAGATATGTAGGGTCTGTCTTTCTTGAAGTGACTGCATCCGATAAAATGAGCCAAAAAAAAAAAAAAATGTTAAATCTACCATGACCGATTTTTCAATGCCGAACTGACTTAACAATTGGTTTATCAGAATATAGCTAAGGTAGAAATTATTGTTAACTAACTAGAAATCGAGTCTTTAGCCAAAAAAGAAAAAAGAAAAAAGAAAAAGAAATCGAGAAACCTTTTTTTGATATCCAAAACTCAGTAAACGAGTTGTACAGAAGGTGGTTAGTTTTATGTTTTTTCAGTGGCTCCATTAATTCTATAGTTAGAAGCATCTAAATAATAAAAACCAGAATAAATTCAGATTCATTTTGATTTCTGAAATATTTTCATTACGAGGGAGTTTGGTATTTATCTCATTTTAAACTAAACTGTACTTTTTCATCTCAGTTTTTGTCTTTTTGAAAAATCAACAAAAATTACTATTGAAATTTAAAAATCTTAACTCAAACTCATTCACCAAACACCCCCGTACCAAGGTAACTGTAAGTTGAGTTGGAGAATACCTGTCTAACACGATCCAACGGGGATTTGAGTTTCGCACTTCATCTACTGTTAATTTCCCAGCTGAAAATCCTGCAGTAAGTTTAACATCCAACTTTACCTGAGAATAAACAAAGTATTAGGTGTGTCATCATGATATATTCATTGTTGAAAATCGTAAAACAGAATCAAACCTCGATTTTTTTGCACTGCGTGTAGAATGATTGAAGGCTACTCTGATACTGCACTCTTTTTTCCTTGAATTCTTCTTCGAGCGCTCTCGGGTTGACATCCCCGTGCCCCACAAATTCTAATCTTTCCCCTGCAGGAGTTGTAGCATAATTTTGCACTGAAAAGTTAGCAGTTGGGCTACAAAAAGTTGTTTAAAAAACATACACACGTAAAAGAAAATACTTAGAAAAATTAAGCCCTGTTTGGATCATATGTTTGAAAATTAAATTCAAATTTTTGTGAGAGAAATGCTGCAAGAAACATTTTAAATAGTGTCAAAAAACAGTCTCAAAACAGTGATCCAAACGAACTGTAAAATTGAAAATATTACAAGTACAGAAAATAATTTGACAAACTCAAACGATAAATTTCATATTCCAGAGATACCATTGCCCATGAGGAATTTGAAAGGAAAGCAAGAATTATTCTTCTTAGAATTGGAGGTGAAGGACTCGTACAAAACTCCCAACACAAGAACGGTGTACCCTGGACGAACAGCGTTTTTGAGAGCCCAGTCTAGAGCATCCATGTTTCCTCCTTTAGTTTTACTCTTACTTGCATCCATGACTACAATCACAGTTTCTCTTGGGGTCACTGAAGGTGGTAAGACATTGTCATTTCTCATGATCTTCATCTTTGATACGCCGATGAGCTAATAAGTTACCGTCGTTCGATTGTAGAATGAAGAACAACTTGACAAGAAAATTTAAGCCTTTATTTGTTAATGATTTTGTAACATATCAAGATTTTATTTTATCAAAGTTAGTTGGTTTCTTAGTTGATTTCGTCATTACAAGGGGACTATGTGTTTCCTCAGTTATTAACGTGCGTTGGCTCCTAGGCCGTGTTTGGAAGTATGTGTGTGTGTGTGTGTGTGTATTATAAGTGTGTGTGTTTGCTGAAGCAAGAGCGTGTATGAAAATAGGTTATTCATATAATGGTGCATGATCCGTAGTCAAATATGATTAGATTTTATCTCAAATAAAATTTATGAAAGAAAATATCAATTGAAAATATTATGGCAATATTCCCATTATTATGCTAATTGACTTAAGTACTTGTATGACACAAGTTTAAATACCATTGCATCAACACAACACAAAAATTTGACATTATACCAGTATCACACAAAAATCATTAAAAAAAAAAAAAATTGTCATGTTAGTTAAGAGATGAGAGTTTGTGTCGTGGCTATTTAAGTAATTTTCTCTTGTGGGGAGGGGAGGGAGTGTGGGGTTACTGTTGGAAAGCCGACAACTATTTTTAGGATAGTTTCTGATTTTGTAATTATTAGGAAAAAAGAGTAGTTTCTGATTTTGTAATTATTAGGAAAAAGGAAACTAGTTTAGAAACAGAATGTGTTAGTTTCCTATTTTTCTGGTTTCTATAGTCAGTGTACATTGTATATATATCCACTATTCTGCATAATGAAATATATCAGAGAGAAATTTCTTTCCAAGTTTCTTGTCATGGTATCAGAGGTAATACTCTTTCTTCCTACAACCTGCTGTGTCGGCCTTTGCAGTTGTTTTTCCATAGTCTGCGATGTCTGAGATTGCTAAAACAAACAATCCTCCTCAATCTGATGAAGGAGTGACAAAACCTCCTACTTCCAGCTGAGAATGGGGCCAGCGGGGCGATCAAAAAATTCAACAACAGGCTCATCAAGCCTCCATCACAAAATCGGCTCCACAGCCTCCTAGAAAGACTACTACCAGCCACTTAATCAAGCTGAGATTGAGAAGATTCAAAGTTTATTGGGGTTGTTGGGGCAGCCCAGTAGCTCCTGTTCATTAGCATTCTCTAGTAAGTCCCTCTCTCATGGATTACATGCCTCGGATCGATTTATACAAGACTCTTGGATTATTGACTCAGGAGCCACAGATCACATGACAGCTTCCTCAGCCCATTTTACAACATATTCACCTTGTCCTAGCAATAAGAAAATTGTTGTTGCTAATGTTTCTGTTACAACGGTGGCTGGTGTTGGTCACATTCAGTTGAGTCCATCCTTGTTATTAAAAGATGTACTCCATGTTCCGAAATTGTCCACTAATCTCCTGTCTATTCACAACTAACCCGTGATATGAACTGTAATGTTTTTTTTATCCTTCTCACTGTGTATTTCAAGATCAGGTTTTGGGGAAGAGGATTGAACATGCTAAGGAAAAGGGCAGTCTCTACTATCTCGATGTATCAACCACACACTCACCTATTGTCAAGCATGCTTTCTCAGAGTCATGTTTTTCTGTTTCAAATAATGATGGCATTTGGTGTCACCATTTTCGTTTTGGTCATCCTTCGTTTACTATTTTAAAGACAATGTTCCCTTCTTTGTTTAAAAATGTCCATGTTGAAGATTTTCATGTGATATATGTGAATTTGTCAAACATAAAAGGGTTTCTTTTCCCATAAGCAGTTATAGAAGTCCATTTCCTTTTTATTTGATCCACACTGATATATGGGGTCTCTCTAGAATTCCTAATGTTACTGGAGCTCGGTGGTTTGTTTCTTTTATCGATGATTGCACTAGAGTCTCGAGGATTTTCCTTCTCAAACATAAATCCGATGTGACCACTATCCTTCCAAACTTCATTGCCATGATACATAACCAATTTGGTGTCAAAGTAAAAAGGTTCCGGTCTGATAATGCCAGGGATTATTTTAACCAATTTCTTCACCTTATTTTCTAAAAGAAGGGATAGTTCATGAGTCATCCTGCATAGATACTCCTCAACAGAATGGGGTTGCTGAGAGAAAAAATGGTCACTTACTTGCCATAACCCGAACTTTGCTCTTCCAAAACCGAGTTCCAAAAACATACTGGGGGGAAGCCGTCCTTACTGCAGCCCACATTATAAATCGACTACCCTCCAAAGCCTTGGGAAATCAAACCCCTATGCAACTCCTCCATAAGTTTTATCCTAATATTGACCCACAAATAATCTCACTCCTCGAGTCTTTGGTTGTCCTGCTTTTGTTCATGTGTCTAGCCATAATAGAGGTAAATTAGATCCAAGAGCAATAAAGTGTGTGTTTGTCGGGTATTCTCCAACACAGAAAGGCTACAAATGGTATCACCCACCTACTCGAAAGTGTTATATCTCTGTTGATGTCACTTTTGAGGAAGGGCAATCTTTTTTCTCTCACTTTATCTTCAGGGGCAGTCTAGCTTTATTGGAGAAGATAAGGCAGAAGATCTACCCTTCCTTGACCTACCCATCTCACAACCTTACTCTCACAGGAGTTCAGTTCACCTTTACAAGAACCATCCTTGCAGCCTGAATTGTCTCCACAAGAACCAAACCATGAAACAGTCGAACCAGTCCCTATCAATGACAGGCTTGACACTAGGAGGTATGTGCAGGTGTACTCAAGAAGGAGAGATCCAGAACCCGATCCTGAGCAAGTCCAAAACTCAACTCCTACTCCTGAAAATGAGGTATGCCAAACCCAATTTCCTCTTCTATTCCATCTAATTATGATTTGCCTATTGCCTTAAGAAAGGGAACAAGAGAGTGCACTAAACATCCAAGGTATCCATTGGCCAAATCAGTGTCTTTTCACAGACTTTCTCTATCTCATAGAAGTTTCTTGGCAAACTTAAACTCCATTCCTATTCCTAATGCCTTATCTGAGGCTTTTTCTGATGAAAAGTGGAGAGAAGCTATGAGAGTAGAAATGGAGGCACTTGAGAAGAACAGAACGTGGGATATCGTGGAGCTGCACAAAATAAAAGAGCAATGGGATGCAAATGGGTGTTTTGCATGAAGTACAGATTATACTAGTCTTTAGAGAGATACAAGGCAATGTTGGTTGCTAAGGGCTACACACAAACCTATGGAGTATACTATCAAGAGACATTTGCACCGATGGCTAAGATGAATACGGTGAGGGTTCTATTGTCCTTGGCTGCTAATTTCAATTGGGATTTACAACAGTTTGATGTGAATAATGCCTTCCTTCATGTTGACTTAGAGGAAGAGATATACATGGAGATTCACCGGGCTTTGAAGGAGAGATCAGAGGGAACAAGGTTTGCAAACTGAAAAGGGCATTATACGGACTCAAGCAGTCTCCGAGAGCTTGGTTCGGCAGGTTTACAAAGGTGATGCTTAATATTGGGCATAAGCAGAGTCAAGGTGATCATACGTTATTCATCAAGCACACAGTTTTAGGGGGAGTTATTGCTTTTCTGGTGTATGTTGATGACATAATTGTTACTAGGAATGTTGAGAAAGAAAAGGAGGCCTTGAAAAACCACTTGGCAAAGGAATTTGATATCAAAGACTTGGGGAGGTTGAAATACTTCCTTGGGATAGAAGTAACGCGATCTCGGCAAGGAATCTTCATTTCCCAACAGAAGTATGTGGTTGACCTCTTGAAGGAAATTGGTAAATTAGCATGTAAACCCGCTTCAACTCTGATTGATCCAATCACAAACTTGGAGAGGCAATTGATGATAAGCAGTAGACAAGGAAGGGTTCCAGAAGTTGGTTGGGAAGTTAATATATTTGGCACACACTCAGCCAGACATTGCCTATGCAGTGAGTGTAGTAAGTCGGTTCATGCACAACCCTAAAGAAGTTCACCTACAAGCTGCAAACTGGATACTTCACTACCTAAAAGCTAATCCAAGAAAATGAATTTTATTCAAGAAAGGTGAGGGGCTGATTCTTGAAACTTACACTGATGCAGACTACGCAGGATCTCCGGTTGATAGACATTTCACAACTAGTTACTGCACGATTTTAGGTGGCAACCTGGTCACATGGAGGAGTAAGAAACAAAACGTCGTAGCTCAGTCAAGTGCAGAAGCGGAGTTCAGGGCTATGGCTCAAGGTGTGTGTGCGCTACTGTGGTTGAAGATCATCCTTGAAGATCTCAAGATAAAGTGGGAAGAGCCTATAAGACTATACTGCAACAACAAGTCAGCCATAAATATTGCTCATAATTTGGTATAGCATGACAGGACGAAGCACATCGAGGTCGATAGACACTTTATAAAGGAGAAGTTAGACAACAAGTTGATTTGTACTCCCTATGTGCCTACAAAGGAGCAACTTGCAGATGTGTTTCCAAAAGGACTTAATGGTCACAACTTCTCAACGATTATATCCAAGCTGGGAATGGATAATATCTACTCACTAGCTTGAGGGGGAGTGTTGGAAAGCCGACAACTATTTTTAGGATAGTTTCTGATTTTGTAATTATTAGGAAAAAAGAGTAGTTTCTGATTTTGTAATTATTAGGTAAAAGGAAACTAGTTTAGAAACAGAATATGTTAGTTTCCTATTTTTCTGGTTTCTATAGTCAGTGTACATTGTATATATATCCACTATTTTGCATAATGAAATATATGAGAGAGAAAATTTCTTTCCAAGTTTCTTGTCAGTTACAGTATTTACTCTTTGCCAACCAATGAGAATTATATTTTTTTGTATATTGAGCTTGTGTAAATACATCTCCTTTCAAAAATAGAAGTTGCCATATGTATCTAGATAGACAAGACAATTTTTGGTCTGACATAATCTTTTTAAGTGAAATCAGAAAGTGATGAGGGCACGGCTGCTAAGAAGCTTGTAGTTGAAGAACCAATCAAAGTTCTCATGGGTTCGGTAACAAGAGCTGAGCCAAACGCTTCAAGGAAAAACTCAACAATTTAATCCGGAAGGTTCAGCAAGAGGATTTGGGCATGCTTACCAATGAGGGGTGACAAAGATTAATCCACAACATCAAGGTCAATTCGGATCAAGAAGATAGGCCATGCAAATCCATCCAATAGGCGTGTGAATCAAGAAATAGAAACTCAAAAATATTTAGTTTCCTTTTTTATTATTGTTGAATATTCAACCATCATTCATCGTTTATTTTATGACCTCATTAGCCAACTTTCCTTTTCTATTTTTTGGCATGTACAACAATTTAATTTTTAGATTGTTTCCTTTTTCTATTTTAGGCAAGTAAGAGCTATTATTTCTAGATTTTAGCCTTAATTACGATGGCATATAATTAAGCTATTTTAGGAACGTTCTTTGTAATAATTCAGCCAATAAATAAGCGCATATGGAGAAGAAAAAGGAAAAGTAATTATTCAGAAATTTGAGAGATTTTCTCTTTGGTTATTTGAAGAACTTTTCGAACTTATCAAGAATTATTCTTGTGGTGTTCAACAACGACTTATCAAATGATTTCCATACCGATTGTGGCATCTACAATATACCAAGGTTCTTGTTTCATTATAAACAACAGGTCGAGGTTCCATTCAAATCTGATTATAGAACGATCTTGGGTTTCTAATTGTGTTCGGGTTTCGTTATTCTTGATGAGGTTCATATCATTTGGTATCAGAGCGAAGGTTCTAGCCTCCGGTTTGCCTATCCCTTTTGTTTTTTACCTAGTTTCCCTTCTGTTTTCAGCCTAGTTTTCCAATCTCTTTCCAAACTTTAGTTGACCAAATTTCCCTCTTCCTTTTGGTTGATTTTTTTTTTCTTTTCCTGGCAGTAGCTTTAATTTAATTCTTGATACTGCACAAAAAAAAAAAAAAAAGAAGTAAAAAAAAACATTAAAAAAGAAGAAGAAGAAAAATCATTGAATTTGATTAAGTTAAAAAAAAAAAACCAAAAAAAAAACAAAAACAAAAAAAAAGAAAGAAATTTAGTGTGACACATATTCTTGTTGGAAATTCTTGATTGGAAATGCGTGTAACACATTCGGTGTTCTTAAAATCAAAATCTCATTGGTAAGTTGTGAATGAATTGTTTGATGGAAATTATTGTTCTTGTTTGATTAGTTTGATAAGAGCCAAAAGAGAATTACCACGAGTGGAAAAGGCAAGAGTGTAAGATTATTTGAGGGTAAAAGTCGAATATTTTGTGTGAAAAACACGAGTGTTGAATGAAACATAATCCTTGAGTGAATCACATGAGGGAGAGAATTGTGAGGTCCTTTCTTTCTTTTTTAACTTATCTCTTGTAGAAATCATGTCTTAACACGACTAGAGGAAGCACAAAGAGGGGCGGATCCAAGGCTATACATGGAAGCTTTGGTGGGAGAGATGAAGGGGATGATGAGGGTAAAATTAGAGCAAATTAATGAACGGTTCGATAGAGTGGAAAATGCCAATCGAGGGCAGCCACAAATGGCTCCCAATGTGCATAAAGGGAAAGAGTTCAACCGAGATATGTAACGGAGGACTTTAAGGAGTTCGATAAAGGCAATTTTGTGGAAGAGGAAGATAGATACTCAGTGGGTAGCATTAGGAGGTTTGGACGTGTTAGAAGAGATAGGAATAGGGAGGATAATAATTTGGGTAGCATAATATGAAGGTGCCTTCGTTTCAAGGAAAGAATGATCTCGAGGCTTATCTAGGATGGGAAAAGAAGATGGAGCTAGTTTTTGATTACCACAACTACTTCGAAATGAAGAAGGTAAAACTTACAGCCATTGAGTTTCTGACTATATTATTGTTTGGTGGGATCAATTGGTGTTAAACAGGAGACCAAATAGAGAAAGACCAATGGACACTTGGGAGGAGATGAAAACGATGATGAGAAGGTGTTTTGTTACAAGTCACTATTACCGGGATTTGTATAAGAAGTTGCAAAGACTCACACAAGGCAATCGGAGTGTCGAAGATTATTATGAAGAGATAGAGGTAACAATGATCCGAGCAAATGTAGAAGAGGAATGAGAATCCACTATGGCCTGGTTTTTGGCAGGTTTGAATCAAGAAATCACCAATCAGGTGGAGTTGCAACATTACGTAGAGTTGGAGGAGATGGCACACATGGCCATAAAAGTTGAGAAGCAACTCAAGAGGAAGGGTACATGATTAAGCCGATATATGGAACAAACTCCTTGGAAGCTGACTTCTCCAAAGAAGGAAGAGAAAGCCATGGCCAACCCTAAGGCTGAGACCAAGCCTTCTTCCTCAACTTTCAATTCATGAGCTAAAAATGACTATACTTCCACTCGCAGTCGTGACATTAAGTGTTTCAAATGTCAAAGCAGGGGTCACATATTGAGTCAATGTTTGAATAAGAGAGTTATGGTGATGTGGGACAATGGCGAGATCAAAACCGAGGATGAAGAAAATTTGAGTCTATGTCATCATTGGTGGATGCTTTGGATGAGGAGTGTGTTGCTCATGGTGAGTTAAACTTGTGGCAAAGAGAGCCTTAAGTGTGCAAACTAAGGAAGACGAATAGGTACAACGAGAAAATATTTTCCATACTAGGTGCCATGTTCAAGACAAGGTGTGTAGTATGATCAGTGATGGAGGGAGTTGTACCAATGTCGCTAGCACTACCATGGTGGAGAAATTAGGGCTGCCAACGACAAAGCACCCACGGCCTTACAAGGTACAATGGTTGAATGATTGTGGCTAGGTGAGAGTCAACAAGCAAGTTCTCATTTCATTCCAATTAGGAAGTATGTATACAAGGTGTTGTGTGATGTGGTTCCAATGCATACGGGACACAAACTTCTGGGAAGGCCTTGGCAGTTTGATCGATAGGTAAAGCATGATAACAAGTACTCTTTGGTGCACAATCAACGAGCCATCACTCTTGTGCCATTAACTCTGAAACATGTTAATGAAGATCAGGTAAAGTTTCAAAAGGAGAGTGAGCAAAAGAAAGAGAGTGATAAAAAAAGAAAGAGTGTACGAGAGAGAGAGGCTGAGAGTCAAGAAAGAAAGAGATTGGCCAAGAAAAAGGAGGCTTCGGCCAATGAGAGAAAAAAATAGAGAACACAGAAGAATTTTTATGCAAGGGCGAGTGATGTAAAGAGAGCATTGATACTAAACCAGCCAATGATTTTACTTGTGTACAATGAGGCTGCATTTTTCACTAACCAACTTAACCCCACTTTTCCTAGTTCTATTGTGTCTCTTTTACAGGATTATGAGGATGTTTTCCTCGAGGATACTCCACACAGATTACCACCAATCTGAAAGATCAAGCATCAAATTGATTTCGTACTTAGTGCAACCATTCCAAACCAACCAACCTATAAAGTAACCCGAAGGAGACAAAGAGCTTTAATGGTCGTAACACCCTAAACACTAACTAACAATAATATTAGGAAATTAACATTAGAATTAATATGGGTAATGTGATGAGATAGCAATTTCTTAATTCTAATTTATATTGAGTTATTTTTCACAGGTGACGCGATGAGAACTCGATGTGCTAGAACAAAATTCATGCCAAATTGATGAAATTTTTTTTATGATGACTTGATAATTTTGTGTGATGGTTTAAATAATATATATATATATATATATATGGTATGTAGTATTTGTGATGATGTTAGTGTTTAAAAAAAAAGGGGAAAGTATATTATCCGAAAAAGACATATTTATATGATGTTAATTTCCAACTCAATTATGAATCTTTAAATGTCAAAAAAATTATTCTATAATTTAGATAAACTTATAGAGCTTTTCATAAGCTTTCCAATGCCTACTCATTTGTGCAAATCCAATATCAGAGTAAGAAGTTATGATCAGTATACTATCCAGATACTGCTAGTAAGCAATCAGTTTATCATGTGTGATTTTAGGTGCGAAAATTTTAAAAGTTAACCTAGTTGTTTCCTTTTCCTTCCACACATTTTCACACCCTAATGACAGCGATTCCACAGACATAAAGAGACAATTAAATTAAATAATTCAATCCCAATTAATTCCAAAATTTATTTGGGATTAAATTACTAAATAATTAGTTTATAATTTTCAAAGTTTCTTTTTTTTTTTTTTATGCTCTCTCTCTCTCTCGCACTTCCCTAGCCTCCCTTTCCCTTTCTTTCCCATTCTCCTTGTCTCTTCTTTGCCCCTCTCTCACGCACAAGTGGAGAAAAAAAAGAAAGAAAAAAAAAAAGAGAATCCGCCAAACCTTCAAATTCTTCCAAACCGAAAATCAAAGGATTTCAAGGTATGTTTCGGTATTGTTTGATGATGAGAATGATTTTGTTATTTATTTTAGTTTGGTATTCTTTGAGGGATTGGATGATTTTCTTGATGAGTTTCTTCATGTGAGTTTGAGGAGAGGATGAGAAATATTCATCAAATGATGATCGAAGGAATGGCGATATGGTTGATTTTGTGAACAAGACGAAATTAGGGTTTTTGATTTCTTGATTTATGATTTCATTGGTATGGTGATTGAATAATTTTATGTGTTAAAAACAGGTCTTAAGGCTGTTTCGTGCGTGTGTGTGTATGAATCATATACATTGTGATGATAATTTTTTTTAATATATTTTTTTAATAATTTTCGGATTTGACCACTGCTATTGGAATTTCCAGATTTTATGATAAGTTTTCAAAACTGCTTTTAAGGATGTAAACAGCCTCCATTTTTAACAAATTTAATATCATTGGAAAGCCTTAGATGTCTATTTTCATTTTAAATTAGTTTCAGATTATTTAAAAATATATGTGAATTTTTATGATTTTTTAAAGAGGCAGAGGTCCGACTACCAGATTCTATACAATTTGAGCGGTCCACTTTCAAAACTATTTTTGAGGATCCAAACGGTCTCCGTTTTTAATAAATTTGATATGAAAAATCCAGATGTCTGTTTTTATTTGGAATCAGTTTTAGATCATTTGGAGATATATATGAATTTTTGTGATTTTTCAAATAGGTAGAGGTCTGGCTACCAGTTTCGGTAAAACTTTAGAAATCAAATTCAAAACTATTTTTGATGGTCCAAACAGTCTTCATTTTCTAAAAATTAGGTACCATTAAAAAAATCTGGATGTGTTCTTTTGTTTAAAATTGGTTTTAGATCATTTGGAGCCCTGTATGAATTTCTATGAATTTTTAAAGGACAAACGTTTGACTGGCAGATTCTGTCAAGATTTAAAATTCCATGAAATTGTTCAATTTTTGTGTTGTGATATTATTGAATGATGAAATAGGCCTTTTAGGCACTGCTATAATATGATGGATGTGTTTGATGAATTATTATGAGTTTTTGTTAATTTTATTATATTTATTACTCATGGCATGTACAACTCTAAAGGCGAGCACCCGATACCTCAATCGCGCGTCACTATCGGAAAATTTAAAAAGGTTACGTAAGGCGTTTATGTAAGTACACTCTCACCTGCAACATGAATTAAAGATTTGATAAGTATATATTTTGATGTTGATGACGATGTTATGATGTTCTTAAATGATACTTCTCCTATGATGACATTTTGATGAAAAGTTTATATATGGTTTGTATATGTATTTTATGTTTTAAAATGGTGTTGTACACGCTTGATGATGATAATAATGATGTTGTCCGATGAGCAAACTTTTGTCACCATTGGTTTGGGATTTGCTACCTCAACCCTTCCATGACTAGCGCCTATGATGGTACAACGTCGGGCCCAATATATGACGGTTTTAAAAGTTAAAAAGATTTTAAATGATTTTTATATTTATGATAATAAAAGAAAATTGTTTATTTACATTTGTGAGATTTAAGTGTCTTAGTAAGCCCTTACTTGTAAGACCCGAAATTTTGTAGACTTGTAATCTCCTTGTTCATAAGGAATTAGAGTCTAATTTATGTGTTTATGATGTGTTATATGAAAAATTATGAATAATAATGAGAAATTCATAATTTTATTTAAACAATGTTCGAGTCCTCATTTAATGATTTGAGACTCAATTAATGTTTTACGAGCCAAGAATGAGGTTTTTAAAGGAAAAAGAACGAAAAATGATGAAATTTTACAAAAGTCAAAGGTTTGACCAAAAAGTCAAAAGGTTGACCGAAAAGTCAAATGGTTGACCAAAAAGTCAAAGTTTGACCGAGACGGGTCACAACGTCGACTTCACAAGTATGACGAAGGAATATGGAAAGAATCTCCGAAAATGAAGTTTTATAAGTCATAAATCCACCCTAGAAAAATCAAGCACACCGAAAAAGAATTAAGGGCAAAAAGGTCTCCGAAAAATTGGAGAAAGAGAGTTTCGGTCCAAAATTTACATGGAAGGATTTTTGGATCAAAATATAAAATAAGAATACTCATCACAGTGTTGGAAATAACTGTAGAGCGCTAAAGGAGCTGTGAAAGAACGAAATGGCCAAACAAGGCCTTGGAAGAGCTAGTGGAAGATGACATCACCTTCCACTAACTCAAAGTTGCATCATGTGGATTTTACCATGCATGATGGCCGGCCATACATGGGAGACAAAAAGGAAAAGAAAAAAAATGGGAAAGCCTTAAATTAAGGAGAAAGGTGCACCAACTTTTGTCCATCACAAGTCTCACATCCTCTAGTCACTTTTTTTGTTTAAAAAAAAAATGAGTCAAACCCATGCCATTATCCCTTGAAATCCGGCAACCCTCTATCCCCTCCATCATGGTCGGCCAACTAGAAAGAAAAGAAAGGAAATTGATTTGGTTAGAGTAACTAGATGGCCTTTCAAGTCCAATCAAGCAAAGGACAACAACACCATGCCTATGACTCACTTTTTTACTAGCCAAAGCAAGCTAGTGGCAGCCAACTCCCCTCCCCTTGGTCGGCAGCAGCTGGGGACAGCAAAGAAAAGAAAAAAAAATGGGAACAAGGCTAGACATAAAGCCCTAAATCAAGGAAAAAGTTGAACCACTTTTGTCCATAAAGTCTAGTCACTTCTTGCTTAAAATAATGAACTAGAACCCTTGTCTTTCCTCTTCAAATCTGGCTGCACAACCCCCTTCAGCCCTCCTTGAATTCGGCTGCACATAAAGGAAAAGCAAGACAAGACTAAAGCCTTGAATTAAGGACAAGAAACCAACCACTAGTCATTCAAGACATCTCATCTATTTTCTATTCTCTTTTCCTTGTCAAAGGCAGCCAAAACCTTTGCCATTTCTTGGAGATACTCGGCAGCAAGAGGGAGAAAGAGAGAGAGAGAGATCCAAAGACAAATTTTGGGTTTTTCCATCCTAGAGAGTTCGGTTTTGCAAAGGAGAGTGCTAGAGAAAGATTGGAAAATTTCTTGTGAGCTTTGAGTGTGTGTGTGGCCGAGCAAGAGAGTGAACAAGAAAGTTGAGAAAATTTTTGGTGAATCTACCAAGAGGAGGCCAACCAAGAGCAAGAGAGAAAGAGGAAAAAGAGGTGAGTATCTCTTGACAAATTTTTTTGGATCTCCTTCTTGTGATGCTCGGTTTTGTTAGAGCAAGAAAAAGCTAACAAAACTCTTTTGGGTTCCATTTTCTTGTGCAAAACCGTGAGCCACCAACAAGGAAGGACTTGAGAAAATTTTTGGTGAGCTTTTGGGAAGGAAACCGAGCAAGAGGAGGAAGAGAAAAGGTAAGAAAACTTGGATCCTTTTCTTGTGATTTTCGGTTTTGGCTAGAGCAAGAAAGAGCTAACAAAAAAATTTTGGACCCCATTTTGTGTGGTGAAGCCGTGAGCTAGAAGAAGGAAGGAGAGTTGGGATTTTCAAAACCCTAACTTGGGTTTGAGGTAAATCTCTTAAACCACCTTGAAATCAAGTTTTATTTAAGTGTTTTTGATGTTGATTCAAGTGGTTTGTAAAGACATAAGTCCACTTTAAATTTCTGCCCTCAATGTTGGTGTGTGTGCTTGATTAGGGTAGGATTTGGTTGGCTGATTTTTGATGCTTGTTTGCTTTAAAATTTGTGCTTGAAAATGATGGATTTTTCATGCTAGAAGATAGGTTGTATGTCCCATAAGATGAAGCCAAAAATCTGCCCTTGGCAGCCATGAGAGCATGCTAGATTAGGGATGGATTTTGTGATGCTTGTATGTGTTAATGCATGTGCTAGAGCCAAGCAACCTAGGTTTTTAAATTTTCGGATTTGGGTTGCATGAGTTGAATGAGATGGATTTATGGGTTTCAATGGGGCGTTAGAAGCGCTGCTTGATGTTGTCTAAGCTCCCGATGTGATCGGTCGAGATAGATTCCGCGAATAGGACGTAAACCGAAATGAGGAACCGAAACTGCCAATTCGGATTCGAATCTGGCCAGTTTCGGGAAAGGGTAATTTCAAGGCCCTTAGAGGCCGAATGAGGTAAAACTCAAAACACGAAAGTTGTTTGGAACAACTTTTCCTAGAGGGAAACGTGGACAGAATCTCGAAATAAGGCTCCAACGGCCTCCGTTTTACCCGAAACCCGTGGCTAAACCCTGGGACGTCCTTTACCCAGTTTTTCAGAGTTAACCCGTTTTCAAATAAAAACTGGTACTGATCTAGGCCGAACTGGATTTTGTGCAAAACACAAAAGTTTTAGCATTTTTTGATAGATACAACTTTCGTGAAGACAAGTTTTTCAAATTCTAAGCCTATTTTTAAACTGGGCGTGATTTATGGAAGGTGTGCAGGGAGCCCGAAATCTTGCACATGAGTTTCACGAAAATATTTTCTAGAAAAATTGTGAAGTGCTCTTAAATGGTTATTTTAGCTTCGGAAACCGTTCCAAAGGTGGTTTCCGACCCCAAATGATTTTATAAAATATTTAATTTGAAAACCATGAATTTTAAGGGCTCGGGTTTGAAATTTCACATTTTTCTCCGAAGTAAAGAAAAAGAGGGTTTCAACCAAGAATTTACAAGTTAAAGAAAATAATGAGATTAAACCAAGGTATTTTCTAATTAAAGGAGTTAGAATTTTTACAAGCAAAATGAAGGATTTTTGGAAGTTAATTACACAAAATTTTCCAAAAATAAGGAAGAGGAATTTTAAAGTAAAATTGGTAAGCAAGCCGATTACGAGCGGTAACCGGATATTTTATCCGAGTTACAAACCCAAGGATAACCAAGGGTTGACAAAAGGTTGACCCAAGGTTAAATAAGGTTAACCTTAAGGGTTACCCAACATAACCCTAAGGGATACCCACATGTATATTTGGGCTAAGATTTAAAGGGTTAATGGAAATAACCCAATAACAAGGATGTATGAACAAAGCCCAATAATAGAACAAGGCTCTAACCAAAAAGGTTACCCAACGTAACCTCTTAAGGATTAATCGAAGTTCGATAAAGAATGGGGATTAAAGTGGCCAAGATGGATATCATATATAAGGGACATACAACCAAAAGTAGATGTGAATGTTGGTAGGTCACCAACACCTTACGAAAGGATCCTGATCCTATATTTTTGGTATATCAGGAAAGTGAATTGCCGTTGCCGACAAGTTTAAGGAACGCAATTTTAAGGATACGGCACTAGAGGTAAGTACAAACCTCACCTGCAGTATGAAAGCTAGTAATTTATGTTCAAGTATGTGGTTTTCAAATATGCTGCAATATGTTGTGTGCTATATCTATGAAATGCTATGTTTATAAAAAGTGCTGTTTTTGCAAAATGCTATGTTTATAAAAAGTGCTGTTTTTACAAAATGCTATGTTTATAAAAAGTGCTATTTTTGCAAAAGAGTATAAAAGTACTATATTTGCAAAATGTCATGTTTATGAAAATGTCATATTTGCAAATGCCATGAATGAAACGAATGCCATACCATGTTATAAATGAGATAAAAAGTATGTTATCATATAGTGACATCATAAGGTATGTTCACTAAAGATAAATAACATGGTAAGAAATCACAAGTAAAGTGTCGTACCGACCTCCCACTAGGTGGAGGATTTTTCATGTTAAAGTAAAGGATTCACCCTCTCGTTGATGCGGGAGGGTGTAATCACCCAATGTTCCCGGAGCAATTAGGGACCTTGCAACCCCTATCTATAACTTGGAGGCGCGCTAAATAAATGATGGTACGTACACTATGGGGCCCAGAAGAAAGATAAGTAAGTTAAAAGAAATGCATAAATGGAACATAAATGGTTCACGCATATGCATATGATGATGAATGTGTTCAAGATGTTTTAATGTTTGGTGAGATTATGTTTGTGCTTACTGGGCGAAAGCTCATTCAGTTATATTTCATACTGTAGTTAAGAAACCCGCAGCGTAATGGTGGGCATTGTGAGGATGATGTGGAGGCGGACGAAGGCGGTGTGGATACCACTATGTATTATTTCCGCAAATCTTTTAATAAGTAAAGAAGTTTTGTATATATAAGTATATACATGATTAAGACGAATTATGCTTTATGGTATTTTGGAACTAAAGATCTTAAGTAACGTTTACTTAAGCAGTAATGATATATTGCTAAAGACAAATGTTTTTATAAGTATGTTTCAAAAAAAAAAATCCCAAATTTTCAAGTAAAGTTAAGTAAGTAAGTAAGGCGTGACGGCCCTACGTAGTAATGGGGCGTCACATTACTTATATAAGTTAATTCATGTTGCAGATAAAGAAAATGATAAGATGTAGGGTTGGAGGAGCTTGAAGCGGATAGCAGGACGATATGTGATAGGAAAACGGAAGGAAAAGATCATGAGATGGATTTTTTTTATTTTAAATAAAGTTTTGAGACTTTAATTTAATATTATTTGATTGGATGTTTTATATGGACTTAAATTTTATTTCATGAATTGGGTTTTAAAAATATTTGTATATATTAATTATGAAGGTTATTTTGATATAGTTAAAAAAAAATTATAAAGTGTCCTAAAATTATCTGAGTAAAGTTTTCCATTATGTAAAGATTTTTATTTCAAACTTAATATTTTCTGCAATTTATAAGAGACGAATGATTAATAAGAAGTCAACTGTAACGGTTCGTAAGGGGTCGTTACAATGTTAGTCAACGAGTTGATAGAAAAAGGGTACGTGAGAGAAAGCGTGAGTCCATGCGTAGTTCTGGTGTTGTTAGTACCTAAAAAAAATAGGACATGGAGAATGTGTGTTGATTGCCAAGCCATCAACAACATCACGGTAAAATATCATTTTCCCATTCCTCATTTAGATGACATGTTAGATGAGCTGTATGGTTCTTGTTTATTTTCTAAGATTGATTTGAGAAGCGGTTATCATCAAATAAGAATAAAAAAAGGTGATGAATGGAAAACTGCATTCAAAAATAAATATAGATTATACGAGTGGTTAGTTAAGCCTTTTGGATTAACTAATACACCTAGTACTTTCATGCATTTAATGAATCATGTTTTACATCCTTTCCTTGGGAAATTTATTGTGGTTTGTTTTGATGATATTCTCATTTCTAGCAAAAACTTGAATGATCATTTAATGCATTTACAATCAGTTTTTGAAGTACTTAGAAAAGAAAAGTTGTTTGATATCCTGAAAAAGTGTACTTTTTGCACCAATAAACTTGTTTTCTTAGGTTATGTTGTTAGTGCCAAGGGAATTAAGGTTGATGAAAAAAAAGTTCGCACAATACAAGAATAGCTTAGACCAACAGGTGTAGGGCAGGTTAGAAGTTTTCATGGGCTTGCTAGTTTCTATAGGAGGTTCATGAAAGATTTCAATACCATCACTGCTCCCCTTACCGAGGTCATCAATTAGAATGTTGGATTCAAATGGGGAGAAGAGCAAGAGACGGCATTCCAGTTGATCAAAGAAAAGTTAACAAAACCACCTTTGCTAGCTTCACCTAATTTTTCTAAAGCATTTGAGATTGAATGTGATGCACTAGGTATAGGTATTGGAGCTGTTCTTATGTAAAATGGAAGATCAATTGCTTACTTCAGTGAGAAACTAAGCGGGGCAACCTTGAACTACCCTACTTATGACAAAGAGATATATGCATTGGTACGAATATTGGAGACATGGTAGTATTATCTATGGGCCAAGGAATTTGTGATCCACACAGATCATGAATCTTTGAAGTATTTGAAGGGCCAACATAAGTTGAACAAACAACATACACAATGGATACTGTTCATTGAGCCATTTCCATTTGTGATCAAGTACAAACAAGGTAAGGAGAATATGGTGGCTGATGCACTTTCTCACAAGTATGCATTGATTTCTACTATTGATGCTAAATTACTTAGTTTTGAGCATATTATAGAGTTGTCCCCAATAAACCAAGATTTTAGTGAGTTGTATTTGTTTTGTGAGAAGGCTGCCTTTAGGGAATATTTTGGGCATGATAATTATTTATTTCGGAAAAAATATGTTGTGTGTGCCTAATTGTTCTTTGAAGAACTTATTAGTGAGAGAAGCCCATGGTGAAGGGTTGATGGGGTATTTTGGTGTAGCTAAAACCCTCGATGTGATATAGGAACATTTTTATTGGCCTCGTATGAAAAGAGATGCTAGGAGGATTTGTGAGAGATGTGTCACTTTTAGGCAAGCTAAGTGAAGAGTTCAATCTCACAGTTTGTACACCCCACTGCAAATTCCTAGTACACCTTGGATTGACATTTCGATAGATTTTGTATTAGGATTGCCTAGGTCAAAAAGGGGTCAAGATTCTATTTTTGTGGTGGTGGATAGGTTTTCTAAGATGGCATGTCACAAAACTAATGATGCTTCTAATGTTTCTGATTTATTCTTTCGTGAAATTGTTAGGTCGCATAGTACACCTATAACAATTGTTTCTGTAACGACCTCTCACGGACCGTTACAGTTGACTTCTTATTTAATCATTCATCTTGTACAAAATTGCGAAAAATATTAAGTCTAAAACAAAAATCTTAATATAACGGAAAATTTTATTTAGATAATTTTAGAAAACTCTAAAATTTTTTTAAAAAAACTATATTAAAATAACCATCGTAATTAATATATATACATAAATTTTTAAAAACCCCAATTCATGAAATAAAATTTAAGTCCATTGAATCATCCAATCAAATAATAATAAATTAAAGTCTCAAAGCTTTATTTGAAATTAAAAATATCCATCTCATGATCGTTTCTCCTGTTTTCCTATCACACATCATTTCGCTTCCGCTCCAAACTCCTCCAATATTATATCTTACTATTTCATTTATTTGCAACATGAATTAACTTATATAAGCAAGGGTTTAGTAAGACAATTAAATTTCACAAATGTAAATAAATATTTTTCTTTTCTCATCATAAATATAACATCATTTAAAAACTTTTTAACTTTTAAAACCGTCATATATTGGGCCCGACATTGTACCATCATAGTGCGCTAGTCACGGAAGGGTTAGGGTAGCAAATCCCTAACCAACGATGAAAAAAGTCCACTCACTAGACAACAACAACAACAACAACATCATCATCATCATCATCATCAAGGGTGTACAACGCCATTTTAAAATATAAAAATACATATACATATAATATATATACTTTCATTAGAACGTCATCATATGAAAGGTATTATTTAATAACATCATAACATCATCATCAATATCAAAACATATACTTCTCAAATCTTTAATTCATATTGCAGATTAGAGTGTACTTACATAAACACCCACTTAACATTTTCAAATTTTTCAATGGTAACGCGCGATTGAGATCTCGGGTGCTCGCTGTTAGAATTGTTTATGTCATTAATAATATATATAATAAAATCAACAAAAGCTCATAATAATTCATTAAACACATCTATCATATTATAATAGCGCTTGATAGGCCATTTCATCATTCAATAACATCAAAACACAAAAATCAAACAATTTTACAAAATTACAAAACTTTACAAAAACTGATAGTTAAACTTCTTTCTCTTCAAAAATTCATAAAAATTCATACAGGACTTCAAATGATCTGACCAATTCTAAACAAAAATGATCTGAAACCAATTCTAATGGAGACCATTTGAACCCTTAAAAATAGTTTTGAATCTGATTGCCAAAAGTTTTACAGAAACCTACAGCTAGACCTCTGCTCCTTTAAAAAATCATAAACATTCACATATGTCTTCAGACGATCTAAAACTGATTTCAAATAAAATTACACATTTAGAGTTTCTAACAATATCAAATTCATTAAAAACAGAGACTGTTTGTATCCTCAAAAATAGTTTTGAATAATGATCGCTAAAATTTTACAGAATCTGGCAACCGAACTTTTGCCTTTTAAAAAAATCATAAAAATTAACATATGTCTTCAAATGATATGAAATAGATTTCAAATGAAAGTAGACATCCATAGCTTTTCAATAATATCAAATTTATTAAAAATGGAGTCCGTTTGCATCCCTAAAAATAGTTTGGAATATTTTTCATAAAATCTGGAAATTTCCAGGAGTTGTGGTCAAATCCGAAAATTCATTAAAAATATAAAAATTATCACCACAACATACATGATTCACACACACACACACACATGAAACAACCCTAAGATATTTTTCTAACATATAAAATTATTAAATTACCATACCAATAAAAACATGAATCAAAACCTTAAATTTGTCTTATTTACAAAATCAACCATATAGCCATTCTTTTGATTATCATTCCATAAATATTTCTTATCATCTCCTTACACTCCCAAGATGAAACTCATCAAGAAAATCACTCAACCCCCCCCCCCCCCCCCCCGAAGGATCTTAAACCGAAAAGAGCAATATTAAAAATCATCAAACAATGAAACAAACATACATTGAAATCCTTTTGATTTTGGCTTAGATGAACTTGGAGGTTTAGTGGATTTTTTTTTCTTTGTGTGTGTGAGAAGGGTAGAGAGAGCAAGAGAAAGAGAATGAGAATGACGTTGGAGAGGGAGACTAGGAAAGTGAGAGAGAGCATGTAAAAAGGAAAATTTGAATATTTTAAAATAAATTATGAGTAATTTAATCCCAAATCAATTTTGAAATTAATTGGGATTCAATTTTGTGGTCTAATTGTCTCTTAATAAATGGGGAATGGCTGTCATTAGGGTGTGAAAACGTGTGGCAGGAAAAGAAAAAAGCTAGGTCAATTTTAGAATTTTCACACGTGCAATTGCACATGATAAACTAGTTGGTGACTAATAGGTATTCGAATAGTATACTGGTCATAACTTCTTATTCTAATATCAGATATGCACAAATGAGTAGAAATTGGAAAGCTTATAAAAAGCTCTATAAGTTTGTCTAAATTATAGAAATAATTTAAGACATTTAAAGGTTCATAATTGAGTTGGAAATTAACATCATTTAAAATAAGTCTTTTTCGGATAATATACTTCCCCGCCCCTCTTTTTTTTTTTCCCCCTTTCTTCTCACGTTTTCAATTCAACATTCCCATTTTTTTTCTTCCTTTTGCCGATTGCCATTTATAGATGATATATATACATATATATAAACACATCATACTATACATATAGATATATATTACGTAAAATACTTATATTTAAAATATTTCTTCACTTAAACTATCATACAAAATTATCAAATCATCATAAAAAGTCATTAATTTGGCATGAACTTTGTTTAGCACATTGTGTCCTCGTCGCGTCACCTGTGAAAAATAATTCAACATAATATTAGAATTAAGAAATTGCTATCTCATCACATTATCCATTTTAATTCTAATGTTAATTTTCTAACGTTATTGTTAGGTAGCATATGGGGTGTTACAATTTCGGATAGAGATACTAAGTTCTTGAGTTACTTTTGGAAGATTTTACAGAGTAAGTTAGGAACTAAGTTATTATTTTCTACAACTTGTCATCCACAAAATGATGATCAAACTGAAGTAGTGAATAGGACTTTGTCTACTTCATTAAGAGCAATCAATAAAAAAACATCAAAACATGCGAAGAGTGTTTGCCACATGTTGAGTTTGCTTACAATAGATTTGTTCATTTTATTACTAAATTTTCACCTTTTGAAATTGTGTATGGTTTTAATCCATTAACTCATTTGGACTTAACTCCTTTACCTTTGTCTAAGCGTGTGAATTTACATGGTCAAAAGAAAGCTGAAATTGTCAAATAGAGTCATGAGACGACCAGACTCAACATTGAGATAAAGATGGAGCAATATGCCAAACATGCCATCAAGGGACAACACAAAGTTGTTTAAGGAGAGGTTTCTAACTCAAAGAAATTCAAAGCTTCTTCCATGAGGAGATCGACCATTTCAAGTTCTCGAGCGCATTAATGACAATGCCTGCAAATTGGATCTACCAGGTGTGTACAATGTTAGTGCTACTTTCAATGTCGCTGACTTATCTCCTTTTGACGTAGGTGTTGATTTAAGGACAAATCATTTTCAAGAGGAGGGGAATGATGAGGGCACGGCTGCTAAGAAGCTTATAGTCCAATAAGAAGAGCTCGAGCTAGATGCTTCAGGGAAGAACTCAACAATTTAATCCAAAAGGTTTAGCAAGAGGATTTGGGCATGCTTACCAATGAGGGACGACAAAGATTGGTCTACATTATCAACGTCAATTCAGATCAAGAAGATCAACCATACAAATCCATGTAATAGACGTGTGAATCAAGAAAGAGAAAGTAAAAAATATTTAGTTTCCTTTTTTTTATTTTGTTGAATATTCAGCCATCATTCATCCTTTATTTTGTTAGCTTATTATTCAACTTTCCTTTTCTATTTTTTGGCGTGTACAGCCATTTAATTTTTAGATTGTTTCTCTTTTTCTATTTTAGGCAAGTAAGAGCTGTTATTACTATATTTTAGCGTTAATTAAGATGGCATGTAATTAAGCTATTTTAGGAACTTTTTTTGTAATAATTCAACTATAAATAAGCACCTATGGAGAAGAAAGAGGACAAGTAATTATTCAGAAATTTGAGAGTTTTTCTCTTTAGTTCTTTGAAAAACTTTTCTTTGAAAAACTTTTCGAACTTATCAAGAATTATTCTTGTGGCGTTCAACAACAACTTATCAAATGGATTTCCATCACCGTTGTGGTATCTACAACATACTGAGGTTCTTGTTTCATTATAGCAATGGGTCAAGGTTCCATTAAAATCTAGTCATAGAACAATCTTAGGTTCCTAATTGTGTTTGGGTCTCGTTATTCTTGTGGGGGTTCGTATCATAAAGTCTCTTTCTTCTCTATCTCTCTCCTTGTCTTTCAATAAATATCATGCTCATTTTTCTATAAAGAATTCAACTAAGAAGGGAAATCTGTAAATATTTCAAAGTTTAAAGGGAAAGAATGTTATAAATTAAAGTTCATGGGGCATTTCATAACAAGGCTTAAATTCGGGAAAATATAAAATTAATCTAAATCTTTTTTTTTTTTTCAATATTTATATTTTTACCAAAAAATATTGAATTTACAGTACAAATTGAAAATTTTGAATCCGATATTTATTAGTGAATCCAATGGTTACTATTTTTTATTTAGGCTGGAAATCCAGTATTTACTTCGATAATCATTTAATTTTGTATTTTATATGTCATGTATCTTCAAGTAAATATATTGTTTACTAAGAGTAAATAAATTATTTTCAAGTAACTAATTTATTTCCTAGTAAACAATTTATTTATCTAGAATTAAAAAAATGGAACCAAGTAGATGTCGCGCGAGGTCGTGATCGTGGATGAGATTGGAACCAAGCAACTGCTATCAGAGACGATCTAAAGAGAACCTTTGCTAGATAAGACAACATCGTAAGTAAGGAAGGCCGGAATCTCAAGATCGTGATCGCAAACTTCACCAGTGATAGCACGATTTGGGCTCTTGCGATCTTCGAGCTCTCTTGCAACTAGTGGTCTTCTCAGTGACGGTAGCAGCAGCATGGATGCCAATGACACGAACGTGGACTTTTAAGCACAAGGTTGACGCTGGCACCACGGGCATTTGGCAGGTCTATGCAAGAAACAGTTCTAGTGGTATATATTTTGGGATTTTTATTTTGAAATATACTATTATTTTATATCTTCTAAATTATAAGCTATAATTTTCCTTCACCCTTAAAAAAGTGTTATTTTCCTCATTCCGGATGCCGATCACCATAATATTCTCGTACAATATTATTGAAAATCTACATTAAAATGTGTATATTTTTTACAAATTAGATAGATAAATGTGTCCGACTTTGTCTGGAACTAATCGCACGAAGTATTCTAGTAGAATATTCTTTATAATTTTACTAGAATAATTTTTTGGTTTTATAGATGGTCCTACGATTCCTGTGCCACCAGTTATTGAAGTATTATGGTGGAAAATGTTCTAGTAGAATTTTGTCACTTTATTTATGAGGTATTAACTCTAGGAAGGAAGAAAAAAAAAAACTGAAATCAATCTATAGTATGAGAATCCCATTTTAAAAGCTAAATCCTCGAAAAAACTAATGTTATTTCCCTTTCTATAAATTACTTGAAAACTAATCGTCTCAAAAGATCTTGGCAACACCTCAAAATTTTATTTTCTAAGCCGAGAGATTTTCATAGCATCACATTTAAAGAGAAAAGTAAATGAATAGAAAAGAAAGAGGGCAGTTACAGAGAATATAAAATAGTTGAAGATAAATGTATGAATACAAAAGGAAAAAAGAGTGGGAGTTGTGGTAGTGAGGTGTGACGGTCATCGGTTTTTATAAGGAAAGGATAAGCTGTGTGTAGCCTCAGATCGTTTGGGATTAGATATATATGATGATTCGTAAGTAAAAAGACTACATCATAACGGTATGAGGCCTTTTAGGATGAACTTAAGAGTAAAACCCTATAGGCACGAAACTCAAAACAGACAATATCATACCAAAAAAGGCATGGGTCGTTACAAATAGTATTAGAGCCTATAGCCAACAAGAAGTGTGGCCAACAAGGACATTGAGCCCCAAAAAGAAGAATGATTGAGACAGTCATCAGTTCTTATAAAAGAAAAGGTAAATTGTGCAGTCCCAGATTGTTTGGGAATAGATATATGTAATGATTCATGAGTAAAAGACCGTCTCTTAATAGTATAAGGTCTTCTAGAATGAGTATAAGAGCAAAATCATATGGACACGAGATTTGAAGCGGATAATATTATATTAAAAGAAGGCATGGGCCGTTATATGAGGTGACATGCATTTTTAATCTGATGGGACAACATATCATGAGCTGTCACTCGATTTGATCCAAAGGCTCTAATTTTGTCCCCCCGTCAATTGGGAAAAGAAAGTTAATCTTTTATTTGTACAAAGATTGAGATTCCAATGAAGCTCTACTAGGCATTCGAAACCGATGCTCATTATAGAAAGAAGCGACTCTAAATCAACTCTATACTCTATCTTCATGTCTGAACTTTCAATTGATTCTCCCACGTGGACAGGGAATGCAAATGTTAAATTTGCTTAACAAAATGACTTTACATTTTTGCGAACATTTTCACAAATACCCTCCCAAACGCTCTCCAAAGATCCCAATTCTACATTTCACAAGAACATAAGTAAAAATAGAGCTAAATCAACAAAGTAAAAACAAAAGGACGATAAGAAGATAGAAATTTCAACACTAATCATTTTTCTTTCTAGCGATTTTTTGTTAATATAAGAAAAAAAACTTACATAAAAATGGAATCTTGGATCCTCAAGTAAAGAAAACAAAAAAAAAAAAAAAGGAGAAAAATAAGACAGTAACAAAGAAAACAGAAGCAAAAAAACACGACAATAATAGTCTAATTCAACGTGCCCCCCTCCCTCGATGATGAGGCCCGCAACCCCAGGTGACGGACCACCTACCCGTTAGCCCAACGATCCCAGATGACAACCTACAACCAACCCTATGATACCCCGACAATGACAAGCCACCGCCCTGCAGGCGTCGAGCTGCCAATGAGAACCTCCCCCCCCCCCCCCCCCGAAGCCTTTCATTGGCCAGATCTAGATTTTTTTATTTTTTTATTATTTGTTTAACTTATTAGTTAGTCTATAATACTATGAGATAATGGGCATGATAGTTATTATGCACAAACAACTTCTCAACCGTTCAATTATATCGTAACAATTTAAAAATGAGCTCTATTAATAAAGTATATAAATAAGACTCTCTACCACAGATTTACCCAAAATAAAAAATAGAACATGACAAAATACTAAAAAGGACAAAATAACTTTACCAAAACTTTGAATAGTATTTTGTGAGTAAAGCTATAGTAACAAACACACTCTCCTATGTATGTAATAGATATATATATATATATATATACAACACACTAGTTGTATGTGCATGCTTCGCATGTATGGATTTAGTTTGTTACATATATATATATATTATTTTTTAAAAAATAAAAATAAAACAAGTAAAAGCTTTTCATCCCTAAAAGATAAAGAATGACAGTAAAGAATGATTGCACTAAAGAGTCAAAAGCATCAAATAAATTCATCCAGAAAAAAGGAAAATTTTTTTTTGAAACAAACCCACAAAAGAATAAAATAGAAAGACCAAATTGAATAATAAAAAACTTGAGCTTTAATAGTAATAGATATATATATATATATGTATATGTATATATTCAAATTTCATATGCTATATATACACAAGAAGGCGTTATTATTAACCCAAAAGAGAGTAAAACTTATTTGTCGAGAGTCCAAATAATGCTTTGAAGGGCTCCCTAACCCTATAGTATACACTTGTGCTTAAGGAAGAGAAAAAAAAATTATGAGAAAAAGGACTCCATTGGTTTATTTCTTGATCGTCATTTTTATAATTTTCCTCTTTGCAAAGGCAGGTAAGTCTCTTGGAGTTCAATTCCATCTTATCTATATTGAAATTTAATTAGGTTATAATGCAGAATTCTATTATGCAATATTTGGTCGACAAATTCTATTATGCATGCCAAATTTGTTTGCAAGGAAAGGTTACGTGTCCATGTCCTATTGCCAACAAGACTTTGACAGATAAAATTATGAGAATCTTTTGTTTCGTGTTTGAACTTGATTCTTGGGTCAATTAGTTGCCGTGGGAAGTAAAACCCAATGGTAAAAAACAAACGCTTGTTTGATCATGTTGTTTGTTTTTAGTTTTCATAGACGAAGATAAAAATATTCTGTTTAAGAATTGTTTTCTGAAAATAATTTGCCAAAAATTAAACAAGAAAATTAGATTATTTTTTAAAAACCTTTTTTTTTTTTTTTTTTTACCTTTTATGATTTTCTAGTTTTATATCATTTACTCTCTCTCTTATGGTTCCTATGGTGGTTCTTCTTTCATTCTTTTAAAAGTATTTTTCTTTTTTCTTTTTTTTTTTCTTTTTTTACATGCATAAGTAACGTCACATGTATTAAATTTGTTTATTTGTCACCAATCGCTTGGATACTGACATATTGCTTGCCAAGTACTTCTTTAAAAATATATATGAAAAAAAAAAAAAGGAAAAGGAATATTTGCCACATAGTTATGCTGGAAGATTGTTAAATAGGCCCGAGAGTGTAGTGTCCTTGTCCCGAGTTGTATTGTTAAAAAGGGATCAAAAGATCACTAAAAAATGAGGATTATAATTTTACCCGTCAACCAGATTGTCTGCATGTATCCAGTTTTAGTAAAGCATGATAAATTCAATGACTTTCATGTACGGTTTAGAAGTCCCTATCCCAAGTTCGCTCCACTAAGTTTTTTTTTTTTTTTTTATTCATTTTTTTGTAAAAAACTTTAATATATAAGAATGTGCATTTAAAATAAATAACATAGTATTTATTATTCACTGCTGAATTGTGCGATCTGTTTTATATTAGAACATTTGAGCATAAAATTAGATAGAATTTCTAAAGTAAATGTTCTAATATATTATGAAGTTTTCCTTGATGGGACAAGGAATCCGAACCCGTCCCATTTTTATCCCTACCTACAAGTCTATGGCACATGGGCACACATGATATATATATATATATATATATAGCCTTCTCTCTGATTCCTTTAATAGGAATATTGGCAAGCTGGACGGCATAAGATCGACTTTTAATGTCGATCCTTCCTTTTGTTTTCTTTCTTTTTATTAGTTTTATTTTATTTTTTTCCTTCTTTTTAAGGTCTCAAAGGGACACTATATATATATCTAAATTATGAAGGATTATTGATTTACAGCTAAATTATACCCATAAATCTCATTCCTTCCTTTTGTTTTCTTTCTTTGTATTATTACTAATTAGAATACGCGCTCCGTGAGTGTAAAATAATATATTATCTAAATCATAAATGAAAGTTGTGAGAAAAAATATTTAAAGGTCAATATATTCGAAAATAATTGTTTTAATAAGTACAAAAAAAAAAAAAGTAAAGAGTAAAGGTTGACCAAAACAGTATTTAGTAGCATGATTATCACTTTTAATAATGTATAAGGTTTTGAGTTTGATTCTACTATCACCAAATTTTAAAAAAAAAAAAATTTAATTAGGTTTCAAGGAAATCACACCTGACTCTACCTCAAGGTTCAGAGTTCAAATTTGCTCATCCCAAGTTTAAAGAATAAATAAATAAATAATAAATAATAAATAATAAAAAGGAAAAAAGTGAGGATTTATTTGAGAAAATTGTTTAATAAGCACAAATTCAAAGAAAGAAGGGCAAGATCAAAATAAATGAGAAAATGCTTAACACTAATAAAATTAAATTATTTTATAGACAAATTAACTATGGTACGTATGAATAGGAAACAAATGTTTAAATAGAGAAGAATAAAAACGGAAAAGAAAAATGCCATAAGATAATTAAAATAAGAAAGTTGAAAGAAATAGAGAAATCAAAAAAATAAAAATAAAAATAAGAAAAATGAGGATATAGGTTAAAAAAAATTATCTTAAAGGGGACAAATAAAAAGGAAAGATGATAACATTAAAATAAATGGAAAAAATGTTTAAATAATAATAAATGAGAAAATGCTTAACACTAATAAAATTAAATTATTTTATAGACAAATTAACTATGGTACGTATGAATAAGAAACAAATGTTTAAATAGAGAAGAATAAAAACGGAAAAGAAAAAAGCTATAAGATAATTAAAATAAGAAAGTTGAAAGAAATAGAGAAATCAAAAAAATAAAAATAAAAATAAGAAAAATGAGGATATAGGTTAAAAAAAATTATCTTAAAGGGGACAAATAAAAAGGAAAGATGATAACATTAAAATAAATGGAAAAAAATGTTTAAATAATAATTAACTGAAATTATTATATAGAAACTTAACTGAGGAACATATAAGAAAGAAACGAAAATGTTTAAATGAAGATACATTTGAGAAAAAAAGTTTCAATAAAGATAGAAATTAGAAAAGAAAAAAAAAAAGAGTAGCATGAAAGTTACATTCTTAAAATAATATTTTAAGAAATAAAAGAAAATTATTTAAATGAAGATATATTTTTAAAAAGTTATTATATTAAAACTTTTGGATTTTGAAGAAAAAGAGGGGAAAAAATGTAATGAGAAATTATAAAGGGAAGAACTGTGGTAGAGATGAAGGGTCTCTACCAGTAAAGTCGTTTTTTTGACCGTTGAGATTTATTCGAACGGTTGAAACATTATTGGTGTACCAAATTTACCATACACCTCACCTCATATGATTATTCTCACCCAAAGTCTTCTCCGTCGCCGGCAACTTTCTCGCCGCCGACGACGGATGCCGGCGACTCACCCCCGACAACGGCGACGCACCTCCGGCCCCCGATCGGCCCCAGCCCGCCGTCGGCGACCCCCTTTATCTCTCTTCCCCTTTCTCTCTCTTTTCTTTTCTCTCTCTCTCTTCCCCTCTCTCCCAAGGCCGCCCCTAGCCCCGGCCACCGGCAACCCCTTCTTTCTCTTTTCTCATTTCTCTCTCTTCTCTTCTCTCTCTCTTCCCCTTTCTCTCTCTTCCCCTCTCTCCCGGGCCCCCCTCCCCCGCCTCCCCATCTCTCTCCCCTTCTCTCTCTTCCTCTCTTCCCCTCTCTCTCTCTTCCCGACCCTCGGCCCCCCACCCCCGCCTCCCGGCGCCCCCCATCCCACCCCCACCCGTGATTCCCCCTCTCTTTCTTCTCACGTCGGGGATGGTGTGGGGGGTCGGGCTGGGGTGGGGTAGAGAAAGAGAGAGGAGAGAGAATAGAGAGAGAAGGGGAATAGAGAGAGAGAGGAGAGAGAGGGGAGGGGGGTGGTGCGGAGGTCGGGGGAGGGGGGCCGCCAGGCGGGTGGGGCCGGTGGGCAAAGGCCGGAGGTGGGGGGCCGCGGGAGAGAGGGGAAGAGAGGGAGGAGAAGAGAAGAGAGAGAAAAGGGAAAAGGAGAAAGGAGGTCGCCGGTGACCGGAGCTGGGTCGGTGGTGGGGGCCGAGATGGGTCGCCAGCGACGGGAAAGTCACCGGCGACGAAGAAGACTTTGGGTGGGAAGAATCATATGAGGTAAGGTATATGGTAAGTTTGGTACACTAATAACATTTCAACCGTTTGATTAAATCTCAACGGTTCAAAAAAGAACTCTATCGGTAGAGGCAATAGGAGAGTCTCAACCATAGACTCTCCCAATCATAAAAGGGGGAAAATCATGGGGTAAAAATTAGGTTAGGTGGGTTGGGTGGGTGTTCTCCAAAAAAAAAAAAAAAAAAAAAACATTAGGCGGATGGTCAAATCAAATCAAAGGAAAGGAAGAAAAATAAAAGGGAAAAGAAACATTAGGGGGGGTTCTCAAAAAAAAAAAAAAGGCATTAAGCGGACGGTCAAATCAAAGGAAAGTACAAAAAAAACAAAAGGGAAAAGAGGCATTAAGCAAAGAGGCAAAAAAAAAAAAAAAAAAGCTCAAATCAAAGGAAAGGAAAAAAAAATAAAAGGGAAAAAAAGCATTAAGCAGAGAGGCAAAGAAAAAAAAAAAAAGCATTAAGCGGACGGTCAAATCAAAAGAAAGGAAAAAACATAAAAGGGAAAAAAAGAAGAAGACGAAGGACAAAAAAAAAAACATTAAGAGGAGAGGCAAAGAAAAAAAAAAATGCCACGTGAGCGGAAATGCAATTTGATGCTTTTATATATGTTAAGATTTTTTCCCCCCTTGCTTTTTAAAGTTTCAATGGGACACTATATACACCTCTAAATTACAAAGGATTATTGATTTACAACTAAATTATACCCATAAACCCATGTGGCACAGCCCAGGGGGCACCTATTAGATCAATACATGTGAAATTGATTTTAACTTAATTTCTTTTTTTTCTCACAAGTCATCATATTACTTTAAATTTTTTTTTTTTTTTTAAGAAATAATGTAAAGCTTGTGAATCGTGCGTGTCTCTAAGAATAAACTTAAGACACACCTCTGATACCCCCATCACATTATGTGAATGAAAAAGAGTAAAGCTGTTTTGTTTTTTATTTAATAAGATGGGCCTCATCTCTCACCAAATGACAAGTCATGTAAAGGGCCATCCCAAATGTTGTAAGAGATCAAAGATGCCCCTAGCTTTACTCCATCTTTAAAGCATGTTATTTTTTTGTCAGTAAATTTACTAAAACTTCATTGCTTTTTAACGGTACAACAAGAGCAGAAAGGAGAAGGATTGCCACTCAAGAAGGAATATGATGAAAGAATGCAAATACACAAGATACTCTGACATAATATGTAGGATTTGGTGAAGAGCCATAAAGGGGCAATGTGTTCGAACAAAGAGCTCCTCTATTAAGCAATGCAAATGCGCTTTCTGCCAAAAGAAAAGTGATGTAAAATCTGATCCAATTGATTGGGATCAATTATATAACATGTCGCGTACCTTACTCTGAAACATTGAAGGAAAAACTAATAATCGACTTATCAAACTACCCATCGAGCCACGAAAAACAGAAGTTGGAAACAAACCAACCATCTGTTTTACGTCGAGACTCTGGTCCAATAGAATGAGTCAATTTAGGTCGTTATCAAAAAGGGAAAAACATTTCCAGGCATTTTCCTCTAACTAAATTTTCCTATGTGATTAAAATGTGTAGATTCTGAAGGCTAGGCTAAATCAGGAGATACCGATGTGGATAAACCATTGGTGAAGGCGACACAAGCTTTGTATGCAAAACGTCGACAGATGTTTCACAGGTTCTTCCCTACCATCTGATAAGGCACGGATATAGGAATAGTTTAAACTATCTGTGGAAAATGTGTACTTCACAAAGACATGTTGCAATACAAATGTAATGAGTGCAGCTTTCCCATTAATTTTAAACCAATGGAAGATATCGAGAGGATTTATGTGATTACACTTGTGGCTCTCTAGATTTAAAAGCAATGTCCATTACCTTAGTTTCAATAGATACCAAGTCCTTGGAAAAGAGTTGTTGCCTCTGAAACATTTCCGTAAGTTTATCGGGAGAAGAGTACCCAATTTCCATCGCAACTTTGAGGAGTGAACGGAATCTCTATAAATTTCGAACCAACAGATGAACCTGGAAAATCTTCTCGAGCACATCTGAGAAAAATTACAACAGGAAAAACACCACTCTGTACCACATAGTCTCCTTGTAAATTTATCTTCTTACACTGTCTCAATGCATCAAGTAAATAAGACTAGAAAACTAGAATTTGGAAAAGAAGATTCAAGCAAAATTGAGATTAACTGATGACAACAAATTTGAAGATAAAAGTAGGTGTCTGGTCAGTTTTGTTTTTGGTTAAGCAGAGAGGACTCTTAAGTCTTACCTCATTCTATTACAAACTATACTGCTACATACGAAAATTACCAACCAAAAAAAAAAGAAGAAGAAGAAGCTCTTTGACCTTCTAATTAATGCTAGTAGCAAACTTCAATCTTTCCAATCATTCATTGATGCCCACAGTCATCTTCATTACCTGCTCTTCTGAAACAAAAGCCTTGTCATTGTGAAACATCGTAGTTTAACATTAACCCACACCCCACAGCAGCACGTTTGCAAATAAATGAGAACAATTCTATTCAATACGAATTTTCTGTCATGCATCATAATTTTTTCTGGACATGTAAAGTTAAAGCACACAGAAAAATAAACAAAATTATATCCTAGCATTGTCCTTAACTGATAATTTGAAAGCAAAATCAGTGTGATCAGTAAATTCGCAAAAAGCTTTAACTAGGAAACAAGGATAGATAACTAGAGAGCCAAGGGATGATTTTAAAAGATATAAGAGGAAGCATAGAGCGCTGAACCAATTATAACTAATCAGCCTATCATATTACTTAGAAAAAAAGACAACACAGTTCTAACTTCTATGTAATCTTTGGGAAAATTTAGAAACAAAAAAGATATGCGTCAGCTTCAATTTAACAGACATTGGATCTGTAACGTGATAGAGGAGTTACTCCACATGACTTTTTTGCATTGATATTTGATTCAAATGAGTCCTAAAAGCAAACAAATATGTCAAGAACACAAAATATATGAACTGAAGTCCCGGTTTGAAGAAAGGAACATCATTTTTAAGGGCAAGATTCAAGAACCTTGTTCAAATAGAAACCTACATGCTCTTCAGATAACAGCGAGCCGTACTTGATATTTTTAAGAATCTTATTGAACCATGGAATCCAAAGGTGTTTCAATTCATGGAAACACATAAGAACTCTTGAATGGAAATGAAAAAGAGACGTAACTCCAGTTCCTTCGGAAATGGTAAGATTTTTGGCGCAAGAAGAAAGAGTTGATCCGTATCATCTTGACTTGGTTCTGATTTCTCTATTTTTTTTTTTTAAGAATACCAAGTCGGGCTCTTCTCCTACCCGTATCGAATAGAACGTGCTGATCCAAATCTTCTTCATGTAAAACCTGCTTTATTTAGATCGGGAAAATCGTACGGTTTAATCAAATCATTTACTCCATCAAAATCTGATAGATCTTTTGAAAATGGATTAATCGGACATAAGAAAACAACTCAGATTGTTTCAGTTCGTTCCATGAAAAAAGTAGTATGAAAGAGGCTTCATTCCAGTTGATCTTCTCTACGAGGTTATAAGACGTTCAACTCCGAATTTCCCATCTCCATTAGACACCAATCCCAAGAACTAATATTAGACATCAATTACATTTTGTAGGCATAAAAGGCAAAGAAAACCGAGCCAATAAGATAAAGAAAACCAACATACCATACTTCAATTCCGGTCGAACACTACAAATTCTTGACCAACCTGCTTCTTACCATTGCTCCAAGCATCTTAACATATATGTAAAGAAGTCTCATTTCCCACTAATTCTCTCAATGACCGTGATAAGACCTTGAGTCCCAAACTTCCCATCTCCATTAGCAACCATCCCAGAAAACAACTGCTTGCACAATGCAGCCCCGGGCAACACCACCACTCTCCCATCATCACCTTCCTCAACCACATCCACACCCATCCCTAGATCCTTCACCATGTACTCCGCAAACCCGCCAGGCCTAAAGTCTCTATCAATCATCCTCTCACCAAACAATTCCATTGCCATTGACCCTGCCGCCCCGCCTCTCACCGCTTCCAAAAACTGCCTCTTATCTAACCCCGCCCGCTCGCGAACACCAAGCCTTCGCTTAAACCGATCAAGTTTGCCCCCACAACGATCTGATTTGCTATCTTGCAGCTCTGCCCACAACCAGCTCCGCCAACGTAAGTAACCTTCCCCATGATCTCAAACAACGGCGACAGCCACTCAACAATGCCGCGATCGCCGCCTGCAAATATCGCCAACTTCCCTTCTCTAGCTCCTACATCACCACCGGACACCGGCGCGTCCACCGCCCAGCAGTTCTTCCCACGCGCCGCCGCGAATATCTCCCGGGCAAGCGCAGGGTGGCTGCTGGTCATGTCGACAGTTGCGCAGTCCAGATTCAGACCCGAAAGAACCCCGTCTTTCTCTAGGACAATTTGTCGAACATCTGGTGGGTGTCCGACCATAGTAAAAACGACGTCACAAGATTGGGCGAGTTCGCGCGGGGAATTGGAGAGTTGGGCTCCTTGGGACTGGAGGGGTGAGATTTGGAAGTGTTGCGGGCGTAGACGGTGAGGGAGTAGCCGGCGGAGAGGAGGCGGGAGGCCATGGCGGCGCCCATTACACCGATGCCGATCCAGCCGACGCGTGTGTGGGCGGGAGTGATGGGGTTTGGATACGGAGATCCGGCCATTGACGAGAGAGTAGAGACAGAGACACACTCGAACGGCGGTGGCAGAGGACGGCTGTTGCCACAATATGTCCTGGAATTTCAATTTATGGTCTCGTTGTTTAACCTCAATTTTATCTTAATTTTTATTTTTTTTTATAGAATTTTTATCTTTTTTTTTAAATTTTTTTATTTTTTTAAAAAATCAACAAAATTTTAACTTAAATTTAAAATTTTTAAACTTAATTCAAACACTAAACGAACCATGTATCATCAATTTTCTTTTGTTTATTTATTTATTATTTTATTTTTATAGAACATTTTCCTTACGTTTAGCTGGCTTATAAAAATTCAGAAATTTGAAAATTTTTGTAAAAATGTATTTACTTCAACTTTTTTTATCATTATCTCATTTTAAAAAATTATCTTATTTTTAATTTACTTTGTATAATATTCTCTAAAAAAAAAAATCTTTTTAAAGTCTTCTCGTAATGTATAATTTTTAATTTCATTTTTTTCTCATTCCAAACAACTTTTTATATTCAAAAAGAAAATTTTTATATATCAAAACACAATCTTATTCTCAAAATAAAAAAAAATTTATTTAAGATAAGAAATTTTCATTTTTGAAAATAGAAATTCCGTTCAAATAGAGTATTTTTGTTTTAACTTTTGAATGTTGGTAAATTTTCTCCTCAAATATTAAATTATTTTTAAGGTTAACAAAGTAAAAAAAAAAAAAAAAGGCCAATGTAAGAGGTTTTAATACACTAACTTTATCTTATATGGCTTTATCAGATAAAAACAAATTAAATAGTATAAAAGGGAATGATTTAAAGTTAACATTTTGTTTCACTCTCAGGTCCAGGCTTAAGTTTTTTATTTCAGTTTTTATCTTTTTCTAAAAAATCAATAAAAATTATAAATAGACTTTAAAAAGTCGACCAACTTCAGTTTAAAATTTTTATTTTAAACCGGTATTCCAAACACAAGCTTATTTTTCTTTTTAGGGTATTTTAGGTATTTCCTAGTCAAATTAATTGTTGACTAGGAAAATGTATAGATTTGTACTTTTTCAAATTAGTTGTTAATAAAAAAATGTATGAATTAATTGGTTTGCCAACTTAACTCCAACTAAACTGTATTTTTTCATCTCAGTTTTTATTTTTGAAAAGTTAATAAAAATTATAAATAGTTTTTCAATCAACTTCAACTTAAAATTTTCATTTCTAACCAGCGAACTAAATACATGTTAAATGTAGTTTGATAAACAAAAATATGAAATTTCAAAATTCATGTTATACTACACAAATAAAAGCAAAAATATAAGCTATAAGAAAGTAAAAATAAACATTGCAAGTTTGTGATAATTGTAGTCGGAGGAGAACTTTCGTGCTAGATTAAAGACAAAGAGACGGTAGACATTATGTCTAATAGATATCTACGATTATGTTGATTGATTAATTATTTTATATAGGATATTTTGTGTGTCTTAGGAAATTTTTAAAAACCTTAATCCAATACAGTTCCTTTTTTTTTTTTTTTTTTTTTGAGCAGATACGTTTTCATTTTCCCACCCACAAAAACCTCAATAACTTAAACTTAGGGGTTATTCAGCATTCCATTCCGGATCATAAATTTTCAAGCGGTCTTCTAAAATATGCTTTTAAAATATTAGGGAATGTTTGGCATTTCAATTCATTTTAAATAAACTGTATTTTTTCATCTCAGTTTTTATCTTTTTTTGAAAAAGTTTTGTCTTTTCTGAAAATTTTTTTTCTTTTCTGAAAAATCAACAAAAATTACTATTTAAACTTAAAAATCTTAAACTAAACTCATTCAAACACCCCTTAACTTAAACTTTGAGCAGATACTTTTTTTTTTTTTAATTTTTTCTTCAAATCAAATTTCTCAAATATGTATGTACTTAAACCTTTTTTCAAGCGGTCTTCTAAAATATTAATTTTCTCATATATGATTGTGATACATATTTTTTTTATTTCCTTATTGCGCACAGAAAGAACAACAGCGCTCAGAGGGAGAGAATTCTTTCTATTTCATTTCATTGCCTTCTTGTCTTATTACATCACGTAGTCAGTAGGTCAGTCATAACTATTTCTTTCATACTGTAAATATTTGTACTCTAAACTACATTAACATTTTATTTTTCAACCTTTTCAGTTCAACCATGATGATATATGTATATTTTTTTGTCCAACCATCATTTCATATATTAAGTTATGATTTCTTATTATGTGAGAAATGTTACTATTACATGTTCAACTAGAGTTGAGAATAAATAACAGATTAATTACAAAGATTTCTCCCACTTTTTATTTTTTAAGAGTTATTTTTAAATGGAATGGATAATACCGTTTTAAAATTCGAAGAATAAAGTATTACAATACAAAAATTCCCCTTAAATTATAGCAATTTGAACACTTTGTCTTCCAAGTTCTAAACATTATATCTGTTATCATGAAAAAAAAAAAAAAAATTGTTAACTAAAAAAAAAAAATCCTTATGTTAGAATATGGACAAATTTCATGTTTTCTCCTTCATTTTAGATCTTATCATAAAATATCCCTTGAACTATATTTTGTAATATCAACTCCTCCCCAAACTTTGAAACTTGTTTGCAAAATTTCCCCCTCTGTTAGTTTAGATAACGAAAATCAAGGACAAATCTCACGTTTGGCCCATAAATTTTGGGTCTGTCACAAAATAACTCAAACTTTGAAACATTAGCAAATTACTCTCTTTCGTTAGTTTTGTTTAAAAAAAAAAATGTCATGCGTCACCTGAAGATCAAAATTAAAAGGATAACTAAATAAAAGCACAAATTAATATTGATAAAATTCTCCTGTACAATGAAAAATGACCATATGAATATTAAAATTAAAAATTAAAAATTAAAAAATTTCTTCAATCTTAAAAGGAAAACACAAAACAAAAAAAATGCTTGTAAACCCATTTGCTCATTCGATGGCATCCTACCTCTGTCAGCGGCATCCCTTCCCCTTAGTCCAAGCTCACTGTCATGTCCTCCTTATGTTCTCCGTGCTGCAGATCCGCATCACATTCCGCACCTTCTAACTTGCCCTAGCGCCTTCTCCCCCGCCCCAGCCCACCCCTAGCTCATTGTTGCCTCCTTCCCCTAACCCCTCGCTTGTGACACCCTATCTTCTCCCCTCCCTTCTTCATGTACGACATTGTCTCTTCTTCCCTCCTCCACTTTGCTTGTTCCATGCGAAAACTCTTCCCCTGGCCTCGTCAAACAACAATTTTTTTTATTAAAAAAAAAAACTGTTCTTTTCATTTGTTGAACAAAAAAGAAATTTCTTTTTCTTGTTTTCATGCTTTAGTTTTTCTATCAATCATTATTTTTGGGGGTAAAATTAACATTTTTATCATTTTAATTTAATCGTTATTCTATGTATTGACACGTGACAATTCTGATAATAAAACGGACGTAAAGGAAATTTTTGCTAACATTTCAAACTCAAGGATAATTTGTGACAAGGTATAAAGTTTGAGGGCAAACATTAAATTTATCCTAAATAAAAAAAAAGTTTCAAATTAGTTAATGTTGCAAAGTTCAACAAGCAATTTGTGACAAGGTCCAAAGTTTGGGGGCAAACGTTAAAATTATCTTATGTTAAAAAACTAACAGAAGGAGAAATTTTTTTGCACACATTTCAATGTTAAAAGGGAACATATTTCCACAAATTAAAGTTCAAGATTATTTTTTGACAATGTCCAAAGTTTGGGGGGACAAACGTGAAATTTGTCCTTAGAATTTTCATTGAAAATGACACATGTCATCCAAATGGTGATTGTTGTTAAATACTGTTGAGGCAAAATATTAGAAGAGTCATAGTTTTGGGGAAATTTATGTAATTAATCAAAATTTTAAATAAGAAGATCACCACAATTAACTTAACTAATATATTAGAATTCTTACACATGTCTTTTATGTCAAAAAAACGCTAGCAAATGTGGACAGAACATAGATTTATGGACTCAATGCTATATTTTGAATTTCAAAAGATAAAAAAAACTTGCGTTTTGTTTATTTATTGGAATATTTTACTAGAATATTTTATATATTTCATTAAAAAATCTTCAGTTTTCAACTTGGATGGCTGGATATTTCGATTTTGACCGTCAGGGCCAGTTATGGCATACTCCACTAGAATAATTTAAATATTCTACTAGAATATTTTATATATTCAACATGGATAGTCAGATGTCTCCGACTTTGGCTGTCGATGCTGGTGACCGACCTACTCTAGGAGATTATAGTCCATATTTTAGTAGAGTATAATGCATACTCTACGAAAATATTTTAAATTTTCAACATGGATGATCGGATATCTCCGACTCCGGCTATCAGAATACTTTAGTAGAGTACAGTCCATATTTTAGTAGAGTCTAATACATACTCTATTAAAATATTTTAAATTTTCAACATGAATTGCCGGATGTCTCCGAATCTAGCCAACAGAAGACTCTAGGAGAGTATAGTCCATATTCTAATAAAGTATAATACATACTTTACTAGAATATTTAAAGTTTTGAACATGGATAACCAGATGTCTCCGTTCTGACTGTCGGAATATTATAGTAGAATATCATCCATATTCTAATAAAGTATGGTTCATACTCTATTAGAATATTTTAAGTTTTCAACCTGGATAACTGGATGTCTCCAGCTCCAGCCGTCGGCCCCGGTTGTCAGAATACTCTAGTAGAGTATAGTCCATATTCTAATAAAGTATGCATACTCTGCTAGAATATTTTAAATTTTTAACATGGATTATTGGATGTCTCCGGCTCTAACCGCTAGAATATTCTAATAGAGTATGGTTTATACTCTAATAGAGTATAATGCACATTCTACTAGAATATTTTTAATTTTCAACATGGATGGTCGGATGTTTTCAGCTAGTCCATACTCTAATAAAGTATAATCCATACTGTAGTAGAGTATAGTTCATATTTTACTATAATATTTTAAGTTTTCAATAAAATGCTGGATATTTCCGGTTTCGACCGTCGGTGTCAATCACCAGACTACTCTGATAGAATATTCTCATAGAGTATAATCCATACTCTAGTAGATTATATATATTATACTTGATTAGAATATTTTGAATATTCTATTTTAATATTTTCAGTTTTCACACTTATATATTATACTTGATTAGAATATTTTGAATGTTTTATTTTAATGTTTTCAGTTTTCAACTTCTACCGAGGAAATATTAGTATACTCTACTAATATTTATATACACACATGCTTTTTTTATTTTTTTTACATAAATCATTGGAAATCTCAGACAACCATCATTAAAATATTCAAGTAGAATATTATCGGTGCAATCCGGTAGAATAAATTTTGTATTCTATCAAAATTTTTTGTTTTTATCAACGTAACCAAATCACAACCATAAACTTCATACTACACCAAATAACAATTTTCAAACACAAAAAAACCCTAAGTAAGAAAAATAGAGACAACTCCAAGAAAATATACACAAATTTCAATAAATCAGATAATAAAAACAAATCAAGACTAAAAATACAACAAAAGCACTAAAAATATATCTAAAATTACAACAAAAACACTAAAAATATATCTAAAATTACAACAAAACACTAAAAATATATCTATTAATCGTTTTCCCCAATTCACCACAACTAAGACCAAATTCTTTAAAAAAAAAAAAAAAAATTGATCAGCTGGAGCACAACTTGGAAGCAATACAAACCACCTGCATCTTACTACTCTCAACGTGACACCAGTAGATTTTTGCAGCAACTTTCGTCAACAATAAAAGCCAAACGCTTCGTTCGTTATCATAAAATTTACAATATTATTGAAGAATTGTTATTCTTTCATAAAGTTAGAGATTTGAAGCACATACACATACAGATACACACACACACACACAAACACATACAGATACACACAGAGACACAGACACAACACATGCACGTATAAATCATGTAAATTCCAGCAACTAGAAAGAAAAAAAAATAAAAAAAATAAAAAATAAAAAAAATAAAAAAGAGAGCAAGAGTACTAGCATTTTGGCGCGAAACTCATGATGGCCCTTTCACTTTCCTCCAGCGATTGCATGGTGTCATTGCCGTTCTCGGCGATCCCGATGACGGAGATGGTGGCAACCGCGATGTGGAGATGATCTATTTCATGATCTGCGCACATATTAGGATCTAGATCTGAGAAATTTTTCCCAGATCCGAGATCGAACAAGACTAGAGGCTGCGGATCTTCACCATCGCCGAAAGGACCACAACTCCGGGCGAGATCTGATTTGTCTCAAGAGCTTCAAAGCCATGGCACGGGATCTGGTCGCGACGGGCAAAGGCGCTATCTAAACTTGGAGTAACAATGGAAGATCGCCGAGTTCGCAAGGCCACAGAGAGAGAGAGCGCTTTTCGACTCCGGCGCCACATCGTCAACGCCGGCGGAGAACAGAGAGAGAGGGGGGAGGAGAAAGACGATCGGCAATGGAACTCCGGCGCGATCTCGACAAACGTTGGCCGGATTGTGACTGATCAACGGCGAGAGAAGGCGACGGCGACTGCGATGGCGCCGGCGCCGGCGTGGGGAGAGAGAGATAGTGATCCGGTGTAAAGAGAGATAGGGAGAGAGTGGTGACTGGTCTGGTAAGGAGAGTGACTAGAGAGAGAAAGATCAGGTTGAACTGATGACAAAAGTTGTTGTCAAAGAGAGACTATAGGGTAAAAAAGACAAAAGATAAATAAATAAATAAACTCATAAATTATGAAAAATTAAAGATCAAAATTTGGGTTACGTTGGAAAATATAAGATTTTATGTTATGTTGATCAATAGATTAAAAAAATAATTGTTTATGTAATTTTCTCAAATTTATATGACTCTATTAAGTTATGAATTATTGATTGAAAAGGACCACTTGTGATTCCATTGGTGTGTTAATCTTAAGGCCATGTAGTCTATTTACTCTATAAAAATTATTTATTCTTGTCTTTGTATTTTACTAAAAAGTTTAATATATAACAAATTTAACATAAAAAATAATACTCCATTAGATAACTTTTTTTTTTATCCAAGTACGAAAATTTACCGTTCGTACTTTAATTTTTCAATTAAAAACTATAAAGACCCATAAAATTCTAATCTCTTCGCTTTAATTGTTAGTTTAGGTCACACATTTACTTTATATTATATTCTAGTATAACAGATGTATTGAAATCTATGTTTGGATATTCCTTTCAACCATTATGTTCAAATAAAATGTTTGTTTAGGCTTTATTTAGTAAGTCAGTTTGAACTCAAAAAATTGAGTTCAAATTGAACTCAACCCATTTGGTGTGTGTGTTTAGTCTCAACCATACACTGAACCGTTGCACAGTAAACCAAACTTGGTTTACTGTGTACCCAACCCATGCTTTCTATCTCACATTTTGACGAGCACTGTGCACCCACCGCCCGTCTTCGCCCGACAGAGAAAATGAGGGATGGGGTTGGGGTTCGTGGGGTTTGGGTTCTGAGGCCAACCTCAGCGACAACAAAGACAACGAGGAGGGGGGGGGGGGGGGGAGGCTCGACAATGGCGAAGAGGGGAGGACCTAGATTGGTGATTTCAGCGGAGGGCTCGACAGTGCCGAAGATGGAGGGACGCAACTCCGATCTGGGTTCCGGTGGGGGGATGGGGGCTTGCGACTGGGCGGAAAGGGGGTCGACTTCGATCTAGGTTTGTGCCAAGGGCGTTTGCGAAAGGGAGGAGCAAGAAGGATGGAGGGAGGGGAGGGGGATACAAAGAGAAAGAGAAAGAGAGAGAGAGGGAGAGAGGGCACAAGGCTGGTGGGCATGATTGTGTCGTCATGTTGGGGGGGTCCAGCGGTGGCGACACAACCCAGATCTGGGTTCGTGTCGAGGGGTTGTCCGAGAGGGAGGAAGAGGGAAGGGGAGAGAGAGGGAGGGGGGAGGGCGTGGGGTATGGGGTGGGGGCGCGACCACGTTGGCGGAGGTGGTGGGGTTGACGGCAGTGTAACCCAGATCTAGGTTTGTTCCGGGAGTTGTGAAAGGGATGGAGCGAGAGGGAGGGGGAGGGGGGAGAGAGAGAAGTAGGGAGCGGGTATTTCCGATTAGCATAAAAATATTAAAAAACAACAAATAAAAAAATGGAGAAAGCAAAAGAGGCAAAATGAAAAAAAGAAAGGAATAATTTAAAGGAAGAAAAGAGCAGAAAAAAAAAATCGCCATTGTTAAAAAAAAAATTGATAGTTTGATTGAAAGAAAAAAAATAAAAAAAGAGTAAAAAAATATTAATTATAAAAAATATGTTCACAATATTGATCAATCTGAAGTTGACTAACATTTTCTCCGTGACAATATTAGATTGAAAAATCTCAAAACTTTTTGACAAGTTGGTATGCATCAACTTAAGGAGGATTATTAAGAATTCGTGAAATAGATTAATTGATTTATTCTTCTAATTACCATTTTATGATTCTTTTCATTTTTAGAATTTATGCAAAATTATATACTTCAATTAGCTTGATTCTAGGATTTGATTTTAGGTTTCCTGATTATAAAAGTCGAATAGAAATAGTGAATGAAAATTGTTTAAATCTCAAAGTAAAACAACTAACAAATCTAAACGTCACCTTCAGAGCTTCTATGTTGGTTTCCATGAAGTATATATGAAAGACCTCCTAAATTGTGAGTCATATAAAAATAATCTAACTAAAAGTATTTTTTTTATGGACTATAGTCACAATTATTCTACACATAGGAACCAAATTAAATGAAAATTTTTTTATTAAATTATTAATTTTCAATACATAACACAATTCTAATAAATTACATTACCCAATACAACTCAATTTTTACATCCAAATATTCAACTCAAGTTAAACTTTTTATCAAACACTCAACTCTAACTCTCAAATTAACTTATCTTCAACTCAACTTAAAAATCTTAACTCAACTCAAGTTAAACTTTTCAACTCAAACTTTTTATCAAAACTCAACTCTAATTCTCAACTTAATTTATTTTCAACTTAACTTAAAAATCTTAACTCAAACCGTTTCACGAAACGAACCCATCTCGAGATGATTACTTACATTTGAATACTCGTAATAATGTGCATTGGAGAGAGAAAGTTGGAGTATGTAATGTGATTGGTAAAAATAGATTAAAAAAAATAAATGGATATCATTTTGAGTTGATTCATTGTTCAAAAATAGCTGCATTGGAATACAATTATAAGATACACAAATACACATTATGTTAAAATAAACACACTAAGGAGACATCTTGACCCCATCTCGAGGTGGCAAACCATTTGAATTTTAGAATCCTAAGTTTATATCAAACTTTCTCTATTTTTCATTTAAAAAAAATTTTAAAATTACATAACTTTCTCATTTCAAATTAAAATGTGATGATTTTTATGTAAAAATATTTATAATGATAAGATGAATAAGATAAAATCCATTTTGTATATTTTGTCCGAGTACATACAAATTTTTATACTATTTTCCATAACTATAATTTTTAAAAAAATTTTCTATCAAATATATATTTTCAATCCAATTTTTAAAATACCTTCTCTAGCGGTCTCTTTAAACTAGGGCCGGCAATTTCAGATACGACACGGTGACACGACACGAGAACGACACGTAATAAATGGGTTTGGACCGCACGATTAATAATTGGGTCGAAATTGAGTCGACACATTTAACACGAAAATAAATTGGTCGGAAATGGGCTGATACGATTAACACGTTTAACACATTTATGTTAGAATTTTCAAATTAATTCTAACTTATTCGGACATGACACGGTGACACGACACGAGAACGACACGAAATAAATGGGTTTGGACCGCATGATTAATAATTGGGTCGACACGTTTAACATGAAAATAAATGGGTTGGAAATGGGCTGACACGATTAACACGTTTAACACGAATTGCCAGGTCTACTTTAAACGGGATCCAAACTTATTTATTTATTTATTTATTTATTTATTTGGTAAACTCAAAGGTCAAGGTCGACGGTGTACGGACGTACTATGTTTAAAGAACTTCCTAGGTAGGCTATTATAGTTTTTTCTTTAATATTATTATTATTATTTTTTTCTATCCTACTTTTCTTTTTCAAAGGAACCTGTCTCCCCCTTGGATTGAAAACAACCACAGTGAGCCTCTTTTCCACAAACACCGTACGGAAACAAGTAAAAGGATTCCTTTCTTTGAATGCGTGTTAGTGCTGTGATGCTCCTAGTTTTCTTTTCACATTTGCTTCTCAAAAAGAAACCCATATTGAATATTTTCTTCTTTTTTTTTTATTCTTTCTTTACCAAAGCTTTGTGGCTAAGAAACCCATTTTATTTCTCTCTCTTTGAAATGGGTTATTGTTTGATTCTTGATGTTATATACATGTTTGTAGTTATTAAATGCAGATAAAGAGGACTTTAAGTCCAAGTGTTGCAGAAAAATGATGGAAGGGGAAACGTCAGGTTTGAGAAAGAAAACTTCCACCGACCCTTTTACTGATACTGTGTTTTCTTGGTCGGTTGAAGACATTTCCAATGAAGATCTCTATAAAGACAAGGTTTTTCCTTATAACTTTGCTTGTTTGTTTGTTTGAATTCACATTTTTTAACTTTATGTTCTGTGAAGTGGTTTTTAGCACTCTGTGTGTGTGTATTTATAAATAAGCAAGTGTAATTTTATTTTCTTGAAAAAAAAAAAGTAATTTTTTAGATTCTTCTGACAAACATGGACGTGTAAGATTATTATTGTTGTTGTTGTTGTTATTGTTATTGTTATTATTATTATTATTATTAATTTTTTTTTTTTGAGGAAGGACGTGTAACATTATTGGTAAGTAAGTTACGATTCTTAAAAAAATAAATAAATAAATAAATAAAAAAACTTGTTATGTTTTTTCTTTCCTTTTGCCTCCAATTTTGACCGATCATTGATTTGGGCATGATAAGGTGTCTCAAAACTTGTTATAGTAAACCAACAAATTAGAAAATGTTAAAATGTTAAAATTACTTTTTTTTTTTTTTTCCCTCTTTCCTTTGATTTATTTCTTATTTCCTCTCGAACATAATTGATTTCTGTTTCATACAAATAAAATAAAATAAAATAAAAAATAAAAAAAAATTAAATACTCCTCTACTTGGATGTTTGTAGAAAATGTATAGGCGATTATTGCTATAACAAACCATATTGGTGGTTTTAAGTAGTATTCTGCATGTTCAACTAGGCATGTTATGAAGTTCTTTGTTTCTATAAAAACTAAAATAAAATATTAAAAAAAAAATTCTTTGGTTCATACCAACTTCCTGGCAGTGTAAAATCTTTTGTCGTGAAATTGATTTAGATTATTAAAATTGCTAATTAGTTGTTTAGGTCACGAATTTTCCGGTGACTTGATGTCAGTGATGTACCAAAGACTTACAAGTTTGTCTCTCTATCAAAGGGAAGTGTTCTTCTAGGTACATTTGAAAAATTCCTGCTCAAAATTCCTTTCAGTGTGGTTTTTCATGTGTTCTCATATCTCATCTACTGTGTTTTCCGACACGCCCTCCTGTAGGTGGCTTGCAAAAAATAACTCTGTTAACATCTAATCCATTATATCAGTTGTAAGCTTTTTGATTCGTGTTCTGAACATTCATTTCTCTAGGTAGAAAAGATTCCCAATCATTTCAATCAGTTCAGCATTATTTGGGGTCTTATGTCTACCCTTTATTGGAAGATACCCGAGCACAGTTGTACTCGAGTATGGAGATCCTGTGTAGGGCACCGTTTGCTGAGGTCGTAGCTGTTGATGAGTCTAAGCCGCACGGAGCAAAAGTATATCAAGTTACAGTTGATTACTGGAAGAACAGATCCAATGATCGTAGTAAGGAGCCGTACAGAACTTTGCCTGGGGATCTCTTAGTTTTAGCAAATGCGAAACCGGAGACCTTATTTGACTTGGAAAGGATAGGCAGATCATGGAGCTTTTTATCAGTGACCAATATCACGGAGGATGAAAATGTGGATGATGTTTGCTCTACTTATTTCAAAGTCAAGGCATCAAAGGAGTTTGAACTTGAGATTGAGATGCGGACATCGCTGTATGTCATTTTCGTGGCCAACATGACTACTCAGAGAAGAATATGGAAAGCTTTGCATATGTTCAGAAATCCGAAGATTCTGAATGATGTTCTGTGCATTGATTCGGAGGTAAGCTTCCGCTTTCATTCAAATTCATTTTGCTTGGTTTATTTACTGACATTATTCAAAGTGACGTGCTCCATTTGTTTCATATTTATATCCTTCAATGCCATTTTTTATACTTTGACCAAAATCTTTTTTTTCAAACAGTATAAGGAAGATTGTGATTCCTGTTTTGAAGACGGCGACAATATTAAATTGGTGGGGAATTTATCTTCCAATCTTAATGAGTCTCAGGCTAGTGCAATTCTTTCCTGTCTTCACATGTTACACTACAACGAAAAATCTGCTTTTCAACTCATATGGGGCCCACCGGGGACTGGAAAAACGAAAACCATCGCTACTCTCCTTGTTGCATTGTTAAGAAAGAAGTATAGGACGGTTATTTGTGCCCCAACAAATGTTGCGATAACGGAAGTGGCTTCCCGTGTCCTGAAGATGGTGTTAGATACAGAGGCTGAAGCCTTGTTTAGTTCCGCAGGAGATATTCTTCTATTTGGCAATAAGGAGAGGCTTAAAGTTGGGCTCGATATACAAGAGATATTTTTGGATTATCGAGTCCGAAGGCTTGCAGAGTGCTCAGGAGCACTTGGTTGGAATCATTCCTTCACTTCCATGATACATTTTCTTGAGGATTGCGTTCCTATGTACCGTGTTTTCCTGGAAAATCAGTCGATCATAGAGAAAGAACAAAGCACTGAAACTGAAACGGAAGAGAAGGAATGCAAAGAGAAATCCAAATCATTTCTTGAATTTGCGAGAGAGATATTTGTTTCAATTGTCACGCAACTTAGAAAATGCATTTCTATTTTGTGCACGCACATACCTAAAACTTACTTTTCAGATCAGACCTTTCGGAACTTGATGTCCCTTAACAGGTTACTGAATTGTTTCGAATCATCGTTGTTTCGAGATAATGTTGTTTCTGAAGAACTGGAAGAGCTTTTTTCTCATTCTGAAGTAAATGAAGACACTTCTCATTTGTTTGTAGATGAAATATCCCTGCTGTCAATGAGAAGTGCTTGCATTTCGCTTTTGAGATCTCTTCATTCTTCCCTTAAAGGACTCGACCTTCCAAGTTTTAGGAATGAAGACAAAATACGGAAGTTCTGTTTCCAAAGAGCTTCGTTAATATTTTGCACCGCTTCTAGTTCTTATAAGCTGCACGGAATGGAAATTGATCCACTTAACATTTTGGTTATTGATGAAGCTGCACAGCTCAAAGAGTGTGAGTCAATCATAGCTCTTCAACTTCCGGGTATAAAGCATGCGGTTCTTGTTGGTGATGAATGCCAATTACCAGCTACCGTTACAAGCAAAGTACGTACATCCTTTCCTTAATAATAATTATACTGCCGTTGTTACATTTTATTTTTCGTTTTTGGTCATTTAATCTAACGTCTGCTTGTTTCCTTAAAAAGGATTCTGCAGAAGCCGGTTTTGGAAGAAGTTTGTTTGAGAGGTTGATCTCACAAAATCAGTCAAAGCGCCTGCTAAATGTGCAATACAGAATGCATCCAGCTATAAGTTCTTTCCCTAATTCAAGATTCTATCATAACCAAATTCATGATGCACCTATAGTGACAAGGAAAAGCTATGAAAAGCGCTATCTGCCAGGATCAATGTTTGGTCCTTATTCTTTTCTGAATGTCATTGGTGGAAGAGAGGAAAAGGATGATGATGGACTTAGTCGGAAAAATATGGTTGAGGTTGCAATCGTCTTGAAAATACTGCAGAATCTCCACAAAGGTACGAATTCCTGCTTAAGATTTCAATTACTTTAAATTTTCTAATGGTATTGATTCTTTTGTGTGCTAAGGTTCGAAATTTTACAATATTTTTATTCCTTAAAGATTCAAGTATAATTTTTTTTTTCCCTTTGTATCGTTTTGTTCTTTTAAACAGCATGGCTTAAGTCAAAACATGAGCTCAGTGTTGGTGTAGTGTCTCCCTACTCTGCACAAGTAGTTGCAATTCAGGACAAACTTGGGAAAAAGTACGAGAAAATTGATGGTTTTCACGTCAAGGTAAGGACAGTTGATGGTTTTCAGGGTGGAGAAGAGGACATAATAATAATGACTACTGTAAGATCTAGTAGCGGTCAGTCACTCGAGTTCATATCCAGGCCTGAGAGAATTAATGTTGCTCTCACAAGAGCCAGGTATGTAAACATTGTTCAGTATGTTCTTGCCTACTTTTTATCAATTACAGCAACTAACTGCTGGCCGTTTTGCTGTCTGCAGGCATGCTCTGTGGATTCTAGGTAATGAAAGAACACTTTCCAGTAGTCAATCTCTTTGGGGGGCTCTAATCGTTGACGCAAAAAATCGTGGCTGTTTCTTCAACGCTGACGATGAAATGGATTTGGCAAAGGCGATAGTAGAGGTCAAGAAAGAGCTTGATCAATTTGATGACTTACTTAATGCTAATAGTACACTTTTCAAGAGTTCGAAGTGGAAGGTGTAGTTTTCTCTAGTCTAATATCTTTTGCTGAAATTGATATAACACGATATCATCTATTTCCTCTGAACTTCCTTAAGACACTATTTTTTCTAATTGTTATTGAAATTTTGTTTATGTTGTGTTGTGTGTACCAATTTTTTAGGTTCGTTTCAGTGACAACTTTCTCAAGTCATTTAAAAAATTGAAATCAATGCGGAGAAAGCAATCAGTTTTAAGCCTTCTACTTAAGCTTTCCAATGGTTGGAGGCCAAAGAGGCCGATTGTTGACTCGGTTTGTGGAAATTCTTTGGATATCATGAAATTTAAGGTTGAAGGCCTGTTTGTAATTTCTTCTGTGGACGTTGTAAAGGATTCCGATTACGTACAAGTGTTGAAGATCTGGGACGTCTTGTCCCAAGATGATATCCCAAAATTGATAAAACGACTTGATGGTATTTTTGGGAACTATACAGAAGATTTCATCAAGCTCTGCAATGAAAAATTTTTTGAGGGGTATGTTTTTTCCTTTTTATTTTTATTTTAGTGAATGTTGGTAACAAAAGGCGAGAATCCCCTTACAGATCCTGTCAATGATACTTGTTATTATTGATATCCTAACGCATTCTTGTTTTATCTGTCGTTTTCCCTCCAGAAATATGGAAGTTCCAAAGAATTGGCCTCCATCTTTGGACGTTATCCGCTTTAAGGACCTCACCAATTATGAAAGTGGAAATGATTTAGTTGGTGTTGCTTCTGATGGTAGAAGTTATATTGAGAATTCAAAGGTCAACGAGAGTTTGTTATTGATGAAATTCTACTCTTTGTCCCCTCGTTTTGTGAACCACTTATTGTCTGATCGTGATGATAGAGAAATTGATCTCCCATTTGAAGTGACAGACGAAGAAATGGAGATCATTCTTTTTCGTAAAAGTACCTTTGTACTTGGACGGTCAGGTACTGGAAAAACTACCGTTCTCACCAAGAAGTTATTTCAGAAAGAACAATTGCATCACTCGGCTTTGGAGGAATTTTATGGTGTCAAGGCCGACGTAGTTGGACATGATAATCAGAGTGGCTCAGCAGAGACTAGCAACATTGTTTTACGTCAGCTTTTTGTTACGGTCAGTCCTAAGCTATGCAATGCAGTCAAGCAACATGTTTCCCACTTGAAAAGGTACATAACGTAACAACCGAAATCGTGGTATATCCTTTAGTTGTATGCTAGCTCACAATTTTTCAATTCGGGCTACTTTATGATATTAATATCCCTATTAGAGCTTTGCTTCTTTAGCTTATTTTCACGTGAGGCTATATTATGTCGACTTTATGGTTTTTGGTTATTTAGTTTTGTAACTATAATTTTCTAATTTTAGCTGAAGAAGTTAAAATGTAGTTTCATGACACATCATGAAACTAAAATATATTGTCAAGGTCACTCAAGGGCAAAAAAATTGGTACAAAATAGGCGTTTGAGTTTAATAGAACCTACAACATATTTGTACATGTGCATTCACGATGTTCATGATTTGTATCATTGCTCTTTCTAAATCATCTGAACTTGTTTTGTGCATAACTCATCATTTTAGTAGGTTCTATGTATGCTTTCAGCAAAAATAAGATAGATGAATGAATTTTATATGCATTTTGTGCCTTTAAGAACCTTATGTCTAGTTTTTCTCTAGCTATTCTGATTAAAATATTTTTTTAAGCCTAGATTTGTAAGTTTTTGTTATTTCCCACAGTTTTGCTTGCGGAGGAAGCCATCCACATGAAAGTAATTTGACCAATATGGTGGATATAGAGGATGAAGAAGCACGCATCCCCGATTCCTTTTTTGATATCACGTCTGACTCTTACCCTCTTGTCATAACATTCCATAAGTTCTTAATGATGCTCGATGGAACGTTGAGTAAATCCTATTTTGAAAGATTCCTGATTTGGAAAAGCTTTCTCATAGTCAAAGGCGAAGTCAAGATCAGTCTTGCTTCAGACATTCCTAAGGACCAAAGAAGTTGACTACGAGAAGTTTACTACATCATATTGGCCTCACTTTGATTCCAAGTTAACAAAAAAGCTTGATCCTTCCAGAGTCTTCACAGAAATAATTTCTCATATCAAAGGTGGACTGCGAGCCTTAGAAAAGAGCAACCTTAGGCTAAGTTGCGAAGACTATATTATTTTAGCGGAAGGACGCTCGTCCACTTTAACCAGGGACCAAAGAGAAAGGATATATGATATATTTGAAATTTATGAAAGAATGAAGATGGGAAATGGGGAATTTGATCTGGCCGATTTTGTAAATGATCTTCATCGTCGACTCAAACACGAAAGGTATGAGGCTGATCAGATGCATTTTGTATACATTGATGAGGTGCAAGATCTTGCAATGAGTCAAATTGCTTTGTTTAAACATATATGCGACAATGTTGAAGAAGGTTTTGTGTTTTCCGGGGATACTGCACAAACAATTGCAAGGGGAATTGATTTCAGGTTCCAAGATATACGGCATTTATTCTACAAGAAGTTTGTATTGGAATCCCAAGGTGAACGTGGAGAAAGGAAAGACAAGGGACAAGTCTCGGATATTTTTTGTTTGACTCAGAACTTCCGTACTCATGCTGGTATTCTGAAACTGTCACAAAGCATTGTTGAACTTCTCTATCATTTCTTTCCTCATTCTATTGATCCTTTAAAGCCGGAAACTAGTTTGATATTTGGGGAAGCCCCAGTAGTGCTTCAATCTGGGGATGATGAAAATGCAATCATAAAGATCTTTGGAAATAGTGGAAACAAGAGTCAAGATATCGTTGGCTTTGGCGCAGAGCAGGTGATTTTAGTTAGAGACGATATTGCTCGAAAAGAGATTTCGAACCATGTTGGGAAGCAAGCACTTCTCCTAACCATACTTGAGTGCAAAGGTCTTGAGTTTCAGGTACGTTAGCATTGAGACTTCCCCGTGCTGTAGTCTTTTTTTTTTCTTTTCTTTTTTTTTTTTTTTTTGCAACAAGAATTTATGAGACTTTGTTTAAGATGGGATACAGAGGACTTTTTTTTTTTTTTTTGCATCAATACTAAGGACAAGATCTTGTTAGATCATTGTTGCTAGACTTTTTAACCTCACTTGTAATATTTAGATATATGCACAACCATTATTCCAAGTTTCCAACTTAAAAGTTAATTTATACAATACTCTATCTTTTTGTAGGATGTGTTATTGTACAACTTTTTTGGATCATCTCCTCTAAAGAATCAGTGGAGGTTGATTTATGAATACATGAAGGAGCAAGATATGTTTGACTCCACGGTACCTAAATCTCCCAAATTTTCCATGTCCAAACATAACATCCTATGCTCTGAATTGAAGCAATTATATGTTGCGGTAACACGTACGAGGCAAAGGCTGTGGATTTGCGACAACACAGAACTGGCTAAACCAATGTTTGACTATTGGAAAAAGAAGTATCTGGTGCAAGTTAGGCAGCTGGATGATTCACTTGCACAAGCAATGCAAGTCGCAAGCAGTCCAGAAGAGTGGAGATCACGGGGCATCAAGGTTTGTGTAATTTCTAAAGAGATGAAAAGCAATGCTTATAATAAGATGGAATATAGTGTAAATAAGCTTTTGTTGTTTAATTTTTATATCCATTTCCTTTATCAGCAACCACTTCTCCTCTACTTGTCCTCATGCTTTAGAACATTATTTCGATTAATGTAAACTTGAGTATGTTTCATCCTATTTTATTTTTCTCAACAGCTATACTATGAGCACAATTATGAGATGGCCACTATGTGCTTTGAAAGAGCTTCCGATGCCTATTGGGAAAGAATGTCTAAAGCTGCTGGGCTTAAAGCTACAGCTGATCGTATGCGCATTTCAAATCCTGAAGAAGCCAATTCAATCCTTAGGGAAGCTGCTGAAATATTCGAAGCCATAGGCAAGGCAGATTCTGCTGCCAGTTGTTTTTCTGATTTGGGGGAGTATGAAAGAGCAGGTATGGCATTTTATCTGAATTTGATCCATCTTTACACGGTTCATATATGTCTTGTAAGAGCAATGTGTATATTAACCTTGTGATTTAGATTTGCACTAATTGGCTCTTTATTCTTTAGTACAAAATCATTTTTTAAGGCGAGGTCCAGCAACATAGTTCTATTGCAACTGATTGATAGGGTTTGGGTTAGTTTGGTTAGATAGCAGAGTTACAAGTTGGTTGGTATCACAAATCTTGGGAATAATGAATTTGTATTTCATGCCTTTACAATACAGAGAAAACCAGCCTTTATAGGCTGGATACAACCAAAACAAATCAAGAAAGATACAATTGTATCCCTAAAGACAATGGAGCTAATCAAATCTGCGTATAATTAGAATGCTAACAGAATCAACCTATAACCAGTACAAAAATTCGGAAATTATACATTCCTAATTAACCTCACCAATGACACAAATCACTCCAAAAATATCCTATACGCCTATATTCTCCAACATTCCCCCTCAAGTAGGGGAGTAGATATTTTCCATTCCTAGCTTGCTGACTAATCTCTGAAATACGTGACTCGCTAATGCTTTTGTTAACACATCTGCTAACTGTCCTTCTGTCGAGACATATGGCGTGCAAATTAGTCTGCTATCAAGCTTTTTCTTTATGAAGTGACAATCAACATCCACGTGTTTGGTATGATTGTGCTGTTCTGGTTTATGGGTGATATTGATGGCTGACTTGTTAGCACAAAACAACTTCATTGAGTTCTCCATTGAAATTCTAAGATCTTTCAAAATTATTCCCAACCATAACAACTCACAAATTCCAAGTGCCACGGCATGAAACTCAGCCTTTGCACTCGACCTTGCAACTACAGGCTGCTTTTTGCTCCTCCTTGTAACAATATTCCCTCCAAAGAAGGCACAATAACCCGTTGTTGACCTCCCATCTGAAACTGATCCAGCATAGTCTGAATCCGTGTACTAAACTCATACATGAGCCTTTCTTGAAGAGTAAGCCTCGTCCAGGACTAGACTTAAGGTATTGAGGGATTTTGTATACTGCTTGGAGGTGAACCTCTTTTGGATTATGCATGAATTGGCTCATAACACCAACTGCATAAGCTATGTCAAGCCTGGTATGAGATAGGTAGATTAACCTTCCAACAAGTCTTTGGTACATTCCTCTGTCTATTAGTTCAACATCAACTGCCTCTCCAAGCTTGCGATTCGGCTCAATAGGTGTCTCCACTGGTTTACAACCTGTTTTTCCTGTCTCTTTCAATAAATTGATCACTGTTGTGAGATGAAGATTCCCTCCTTTGAGTGAGCAACTTTGATTCCTAGGAAGTACTTTAGCTTGCCAAGGTCATTCATTTCAAATTCCTTAGCTAACTTAGCCTTTAGTAACTCCCCTTGAAGCAGTGTGTTTTATGAACAAAGTGTGATCACCTTGGCTTTGTTTGTAGCCCATTACCAACATTGCTCTTGTAAACCTGCCAAACTAAGCTCTCGGCGATTGCTTCAGTCCGTACAATCCCTTCCTTAATTTGCACACCATGTTCTTCTTAGTGGCTTTAAATCCTGGAGGGGCTTCCATGTAGATTTCTTCTTTGAGATCTCCATGCAGAAATGCATTCTTAATGTCAAATTGCTACAAGGTCCCCTCAAAGTTAGCAGCCAAAGATAATAGAACTCTCACCGTGTTCATTTTCACCATTGGGGCAAAAGATTCTTGATAGACCACACCAAAGGTCTGAGTGTAACCTTTCGCTAATAGCCTTGCCATATACCGCTCAAGAGTCCCATCAGCATTATATTTTACCGAGAATACCCATTTGCACCCCACCGGTCTCTTTCCTTTCAGCAACTCGACCATCTTCCAAGTTCTGTTCATCTCGAGTGTGTCCATCTCAACTTTCATAGCATGTTTTCACTCCTTACAACTTAATGCCTCAAATGGTGTTTTAGGAATGGCTATTGAGTTTAGGTGGGTGAGAAGGGCCTTATGTGAGGAGGATATTTTTCCGAAGGAGACAAAGTGTGAAAGTGGCTGTTGTGTACAACGTCAGGTACCTTTTCGAATTGCAATGGGTAAATCTAACTCTCTTTTTTTAAACATAGGAGTAGGAGTGTTTACTTGAGTGGTGTCTTTCTCTTGGATAACTTCCTTCTTAAGCATCGGTTCTAACTCTTGGGCTTGCTTCAAATTAGTCTTGTGCTCTTTTTACCTTACATAGAGTTGGAGTGGTCTGGTGACTATTGGATCGGCCGGTCTTGGTGGAGTTTTGAGAGGTGATTAAGTTTGAGGCTTAGAAGGCACTGGCTGTCTCAGGAGAAACAGATGATGAGGAAGGGCGCGGGCTCAATGGTGGAGGAACAGGTGTAGACTTTAATGGTGGAGGAACAATAGACACTTGTCTCTGGGATTGTGAGAGATCGGCACAAGTAGTATATCATCATCCTTCTCATAATAAGTTGAGATTGTCTCTCCCTGAGGAGAAGGATGCTGATAGAAACTCTCATGTTCAACAAATGTGACATCGACAGAAACATATATTTTCCGGGTAGGTGGATGATAACATTTGTAGCGCTTTTGAGTTGAAGAGTATCCTATGAACACACACTTTAATGCCAGAGGATCAAGTTGGCTTCGATTGTGAGAATGAATATGAGCATAGACGACACACCCAAATACCCTAGGAGGCGATTTGTTTGGGATTTGAAAATTTGGAAAGTGATGTGGTAGTGTTTCCCAAGGACTTTTGAACCCTAATACTTTGGATGGTAATTGATTGATAAGATGTGTGGCGGCCAGAACGGCTTCCCTCTAAAAAAATTTAGGAACTTTTCTTTGAAAAAAGCAGGGGACAAGTAGTTTCAAGAATGTGTCCATTCTTTCATTCTGCACTCCATTTTGTTGAGGTTGTCAATGCACAAGGATTCATGAATTATCCCTTCCTTGTTATGATGGGTGATAAAAACTGGTTAAAATATTCTCTCCCATTGTGTGTCCTTACTCTTTTAATTCTCACCCTAAACTGAGTTTTTATCATATTATGAAAGGTTGGAAAAATATTGGCTAAATCAGATTTTTGTTTTATGAGAAAAACCCAAGTGACCCAGTACAATCATAAATGAATGTAACAAACCATCGTGCCCGAAAAAGATAAGCAATTCTTGATGGACCCCAAACACCACTATGTATCAACTGAAAAGGGAACCATTATTATTGCTTGGAGAGAAAGAAACACGTTTGTGTTTGGCAAACTCACAAATATCACAATGAAGTTGGTTCAAATGAACATTTTTAAACAAGGAAACATAAGACTAAGAGTCCTAGAAGAAGGATGACCAAGTTGTAAATGATGGGGAAAATTTTGGTCTTTATTTGTGAAAGAATCTAATAGAAGTAGAGATGGATAATTGATCCTAGCATTCACTTTCCTACTCTCCTCCTCCTTAGCATGCCCAATCATCTTCCTCGTTGCTTGGTCTTGAAATACACAAAAGTGTTTTTGAAAAATGAGA
>CM046385.1:15500935-15630924 GCA_025413485.1 Ficus microcarpa | reverse complement strand
AAATTTCTGAATTTTTATAAGCCATCTAAACGTAAGGAAAATGTTCTATAAAAATAAAATAATAAATAAATAAACAAAAGAAAATTGATGATACATGGTTCGTTTAGTGTTTGAATTAAGTTTAAAAATTTTAAATTTAAGTTAAAATTTTGTTGATTTTTTAAAAAAATAAAAAAATTTAAAAAAAAAGATAAAAATTCTATGGGGGTGTTTGGTTCGCGAGTTCATCTCTGTTCCAACTCAAATTTTTTTTGTCTTTTCCCATTTTTGTCTTTTTCTCAAAAATTAAAAATTCAAAAAAATTTACTATTACAACTAAAATATTTCAACTCAAACTAGCGAACCAAACACCCCCTGAAAGAAAATAAAATTGATAAAATTGAGGTTAAACAACGAGACCATAAATTGAAATTCCAGGACATATTGTGGCAACAGCCGTCCTCTGCCACCGCCGTTCGAGTGTGTCTCTGTCTCTACTCTCTCGTCAATGGCCGGATCTCCGTATCCAAACCCCATCACTCCCGCCCACACACGCGTCGGCTGGATCGGCATCGGTGTAATGGGCGCCGCCATGGCCTCCCGCCTCCTCTCCGCCGGCTACTCCCTCACCGTCTACGCCCGCAACACTTCCAAATCTCACCCCTCCAGTCCCAAGGAGCCCAACTCTCCAATTCCCCGCGCGAACTCGCCCAATCTTGTGACGTCGTTTTTACTATGGTCGGACACCCACCAGATGTTCGACAAATTGTCCTAGAGAAAGACGGGGTTCTTTCGGGTCTGAATCTGGACTGCGCAACTGTCGACATGACCAGCAGCCACCCTGCGCTTGCCCGGGAGATATTCGCGGCGGCGCGTGGGAAGAACTGCTGGGCGGTGGACGCGCCGGTGTCCGGTGGTGATGTAGGAGCTAGAGAAGGGAAGTTGGCGATATTTGCAGGCGGCGATCGCGGCATTGTTGAGTGGCTGTCGCCGTTGTTTGAGATCATGGGGAAGGTTACTTACGTTGGCGGAGCTGGTTGTGGGCAGAGCTGCAAGATAGCAAATCAGATCGTTGTGGGGGCAAACTTGATCGGTTTAAGCGAAGGCTTGGTGTTCGCGGAGCGGGCGGGGTTAGATAAGAGGCAGTTTTTGGAAGCGGTGAGAGGCGGGGCGGCAGGGTCAATGGCAATGGAATTGTTTGGTGAGAGGATGATTGATAGAGACTTTAGGCCTGGCGGGTTTGCGGAGTACATGGTGAAGGATCTAGGGATGGGTGTGGATGTGGTTGAGGAAGGTGATGATGGGAGAGTGGTGGTGTTGCCCGGGGCTGCATTGTGCAAGCAGTTGTTTTCTGGGATGGTTGCTAATGGAGATGGGAAGTTTGGGACTCAAGGTCTTATCACGGTCATTGAGAGAATTAGTGGGAAATGAGACTTCTTTACATATATGTTAAGATGCTTGGAGCAATGGTAAGAAGCAGGTTGGTCAAGAATTTGTAGTGTTCGACCGGAATTGAAGTATGGTATGTTGGTTTTCTTTATCTTATTGGCTCGGTTTTCTTTGCCTTTTATGCCTACAAAATGTAATTGATGTCTAATATTAGTTCTTGGGATTGGTGTCTAATGGAGATGGGAAATTCGGAGTTGAACGTCTTATAACCTCGTAGAGAAGATCAACTGGAATGAAGCCTCTTTCATACTACTTTTTTCATGGAACGAACTGAAACAATCTGAGTTGTTTTCTTATGTCCGATTAATCCATTTTTCAAAAGATCTATCAGATTTTGATGGAGTAAATGATTTGATTAAACCGTACGATTTTCCCGATCTAAATAAAGCAGGTTTTACATGAAGAAGATTTGGATCAGCACGTTCTATTCGATACGGGTAGGAGAAGAGCCCGACTTGGTATTCTTAAAAAAAAAAAAATAGAGAAATCAGAACCAAGTCAAGATGATACGGATCAACTCTTTCTTCTTACGCCAAAAATCTTACCATTTCCGAAGGAACTGGAGTTACGTCTCTTTTTCATTTCCATTCAAGAGTTCTTATGTGTTTCCATGAATTGAAACACCTTTGGATTCCATGGTTCAATAAGATTCTTAAAAATATCAAGTACGGCTCGCTGTTATCTGAAGAGCATGTAGGTTTCTATTTGAACAAGGTTCTTGAATCTTGCCCTTAAAAATGATGTTCCTTTCTTCAAACCGGGACTTCAGTTCATATATTTTGTGTTCTTGACATATTTGTTTGCTTTTAGGACTCATTTGAATCAAATATCAATGCAAAAAAGTCATGTGGAGTAACTCCTCTATCACGTTACAGATCCAATGTCTGTTAAATTGAAGCTGACGCATATCTTTTTTGTTTCTAAATTTTCCCAAAGATTACATAGAAGTTAGAACTGTGTTGTCTTTTTTTCTAAGTAATATGATAGGCTGATTAGTTATAATTGGTTCAGCGCTCTATGCTTCCTCTTATATCTTTTAAAATCATCCCTTGGCTCTCTAGTTATCTATCCTTGTTTCCTAGTTAAAGCTTTTTGCGAATTTACTGATCACACTGATTTTGCTTTCAAATTATCAGTTAAGGACAATGCTAGGATATAATTTTGTTTATTTTTCTGTGTGCTTTAACTTTACATGTCCAGAAAAAATTATGATGCATGACAGAAAATTCGTATTGAATAGAATTGTTCTCATTTATTTGCAAACGTGCTGCTGTGGGGTGTGGGTTAATGTTAAACTACGATGTTTCACAATGACAAGGCTTTTGTTTCAGAAGAGCAGGTAATGAAGATGACTGTGGGCATCAATGAATGATTGGAAAGATTGAAGTTTGCTACTAGCATTAATTAGAAGGTCAAAGAGCTTCTTCTTCTTCTTTTTTTTTTGGTTGGTAATTTTCGTATGTAGCAGTATAGTTTGTAATAGAATGAGGTAAGACTTAAGAGTCCTCTCTGCTTAACCAAAAACAAAACTGACCAGACACCTACTTTTATCTTCAAATTTGTTGTCATCAGTTAATCTCAATTTTGCTTGAATCTTCTTTTCCAAATTCTAGTTTTCTAGTCTTATTTACTTGATGCATTGAGACAGTGTAAGAAGATAAATTTACAAGGAGACTATGTGGTACAGAGTGGTGTTTTTCCTGTTGTAATTTTTCTCAGATGTGCTCGAGAAGATTTTCCAGGTTCATCTGTTGGTTCGAAATTTATAGAGATTCCGTTCACTCCTCAAAGTTGCGATGGAAATTGGGTACTCTTCTCCCGATAAACTTACGGAAATGTTTCAGAGGCAACAACTCTTTTCCAAGGACTTGGTATCTATTGAAACTAAGGTAATGGACATTGCTTTTAAATCTAGAGAGCCACAAGTGTAATCACATAAATCCTCTCGATATCTTCCATTGGTTTAAAATTAATGGGAAAGCTGCACTCATTACATTTGTATTGCAACATGTCTTTGTGAAGTACACATTTTCCACAGATAGTTTAAACTATTCCTATATCCGTGCCTCATCAGATGGTAGGGAAGAACCTGTGAAACATCTGTCGACGTTTTGCATACAAAGCTTGTGTCGCCTTCACCAATGGTTTATCCACATCGGTATCTCCTGATTTAGCCTAGCCTTCAGAATCTACACATTTTAATCACATAGGAAAATTTAGTAAGAGGAAAATGCCTGGAAATGTTTTTCCCTTTTTGATAACGACCTAAATTGACTCATTCTATTGGACCAGAGTCTCGACGTAAAACAGATGGTTGGTTTGTTTCCAACTTCTGTTTTTCGTGGCTCGATGGGTAGTTTGATAAGTCGATTATTAGTTTTTCCTTCAATGTTTCAGAGTAAGGTACGCGACATGTTATATAATTGATCCCAATCAATTGGATCAGATTTTACATCACTTTTCTTTTGGCAGAAAGCGCATTTGCATTGCTTAATAGAGGAGCTCTTTGTTCGAACACATTGCCCCTTTATGGCTCTTCACCAAATCCTACATATTATGTCAGAGTATCTTGTGTATTTGCATTCTTTCATCATATTCCTTCTTGAGTGGCAATCCTTCTTCCTTTCTGCTCTTGTTGTACCGTAAAAAGCAATGAAGTTTTAGTAAATTTACTGACAAAAAAAGAACATGCTTTAAAGATGGAGTAAAGCTAGGGGCATCTTTGATCTCTTACAACATTTGAGATGGCCCTTTACATGACTTGTCATTTGGTGAGAGATGAGGCCCATCTTATTAAATAAAAAACAAAACAGCTTTACTCTTTTTCATTCACATAATGTGATGGGGGTATCAGAGGTGTGTCTTAAGTTTATTCTTAGAGACACGCACAATTCACAAGCTTTACATTATTTCTTAAAAAAAAAAAAATTTAAAGTAATATGATGACTTGTGAGAAAAAAAAGAAATTAAGTTAAAATCAATTTCACATGTATTGATCTAATAGGTGCCCCCTGGGCTGTGCCACATGGGTTTATGGGTATAATTTAGTTGTAAATCAATAATCCTTTGTAATTTAGAGGTGTATATAGTGTCCCATTGAAACTTTAAAAAGCAAGGGGGGAAAAAATCTTAACATATATAAAAGCATCAAATTGCATTTCCGCTCACGTGGCATTTTTTTTTTTCTTTGCCTCTCCTCTTAATGTTTTTTTTTTGTCCTTCGTCTTCTTCTTTTTTTCCCTTTTATGTTTTTTCCTTTCTTTTGATTTGACCGTCCGCTTAATGCTTTTTTTTTTCTTTGCCTCTCTGCTTAATGCTTTTTTTCCCTTTTATTTTTTTCCTTTCCTTTGATTTGAGCTTTTTTTTTTTTTTTTTTCTTTGCCTCTTTGCTTAATGCCTCTTTTCCCTTTTGTTTTTTTTGTACTTTCCTTTGATTTGACCGTCGGCTTAATGCCTTTTTTTTTTTTTTGAGAACCCCCCTAATGTTTCTTTTCCCTTTTATTTTTCTTCCTTTCCTTTGATTTGATTTGACCATCCGCCTAATGCTTTTTTTTTTTTTTTTTTTTTGGAGAACACCCACCCTAACCCACCTAACCTAATATTTACCCCATGATTTTCCCCCTTTTATGATTGGGAGAGTCTATGGTTGAGACTCTCCTATTGCCTCTACCAATAGAGTTCGTTTTTGAACCGTTGAGATTTAATCAAACGGTTGAAATGTTATTAGTGTACCAAACTTACCATATACCTCACCTCATATGATTCTTCCCACCCAAAGTCTTCTTCGTCGCCGGTGACTTTTCCCGTCGCTGGCGACCCATCCTTCGGCCCCGACCACCGACCCGAGCTCCGGTCACCGGCGACCTCCTTTCTCTCCTTTTCCCTTTTCTCTCTCTTCTCTTCTCCTCTCTCCCGCGGCCCCCCACCTCCGGCCTTTGCCCACCGGCCCCACCCTGCCTGGCGGCCCCCCTCCCCCGACCTCCGCACCACCCCCTCCCCTTCTCTCTCCTCTCTCTCTCTATTCCCCTCTCTCTCTCTATTCTCTCTCCTCTCTCTTTCTCTACCCCACCCCAGCCCGACCCCCCACACCATCCCCGACGTGAGAAGAAAGAGAGGGGGAATCGCGGGTGGGGGTGGGATGGGGGGCGCCGGGAGGTCGGGGTGGGGGGCCGAGGGTCGGGAAGAGAGAGAGAGGGGAAGAGAGGAAGAGAGAGAGAGGGGAGAGAGATGGGGAGGCGGGGGAGGGGGGCCACGGGAGAGAGGGGAAGAGAGAGAAAGGGGAAGAGAGAGAGAAGAGAAGAGAGAGAAATGAGAAAAGAGAAAGAAGGGGTTGCCGGTGGCCGGGGCTAGGGGCGGCCTTGGGAGAGAGGGGAAGAGAGAGAGAGAAAAGAAAAGAGAGAGAAAGGGGAAGAGAGATAAAGGGGGTCGCCGACGGCGGGCTGGGGCCGATCGGGGGCCGGAGGTGCGTCGCCGTTGTCGGGGGTGAGTCGCCGTCGCATCCGTCGTCGGCGGCGAGAAAGTTGCCGGCGACGGAGAAGACTTTGGGTGAGAATAATCATATGAGGTGAGGTGTATGGTAAATTTGGTACACCAATAATGTTTCAACCGTTCGAATAAATCTCAACGGTCAAAAAAACGACTTTACTGGTAGAGACCCTTCATCTCTACCACAGTTCTTCCCTTTATAATTTCTCATTACATTTTTTCCCCTCTTTTTCTTCAAAATCCAAAAGTTTTAATATAATAACTTTTTAAAAATATATCTTCATTTAAATAATTTTCTTTTATTTCTTAAAATATTATTTTAAGAATGTAACTTTCATGCTACTCTTTTTTTTTTTCTTTTCTAATTTCTATCTTTATTGAAACTTTTTTTCTCAAATGTATCTTCATTTAAACATTTTCGTTTCTTTCTTATATGTTCCTCAGTTAAGTTTCTATATAATAATTTCAGTTAATTATTATTTAAACATTTTTTTCCATTTATTTTAATGTTATCATCTTTCTTTTTATTTGTCCCCTTTAAGATAATTTTTTTTAACCTATATCCTCATTTTTCTTATTTTTATTTTTATTTTTTTGATTTCTCTATTTCTTTCAACTTTCTTATTTTAATTATCTTATAGCTTTTTTCTTTTCCGTTTTTATTCTTCTCTATTTAAACATTTGTTTCTTATTCATACGTACCATAGTTAATTTGTCTATAAAATAATTTAATTTTATTAGTGTTAAGCATTTTCTCATTTATTATTATTTAAACATTTTTTCCATTTATTTTAATGTTATCATCTTTCCTTTTTATTTGTCCCCTTTAAGATAATTTTTTTTTAAACCTATATCCTCATTTTTCTTATTTTTATTTTTATTTTTTTGATTTCTCTATTTCTTTCAACTTTCTTATTTTAATTATCTTATGGCATTTTTCTTTTCCGTTTTTATTCTTCTCTATTTAAACATTTGTTTCCTATTCATACGTACCATAGTTAATTTGTCTATAAAATAATTTAATTTTATTAGTGTTAAGCATTTTCTCATTTATTTTGATCTTGCCCTTCTTTCTTTGAATTTGTGCTTATTAAACAATTTTCTCAAATAAATCCTCACTTTTTTCCTTTTTATTATTTATTATTTATTATTTATTTATTTATTCTTTAAACTTGGGATGAGCAAATTTGAACTCTGAACCTTGAGGTAGAGTCAGGTGTGATTTCCTTGAAACCTAATTAAATTTTTTTTTTTTTAAATTTGGTGATAGTAGAATCAAACTCAAAACCTTATACATTATTAAAAGTGATAATCATGCTACTAAATACTGTTTTGGTCAACCTTTACTCTTTACTTTTTTTTTTTTTGTACTTATTAAAACAATTATTTTCGAATATATTGACCTTTAAATATTTTTTCTCACAACTTTCATTTATGATTTAGATAATATATTATTTTACACTCACGGAGCGCGTATTCTAATTAGTAATAATACAAAGAAAGAAAACAAAAGGAAGGAATGAGATTTATGGGTATAATTTAGCTGTAAATCAATAATCCTTCATAATTTAGATATATATATAGTGTCCCTTTGAGACCTTAAAAAGAAGGAAAAAAATAAAATAAAACTAATAAAAAGAAAGAAAACAAAAGGAAGGATCGACATTAAAAGTCGATCTTATGCCGTCCAGCTTGCCAATATTCCTATTAAAGGAATCAGAGAGAAGGCTATATATATATATATATATATATCATGTGTGCCCATGTGCCATAGACTTGTAGGTAGGGATAAAAATGGGACGGGTTCGGATTCCTTGTCCCATCAAGGAAAACTTCATAATATATTAGAACATTTACTTTAGAAATTCTATCTAATTTTATGCTCAAATGTTCTAATATAAAACAGATCGCACAATTCAGCAGTGAATAATAAATACTATGTTATTTATTTTAAATGCACATTCTTATATATTAAAGTTTTTTACAAAAAAATGAATAAAAAAAAAAAAAAAAACTTAGTGGAGCGAACTTGGGATAGGGACTTCTAAACCGTACATGAAAGTCATTGAATTTATCATGCTTTACTAAAACTGGATACATGCAGACAATCTGGTTGACGGGTAAAATTATAATCCTCATTTTTTAGTGATCTTTTGATCCCTTTTTAACAACTCAAGGCTGAGGGTATACAACTTGGGACAAGGACACTACACTCTCGGGCCTATTTAACAATCTTCCAGCATAACTATGTGGCAAATATTCCTTTTCCTTTTCCTTTTTTTTCATATATATTTTTAAAGAAGTACTTGGCAAGCAATATGTCAGTATCCAAGCGATTGGTGACAAATAAACAAATTTAATACATGTGACGTTACTTATGCATGTAAAAAAAGAAAAAAAAAAGAAAAAAGAAAAAAACTTTTAAAAGAATGAAAGAAGAACCACCATAGGAACCATAAGAGAGAGAGTAAATGATATAAAACTAGAAAATCATAAAAGGTAAAAAAAAAAAAAAAAGGTTTTTAAAAAATAATCTAATTTTCTTGTTTAATTTTTGGCAAATTATTTTCAGAAAACAATTCTTAAACAGAATATTTTTATCTTCGTCTATGAAAACTAAAAACAAACAACATGATCAAACAAGCGTTTGTTTTTTACCATTGGGTTTTACTTCCCACGGCAACTAATTGACCCAAGAATCAAGTTCAAACACGAAACAAAAGATTCTCATAATTTTATCTGTCAAAGTCTTGTTGGCAATAGGACATGGACACGTAACCTTTCCTTGCAAACAAATTTGGCATGCATAATAGAATTTGTCGACCAAATATTGCATAATAGAATTCTGCATTATAACCTAATTAAATTTCAATATAGATAAGATGGAATTGAACTCCAAGAGACTTACCTGCCTTTGCAAAGAGGAAAATTATAAAAATGACGATCAAGAAATAAACCAATGGAGTCCTTTTTCTCATAATTTTTTTTTCTCTTCCTTAAGCACAAGTGTATACTATAGGGTTAGGGAGCCCTTCAAAGCATTATTTGGACTCTCGACAAATAAGTTTTACTCTCTTTTGGGTTAATAATAACGCCTTCTTGTGTATATATAGCATATGAAATTTGAATATATACATATACATATATATATATATATCTATTACTATTAAAGCTCAAGTTTTTTATTATTCAATTTGGTCTTTCTATTTTATTCTTTTGTGGGTTTGTTTCAAAAAAAATTTTTCCTTTTTTCTGGATGAATTTATTTGATGCTTTTGACTCTTTAGTGCAATCATTCTTTACTGTCATTCTTTATCTTTTAGGGATGAAAAGCTTTTACTTGTTTTATTTTTATTTTTAAAAAATAATATATATATATATATATGTAACAAACTAAATCCATACATGCGAAGCATGCACATACAACTAGTGTGTGTATATATATATATATATATCTATTACATACATAGGAGAGTGTGTTTGTTACTATAGCTTTACTCACAAAATACTATTCAAAGTTTTGGTAAAGTTATTTTGTCCTTTTTAGTATTTTGTCATGTTCTATTTTTTATTTTGGGTAAATCTGTGGTAGAGAGTCTTATTTATATACTTTATTAATAGAGCTCATTTTTAAATCGTTATGATATAATTGAACGGTTGAGAAGTTGTTTGTGCATAATAACTATCATGCCCATTATCTCATAGTATTATAGACTAACTAATAAGTTAAACAAATAATAAAAAAAATAAAAAATCTAGATCTGGCCGATGAAAGGCTTCGGGGGGGGGGGGGGGGAAGCTTCTCATTGGCAGCTCGACGCCTGCAGGGCGGTGGCTTGTCATTGTCGAGGGTATCACAGGGTCGGTCGTAGGTTGTCATCTGGGATCGTTGGGCTAGCGGGTAGGTGGTCCATCACCTGGGGTTGCGGGCCTCATCATCGAGGGAGGGGGGCACGTTGAATTAGACTATTATTGCCGTGTTTTTTTGCTTCTGTTTTCTTTGTTACTGTCTTATTTTTCTCCTTTTTTTTTTTTTTTGTTTTCTTTACTTGAGGATCCAAGATTCCATTTTTATGTAAGCTTTTTTTTCTTATATTAACAAAAAATCGCTAGAAAGAAAAATGATTAGTGTTGAAATTTCTATCTTCTTATCTTCCTTTTGTTTTTACTTTGTTGATTTAGCTCTATTTTTACTTATGTTCTTGTGAAATGTAGAATTGGGATCTTTGGAGAGCGTTTGGGAGGGTATTTGTGAAAATGTTTGCAAAAATGTAAAGTCATTTTGTTAAGCAAATTTAACATTTGCATTCCCTGTCCACAAGGGGAGAATCAATTGAAAGTTCAGACATGAAGATAGAGTATAGAGTTGATTTAGAGTCGCTTCTTTCTATAATGAGCATCGGTTTCGAATGCCTAGTAGAGCTTCATTGGAATCTCAATCTTTGTATAAATAAAAGATTAACTTTCTTTTCCCAATTGACGGGGGGAAAAATTATAGCCTTTGGATCAAATCGAGTGGCAGCTCATGATATGTTGTCCCATCAGATTAAAAATGCATGTCACCTCATATAACGGCCCATGCCTTCTTTTAATATAATATTATCCGCTTCAAACCTCGTGTCCATATGATTTTGCTTTATACTCATTCTAGAAGACCTTATACTATTAAGAGACGGTCTTTTAACTCATGAATCATTACATATATCTATTCCCAAACAATCTGGGACTGCACAATTTACCTTTTCTTTTATAGAACTGATGACTGTCTCAATCATTCTTCTTTTTGGGGCTCAATGTCCTTGTTGGCCACACTTCTTGTTGGCTATAGGCTCTAATACTATTTGTAACGACCCATGCCTCTTTTTGGTATGATATTGTCTGTTTTGGTTTCGTGCCTATAGGGTTTTACTCTTAAGTTCATCCTAAAAGGCCTCATACCGTTATGATGTAGTCTTTTTACTTACGAATCATCATATATATCTAATCCCAAACGATCTGAGACTACACACAGCTTATCCTTTCCTTATAAAAACCGATGACCGTCACACCTCACTACCACAACTCCCACTCTTTTTTCCTTTTGTATTCATACATTTATCTTCAACTATTTTATATTCTCTGTAACTGCCCTCTTTCTTTTCTATTCATTTACTTTTCTCTTTAAATGTGATGCTATGAAAATCTCTCGGCTTAGAAAATAAAATTTTGAGGTGTTGCCAAGATCTTTTGAGACGATTAGTTTTCAAGTAATTTATAGAAAGGGAAATAACATTAGTTTTTTCGAGGATTTAGCTTTTAAAATGGGATTCTCATACTATAGATTGATTTCAGTTTTTTTTTTTCTTCCTTCCTAGAGTTAATACCTCATAAATAAAGTGACAAAATTCTACTAGAACATTTTCCACCCTAATACTTCAATAACTGGTGGCACAGGAATCGTAGGACCATCTATAAAACCAAAAAATTATTCTAGTAAAATTATAAAGAATATTCTACTAGAATACTTCGTGCGATTAGTTCCAGACCAAAGTCGGACACATTTATCTATCTAATTTGTAAAAAATATACACATTTTAATGTAGATTTTCAATAATATTGTACGAGAATATTATGGTGATCGGCATCCGAGAATGAGGAAAATAACACTTTTTTAAGGGTGAAGGAAAATTATAGCTTATAATTTAGAAGATATAAAATAATAGTATATTTCAAAATAAAAATCCCAAAATATATACCACTAGAACTGTTTCTTGCATAGACCTGCCAAATGCCCGTGGTGCCAGCGTCAACCTTGTGCTTAAAAGTCCACGTTCGTGTGCATTGGCATCCATGCTGCTGCTACCGTCACTGAGAAGACCACTAGTTGCAAGAGAGCTCGAAGATCGCAAGAGCCCAAATCGTGCTATCACTGGTGAAGGTTTGCGATCACGATCTTGAGATTCCGGCCTTCCTTACTTACGATGTTGTCTTATCTAGCAAAGGTTCTCTTTAGATCGTCTCTGATAGCAGTTGCTTGGTTCCAATCTCGTCCACGATCACGACCTCGCGCGACATCTACTTGGTTCCATTTTTTTAATTCTAGATAAATAAATTGTTTACTAGGAAATAAATTAGTTACTTGAAAATAATTTATTTACTCTTAGTAAACAATATATTTACTTGAAGATACATGACATATAAAATACAAAATTAAATGATTATCGAAGTAAATACTGGATTTCCAGCCTAAATAAAAAATAGTAACCATTGGATTCACTAATAAATATCGGATTCAAAATTTTCAATTTGTACTGTAAATTCAATATTTTTTGGTAAAAATATAAATATTGAAAAAAAAAGATTTAGGATTAATTTTATATTTTCCCGAACTTTAAGCCTTGTTACGAAATGCCCCATGAACTTTAATTTATAACATTCTTTCCCTTTAAACTTTGAAATATTTACAGATTTCCCTTGTTAGTTGAATTCTTTATAGAAAAATGAGCGTGATATTTATTGAAAGACAAGGAGAGAGATAGAGAAGAAAGAGACTTTATGATACGAACCCCCACAAGAATAACGAGACCCAAACACAATTAGGAACCTAAGATTGTTCTATGACTAGATTTTAATGGAACCTTGACCCATTGCTATAATGAAACAAGAACCTCAGTATGTTGTAGATACCACAAACGGTGATGGAAATCCATTTGATAAGTTGTTGTTGAACGCCACAAGAATAATTCTTGATAAGTTCGAAAAGTTTTTCAAAGAAAAGTTTTTCAAAGAACCAAAGAGAAAAACTCTCAAATTTCTGAATAATTACTTGTCCTCTTTCTTCTCCATAGGTGCTTATTTATAGGTTGAATTATTACAAAAAAAAGTTCCTAAAATAGCTTAATTACATGCCATCTTAATTAACGCTAAAATCTAGTAATAACAGCTCTTACTTGCCTAAAATAGAAAAAGAGAAACAATCTAAAAATTAAATGGCTGTACACGCCAAAAAATAGAAAAGGAAAGTTGAATAATAAGCTAACAAAATAAAGGATGAATGATGGCTGAATATTCAACAAAATAAAAAAAAGGAAACTAAATATTTTTTACTTTCTCTTTCTTGATTCACACGTCTATTACATGGATTTGTATGGTTGATCTTCTTGATCTGAATTGACGTTGATGAATGTAGACCAATCTTTGTCGTCCCTCATTGGTAAGCATGCCCAAATCCTCTTGCTAAACCTTTTGGATTAAATTGTTGAGTTCTTCCTTGAAGCATCTAGCTCGAGCTCTTCTTATTGGACTATAAGCTTCTTAGCAGCCGTGCCCTCATCATTCCCCTCCTCTTGAAAATGATTTGTCCTTAAATCAACACCTACGTCAAAAGGAGATAAGTCAGCGACATTGAAAGTAGCACTAACATTGTACACACCTGGTAGATCCAATTTGCAGGCATTGTCATTAATGCGCTCGAGAACTTGAAATGGTCCATCTCCTCATGGAAGAAGCTTTGAATTTCTTTGAGTTAGAAACCTCTCCTTAAACAACTTTGTGTTGTCCCTTGATGGCATGTTTGGCATATTGCTCCATCTTTATCTCAATGTTGAGTCTGGTCGTCTCATGACTCTATTTGACAATTTCAGCTTTCTTTTGACCATGTAAATTCACACGCTTAGACAAAGGTAAAGGAGTTAAGTCCAAATGAGTTAATGGATTAAAACCATACACAATTTCAAAAGGTGAAAATTTAGTAGTAAAATGAACAAATCTATTGTAAGCAAACTCAACATGTGGCAAACACTCTTCGCATGTTTTGATGTTTTTTTTATTGATTGCTCTTAATGAAGTAGACAAAGTCCTATTCACTACTTCAGTTTGATCATCATTTTGTGGATGACAAGTTGTAGAAAATAATAACTTAGTTCCTAACTTACTCCGTAAAATCTTCCAAAAGTAACTCAAGAACTTAGTATCTCTATCCGAAAATTGTAACACCCCATATGCTACCTAACAATAACGTTAGAAAATTAACATTAGAATTAAAATGGATAATGTGATGAGATAGCAATTTCTTAATTCTAATATTATGTTGAATTATTTTTCACAGGTGACGCGACGAGGACACAATGTGCTAAACAAAGTTCATGCCAAATTAATGACTTTTTATGATGATTTGATAATTTTGTATGATAGTTTAAGTGAAGAAATATTTTAAATATAAGTATTTTACGTAATATATATCTATATGTATAGTATGATGTGTTTATATATATGTATATATATCATCTATAAATGGCAATCGGCAAAAGGAAGAAAAAAAATGGGAATGTTGAATTGAAAACGTGAGAAGAAAGGGAAAAAAAAAAGAGGGGCGGGGAAGTATATTATCCGAAAAAGACTTATTTTAAATGATGTTAATTTCCAACTCAATTATGAACCTTTAAATGTCTTAAATTATTTCTATAATTTAGACAAACTTATAGAGCTTTTTATAAGCTTTCCAATTTCTACTCATTTGTGCATATCTGATATTAGAATAAGAAGTTATGACCAGTATACTATTCGAATACCTATCAGTCACCAACTAGTTTACCATATGCAATTGCACGTGTGAAAATTCTAAAATTGACCTAGCTTTTTTCTTTTCCTCCCACACGTTTTCACACCCTAATGACAGCCATTCCCCATTTATTAAGAGACAATTAGACCACAAAATTGAATCCCAATTAATTTCAAAATTGATTTGGGATTAAATTACTCATAATTTATTTTAAAATATTCAAAATTTTCCTTTTTACATGCTCTCTCTCACTTTCCTAGTCTCCCTCTCCAACGTCATTCTCATTCTCTTTCTCTTGCTCTCTCTACCCTTCTCACACACACAAAGAAAAAAAAATCCACTAAACCTCCAAGTTCATCTAAGCCAAAATCAAAAGGATTTCAATGTATGTTTGTTTCATTGTTTGATGATTTTTAATATTGCTCTTTTCGGTTTAAGATCCTTCGGGGGGGGGGGGAGGGTTGAGTGATTTTCTTGATGAGTTTCATCTTGGAGTGTAAGGAGATGATAAGAAATATTTATGGAATGATAATCAAAAGAATGGCTATATGGTTGATTTTGTAAATAAGACAATTTTAAGGTTTTGATTCATGTTTTTATTGGTATGGTAATTTAATAATTTTATATGTTAGAAAAATATCTTAGGGTTGTTTCATGTGTGTGTGTGTGTGTGAATCATGTATGTTGTGGTGATAATTTTTATATTTTTAATGAATTTTTCGGATTTGACCACAACTCCTGGAAATTTCCAGATTTTATGAAAAATATTCCAAACTATTTTTAGGGATGCAAACGGACTCCATTTTTAATAAATTTGATATTATTGAAAAGCTATGGATGTCTACTTTCATTTGAAATCTATTTCATATCATTTGAAGACATATGTTAATTTTTATGATTTTTTAAAAAGGCAAAGTTCGGTTGCCAGATTCTGTAAAATTTTAGCGATCATTATTCAAAACTATTTTTGAGGATACAAACAGTCTCTGTTTTTAATGAATTTGATATTGTTAGAAACTCTAAATGTGTAATTTTATTTGAAATCAGTTTTAGATCGTCTGAAGACATATGTGAATGTTTATGATTTTTTAAAGGAGCAGAGGTCTAGCTTGTAGGTTTCTGTAAAACTTTTGGCAATCAGATTCAAAACTATTTTTAAGGGTTCAAATGGTCTCCATTAGAATTGGTTTCAGATCATTTTTGTTTAGAATTGGTCAGATCATTTGAAGTCCTGTATGAATTTTTATGAATTTTTGAAGAGAAAGAAGTTTAACTATCAGTTTTTGTAAAGTTTTGTAATTTTGTAAAATTGTTTGATTTTTGTGTTTTGATGTTATTGAATGATGAAATAGGCCTATCAAGCGCTATTATAATATGATAGATGTGTTTAATGAATTATTATGAGCTTTTGTTGATTTTATTATATATATTATTAATGACATAAACAATTCTAACAGCGAGCACCCGAGATCTCAATCGCGCGTTACCATTGAAAAATTTGAAAATGTTAAGTGAGGTGTTTATGTAAGTACACTCTAATCTGCAATATGAATTAAAGATTTGAGAAGTATATGTTTTGATATTGATGATGATGTTATGATGTTATTAAATAATACCTTTCATATGATGACGTTCTAATGAAAGTATATATATTATATGTATATGTATTTTTATATTTTAAAATGGCGTTGTACACCCTTGATGATGATGATGATGATGATGTTGTTGTTGTTGTTGTGTCTAGTGAGTGGACTTTTTTCATCGTTGGTTAGGGATTTGCTACCCTAACCCTTCCGTGACTAGCGCACTATGATGGTACAATGTCGGGCCCAATATATGACGGTTTTAAAAGTTAAAAAGTTTTTAAATGATGTTATATTTATGATGAGAAAAGAAAAATATTTATTTACATTTGTGAAATTTAATTGTCTTACTAAACCCTTGCTTATATAAGTTAATTCATGTTGCAAATAAATGAAATAGTAAGATATAATATTGGAGGAGTTTGGAGCGGAAGCGAAATGATGTGTGATAGGAAAACAGGAGAAACGATCATGAGATGGATATTTTTAATTTCAAATAAAGCTTTGAGACTTTAATTTATTATTATTTGATTGGATGATTCAATGGACTTAAATTTTATTTCATGAATTGGGGTTTTTAAAAATTTATGTATATATATTAATTACGATGGTTATTTTAATATAGTTTTTTTAAAAAAATTTTAGAGTTTTCTAAAATTATCTAAATAAAATTTTCCGTTATATTAAGATTTTTGTTTTAGACTTAATATTTTTCGCAATTTTGTACAAGATGAATGATTAAATAAGAAGTCAACTGTAACGGTCCGTGAGAGGTCGTTACAGAAACAATTGTTATAGGTGTACTATGCGACCTAACAATTTCACGAAAGAATAAATCAGAAACATTAGAAGCATCATTAGTTTTGTGACATGCCATCTTAGAAAACCTATCCACCACCACAAAAATAGAATCTTGACCCCTTTTTGACCTAGGCAATCCTAATACAAAATCTATCGAAATGTCAATCCAAGGTGTACTAGGAATTTGCAGTGGGGTGTACAAACTGTGAGATTGAACTCTTCACTTAGCTTGCCTAAAAGTGACACATCTCTCACAAATCCTCCTAGCATCTCTTTTCATACGAGGCCAATAAAAATGTTCCTATATCACATCGAGGGTTTTAGCTACACCAAAATACCCCATCAACCCTTCACCATGGGCTTCTCTCACTAATAAGTTCTTCAAAGAACAATTAGGCACACACAACATATTTTTTCCGAAATAAATAATTATCATGCCCAAAATATTCCCTAAAGGCAGCCTTCTCACAAAACAAATACAACTCACTAAAATCTTGGTTTATTGGGGACAACTCTATAATATGCTCAAAACTAAGTAATTTAGCATCAATAGTAGAAATCAATGCATACTTGTGAGAAAGTGCATCAGCCACCATATTCTCCTTACCTTGTTTGTACTTGATCACAAATGGAAATGGCTCAATGAACAGTATCCATTGTGTATGTTGTTTGTTCAACTTATGTTGGCCCTTCAAATACTTCAAAGATTCATGATCTGTGTGGATCACAAATTCCTTGGCCCATAGATAATACTACCATGTCTCCAATATTCGTACCAATGCATATATCTCTTTGTCATAAGTAGGGTAGTTCAAGGTTGCCCCGCTTAGTTTCTCACTGAAGTAAGCAATTGATCTTCCATTTTACATAAGAACAGCTCCAATACCTATACCTAGTGCATCACATTCAATCTCAAATGCTTTAGAAAAATTAGGTGAAGCTAGCAAAGGTGGTTTTGTTAACTTTTCTTTGATCAACTGGAATGCCGTCTCTTGCTCTTCTCCCCATTTGAATCCAACATTCTAATTGATGACCTCGGTAAGGGGAGCAGTGATGGTATTGAAATCTTTCATGAACCTCCTATAGAAACTAGCAAGCCCATGAAAACTTCTAACCTGCCCTACACCTGTTGGTCTAAGCTATTCTTGTATTGTGCGAACTTTTTTTTCATCAACCTTAATTCCCTTGGCACTAACAACATAACCTAAGAAAACAAGTTTATTGGTGCAAAAAGTACACTTTTTCAGGATATCAAACAACTTTTCTTTTCTAAGTACTTCAAAAACTGATTGTAAATGCATTAAATGATCATTCAAGTTTTTGCTAGAAATGAGAATATCATCAAAACAAACCACAATAAATTTCCCAAGGAAAGGATGTAAAACATGATTCATTAAATGCATGAAAGTACTAGGTGTATTAGTTAATCCAAAAGGCTTAACTAACCACTCGTATAATCTATATTTATTTTTGAATGCAGTTTTCCATTCATCACCTTTTTTTATTCTTATTTGATGATAACCGCTTCTCAAATCAATCTTAGAAAATAAACAAGAACCATACAGCTCATCTAACATGTCATCTAAATGAGGAATGGGAAAATGATATTTTACCGTGATGTTGTTGATGGCTTGGCAATCAACACACATTCTCCATGTCCTATTTTTTTTAGGTACTAACAACACCAGAACTACGCATGGACTCACGCTTTCTCTCACGTACCCTTTTTCTATCAACTCGTTGACTAACATTGTAACGACCCCTTACGAACCGTTACAGTTGACTTCTTATTAATCATTCGTCTCTTATAAATTGCAGAAAATATTAAGTTTGAAATAAAAATCTTTACATAATGGAAAACTTTACTCAGATAATTTTAGGACACTTTATAATTTTTTTTTAACTATATCAAAATAACCTTCATAATTAATATATACAAATATTTTTAAAACCCAATTCATGAAATAAAATTTAAGTCCATATAAAACATCCAATCAAATAATATTAAATTAAAGTCTCAAAACTTTATTTAAAATAAAAAAAATCCATCTCATGATCTTTTCCTTCCGTTTTCCTATCACATATCGTCCTGCTATCCGCTTCAAGCTCCTCCAACCCTACATCTTATCATTTTCTTTATCTGCAACATGAATTAACTTATATAAGTAATGTGACGCCCCATTACTACGTAGGGCCGTCACGCCTTACTTACTTACTTAACTTTACTTGAAAATTTGGGATTTTTTTTTTTGAAACATACTTATAAAAACATTTGTCTTTAGCAATATATCATTACTGCTTAAGTAAACGTTACTTAAGATCTTTAGTTCCAAAATACCATAAAGCATAATTCGTCTTAATCATGTATATACTTATATATACAAAACTTCTTTACTTATTAAAAGATTTGCGGAAATAATACATAGTGGTATCCACACCGCCTTCGTCCGCCTCCACATCATCCTCACAATGCCCACCATTACGCTGCGGGTTTCTTAACTACAGTATGAAATATAACTGAATGAGCTTTCGCCCAGTAAGCACAAACATAATCTCACCAAACATTAAAACATCTTGAACACATTCATCATCATATGCATATGCGTGAACCATTTATGTTCCATTTATGCATTTCTTTTAACTTACTTATCTTTCTTCTGGGCCCCATAGTGTACGTACCATCATTTATTTAGCGCGCCTCCAAGTTATAGATAGGGGTTGCAAGGTCCCTAATTGCTCCGGGAACATTGGGTGATTACACCCTCCCGCATCAACGAGAGGGTGAATCCTTTACTTTAACATGAAAAATCCTCCACCTAGTGGGAGGTCGGTACGACACTTTACTTGTGATTTCTTACCATGTTATTTATCTTTAGTGAACATACCTTATGATGTCACTATATGATAACATACTTTTTATCTCATTTATAACATGGTATGGCATTCGTTTCATTCATGGCATTTGCAAATATGACATTTTCATAAACATGACATTTTGCAAATATAGTACTTTTATACTCTTTTGCAAAAATAGCACTTTTTATAAACATAGCATTTTGTAAAAACAGCACTTTTTATAAACATAGCATTTTGCAAAAACAGCACTTTTTATAAACATAGCATTTCATAGATATAGCACACAACATATTGCAGCATATTTGAAAACCACATACTTGAACATAAATTACTAGCTTTCATACTGCAGGTGAGGTTTGTACTTACCTCTAGTGCCGTATCCTTAAAATTGCGTTCCTTAAACTTGTCGGCAACGGCAATTCACTTTCCTGATATACCAAAAATATAGGATCAGGATCCTTTCGTAAGGTGTTGGTGACCTACCAACATTCACATCTACTTTTGGTTGTATGTCCCTTATATATGATATCCATCTTGGCCACTTTAATCCCCATTCTTTATCGAACTTCGATTAATCCTTAAGAGGTTACGTTGGGTAACCTTTTTGGTTAGAGCCTTGTTCTATTATTGGGCTTTGTTCATACATCCTTGTTATTGGGTTATTTCCATTAACCCTTTAAATCTTAGCCCAAATATACATGTGGGTATCCCTTAGGGTTATGTTGGGTAACCCTTAAGGTTAACCTTATTTAACCTTGGGTCAACCTTTTGTCAACCCTTGGTTATCCTTGGGTTTGTAACTCGGATAAAATATCCGGTTACCGCTCGTAATCGGCTTGCTTACCAATTTTACTTTAAAATTCCTCTTCCTTATTTTTGGAAAATTTTGTGTAATTAACTTCCAAAAATCCTTCATTTTGCTTGTAAAAATTCTAACTCCTTTAATTAGAAAATACCTTGGTTTAATCTCATTATTTTCTTTAACTTGTAAATTCTTGGTTGAAACCCTCTTTTTCTTTACTTCGGAGAAAAATGTGAAATTTCAAACCCGAGCCCTTAAAATTCATGGTTTTCAAATTAAATATTTTATAAAATCATTTGGGGTCGGAAACCACCTTTGGAACGGTTTCCGAAGCTAAAATAACCATTTAAGAGCACTTCACAATTTTTCTAGAAAATATTTTCGTGAAACTCATGTGCAAGATTTCGGGCTCCCTGCACACCTTCCATAAATCACGCCCAGTTTAAAAATAGGCTTAGAATTTGAAAAACTTGTCTTCACGAAAGTTGTATCTATCAAAAAATGCTAAAACTTTTGTGTTTTGCACAAAATCCAGTTCGGCCTAGATCAGTACCAGTTTTTATTTGAAAACGGGTTAACTCTGAAAAACTGGGTAAAGGACGTCCCAGGGTTTAGCCACGGGTTTCGGGTAAAACGGAGGCCGTTGGAGCCTTATTTCGAGATTCTGTCCACGTTTCCCTCTAGGAAAAGTTGTTCCAAACAACTTTCGTGTTTTGAGTTTTACCTCATTCGGCCTCTAAGGGCCTTGAAATTACCCTTTCCCGAAACTGGCCAGATTCGAATCCGAATTGGCAGTTTCGGTTCCTCATTTCGGTTTACGTCCTATTCGCGGAATCTATCTCGACCGATCACATCGGGAGCTTAGACAACATCAAGCAGCGCTTCTAACGCCCCATTGAAACCCATAAATCCATCTCATTCAACTCATGCAACCCAAATCCGAAAATTTAAAAACCTAGGTTGCTTGGCTCTAGCACATGCATTAACACATACAAGCATCACAAAATCCATCCCTAATCTAGCATGCTCTCATGGCTGCCAAGGGCAGATTTTTGGCTTCATCTTATGGGACATACAACCTATCTTCTAGCATGAAAAATCCATCATTTTCAAGCACAAATTTTAAAGCAAACAAGCATCAAAAATCAGCCAACCAAATCCTACCCTAATCAAGCACACACACCAACATTGAGGGCAGAAATTTAAAGTGGACTTATGTCTTTACAAACCACTTGAATCAACATCAAAAACACTTAAATAAAACTTGATTTCAAGGTGGTTTAAGAGATTTACCTCAAACCCAAGTTAGGGTTTTGAAAATCCCAACTCTCCTTCCTTCTTCTAGCTCACGGCTTCACCACACAAAATGGGGTCCAAAATTTTTTTGTTAGCTCTTTCTTGCTCTAGCCAAAACCGAAAATCACAAGAAAAGGATCCAAGTTTTCTTACCTTTTCTCTTCCTCCTCTTGCTCGGTTTCCTTCCCAAAAGCTCACCAAAAATTTTCTCAAGTCCTTCCTTGTTGGTGGCTCACGGTTTTGCACAAGAAAATGGAACCCAAAAGAGTTTTGTTAGCTTTTTCTTGCTCTAACAAAACCGAGCATCACAAGAAGGAGATCCAAAAAAATTTGTCAAGAGATACTCACCTCTTTTTCCTCTTTCTCTCTTGCTCTTGGTTGGCCTCCTCTTGGTAGATTCACCAAAAATTTTCTCAACTTTCTTGTTCACTCTCTTGCTCGGCCACACACACACTCAAAGCTCACAAGAAATTTTCCAATCTTTCTCTAGCACTCTCCTTTGCAAAACCGAACTCTCTAGGATGGAAAAACCCAAAATTTGTCTTTGGATCTCTCTCTCTCTCTTTCTCCCTCTTGCTGCCGAGTATCTCCAAGAAATGGCAAAGGTTTTGGCTGCCTTTGACAAGGAAAAGAGAATAGAAAATAGATGAGATGTCTTGAATGACTAGTGGTTGGTTTCTTGTCCTTAATTCAAGGCTTTAGTCTTGTCTTGCTTTTCCTTTATGTGCAGCCGAATTCAAGGAGGGCTGAAGGGGGTTGTGCAGCCAGATTTGAAGAGGAAAGACAAGGGTTCTAGTTCATTATTTTAAGCAAGAAGTGACTAGACTTTATGGACAAAAGTGGTTCAACTTTTTCCTTGATTTAGGGCTTTATGTCTAGCCTTGTTCCCATTTTTTTTTCTTTTCTTTGCTGTCCCCAGCTGCTGCCGACCAAGGGGAGGGGAGTTGGCTGCCACTAGCTTGCTTTGGCTAGTAAAAAAGTGAGTCATAGGCATGGTGTTGTTGTCCTTTGCTTGATTGGACTTGAAAGGCCATCTAGTTACTCTAACCAAATCAATTTCCTTTCTTTTCTTTCTAGTTGGCCGACCATGATGGAGGGGATAGAGGGTTGCCGGATTTCAAGGGATAATGGCATGGGTTTGACTCATTTTTTTTTTAAACAAAAAAAGTGACTAGAGGATGTGAGACTTGTGATGGACAAAAGTTGGTGCACCTTTCTCCTTAATTTAAGGCTTTCCCATTTTTTTTCTTTTCCTTTTTGTCTCCCATGTATGGCCGGCCATCATGCATGGTAAAATCCACATGATGCAACTTTGAGTTAGTGGAAGGTGATGTCATCTTCCACTAGCTCTTCCAAGGCCTTGTTTGGCCATTTCGTTCTTTCACAGCTCCTTTAGCGCTCTACAGTTATTTCCAACACTGTGATGAGTATTCTTATTTTATATTTTGATCCAAAAATCCTTCCATGTAAATTTTGGACCGAAACTCTCTTTCTCCAATTTTTCGGAGACCTTTTTGCCCTTAATTCTTTTTCGGTGTGCTTGATTTTTCTAGGGTGGATTTATGACTTATAAAACTTCATTTTCGGAGATTCTTTCCATATTCCTTCGTCATACTTGTGAAGTCGACGTTGTGACCCGTCTCGGTCAAACTTTGACTTTTTGGTCAACCATTTGACTTTTCGGTCAACCTTTTGACTTTTTGGTCAAACCTTTGACTTTTGTAAAATTTCATCATTTTTCGTTCTTTTTCCTTTAAAAACCTCATTCTTGGCTCGTAAAACATTAATTGAGTCTCAAATCATTAAATGAGGACTCGAACATTGTTTAAATAAAATTATGAATTTCTCATTATTATTCATAATTTTTCATATAACACATCATAAACACATAAATTAGACTCTAATTCCTTATGAACAAGGAGATTACAAGTCTACAAAATTTCGGGTCTTACAAGTAAGGGCTTACTAAGACACTTAAATCTCACAAATGTAAATAAACAATTTTCTTTTATTATCATAAATATAAAAATCATTTAAAATCTTTTTAACTTTTAAAACCGTCATATATTGGGCCCGACGTTGTACCATCATAGGCGCTAGTCATGGAAGGGTTGAGGTAGCAAATCCCAAACCAATGGTGACAAAAGTTTGCTCATCGGACAACATCATTATTATCATCATCAAGCGTGTACAACACCATTTTAAAACATAAAATACATATACAAACCATATATAAACTTTTCATCAAAATGTCATCATAGGAGAAGTATCATTTAAGAACATCATAACATCGTCATCAACATCAAAATATATACTTATCAAATCTTTAATTCATGTTGCAGGTGAGAGTGTACTTACATAAACGCCTTACGTAACCTTTTTAAATTTTCCGATAGTGACGCGCGATTGAGGTATCGGGTGCTCGCCTTTAGAGTTGTACATGCCATGAGTAATAAATATAATAAAATTAACAAAAACTCATAATAATTCATCAAACACATCCATCATATTATAGCAGTGCCTAAAAGGCCTATTTCATCATTCAATAATATCACAACACAAAAATTGAACAATTTCATGGAATTTTAAATCTTGACAGAATCTGCCAGTCAAACGTTTGTCCCTTTAAAAATTCATAGAAATTCATACAGGGCTCCAAATGATCTAAAACCAATTTTAAACAAAAGAACACATCCAGATTTTTTTAATGGTACCTAATTTTTAGAAAATGAAGACTGTTTGGACCATCAAAAATAGTTTTGAATTTGATTTCTAAAGTTTTACCGAAACTGGTAGCCAGACCTCTACCTATTTGAAAAATCACAAAAATTCATATATATCTCCAAATGATCTAAAACTGATTCCAAATAAAAACAGACATCTGGATTTTTCATATCAAATTTATTAAAAACGGAGACCGTTTGGATCCTCAAAAATAGTTTTGAAAGTGGACCGCTCAAATTGTATAGAATCTGGTAGTCGGACCTCTGCCTCTTTAAAAAATCATAAAAATTCACATATATTTTTAAATAATCTGAAACTAATTTAAAATGAAAATAGACATCTAAGGCTTTCCAATGATATTAAATTTGTTAAAAATGGAGGCTGTTTACATCCTTAAAAGCAGTTTTGAAAACTTATCATAAAATCTGGAAATTCCAATAGCAGTGGTCAAATCCGAAAATTATTAAAAAAATATATTAAAAAAAATTATCATCACAATGTATATGATTCATACACACACACGCACGAAACAGCCTTAAGACCTGTTTTTAACACATAAAATTATTCAATCACCATACCAATGAAATCATAAATCAAGAAATCAAAAACCCTAATTTCGTCTTGTTCACAAAATCAACCATATCGCCATTCCTTCGATCATCATTTGATGAATATTTCTCATCCTCTCCTCAAACTCACATGAAGAAACTCATCAAGAAAATCATCCAATCCCTCAAAGAATACCAAACTAAAATAAATAACAAAATCATTCTCATCATCAAACAATACCGAAACATACCTTGAAATCCTTTGATTTTCGGTTTGGAAGAATTTGAAGGTTTGGCGGATTCTCTTTTTTTTTTTCTTTCTTTTTTTTCTCCACTTGTGCGTGAGAGAGGGGCAAAGAAGAGACAAGGAGAATGGGAAAGAAAGGGAAAGGGAGGCTAGGGAAGTGCGAGAGAGAGAGAGAGCATAAAAAAAAAAAAAGAAACTTTGAAAATTATAAACTAATTATTTAGTAATTTAATCCCAAATAAATTTTGGAATTAATTGGGATTGAATTATTTAATTTAATTGTCTCTTTATGTCTGTGGAATCGCTGTCATTAGGGTGTGAAAATGTGTGGAAGGAAAAGGAAACAACTAGGTTAACTTTTAAAATTTTCGCACCTAAAATCACACATGATAAACTGATTGCTTACTAGCAGTATCTGGATAGTATACTGATCATAACTTCTTACTCTGATATTGGATTTGCACAAATGAGTAGGCATTGGAAAGCTTATGAAAAGCTCTATAAGTTTATCTAAATTATAGAATAATTTTTTTGACATTTAAAGATTCATAATTGAGTTGGAAATTAACATCATATAAATATGTCTTTTTCGGATAATATACTTTCCCCTTTTTTTTTAAACACTAACATCATCACAAATACTACATACCATACATATATATATATATATATATATTTAAACCATCACACAAAATTATCAAGTCATCATAAAAAAAATTTTATCAATTTGGCATGAATTTTGTTCTAGCACATCGAGTTCTCATCGCGTCACCTGTGAAAAATAACTCAATATAACATTAGAATTAAGAAATTGCTATCTCATCACATTACCCATATTAATTCTAATGTTAATTTCCTAATATTATTGTTAATTAGTGTTTAGGGTGTTACGACCATTAAAGCTTCTTTGTCTCCTTCGGGTTACTTGTATAGGTTGGTTGGTTTGGAATGGTTGCACTAAGTACGAAATCAATTTGATGCTTGATCCTTCAGATTGGTGGTAATCTGTGTGGAGTATCCTCGAGGAAAACATCCTCATAATCCTGTAAAAGAGACACAATAGAACTAGGAAAAGTGGGGTTAAGTTGGTTAGTGAAAAATGCAGCCTCATTGTACACAAGTAAAATCATTGCTTGGTTTAGTATCAATGCTCTCTTTACATCACTCGCCCTTGCATAAAAATTCTTCTGTGTTCTCTCTTTTTTTCTCTCATTGGCCGAAGCCTCCTTTTTCTTGGCCAATCTCTTTCTTTCTTGACTCTCAGCCTCTCTCTCTCGTACACTCTTTCTTTTTTTATCACTCTCTTTCTTTTGCTCACTCTCCTTTTGAAACTTTACCTGATCTTCATTAACATGTTTCAGAGTTAATGGCACAAGAGTGATGGCTCGTTGATTGTGCACCAAAGAGTACTTGTTATCATGCTTTACCTATCGATCAAACTGCCAAGGCCTTCCCAGAAGTTTGTGTCCCGTATGCATTGGAACCACATCACACAACACCTTGTCTACATACTTCCTAATTTGGAATGAAACGAGAACTTGCTTGTTGACTCTCACCTAGCCACAATCATTCAACCATTGTACCTTGTAAGGCCGTGGGTGCTTTGTCGTTGGCAGCCCTAATTTCTCCACCATGGTAGTGCTAGCGACATTGGTACAACTCCCTCCATCACTGATCATACTACACACCTTGTCTTGAACATGGGACCTAGTATGGAAAATATTTTCCTGTTGTACCTATTCGTCTTCCTTAGTTTGCACACTTAAGGCTCTCTTTGCCACAAGGTTAACTCACCATGAGCAACACACTCCTCATCCAAAGCATCCACCAATGATGACATAGACTCAACATTTTCTTCATCCTCGGTTTTGATCTCGCCATTGTCCCACATCACCATAACTCTCTTATTCAAACATTGACTCAATATGTGACCCCTGCTTTGACATTTGAAACACTTAATGTCACGACTGCGAGTGGAAGTATAGTCATTTTTAGCTCATGAATTGAAAGTCGAGGAAGAAGGCTTGGTCTCAGCCTTAGGGTTGGCCGTGGCTTTCTCTTCCTTCTTTGGAGAAGTCAGCTTCCAAGGAGTTTGTTCCATATATCGGCTTGATCATGTACCCTTCCTCTTGAGTTGCTTCTCAACTTTTATGGCCATGTGTGCCATCTCCTCCAACTCTACGTAATGTTGCAACTCCACCTGATTGGTGATTTCTTGATTCAAACCTGCCAAACACCAGGCCATAGTGGATTCTCGATCCTTTTCTACATTTGCTCGGATCATTGTTACCTTTATCTCTTCGTAATAAACTTCGACACTCCGATTGCCTTGTGTGAGTCTTTGCAAATTCTTATACAAATCCCGGTAATAGTGACTTGTAACAAAACACCTTCTCATCATCGTTTTCATCTCCTCCCAAGTGTCCATTAGTCTTTCTCTATTTGGTCTCCTGTTTAACACCAATTGATCCCACCAAACAATAATATAGTCAGAAACTCAATGGCTGTAAGTTTTACCTTCTTCATTTCGAAGTAGATGTGATAATCAAAAACTAGCTCCATCTTCTTTTCCCATCCTAGATAAGCCTCGAGATCATTCTTTCCTTGAAACGAAGGCACCTTCATATTGATGCTGCCCAAATTATTATCCTCCCTATTCCTATCTCTTCTAACACGTCCAAACCTCCTAATGCTGCCCACTGAGTATCTATCTTCCTCTTCCACAATATTGCCTTTATCGAACTCCTTAAAGTCCTCCGTTACATGTCTCGGTTTAACTCTTTCCCTTTTATGCACATTGGGAGCCATTTGTGGCTGCCCCCGATTGGCATTTTCCACTCTATCGAACCGTTCATTAATTTGCTCTAATTTTACCCTCATCATCCCCTTCATCTCTCCCACCAAAGCTTCCATGTATAGCCTTGGATCCGCCCCTCTTTGTGCTTCCTCTAGTCGTGTTAAGACATGATTTCTGCAAGAGATAAGTTAAAAAAGAAAGAAAGGACCTCACAATTCTCTCCCTCATGTGATTCACTCAAGGATTATGTTTCATTCAACACTCGTGTTTTTCACACAAAATATTCGACTTTTACCCTCAAATAATCTTACACTCTTGCCCTTTTCCACTCGTGGTAATTCTCTTTTGGCTCTTATCAAACTAATCAAACAAGAACAATAATTTCCATCAAACAATTCATTCACAACTTACCAATGAGATTTTGATTTTAAGAACACCGAATGTGTTACACGCATTTCCAATCAAGAATTTCCAACAAGAATATGTGTCACACTAAATTTCTTTCCTTTTTTTTTGTTTTTGGTTTTTTTTTTTTAACTTAATCAAATTCAATGATTTTTCTTCTTCTTCTTTTTTAATGTTTTTTTTTTACTTCTTTTTTTTTTTTTTTTGTGCAGTATCAAGAATTAAAATTAAAGCTCCTGCCAGGAAAAGAAAAAAAAAATCAACCAAAAGGAAGAGGGAAATTTGGTCAACTAAAGTTTGGAAAGAGATTGGAAAACTAGACTGAAAACAGAAGGGAAACTAGGTAAAAAACAAAAGGGATAGGCAAACCGGAGGCTAGAACCTTCGCTCTGATACCAAATGATATGAACCTCATCAAGAATAACGAAACCCGAACACAATTAGAAACCCAAGATCGTTCTATAATCAGATTTGAATGGAACCTCGACCTGTTGTTTATAATGAAACAAGAACCTTGGTATGTTGTAGATGCCACAATCGGTGATGGAAATCCATTTGATAAGTCGTTGTTGAACACCACAAGAATAATTCTTGATAAGTTCGAAAAGTTCTTCAAAGAACCAAAGAGAAAATCTCTCAAATTTATGAATAATTACTTTTCCTTTTTCTTCTCCATATGCGCTTATTTATTGGCTGAATTATTACAAAGAACGTTCCTAAAATAGCTTAATTATATGCCATCGTAATTAAGGCTAAAATCTAGAAATAATAGCTCTTACTTGCCTAAAATAGAAAATGGGAAACAATCTAAAAATTAAATTGTTGTACATGCCAAAAAATAGAAAAGGAAAGTTGGCTAATGAGCTCATAAAATAAAGGATGAATGATGGTTGAATATTCAACAATAATAAAAAAGGAAACTAAATATTTTTGAGTTTCTATTTCTTGATTCACACGCCTATTGGATGGATTTGCATGGCCTATCTTCTTGATCCGAATTGACCTTGATGTTGTGGATTAATCTTTGTCACCCCTCATTGGTAAGCATGCCCAAATCCTCTTGCTGAACCTTCCGGATTAAATTGTTGAGTTTTTCCTTGAAGCGTTTGGCTCAAGCTCTTGTTACCGAACCCATGAGAACTTTGATTGGTTCTTCAACTACAAGCTTCTTAGCAGCCGTGCCCTCATCACTTTCTGATTTCACTTAAAAAGATTATGTCAGACCAAAAATTGTCTTGTCTATCTAGATACATATGGCAACTTCTATTTTTGAAAGGAGATGTATTTACACAAGCTCAATATACAAAAAAATATAATTCTCATTGGTTGGCAAAGAGTAAATACTGTAACTGACAAGAAACTTGGAAAGAAATTTTCTCTCTCATATATTTCATTATGCAAAATAGTGGATATATATACAATGTACACTGACTATAGAAACCAGAAAAATAGGAAACTAACATATTCTGTTTCTAAACTAGTTTCCTTTTACCTAATAATTACAAAATCAGAAACTACTCTTTTTTCCTAATAATTACAAAATCAGAAACTATCCTAAAAATAGTTGTCGGCTTTCCAACACTCCCCCTCAAGCTAGTGAGTAGATATTATCCATTCCCAGCTTGGATATAATCGTTGAGAAGTTGTGACCATTAAGTCCTTTTGTAAACACATCTGCAAGTTGCTCCTTTGTAGGCACATAGGGAGTACAAATCAACTTGTTGTCTAACTTCTCCTTTATAAAGTGTCTATCGACCTCGATGTGCTTCGTCCTGTCATGCTATACCAAATTATGAGCAATATTTATGGCTGACTTGTTGTTGCAGTATAGTCTTATAGGCTCTTCCCACTTTATCTTGAGATCTTCAAGGATGATCTTCAACCACAGTAGCGCACACACACCTTGAGCCATAGCCCTGAACTCCGCTTCTGCACTTGACTGAGCTACGACGTTTTGTTTCTTACTCCTCCATGTGACCAGGTTGCCACCTAAAATCGTGCAGTAACTAGTTGTGAAATGTCTATCAACCGGAGATCCTGCGTAGTCTGCATCAGTGTAAGTTTCAAGAATCAGCCCCTCACCTTTCTTGAATAAAATTCCTTTTCTTGGATTAGCTTTTAGGTAGTGAAGTATCCAGTTTGCAGCTTGTAGGTGAACTTCTTTAGGGTTGTGCATGAACCGACTTACTACACTCACTGCATAGGCAATGTCTGGCTGAGTGTGTGCCAAATATATTAACTTCCCAACCAACTTCTGGAACCCTTCCTTGTCTACTGCCTTATCATCAATTGCCTCTCCAAGTTTGTGATTAGGATCAATCAGAGTTGAAGCGGGTTTACATGCTAATTTACCAATTTCCTTCAAGAGGTCAACCACATACTTCTGTTGGGAGATGAAGATTCCTTGCCGAGATCGCGTTACTTCTATCCCAAGGAAGTATTTCAACCTCCCCAAGTCTTTGATATCAAATTCCTTTGCCAAGTGGTTTTTCAAGGCCTCCTTTTCTTTCTCAACATTCCCAGTAACAATTATGTCATCAACATACACCAGAAAAGCAATAACTCCCCCTAAAACTGTGTGCTTGATGAATAACGTATGATCACCTTGACTCTGCTTATGCCCAATATTAAGCATCACCTTTGTAAACCTGCCGAACCAAGCTCTCGGAGACTGCTTGAGTCCGTATAATGCCCTTTTCAGTTTGCAAACCTTGTTCCCTCTGATCTCTCCTTCAAAGCCCGGTAGAATCTCCATGTATATCTCTTCCTCTAAGTCAACATGGAGGAAGGCATTATTCATATCAAACTGTTGTAAATCCCAATTGAAATTAGCAGCCAAGGACAATAGAACCCTCACCGTATTCATCTTAGCCATCGGTGCAAATGTCTCTTGATAGTCTACTCCATAGGTTTGTGTGTAGCCCTTAGCAACCAACATTGCCTTGTATCTCTCTAAAGACTCGTCTAATCTGTACTTCATGCAAAACACCCATTTGCATCCCATTGCTCTTTTATTTTGTAGCAGCTCCACGATATCCCACGTTCTGTTCTTCTCAAGTGCCTCCATTTCTACTCTCATAGCTTCTCTCCACTTTTCATCAGAAAAAGCCTCAGATAAGGCATTAGGAATAGGAATGGAGTTTAAGTTTGCCAAGAAACTTCTATGAGATAGAGAAAGTCTGTGAAAAGACACTAATTTGGCCAATGGATACCTTGGATGTTTAGTGCACTCTCTTGTTCCCTTTCTTAAGGCAATAGGCAAATCATAATTAGATGGAATAGAAGAGGAAATTGGGTTTAGGCATACCTCATTTTCAGGAGTAGGAGTTGAGTTTTGGACTTGCTCAGGATCGGGTTCTGGATCTCTCCTTCTTGAGTACACCTGCACATACCTCCTAGTGTCAAGCCTGTCATTGATAGGGACTGGTTCGACTGTTTCATGGTTTGGTTCTTGTGGAGACAATTCAGGCTGCAAGGATGGTTCTTGTAAAGGTGAACTGAACTCCTGTGAAGAGTAAGGTTGTGAGATGGGTAGGTCAAGGAAGGGTAGATCTTCTGCCTTATCTTCTCCAATAAAGCTAGACTGCCCCTGAAGATAAAGTGAGAGAAAAAAGATTGCCCTTCCTCAAAAGTGACATCAACAGAGATATAACACTTTTGAGTAGGTGGGTGATACCATTTGTAGCCTTTCTGTGTTGGAGAATACCCACAAACACACACTTTATTGCTCTTGGATCTAATTTACCTCTATTATGGCTAGACACATGAACAAAAGCAGGACAACCAAAGACTCGAGGAGTGAGATTATTTGTGGGTCGAATATTAGGATAAAACTTATGGAGGAGTTGCATAGGGGTTTGATTTCCCAAGGCTTTGGAGGGTAGTCGATTTATAATGTGGGCTGCAGTAAGGACGGCTTCCCCCCAGTATGTTTTTGGAACTCGGTTTTGGAAGAGCAAAGTCGGGTTATGGCAAGTAAGTGACCATTTTTTCTCTCAGCAACCCCATTCTGTTAAGGAGTATCTATGCAGGATGACTCATGAACTATCCCTTCTTTTAGAAAATAAGGTGAAGAAATTGGTTAAAATAATCCCTGGCATTATCAGACCGGAACCTTTTTACTTTGACACCAAATTGGTTATGTATCATGGCAATGAAGTTTGGAAGGATAGTGGTCACATCGGATTTATGTTTGAGAAGGAAAATCCACGAGACTCTAGTGCAATCATCGATAAAAGAAACAAACCACCGAGCTCCAGTAACATTAGGAATTCTAGAGAGACCCCATATATCAGTGTGGATCAAATAAAAAGGAAATGGACTTCTATAACTGCTTATGGGAAAAGAAACCCTTTTATGTTTGACAAATTCACATATATCACATGAAAATCTTCAACATGGACATTTTTAAACAAAGAAGGGAACATTGTCTTTAAAATAGTAAACGAAGGATGACCAAAACGAAAATGGTGACACCAAATGCCATCATTATTTGAAACAGAAAAACATGACTCTGAGAAAGCATGCTTGACAATAGGTGAGTGTGTGGTTGATACATCCAGATAGTAGAGACTGCCCTTTTCCTTAGCATGTTCAATCCTCTTCCCCGAAACCTGATCTTGAAATACACAGTGAGAAGGATAAAAAAAAACATTACAGTTCATATCACGGGTTAGTTGTGAATAGACAGGAGATTAGTGGACAATTTCGGAACATGGAGTACATCTTTTAATAACAAGGATGGACTCAACTGAATGTGACCAACACCAGCCACCGTTGTAACAGAACCATCAGCAACAACAATTTTCTTATTGCTAGGACAAGGTGAATATGTTGTAAAATGGGCTGAGGAAGCTGTCATGTGATCTGTGGCTCCTGAGTCAATAATCCAAGAGTCTTGTATAAATCGATCCGAGGCATGTAATCCATGAGAGAGGGACTTACTAGAGAATGCTAATGAACAGGAGCTACTGGGCTGCCCCAACAACCCCAATAAACTTTGAATCTTCTCAATCTCAGCTTGATTAAGTGGCTGGTAGTAGTCTTTCTAGGAGGCTGTGGAGCCGATTTTGTGATGGAGGCTTGATGAGCCTGTTGTTGAATTTTTTGATCGCCCTGCTGGCCCCATTCTCAGCTGGAAGTAGGAGGTTTTGTCACTCCTTCATCAGATTGAGGAGGATTGTTTGTTTTAGCAATCTCAGACATCGCAGACTATGGAAAAACAACTGCAAAAGGCCGGCACAGCAGGAAGTAGGAAGAAAGAGTATTACCTCTGATACCATGACAAGAAACTTGGAAAGAAACTTTCTCTCTGATATATTTCATTATGCAGAATAGTGGATATATATACAATGTACACTGACTATAGAAACCAGAAAAATAGGAAACTAACACATTCTGTTTCTAAACTAGTTTCCTTTTTCCTAATAATTACAAAATCAGAAACTACTCTTTTTTCCTAATAATTACAAAATCAGAAACTATCCTAAAAATAGTTGTCGGCTTTCCAACAGTAACCCCACACTCCCTCCCCTCCCCACAAGAGAAAATTACTTAAATAGCCACACGACACAAACTCTCATCTCTTAACTAACATGACAATTTTTTTTTTTTTTAATGATTTTTGTGTGATACTGGTATAATGTCAAATTTTTGTGTTGTGTTGATGCAATGGTATTTAAACTTGTGTCATACAAGTACTTAAGTCAATTACGCATAATAATGGGAATATTGCCATAATATTTTCAATTGATATTTTCTTTCATAAATTTTATTTGAGATAAAATCTAATCATATTTGACTACGGATCATGCACCATTATATGAATAACCTATTTTCATACACGCTCTTGCTTCAGCAAACACACACACTTATAATACACACACACACACACACACATACTTCCAAACACGGCCTAGGAGCCAACGCACGTTAATAACTGAGGAAACACATAGTCCCCTTGTTAATGACGAAATCAACTAAGAAACCAACTAACTTTGATAAAATAAAATCTTGATATGTTACAAAATCATTAACAAATAAAGGCTTAAATTTTCTTGTCAAGTTGTTCTTCATTCTACAATCGAACGACGGTAACTTATTAGCTCATCGGCGTATCAAAGATGAAGATCATGAGAAATGACAATGTCTTACCACCTTCAGTGACCCCAAGAGAAGCTGTGATTGTAGTCATGGATGCAAGTAAGAGTAAAACTAAAGGAGGAAACATGGATGCTCTAGACTGGGCTCTCAAAAACGCTGTTCGTCCAGGGTACACCGTTCTTGTGTTGGGAGTTTTGTACGAGTCCTTCACCTCCAATTCTAAGAAGAATAATTCTTGCTTTCCTTTCAAATTCCTCATGGGCAATGGTATCTCTGGAATATGAAATTTATCGTTTGAGTTTGTCAAATTATTTTCTGTACTTGTAATATTTTCAATTTTACAGTTCGTTTGGATCACTGTTTTGAGACTGTTTTTTGACACTATTTAAAATGTTTCTTGCAGCATTTCTCTCACAAAAATTTGAATTTAATTTTCAAACATATGATCCAAACAGGGCTTAATTTTTCTAAGTATTTTCTTTTACGTGTGTATGTTTTTTAAACAACTTTTTGTAGCCCAACTGCTAACTTTTCAGTGCAAAATTATGCTACAACTCCTGCAGGGGAAAGATTAGAATTTGTGGGGCACGGGGATGTCAACCCGAGAGCGCTCGAAGAAGAATTCAAGGAAAAAAGAGTGCAGTATCAGAGTAGCCTTCAATCATTCTACACGCAGTGCAAAAAAATCGAGGTTTGATTCTGTTTTACGATTTTCAACAATGAATATATCATGATGACACACCTAATACTTTGTTATATTCTCAGGTAAAGTTGGACGTTAAACTTACTGCAGGATTTTCAGCTGGGAAATTAACAGTAGATGAAGTGCGAAACTCAAATCCCCGTTGGATCGTGTTAGACAGGTATTCTCCAACTGAACTTACAGTTACCTTGGTACGGGGGTGTTTGGTGAATGAGTTTGAGTTAAGATTTTTAAATTTCAATAGTAATTTTTGTTGATTTTTCAAAAAAGACAAAAACTGAGATGAAAAAGTACAGTTTAGTTTAAAATGAGATGAAATACCAAACTCCCTCGTAATGAAAATATTTCAGAAATCAAAATGAATCTGAATTTATTCTGGTTTTTATTATTTAGATGCTTCTAACTATAGAATTAATGGAGCCACTGAAAAAACATAAAACTAACCACCTTCTGTACAACTCGTTTACTGAGTTTTGGATATCAAACGAAAGGTTTCTCGATTTCTTTTTCTTTTTTCTTTTTTGGCTAAAGACTCGATTTCTAGTTAGTTAACAATAATTTCTACCTTAGCTATATTCTGATAAACCAATTGTTAAGTCAGTTCGGCATTGAAAAATCGGTCATGGTAGATTTAACAATTTTTTTTTTTTTTTGGCTCATTTTATCGGATGCAGTCACTTCAAGAAAGACAGACCCTACATATCTGAGCAAGTAAACTGCCATGTAGCATTAATCAAGGGAAAAGATGTCGCTACCTTAGGTTCATCAAAAGGGAGTTTTATGACAAACTTCCCGGTTACTGATTTCACTCTCGGTGAATGCACAAATAGTTATCAAGAAAGGGAGTTATGTGCAGCCTCAATGATTACTCCTAAAAGTCCTTGTTGGTATCCACTCTCTTGGCAAAATGATTTTCCGAGAGCGTTTTCTTGTGATGAAATCAAATCAATAACAATGGGATTTTCTGATGAAAATGTTGTGAGAGATGAAGATGACTCCAAGGTTTATCAGGGGTTGCTACAAGACATGCCCGTTTTAGTCAAGTGCTTTAAAGAAAGTGACAAAAGGTTCTGGTCCATGCTCAATATCCTTACTCAAATCTGTCACTGCAACATCATGAACCTTGTTGGATACTGCTGCAACAGTGATTCTAACTTCCTGCTTTTCGACTGCCCTTGTAAGGGCTCAGTCGCAATGAACCTGCAATGTGAGATTGACTTCTTTCATTCTTCTTTCCTTTGTTTTAATTTTCTTCTGTTTTCATTTCTTTTAGCTGCTTTTTTGTAAAATTGCTTGCGCAAAGCATTGCAAGTGTTCTGCTTCTACAGATGATCACCATTCATTCTCGTGTCCCCACATTCTGATTTCTATTTTTGTCCAAACAGATTGGCATTATACTGATCAAAAAGAGCTTTCTACTTTTTCTAGGTGATGAATTCGCAGAGAAACTGGGGTGGAAAGCTAGATGGTGTATTGCTCAAGAAATAGGCAGAGGCCTCCGATATCTTCACGAAGAGTGTGCAGACGGAGTGATCGTTCACAACTCTGTCTGTTCGTCTCATGTTGTCTTTTCTCATAGTCTCTCTGCAATGGTAACATAGGAACATAAATTTGAGTTGTGTTAATGCACATTAAACAGACAGATTTTTACAAGAAAAGTATACACGAAAACAAAGTTGTTTCTTTTTTCTTGGATTTTATCGCTAGAACTTGCTAGTGTCTCTACATACCTCCTCAACTCTACTGCCTGGAAACTGAGCATTTGAATTTGATTGTGGTTCAAGCTCTGCAACTTCACAACCGCTAAATGGCTCAAAGATGATGGCCCTTGCAATGAAGATTGGCCGGCAGCCGAGTAAGAATCATTGCTAAATTATTTTGTTCATCTCGCACCTGTGATCTTACATCTACGCTAATCGTGTTTGTAGATGTATGAACCGAGAGAAAGAAGAGCGCCTTCGTGTTGATGTACGTGGTTATGGGAGGTTTCTTCTTGAGCTTGTTACCGGAAAAAGTGCCTATCATTTTCAAGAGCAAGGAGACGGCCAGACCTTAATAGACTGGGTAGCATATCTTGTCGTAACTAGAAATACGAATCTATTTCAAGACAGCTTCCTCACCTTACTCGATCTATAATCTCAAGTGTCATTTTTCATTTTGCGCAATATCTGCATGTTCTCTAAAATATATTTTCCCGAAATTTTCATTAAAAAAAAAAAATTCAGGGATTGCCACTTCTAGAGAAAGGCTTCGTTTGCCAACTGATGGATTCAAGATTGAAGGAAAGTGAAGGTGCTTGGATGGCTCATCACATGGCTCATGCTGCATTGCACTGCCTGCAAATTGATTCAACTCAGAAGCTTTATATAAGTGAGGTAATGGTTCAATATATACAATTGTTTTTTTTTTTTTTTTCTTTTTCCCTTTTTGTCGTAGTCATAGTTTCATTTTTTTTTTTTTTTCCTTTCCTTCTTCCATCAGGATTTTGTTCCTTCGATGCTTCAATTTTTGGTTGCATTTTTGTTTGCAGGCCATTGGCATAGTTCAAGGTGATATGCGTGGGACGTGTAACCATTGTCATTTTGACAAGCATCCCGAAGATTGTACATGTCCCAAGTGATTATTCATTGTATTAATGTCACATATACATGTATACATATATATATATATATATCTCTACACAAGTAATTAGGAAAAAAAAAAAAAACATAGCACAACGAAAAAGAGTACATATCATTTCGCTTGTGTGTGCATGCACGTTTATGCACACACCTATATACGTATAGACAGGAGATTCAAACTCTATACTTTAAAGTTATACTGTTTATATTGAGTTTAAGCACAGGTTGTTAAATATAATAGTCTGTAAGTTAATAAAGATTGAAAATCTGAGTTGATTATTATTTTTAGTGTTTTCAATTCGTTATTGCAGAACAAAAGTTCCATGTATCATATTTTCATGCAACGTCCCTGCAACTAGACTATATATATACATATATATATATATATATATATTCTCCTCAAAATGGTCCTCACCATGTACCATAGTATCAGTTCTTAAGCAAACTCAAATTAACTGGACTAGCCAATAATTTTTAGTGGACGAAGTTGAATTTAAAGACGAGCTAACGCAAACAGCCAGAATCTACATAAGCAAACCGACACTGATGTATTTGATGAATCCGGTAAGACAGCAAGAAGCCAAAGAACTTTCCTACACAAGCTGTTCGGCATCTTTGAGAAAGCTTCCAGATTCAAAAGGGAACTTCTAATGGCGAACTTCTATCAAGCATGACAAAGATTTTTTTTTTTTTTTTTTTTCTTTTTTGGGGCAATGCAGAACTCTCGGCCGTGGTTCTAACATGGCTGCTTTTGTGACGTTTTGGTTGATGACCATTCTTCACCAAATGAAAATGATAGATTAATGTGGGAGACTTGACCTAAAAATGGCTAGAAAAAGTGAAAACGAAAACGTTTATAGTCAGAATGGGAAAAACTGTACCATCCTTGTGCTGTTTTTCGTAGGAAGCAGTTGTCTCCTTCAGAGATATAGCCACCATATCATTATCCTCAGCAAGACAAATTATTATTAAAACCACATTCTTAATCATTCATCTTGATTGACTGCATGATATCAATTCTGATGACAAGATTTGGGGCAATTCTGTGCCGACGCAAACAATCTAAGCAACGCTAAGCAAATCTGTACAATCTTAATTTAAAGAATGATCATTAAACTAACACGAACTATCTTTTACCTTGCAGCAGCCAAATTCACCATGAGCTCAGTGGTGTAAGAAACCGGGTATTTGTCCACTGTACAGCTGAGTTCTTGTCACTAAGAGCCACCAAGGGACTCGATCTAATTAAATATATATAGCTGAAAATACAATTTCCTGTTACAAAAGTTCAAAGATCAGTGAATTAATATCATTACCGTTTCCATTGCACACTGATGGAAACAGGACAAGTCTTTAGGGGGAAAAAAATAGAAAAGAATATCGGAGCTACACTTACCAATGCAAACTCTGGTAAAAGTATCCATATTAGTGTGTCAAGCTTTGCTCAAGCATTAAGTTAGTAACAACAGTGCAGCAAAATGTTTTCTGCCATGAACTCTATGGTGTCAGATTTATTCACCACTCCTTTTATTTGATTTTGATGCTTTTAGCATCATTTGCTGCTTGGACAATACCTCGGCAATGAGTTGGCGACCAAATAAGTGCGAGTTCTTCAGGATTAGGTTTCTTGTTGATGAGTCAACAACATAACCATAACTGGACATCCATTGGAGCAGTTGAAGAAGCAAATCCTTCTTTTCCGGTTTTGCAATATAGCGTGATATGGCCATCCGAAACAACTCCTGAGGAATGAAGCAAGTTTACTGGCCAATATAATTAGAAACTCAAAGTTGTAAAGAATAAGAGGATGATATCATTATAATCTTGATAGAGTTGAAACTCAACCCTCTCACCCATAATTTCAAGAAGAAGGAAATTACAAATACCAACTTCACATGAGCTACCAAAGATGACCCCATATTGTTAATTTTGAGGAAAATTTAAGGAAATATAAATAAATGGTAGGGTAAACTGGATCTAGAGGATTAGCTATTGGACCATGGACAAGTTTCCATATAATTTTTAAAGGTGTGAACTCAAACAGACAAGTTTTCATTTCATGCCCACTCTCGGGGTCTCGGCTGCGTGTGTGCAAAGAGTGGTAATTTCATGTATGGACCCGGATTGTCTATCCAAATATTAAAATAGTACATAAATAAGATCATGAAGCTCAATAACACAATTCAACTTTTTTTAGATGATATTTCATTCCTTGATTTTTGTGCTTTTTTCCTCCTATTTGTGCAAGGAATCGTGAAAAAGGAATCACTCTCAAGAAGTTAAAGTGTTTTCCGGTAACAAGGAGAAGATGTTTATGAGTATCACAAGTTCATGTAACAAGGTGACACATCGGTGATTATGATTGTTTACCGGATCAATCTTGCAGCCAAAACCATGGATCACTTTCAGCACATCATTTATGGAGTTGATGTTTCCCGACTTCAGAAACATATTCGCAAACTTCTTCATAGCTGGAGCAGAAATCAGCTCTCCATTGTCCTGATCATGAAAATATCTCACATGACAATCAAAAATCAGATAACAAAAGACAACTTATAATCTAAAAACAATTTAAGAGACCGAACCTTTACTACAATATAGGCATCTTTCAGAAGGTGCCCTGCAATTAGAATGTGGAGAATCTTCTCATGAAGGGCTTTGCACATTGTGCTTCTGCTATATCTTAACATGTTGTAGACAGAAAAAGCTTCGGCGTATGCCTTCATCTTACCAAGATGAAACATTAAGGAAGAACATAGTTCCTACAGAAACCCAAAACGAACCGAGAAAAGAAATCAGCATTCTAGCATTCTCATTAATGGGTCTGATTGCTAAGGAGAAAAAGACTACAATCAGCATTATCTGATCGTAAATAGTGTCCCTTTGTCTAAACTAAAATGCTTTACTGTCGACAGAGAAAGAATTTCAAGTATTTCACAGCACATTGTCTCCACAGTTGGTACAGCTGTTGTTTCACTACTCAAGAAGTGAAAGTACCAGGAGTACAAACAAGCAATCCCTACCCTTGGTTAAGTTATGATGATACATGACACGCATTATTTTAACCGTGTCTGGAAGATTGTTTAAGTTGCATGTGCACAATACTAGAGCTTTCTTTCATAAGCATGTTTCATTACTTATTTACTTCATTTCCTACAAATAGTGGATTTTTCCGAGTATGCTCTTCCCTCTCCTTTATGTCTCCATCCCATTCTCCTTCATCCCTGCTCCTTTCTTTCCTCTCATTGGCTATATTCCTCCATTATTCTGACTGCTCCTACATCACTTTTTTGCACAAACATCTCCCATCCCATTTAGTATAACGTTTCAAAAGTTAAGCATACAACGACATCCATAATCTTCTTCCACATTTTTCCTCTCTTTTTATTACTGTGAAGGGATAAAAGCCAAAGTGGAAGTGGGGGGGGGGAAAGGCATACCTCGTCTAGTTGATGGCCTTTACTGTGCATGTCCACCATGGTTCGATGAGCAAGTAAAAACAACTTCTCCTTAGAAAAATATTTTATCAGGATGTGAAAGGTTTTAGAATCAGGACTGATTGCTAATTGATCCATTTTCTTCAGCATTTCCATTACACTCTCCATTTCACCCGCTCTACAATAAGCGCAGAGCATTGTGTTCAACATCACTAAGTCGTATCTGTCAAATGTTGCTTCAAAATCCTTTGCCAACTGCTTTGCCTCTTCAAAAAACCCACCTCGGCAGAACCCAGATATCATGATACTGTATGCATAGCCATCTGGCGTGGAGTATAGATTCAAGATTAATTTAAATACAAAGATGTGTGCTAGACTTCTACTACTGATGTAATAAGACAGGAAAAAGTAGAAGAAAATGTACCTGATCTAACACATTTTTTCTGCATTTCCTTGAACAATAATTTAGCTTCGTCGATTTGTCCAGCCTTAGCAAGTCCATCCATCAATAAACAATATGGCATCTGAAAGTAGATTCACAGTATAACTATAATTCAACACAAAGCTGTTTGCTAAATAGAAAAAACTGAGAACAAGTAATGCTACATGAAGAGTGTAACTGAACTCACATCAAGCAACACGTGGAGGGAGAAAAAGAAAATACGATCTTCCAAAATTACAGAAGAACAATTCAAAAGGAAAAAAAAAAATTACAGAAAAATAGTAGTAAATCATCGAATAATTGCAGGAAAATGTTTGAAAAGAAAAACGTTTGCATTTCCTGAGTTTCAAAAAAAAAAAAAAAAGTATCAGAGAAAATGCAGACTCTTATAGAAGAGTGAACTGATGAGTGTGGGGAAAACTTCTATTCGGCTGATATTTGATTTGTTTGAGTGACCAAAGGGCATGTTTTAGGAAATAAGATAATTGGTTATATAATATTAAAAAAGCATGTCTAGAAAGGATTGATGTCTTAACTGAAAAACAGCCCGTTACTACTGGTCTTATCAAACTTAATACAAGAAATTCAAAATATTTTGAAAGTCAATCCACGGACTTGAGCTATTTCAATACTGAAATATGGACATGATTTGACAAGAATCCTGTAATTATAATTTTTAACAAGCAGTCTCATAGAGTCTCAAAAGTAACGAACTAGAAAAATATGACGGTGAAACAAAATGGTATGGGTGGCAATACCTCATCTTCAGCATAGCCCAGAGCTTCAAGTTCGGCTAAGAGCTCTTTAGACTTTTCGAACAAGCCTCCTCTAACATATACCTTTAGAAGAGTTGTCAAAATCACCTGCAAGCATTGGCATACCGAATATGAGGACATAGCATTAAACAAATCCGGGAATGTTTAAATGTGATTTTATACAAATGGCTACAGCAACAAAAAAATAAAGAAGAGAAACGAATTAAATAGAAACCAGCATCCATTAATCAACGCATCTATAGGCTAGATAATATGAATATTTCTTCACGATCTTTACAACCAGATTGTCAGTTCCGCATCATACCCTCAGTTAAGCGGAATGTAATTGTATGCCAATCACTAGAAACATCAGGAAAAGTACCCTAAAAGACCAAGGACACAAAATTCAAGAATGCCTGCAACTGTGACTAAGGTACTATTTAAATGTAAGAAACAAAAATTCACCCTAGGCAGTACAGGAAATAAAAAGAGGAGATGATACATGTAATAATCATCGGTACACTGGACGAGAAGCTAAAGTGAAGAAACCATGATCTTTCATCCAAGCTCAAAATTTTATAATAACGAAATTTTAACAGACTCTTCCAGGGTCCTAATACGCTGCTCCCAATCTACATATGCCAGCATTTGTGGATGTTTGTAATGCATGCAACAGCATAAGTCTAGTAATGGTATTTCACCATCAGTGTCGGGCAAAGTGCATCAAGGTTCTAAGAGTGGATGGCGTATCTATATTGCCCACCAGATATTGGATCCCCCTCCCTGGACACCCAAAGAGAGGTGGCAATAGATAAAAATAAGAATGAAAACCCTTACTTGTCACAGGGATTATTTTTCTGTGGAATTAAAGCTCTAGATATAATTGACAATATTATTTCATTGCAACTTCTCTCCGGTACCCAAATTATTGCATGGCTCGAGTCCCCTGTATTCTGTTGAATCCTAGCTCAATACAGCAATTTGCCTAAGACATTGGCGATTCTGTTTGCAGGGTTCCGCAAGTAATGACATATATCAATCGAGACAAGATGATGACAAAATGCTACTGGGGATTAGTTTCAAGTCTTGCTGGTTGCTCTTATGTAATCAAACTTCAACAGTTGAAGATGAGTCAACAATCCATTGCTATAGGCAACAATGCAGGAGTTTCAAAGAAAAGGAGCAGGATGCCAGTTTAATATTTTGCTTCACTTTGGACTTTCAGACTTAAAGGTTTTAAGGACTTTCCTTTTTCTACCAGTCTTTTAATGTATTTTTCTAAGGACATCTTGTCCTTGGGAGTCTCAGTTGTATGGTTTTCTTGTTCTAATTAAAATCTTTTGTTTATTATTAGAGGTAGAAAAATAAAGCCCCATTGTCCTTACTTTTGGCTCGGAGCAGTCTGGAAGAGGACTACTGCCGGTTACAAATTATTTTCATATCTAAGCCCAAATGTTTTAACAGGAAAATCTAAGAGCTTGTCACAAGTATTCAATACACTTCTCCCTTTTCTTTTCTACGTTTTGGTTGTAATTTGTCCTCCCTTTACACTTGGACAGCCAACAACACTTTAACAAGAACTTTTTCTCTATTTTCTTTGAGCTCCCTACTTCAAGTGTTTGAGCATGCTTATAAAAGGAAATGAGCCAAGTAGTCCAAGGTGCAGAAGACAAGAAACATAACCAAGCAAAGACCCAAAAAAATAAAAAATAAAAAAAGTAAACCCTCATGGAACTCCATTTTTTATTGTAAGCAAGCATGAAAACAAACCTTGTTTGGTACTAACCCTGCAGATTTCATATCTTGAACCAGAATCTCAGCCTTCTTATAGTTTCCACATATAGAGTAGGCATTGAGCATAGAGCTATAGTGGAACTCATTCGGCGAATGACCATTATCCTTCATTTGGTCAAAATACCTTTCGGCTTCCTCCCATTTATTATTTGAAGCACAAATAGCCAGGATTGTCCCGTAAAGAACACTGTCCATTTGCAACCCACCATCCCGCAATTCCTGAACAAGTACCAATGATGTAGGATAACCTAGTTTAGCTTTGATACAACCTGCAAGCAGCTAGAGAAATCAAAGAATAGTTTTAGAATGTCACATTATGAAAAGTAAAAATGGTATTGAAAAGTCTATCACTCCAATGGAAAATAAGACTGAAATTTGGACAAACTGTTGGTGAGAAATTTGCACAAATGTCAATCTAATTTGTATTTCTGGAGTTACCAAATTATAGTCACATAGTGAATCATTTAAATCCCAAACGATAAGGAAAGTGATAAAAATAGCCTCACCACATCAATCTGTTAGGAATTGATTGATCCATTCTATGAGCTGATCAAATGTATTTCTACGTATGATCCACGAAAAGTTATGTAGCAGTTTTTCACAGGATGATGCAAGAATAAAGCATGTAAGCGGATTTAATTAAGACCCTTTTTTGGAAACATTTACGTAATAGACATACAGAAAGTTTCCATCTCAAGCATGAAACCAGATTTTTAAATTCTGTTTGATCTATAGTAGATTGTTTGTTTAGAGCAATAAGTCAAAATTTTTTGTTATTCTATGTAATCATTTTAGTTTGCTTGACAAAAACAAAAAGGATGAAGGAATGTAGGCAAAGGACATTAATTAGTTTATTCCCCATCTATAGTATGTCACTTTCATTTTACATGGAGCACGTTTCCCAACAACTAGCATTCCGTGCACTACTAGGCCAGAATCTGGCTTCACTACAATAAGATATAAACAAAAAAACCATCTTATTGACAATGGACAATTACACAGTATGCAAATATCAATGCACAAATGAGGGGAAACAAATACTAGACAATGACTGAAATACATACCGTACTATATGTAACAACATCCGGAGTTAAACCATTCTGCTTCATCTGATTAAACAATTTAAAGCTGCTATCAAACTTTCCATTCCTGATCAAACTACCGAGAACAGAATTGCATACGACAACATTACTTTTGATTGATTCATCTTGGATGCTATTGTATATTTCTAGTACCCCAATAGGATTGAGGCTCTCTCCCATGAATTTTATATAGCTGCTATATGTGGAAGCACTAATCTTTCCATTCTGTTGCATCCAGTCAAAAATCTGCAATTACATTTTCAATATAAAAGAGATGCAATCAACTTCACTGTCACTTCCAATTATGAGAATAGTAAAAAGGAAAAGAAAATGCAGGCAACACAGGAAAAATATTAATAATACCACGCTCATTTGCACAAACAGCTGTGTGAGTAAGCCACACCCAACCACATGTGTGCGTATGTACATGGTGCATATATATGTATATAAGTATGCACTCATTAGTAAGAAAACTCTGTAAAAGAGATCCCTGTAAATTTTTTTGACAATTTGTGGGAAACAAGATTCCACATTTTCTGGTAAATTGGGGGGCATCTCCTCCTTTGTTCAAACTAAATGGGTGGACAGGGACACGAACATGCACACATTAATAAACATAGACGAATTCGGTTTTTAAATAGGGGAACCTCGACAACACTGTGAAAACAAGTTTTTACACTTTTTTGTAATATAACTATCCAACTTTACATGAAAGAATAGATGCGGCAAACAATTATTTGTAGTTTTTACACTTTTTTGTATATAACTATCCAACTTTACATGAAAAAACAGATGCGGCAAACAATTACTTGTACCTGGGAAAGGTCATGCCATCTCTTTCGCATCCCAAAATGACGTAATATAGCATTCAAGTCTTGCACCTTCAAAACATCTTCTAACCTGCTCAAATGTAAAACTTGAGTTTCAACTCCCAAATTAAGTTGATGTTTTCTCTTGTAGAATGATTATATCAGGACAAGATCAATCCAGTAAACACAAAATGCAGGTCTGCGCAAGATTATCATAATAAAGCAAGATTCAGTTCATAGTAATTCTAATGAAGGAATTCAATATTTTTCCAAGAAAAATAAAGTGTAGGACGTTAATGCCGTTGCAGGAAGGCATATTAGAAAAACTAAATCACTGAAACATTTCATACACGAAATGACTCGTTACCAATTTCTAAGAAAGCACTAAACTTTATATATGTTTCCGAACTTTCTTCTTATTCAATCAACAGAATTTAAATTCCCATGTCTCATTTGATACCAAATCTTGGTCCATAACAACACAAATAAATACATAAATAAATACAACAAATAAAATAACAAATAAATAAAAGTTTAAGTTCCCTAGTAAGGTTGCAGCTGAAGCTCAAACATAACTCAAAATTTAAAGATAACCCAATTCAAGTGGTTTGAAATTTCAAACTTTTTTTTTTTTTTAATTACAAAACCTCAGTTGGGTTTCATTCGAAATATCAAAGCAGGGGTTAACTTAAACTATTTACTATAAATCAGAAAACCCAACATGAAAACCCAATCTAAAGTGATGGGTCAGGGAGAAAGTTGAACTATGTACAGCGTTCATATAAATTTCCAAGACAAACAAATGGAGAGGAAAGACAATGAGGAGACCTGGAAAGAGCAGAGCCGAAATCAGAGGAGTTCTGAACTTCACGAATGGCCGATTGTCTGGCCAAGTAGGACTTGGAATGACGCTTCCGAGGCTGAGCTGGGACTTCGCCATTGATGGGCGGCGGCTCAGCTTGCGGTTCTTTGAGAGAAGTGGACATTGCAGAGCTGAGTCGAGAATCTTTAGGTCTTGTGGTGGAACGAGACAAACAAGAAGAGGAAGAAGAAGTTAAGGAGAAGGGGAGAGATAAGCGGCGAGGCAGAGCTAGTTGTAAGCCATGGCCAAGTACGGAGACCTCCATTTCTCACTCTCGTCAGTAGGGAAACAAGGTATTTGGAGATAAATTTTGGGGGTCAAATTAACTAGGCCAATTCTGCAACGACACCCATTAACGTTTCCCCATTCATGTGGTAAAATCCAAAGGTTGTTATTAGATATCAGAAAAGGTTCATGTGGTCTTTTTAACACCAAATCATAAACTCCACATAACATAAATAATTACAAAACAAGTCCTATATTTTATCAAAACGCAAATTCTTACCCCATAATTTTTTATAATACTAAAAAATCCAAATCTTGCTAATACAGGTTGTTCGTTCGTCGTTGAGGGCGACCATGGATGTGAAAATTTCTAGAAAAGAAGCGGAAAAAAAATGTAAAAGAAAAGAAAATTCCCTTTAAAGCCACCGGCCATTGTAGGGGCAACATTCCTAGTGGGTGGCGATGTTGCTGGTTCTGGTGATTGTGCCTTCTTGGTCGCAATTTCGTAGATAGATCGGACTCGAATTAATCTTCATCATACTTGAAATGTCAACTTGAGTTCTTGAAAAAACGGATATATCTCGTGAAATTTGTGATTTAGAAAAAAAAGAAAAGGAAATTTTTTTTTATTTTTTTTATTTTTAAGGGAGCAGAGATCCATGGCCATCTGCAGCTTTTTCGTCTTTCCTGTTTTATTTAAAAATAAATAAACATGCTGCCCAGCCTAGAAACCCACCTCTCGCCGCCCAATGGATCTCCGTCGACTGTGAGTTCCGACGGAAGATGACAACGATGGACGAGGACGGCGATGGCTTCGGTGATGGCGATTGCGCTGGCAACGGCAGGGCTTCGGCAACTGCCATTGGCACCGGCGAGGTTGTGGGAGAGGAGAGAGAGAAATGAGGGATTTTTTTCTATTTTCTAAGGACGGTAGGGAGGGATTTAATCAAATGGAGTTGTGTTCATTTTTGTTTTGAACAGAACCATCGTTTTGAATCTGTTGATTGCGTACAAGTTAAACTCAAGTTAAATAGTATTGTTTTAATTTTTTTCTGAAAAATTTTTTTATTTTTTTTGAAAAATTTTTTTATCTTTTTTAAAAAATCAATAAAAATTACTATTAAAACTTAGGTCCCGTTTGCTTCATCATTTCATTTCAACTTAAACTGTACTTTTTTTTGTCTTTTTCTCAAAAAATTTTTGTCTTTTTCCCAAAAAGTTTTTTGTCTTTTCTGAAAATTCAAAAAATTTTACTATTACAACTAAAATATTTCAACTCAAACTAACGAACCAAACAAACCCTTAAAAATTTTAAACTAAACATATTTATCGAACACCCCGTATATTTTTTTACCCATCCATGAGATAAAAATGCTTACCTCATGATAGAAGTCCTTAGTTAACTATTAAAATAAATAAATAAAATCAGATGGCAAAACAAACAAATAATATATATATATATATAATAAATTAATAGGTCTCCCAATCCGTAAAAAAGGTGCAAAAAAGGGTGAAAGCCAAACATTAAACTAAAAATGAAGGACGATAATTCCGATTAACTCATTAGTCTACAAGGACTCGCAATAAAAGAAATAGGAAAAATCCGATCTTTGAATTGTAATGGATTAAAAATTTATCATGGTTTATAAGGTATGAATGGATTTAGGAGTCTCTTACTCTATTTTTTGTTTATCCATCCCATTTAATATAAACCGAGATATGTTGTCATTGATTTTCTGTCTTATTAATTGTCTCCCCAATAATGTTATGTCATGTCATGTAATGTGAAATTAAAAATTTAGCCACATAAAAAATATTAAATATTAAAAATTCTTCATACAAAGTAATAAGTTGTCAAAAATTTATTGAGATAAGAGCCTTCAAAATATAAAAATGTGACAATAGATCTGGACTTATTAGTATAACATATTTTAAGCACTAAAGTAATACAAAAATTTAAATATTGAATTTTAACATATTTGATATATGAAAAATTAAATAATATTATTTTATTTTATTTTCCCTTAAAATTCTTATATAGAAATTGTTTTATTTTTCAGTTTTTAATTTTTTATATGATGAAAATTGATAATCGGATAAATAAGGTACTCTGCGAGTATCCCAAACTCATGATAGGAAAAACCCATCTCATCACGGCCAACTTAAATAGGTTGTCGAGCAGATATAGGGAGTGTTTTTTTTTCAAAGGGCGCATTCGCGAGAAAACTATCTTACCTTGAATCCATCTTGTTGTTATTCCTAATAATAATAAATATTTAATTTTCATATTATTGACTAAATTAACCTTGAAAAAAATCAAATAAAAAACATGGTGGAAAAAAAAAAAAGAAACAAAAACCCTCTCTGCAATACCTCCAGAATTGTCTCTATAATACTACCACACGAGCCCCTTCCATCACAAACCCAAATTGCTGCCACACGAGCCCTTTTGTCATGAATCAGTTTGAGTTGTTGCAAACTCATCACATCATCGTGCATCACTGTCGTGTAAGCCCCCGTGATGGATCCACATTACATTGGTTTGATGGATCTAGTATGCCCAAGCCAATTTGGTCACCCCTCACCCCTGTCGCACGCAGGGATGGTAGCATTCTCCATGGGAATGAGACCCCACGAGGATGATGGGAGACAATGTTGGGGTGAAGACGGGAATAATGATAAAATCTTATCCTAAATATTGATAGGATAAGGACGAGGAAAATACTCTGCCCCACCTCAGCCCCGATATATATATGATCTATATATTTATAAATAAGTGTATATATATATTATATTATAATGATTATCTTCAGACATTATTAGTGTTTTATTTAAAAATGAATAATAGACTCTTTATCGAGTACCCAAGGATATTATTAATATCAATGTGCAATTGTCATATATATATATATATATATATATTAATCAAGCATAATCAGTTTTTTTTTTTTTGAAATGCATAGCTATAATAAATAAATAATGGGTTGGGCATAGGAAAAGCCTCCCAATAGAGAATCATCATCTTCAATCCTACTTCTGTGGTGGGGACATGGATGATGATGGTTTTGGGGACAGGAATGAAGACTAGAAAACATTTCTTGGTCACGTCCTATCTCGTTGTCAACCCTAGTCGCACACCCATCGTCGATGAGCGCACCCCCCACTACGGCTCATGACAAAACATGCCATATTCTCTGACGAGCATAACCACACATATAAAGAGAAAGAGAGAGGGGGAGCATACAAGGATAAGTTAAATTTCATAATTTATTTGTAAATTCTTGTGTTAGGAATCAAAACTATCAAAAAACGAAAGTTCAAAGACTAATTTATCAAAATTAAAAATTCAAGTACTAAAGCAATAGAGCATTTATAATTATAGACTAAACTGACAAATTACCTAAATAGTAATGATTAGACGGCATAATGAAGTCAAACAATATATTATGGGCTATAGTAGCAGCATAAGTTAGTGTTATTTAATCTGTTTTGTCAATTATGCAATTTTTATTTGGTTGTAATTATATTTTCAGTTTCAAATTTTATTTTCCTTTATTAAATATTGGTTGACATGCACATGTTTTGCGCGTACCGAACAGACAATGTGACGACTCGACCTCTCAGGCTGTCACTTAAAGATTTACTTACTTGCATCTTATTTAAATTGTTACTAATTCATTTTTAGTTCCTCAAAATTTTGGGGAAATTTTTTTCTTTTGAAAACTTTGATTGCAGAAGAAGTGATTTTTTTAAAATCATAGTAATTAAAATTAGTTTTAAACAAAACATACTAACATAACATTTCAAACTTAGTTATACCGATGTCTAATTAAGTCTTTCATACATAAATATTAAAATGTACTAACATCAAAACAACATTTAACAAATCCTTAAAAACATGCGCGGAATACAAGAATGCAGGCGGCATCTATAAAACCCATTACACTTTCACCCATCATGCATCTGCACCGCCTGTCCATTAATGCTTAATATATCATAAGCAACTTGCCTGAATTATCTATAATGGGAAACATAAAGGGGTAAGATAAACTCAGTAAGCATAGACGTACAATCCCACAAATGCATACAAATGAAAATATATGACAGATTATGTAATTATCCATTTATTCATTCAACATTTTATGGGCCCTTGTTTTTGTACTGGGGTGCACTCGACATTAAATAGGGAAGATCGAGGAGCGACCTAATTCGTCATCACCCAAGGTGATACGAACCATGCCAACAATATGACGAAACTTGATACCAAATCTGGAAACAACAAACTAAGATCTTTCAAGTTTGATGAATACCGCAATCTACAACCATAAAGATTGAATCCCTTCCACGCTTACTCTTAGGTAAACCCAAAACAAAATCCATTGAAATATTAATCCAAGGTGAACTAGGAATAGGTAGGAGTGTGTAAAGACCATGCGACTGAACCCTCGATTTAGCTTGCCTACGAGTGATGTATCTACTGCAAACTCTCTCTACATCCCATTTCATGTGTTGCCAATAGAAGTGCTCCTTCAACATAGCTAGAGTTTTAGCAACTCCAAAGTATCCCATTAACCCTCCACCATGGGATTTCCGAACTAACAAATCTCTCATCAAACAATTAGACACACATAACTTATTCTCTCTAAACAAGAAGATTTTATGCCTATAGAATTTACTGTCAACTAATTTTTCACAAGCAATATTTACCTCCCCAAAGTCATGATCATCATGATAAAGTTCTTTAATGTGCTCAAATCAAATAAAACTTAGCATCAATAGTATAGATTAAGGCATACGTGCGTGAAACTGCAACCAGATTTTCCTTACCTTGTTTATACCGAATGACATAAGGAAAAGTTTCAATGAACTCAACCTATCGAGAATGTCTCTTGTTTAGCTTGTGTTGACCTTTCAAATGTTTTAAGGATTCATGATCCATACGAACCATAAACTCCTTTGGCCACAAATAGTGCTGCCATGTCTCTAAATCTCGAACCAATACGTACAACTCTTTGTCATAAGTGGGGTAGTTAAGTGCAACCTCGCTTATGACAAAGAGTTGTACGTATTGGTTCGAGATTTAGAGACATGGCAGCATAAGAACACGCTAAAGTACGTAAGTGGTAGTTAAGTGGGGTAGTTAAGTGCAACTCCGCTTAGCTTCTCGCTAAAGTATGTAAGTGGTCTCCCATCTTGCATAAGAACACGCCTATACCTACACTAGAAACATCATATTCGATTTCGAACGTTTTAGAAAAGTTAGGTAAAGCAAGTAAATGAGCGTGAGTAAGCTTGTGTTTAATAAGTTGAAATGCTTTCTCTTGTTCTTCACCCCATTTGAATACAACGTTCTTCTTGATAACTTCAATAAGTAGTGCAACAATGGTGCTAAAATCTTTCATGAACCTCTTGTAAAAACTAACGGGTCCATGAAAACTTCTAACATTACCTATACTAGAGGAGGTTGGCCACTCTTGGATGGTTTTGATCTTCTCTTCATCAACCTCAATGTCTTCAGTACTCACAATAAAACCTAGGAAAACAAGCTTATCGATGCAGAAAGTACACTTTTTGATGTTAGCATATAACTACTCCTTTCTAAGCATATCCAAAACTAAATTCCAATGTGAGACATGATTATGCAAACTCTTGCTATAAATTAAAATATCATCAAAATAAACAACAATAAATTTACAAATGAAAGGATGCAAGACATGATTCATTAGGCGCATGAAAGTATTAGGTGCATTAGTTAATCCAAACAGCATGACCAACCACTCATACAATCCATATTTAGTTTTAAACGCTATCTTCCATTTGTCTCCTTCTTCCATTCGTATTTGATGATACCCACTCTTAACATCAATCTTAGAAAACACACAAGAACCATGCAGCTCATTCAACATATCGTCTAAGCGAGGGATAGGGTGTCGATACTTTACTGTTATATTATTGATGGCTCTACAATCAACACATATTCTCCCTGTCCCATCCTTCTTAGACACTAGAATTACTGGAATTACGCAAGGACTCATGCTTTCTCTTACATACCCTTTCTCCGACAATTCTTCGACTTGCCTTTGAAGCTTCTTAGTCTCCTCCAGGTTACTCCTATATGCTGGTCGATTTAGAATTGATGCACCAGATACAAAGTTGATTTGATGTTCAATCCCTCGAATAGGTGGTAAACCATGTGGTACCTCCTCAGGGAACACATCCTTGAACTCCTGCAAAAGAGAAACAACAACACAAGGCAATAAAGAGTCAAGTCGGTCAGTGTTTAAAAGAGCCTCCTTGTACATGAGTACAGTCATCGACCATTTTGAAATCAACACTCGCTTAACCTCACTTGTTGTTGCATAAAAATTTCTTTGTTTTATCTCTGTTTTTACCTCCTTGGCTGAACTCTTCTCCTTCTTTTCTTCCTCACTAGATTTGACATTGCTCTATCTTTTTCTCTCTTTGGCCGCAGATCTTTCTTTCTCCTCACTCTCACTATGTACGTCCTTACTCCTCTTTTCACTCAAGTGCTTTTGATCTTTCCGATTTATTTTGTTCACTCAATTTTTGCAACCTCACTTGATCGTCATAGACTTGTTTTGGTGTCATCGAAACTAGAGTGATTGTCTGTTGATTGCATGTGAATGAGTATTTGTTAATGAAGCCGTCATGCTGCATTGCCACGGTCTTCCTAAGAGAAGATGTCCATCCTACATTAGTACCACATCGCACAATACCTCATCCTCATATTTACCGATTCGAAACGGTACAACAACCTACTTCATAACCCTTACTTTACTACTACTGTTCAACTATTGTAGCTTGTATGGACGAAGTTGCCTAAGTGTTGTAAGCCCTAGCTTTTCAATCATGGAAGTACTAGCAACATTAGTGCAACTACTGCCATCGATAATAACACTACATACCTTGTCTTTCACACGGCAACGAGTGTGAAATATGTTTTCTCCCTGTTCTTCTTCTTCCGTTTCTTTAGCTTGCGAACTTAAAGTTCATCGTGTGACTAGTCCAAGCATCTCACCACGATTTGCCCCGAACTCCTCATCTACTATGGGGGCATCCTTCCAAATGTGGCATATCATCTAGATCAGCTTCATCCTTGGATTCAATTTCACCACGTTCTCGGATCACCATAATTTGCTTGTTTGGAGATTGCTTAGCTATATGCCTTCTCCCTTAACATTTAAAGCATTTAATCTCTGTTGAAGATTGTGGGTCAAAGATTGTGGAATTCCTAGACTTCAGGAATCTAATTTCTGGCAGAATAGGATCGGGTAGCTGGCTGATTTGGTAGCTGGCAGATTAGCTAGTATTTTGTTTCCTTATTTGTCTCATTAGAATATGTAATTTACTCCCTAAGAATCAGTCAATCCGCTTGTATATATACCACTTGTAATGCTTGAAATAAGATATGGAAAAGAATTATTTTTCCTTCACCAAACCCGCATGGTATCAGAGCAAGGTTAAAAACCTCCCATGGATTTTCGGGCAGCAATGACTGGCTCTCAGAAAAAAACCCCCCAAACAGATATCTATTCAACGTCATCCTCAGAAACACTCCAACCCCAACCAACCCGTCAACCCCAACCAGCCAACACCCATCAGACCGGCATCCCTCAGATCAGCAGCATGGAAAATTCCAGCCCAAACCTGTCTTTGCAGTTGACTATTCATAAACTAAATGGGAGCAATTACCTCGGGTGGGCTCAATCGGTCAGACTCGCGATTGATGGCAGAGGAAAACTTGGACATTTGACCGGAGAAATCCCACGACCAGCCGCTGATGACCCAAGTTTGAAGGTATGGCGCTCAGAAAACTCTCTCATAATTGCATGGCTAATCAATTCTAAGGAACCTGCCATAGGAAAGCCCCACCTATTCCTACCGACAGCAAGAGATGTATGGGAAGCAGTTCGAGATATGTATTCGGATGTGGAGAACTCGTCTCAGATTTTTGACCTGAAAACCAGACTTTGGAAGGCAAAACAAGGAGATCGAGATGTGACGTCATATTACAACGAACTTGTAACGTTATGGCAGGAGTTAGACCTTTGTTATGAGGACGAATGGGACTGCCAGAAGGACAGTGTTCGTTATAAAAAGAGGGAGGAGAATGACCGTGTGTATGTCTTCCTAGCCGGACTCAATCAAGAACTGGATGAAGTGAGAGGCAGGATACTTGGCCGAAAGCCATTACCATCAATCCGAGAAGTGTTTTCTGAAGTTAGAAGGGAGGAGTCGAGGCGTAGAGTAATGCTCAAAACGCAGGAACCAAAGAATAGTCCTGACATTGAGAATTCAGCCTTGGTTTCTCGAGGGCCAGACTCGGAAGAGAACCGGAAGAAAAAACCTTGGTGTGATCATTGTAAGAAACATTGGCATACCAAGGAGACTTGTTGGAAACTCCATGGGAGGCCACCAAACCAGAAGAAGAAGAACGGAGGAGAAGGCAGAGCACTACAAACTGTGGGCGAGGATTCTCAGTGGCAACCAGTCAACTCAGAGATGCACTCCTTCACAAAGGAACAGCTCAGCCACTTGTACAAGCTCTTCCAATCTCCACAGTTCTCAAATCCTTCTTGTTCTTTGGCGAAAAAGGGTAACTATTTCATTGCAGCCCTTTCTTGCGAAAATTCAAATCCATATCGTTCATGGATTATTGATTCAGGTGCTACTGACCATATGACTGGATCTTCGAATGTGTTTCATTCCTATAACCCGTGTGCAGGAAACAAAAAAATCAAAATTGCTGATGGGTCATTGTCAGTCATAGCAGGAATAGGGTCCATTGTTATCTCTCCCTCACCCACTCTTCGTAAAGTTCTTCATGTGCCTAGTCTGTCCTGCAATTTGTTGTCAATAAGTAAATTAACCAGTGATCTTAAGTGTCAAGTTAATTTCTTTCCTTTATATTGTGAATTTCAGGAGCTGACCTCGGGGAAGACGATTGGCAGTGTTAGAGAAAGTGGAGGACTTTATTTTTTTGAAGAATGATCGAAATTAAAAAGGCCAGTACAAAGTACATGCTATGGTTCTGTTTCTTTTTGTGCCAATAAGGAAATTATGTTATGGCATTATAGATTAGGTCATCCGAATTTCTATTATTTGAAACACTTGTTACCTAATTTGTTTAAGAATAAAAATCCTTCTTCTTTGCAATGTGAGTTTTGTGAATTGGCTAAGCATCATCGTTCTTCTTTTTCTTTACAACCCTATAAACCCACAAAACCTTTTGTATTGATTCACACTGATGTTTGGGGTCCCTCTAGGATTGTTACTCCTTCAAGAAAAAAATGGTTTGTAACATTTATAGATGATCATACACGATTGAGTTGGGTTTACCTGTTAAAAGAAAAATCCGAAGTTAAAAGTATCTTCCAAAATTTTTACACCATGGTTCTCACCCAATTTCAAACAAAAATTCAAATTCTCAGGAGTGATAATGGTAAGGAGTATTTTAATAAAACTCTTGGACCTTTTTTTCTCGAGAAAGGAATTGTGCACCAAAGTTCATGTAATGATACACCTCAACAAAACGGAGTAGCTGAGAGAAAAAATAAACACCTTTTAGAAGTGGCTAGAGCATTACTTTTTTCAAAAAATGTCTCTAAATATCTTTGGGGACATGCAATTTTGACAGCAACATATTTGATTAACCGAATGCCTTCTAGGATTCTAAAATTCAAAACTCCGTTAAGTGTTTTTCAAAACATTTATCCTTCGACTAGGCTTATTTCTGACATTCCTCTCAAAATATTTGGGTGCACAGCTTTTGTTCATAACCATGATCACAGTAGAGGAAAACTTGATCCTAGGGCCACACGTTGTGTCTTTGTGGGATATGCACCAACTCAGAAAGGGTATAGGTGTTTTGACCCTATCTCAAAGAAAATGTTCATAACCATGGATGTCACTTTTTTTGAAGACCAACCATTTTTTGGAACTCATCTTCAGGGGGGGAGAGAAAGAGAAGATTCGAATGATGATGATGTCTTTCAAATTCAAGAAGAACCGTTTTTTCAAACTCCATCTTTTCAAACCTCTCGACGAGACACTATTACTGAAAATCAAGTTTTAGATCCTGACGAGTCAAATCCTACTGATTTTTTTGAAAAATCTGATCCAAGTGTTTTGGATTCTGAACAAGAAAGGCAAATAAGTGTAGAAAATATAGGAGAAACGGTTCCCCCATCCTTAGTGCCATCTGAAAAAAACAACCCCACAGAAAAAGGGGACAGGGACATAACATGTACTAAGTTGCAGACCTACTTCCGAAGAAACTATCGTTCAAAAGATAAAGTCCCCGCCTCTCTTCAAAGTCATGAGTCCGAACTAGGGAAAGAACCTGAAGTATCTGAACTCTTTGGTAAAAATTCCTCCACCGAGTCTTTTGATGATCTAGATATTCCCATTGCGTGTCGAAAGGGTGTGAGGTCTTGCACCAAACATCCTATGCCTCATTTTGTCTCCTATGATAAATTATCCCCTGCTTTCTTTGCTTTCACTTCACAACTCTCCTCTGTGGAAATTCCAAGAGATGTACAGGAGGCTTTGCAGGTTCTAGAGTGGAGGAATGCTATTGATGAGGAGATGGCGGCTCTTGAGAAGAATCAAACATGGGAAGTAGTGGATTTGCCAAGGGGGAAGAAGACGGTGGGCTGCAAGTGGGTCTTCACAGTTAAGTACAATTCGGATGGAACCATTGAGAGGTACAAGGCTCGCTTAGTAGCTAAAGGCTTCACCCAGACTTATGGAATCGATTATCTCGAAACCTTTGCTCCAGTTGCCAAATTGAATACAGTCAGAGTACTATTATCGATTGCTGTTAACCTTGATTGGCCACTCCATCAACTAGATGTAAAGAATGCCTTTTTGAATGGAGATTTGGAAGAGGAGGTCTACATGGACTCACCTTCAGGGTTTGATGAGAGATTCAACTCAAAGGTCTGCAAGCTGAAGAAGTCACTATATGGACTCAAGCAATCTCCTAGGGCGTGGTTTGATAAGTTTACTCGCTCCATGAAGAACCAAAGATATGTTCAGGCCCAGAGTGATCATACCATGTTTATAAAAGGGTCCAAGGAAGGTAAGATTGCTGTCTTAATAGTATATGTGGATGATATCATTCTTACCGGTGACGATGTGGTAGAATTGGAACGGCTTAAGAAATCTTTAGCTCTAGAATTCGAGATTAAAGACTTGGGGGCATTGAGATATTTCCTAGGAATGGAAGTTGCGCGTTCAAAGAAAGGGCTGGTTGTTTCTCAGAGGAAATATGTCCTGGATCTCCTTAAGGAAACTGGCATGAGCGGTTGCCGACCTGCAGATACTCCTATGGACCCCAACCAGAAGCTTGGAGATGTTACAGATGGGGCACCAGTTGACAAGGCAAGGTACCAGAAACTTGTGGGTAAGTTAATCTACTTATCCCATACTAGACCGGATATAGCATTTGCAGTGAGTGTTGTGAGCCAATTCATGCACTCTCCCTATGAGGAACATCTTGAAGCTGTATATCGGATTCTGAGGTACCTAAAAAGCACTCCGGGGAAGGGGCTTTTCTTCAAGAAAGGGGAGCAAAGAACTATCGAAGCCTATACAGATGCTGACTGGGCAGGCTCAGTTGCTGATAGAAGATCTACATCAGGGTACTGCACTTTTGTATGGGGCAACCTCGTCACATGGAAGAGCAAGAAGCAGAATGTTGTAGCCCGAAGTAGCGCTGAAGCAGAGTACCGGGCCATGGCACATGGTGTTTGTGAGATGCTGTGGTTAAAACGGATTCTTGATGAACTTTGTAAACCAACGGAAGGTCCAATGAAGTTGTACTGCGACAACAAGGCTGCTATCAGCATAGCTCACAACCTAGTACAGCATGATAGGACAAAGCACGTTGAGATTGATCGACACTTCATAAAGGAAAAGTTGGAAGGAGGAGTTATTTGTTTGCCATTTGTTCCTACAACGCAGCAGATAGCCGACATTTTTACTAAAGGATTATTCAGGCCTAACTTTGAGCTTCTCACTAGCAAGTTGGGTATGATGAACATTTACGCACCAACTTGAGGGGGGATGTCGAAGATTGTGGGTCAAAGATTATGGAATTCCTAGACTTTAGGAATCTGATTTCTGGCAGAATAGGATCGGGTAGCTGGCTGATTTGGTAGCTGGCAGATTAGCTAGTATTTTGTTTCCTTATTTGTCTCATTAGAATATGTAATTTACTCACTAAGAATCAGTCAATCCGCTTGTATATATACCACTTGTAATGCTTGAAATAAGATATGGAAAAGAATTATTTTTCCTTCACCAAACCCGCAATCTCACTAAAACGAGTTAAAGTAGAGGCTGATTTACCTTGAGAGGCCGTGGTTGGGGTGGCTAGTTTGGGCTCAAGTTTGGCCTTATAGGTGGATGGGTTTTCCTTTTTCTTTGGGTAATTCAACCTCCAAGGTGTTGTGCTTGAATTTTATGGGAATGGTTTTGGTTGTGTAGCACCTCTCTTGAGTTGCCTCTCAACCTTGATTGCCATATGCACCAAATCCTCCAATTCCACATAATGATTTATCTCGATTGTATTAGTAATCTCTCGGTTTAAACCATTCAAAAATCTTGTCATTGTCGCCTCCCGATCTTCCTCCAGGTTGGCTCTAATCATAGCCATCTCCATATAATACTCATTAACACTCCGATTACCTTGATGGAGACCTTACAGCTTGAGGTATAGATCCCAGTAATAGTGACTTGGTACAAATCGTCGTCTCATCACTCTCTTCATCTCATTCCAAGTTTCAATAGGACGTTCTCCCTTCCGCCTCCTATTGATGCATAGCTTGTCCCACAACACAATAGCATAATCAGTAAATTCGATCGTAGCAAGTTTTACCTTCTTTAATTCGAAGTAATTGTGATACTCGAAAACCAACTCCATCTTCTTTTCCCTATTGAGGTATGCTTCGGGATCATTTTTTCCTTGAAACGCATGAATTTTTCATCTTGATACCTCTCAAGTTGTTATCCACCCGGTTCCTGACTTCTCTATCCCGGCCATATCTCCTATGGCTGCCCACGGACATCCTATCAAACTGCTCCTCTAAATCGTCCCCTTCAAACTCACCAACTTCCTTAACTTCCTTTTGATGCAACCTATTCCTCCTTAGGGCGTTCGGAGCAAACGGTGGCTGTCCCCGTTGTGTTCCCTCTTCTACCCTATCTAATCTCTCATGTATATGTTCTAACTCCACCCTCATTATCCATCTCATCTCCCCAATTAATGCTTGTATTTGCAGTTTTGGATCCACAGGTTATGGAATCTCTTCGTTTGTGTTTTTTTATTAATTTTGCGACATGATTGAAATCTGCAAACAAGGTTAGAACAATATGAAAAAATAAAATAAAAGGACCTCACCACACTTCCTCTCATGTTTCACTTAAAGAATAATTCTCTCAAATCCACTCGTGTTTCACTCAATCTAATTTGGCTTCTACCCTTTAATATACTCACACACTCTGCCTTTTTTCGCTCGTATTCTTCTTTTATTCTTTCAAAACTAATCAAATAAGAATAACAAGTATTCAAATAGTAAATCAATATGAGAAGAAAACCAAACGGATCAAATTTGTCACGTATTCTAATGAATTTTTTGACACTCAAACATGGGGTTATGGCAAAAAGGAAAAGGATGTAAGAAACAGGATTAAACCCACAAATTTGTCACGAATTCTGATGATATATTTATTTTTTATATTTATTTTTTTTCTAGATCCTTTATTTTTCAAATTCTTTATTTATTTATTTATGGATCTTATGACTTAAATGATTGCAGGAATAAGAAGTTTATGTCTTTGAATTTTTTTTTTTTGTTTGTAAACCTAATGAGAATCAGATAATGATTTCAAAATCCTATAAGACCTCAATCTCAAAGCAAGTAATTTGACTCTGAATCAAACACTAATATCACGAATTTAAAGGAAAAAAAAAACCAGATTTTTAATGTAGCAGAAATTTTTTTTAGGACGAATTTTAAAAAAATAAAAACAAAAAAAGGATAGGCAAACCGAAGGAACCTAGGCTCTGATACGAACCTCGTCAACAATGTGACGAAACTCGATACCAAATCTAGAAACAACAACCCAAGATCTTTCAAGTTTGATGGAAACCGCGACTCATTGCATAGCGAAGCATGAACTTTGGTATGGTGAAGACGCTATAAACGGGTATGGAAAGTCCGTTTGATAAGTTGATTTGAACATCATAAGGAATCCTTGATAAATTCGGATAAGTTTTTTTAAGAACTCAAGAAGAATAATTCACAATATGAATAAACATCAAAAACTTTATTTCATAAACTGAAAGTCAGCCTTATATAACCGAAATTACACTTGTAAAATTCCTAATCTACCCCTAAGGATAAACATACCTAAAAACCTAGGAATCAGATTTATCTAAAAAATAATAATAAAATTTAGAATTAAATTCAAATTTTAAATTAAAACTTAAGACTAAAAAATAAGATTATAAAGAAATCAAATATTGATCAGGTCTTGTTTTGAATTTTGAACTTTTAAACTCTTGGAAATGTAATATTGACTTGATTCTTTGTTGGAAAATAACGTCCACTTCAACATTGGAAAATTAAAACGTCTACATCAGCCTTGGCACTCTTCCGGATCAACTTTGATGAGTAAAATTAGTTTTTATTCACTATCAGTAGTGAACACACTCTCTTCTTGTTGTTGAACTCTCTGGATTAAGTTAGTTAACTCTTTTTTGAATCTTTTAGCTCGAGCTCTCATCAGCGGACCAACTGGAAATTGAATTGGTTCTTGAGAATTCATTTGAGCCTTGATGTGCTCATCACAAGGTCATAACCTTAACTTCATTGATCATAATTTTCTCCCACTTGGCCAAAGGTGAATATCCTCTCATTTGGTCAGAGATTGGTATGACACGTCATTAGTTTCACTTTCTTAAATATTAAGCTATATGGTGAACATACAAGAATATCGTGTTCAATAAAGCGTGTATGTAAACACATCATCATGACATACTTTAGTAAAGCGTATAAATAAACACGTCATTATAACATACTTTCATAAAGTGTGTAAATAAACACATCATTACGGCATCATATCAGAACATTAAAAATAAATATCAAGTTCACATCATTCATGTCATATAAACAACCACACTGTAGGTGGGGTCTATACTCACTGAAAATCGCATAACTGTGTATCTACGTAGATTGTTTCCGGCTCTACCCTCAAGTTGATGCGGTGTTCTAATTTTAAATTGACATCCGACAGTTAGAGTAAGGTTTTTGAATTATTTTCGATTATAGACATACGTTTTCTTAATTAATAATTAATTTCAATTTAATTATTAATTCTTTTCTAAGTTTTTTTTAAGAATAACATCCTCAACTATTAATTAGATAATTATCATAATAATTTCTTAATTAATAATTAATTAAATTTAAATTTAAATTAATAATTATTAACCCATTAATGAGTTAATTATTTAATACTTAATTCCTTATCCATTATTTCACTTAATTCCACTTTATTCATAATTTGGGTCCATTAGATGACCATGGATAACCATGGTCTTCTAACATCATATTGGGCTATCTTTGCAGGTTGTAGGCTTATTAGGTCTATTGTAACCCATTTACTTGTAATTGGTTTAAACTATTTCCAAATAGTGTTTTTGCCTCATTATTGTTTTGGACTCGTTAAGGCGCATGATTACGCCCAAATGTGTACAAAAATAAGCGGTCGATTGTCGCACAATTAAGACAGTCGATCCCATGAGGAGGTGATAAAAATAAACAAGAAGAGATTAGCGGAACAAAAGTGTTAGAGAAATAAGTAATCAAGAGAAAGAAGAAGAATATGTATTTTTGTGATTTTGAAACAAATTCAAAGACAACGTAATCTAAAATGTCGAAAAATTCAATAATAAAAAAAAAGTGGTAAAGCATCAAGAATCGCTCATATGTATTGTTTTCCAATTTTAGTTTTGATTCAACAAAAGTATTCAAATAAATTAGACTTCTCATGTTAGGACCAAAAAGATTATTATTATAAATTATCTAAAATCGACAAAATATCAAATTGACAATATTGCAGTAAAAGATCAATTTATAAAATAATTTTAGTGATAAAACATTACATGACAAAATTTACATAGAAAGAGCATGACTAAATCTATATAAAAACTTGACACATAATATTTAGCATTCAAAGAAAATTAGAAAAGGGAGAAGAATATTTTACTTAAATATATACGCATTATAAAATCAAACAAACAAAACCTTAATTGGAAAACTCAACATATGAGTTCATCTCTAGCTTCACCAAGAGAAATTTAGCCTAGCTTGAAATCCATCTCACAAAATTCTAATAAGAAATATGAGATGAAAAATGCAAGAAAAAAGAAAAATCAACACTAAAAACTCAGCCAAAAATCTCATGAAAAAAAAAGTCTCTGCTTGCTACACAAACTCCTTTTTATAGGCCTCAATGTCCATCACCTAAAGAGAGATTTTTGGCTCAAAAATTCATGCTGTCAGGCTAGTAATCTGAGTGGAGAGAGGCTTGACTGGGAAACACGGCCCGAAACTCGCGCTGGGCCAGCTGAAGTCGCGTGCAGCTTGGTTTCCGGGCCTGAGATCACGGGCAAGCAGTTGGAGAAGGAGCTGAAGTCACGCGGGCTTGGGCTGAGAGTTGTTGCTGGAGTTTCGGCCCGAAACTTGCGCTGGGCTTGGTGCTGGAGTGCTAATGGATGGAATCACGGGCTGCTTTCACGTGGGCCTGATGGGTGTCTAGGCTGCCAATTGGAGCTGGAAATGTGGCCTTAGATCACGGGCTTGGGCTGGCAGTTGGAATCACGCCTGGTCTTGAGACGCGCAGCCCAGAGGTTCTCGGCTTGGATGGCGGGCCTGAACTGGCAGCGGAGGGAGAAGCTGGGCTGCAAATACGGGCTGGCTGCTTGGCTGAGAACACGGGCCTGGAATCACGCAGGCCTGAGATCCCGCGGGCTTAAGCTGGCGCACATGGAGGGAATGCTGTGCGCGGGCTTAGGCCAAGCAATGGCTGTGCCTGCGGAAGAAAGGAGAGAAAAAAAAAAGGAAAAGAAAGGGAAAAAGAAAAGAGGAAAGGAAAACAAAATAAAATCAGTCAAAATAAATAAAATATTAAATATTTCTAAAATAAAATATTATGAATTAATATTATGGAAATACACATTTAAAACATAAATTATCTAATAAATTATATGAACAAAAATGTGTTTTTGTGCATTTATCAGCGCATTACACTTTATTGTCTTTATCAAGTTTTAGTCAACAATTAAATGGAATCTCAGCAAGCCTAATGGTGAGTTCATTTCTTGTTACCGAGCCATCGGGTATTAATTTACCAATTTGTCCCTATTTTAGTGATTCTAGCATTTTTAAGTTTAAACTTGTTAAATCTTTTGACCTTAGCTTTTAGTAATCTCTCATGTATTTATATAGGTCCACAAAACCTCTAGTTACAGCCCAAAACATTCTTCTCATCAAATTACCATTTTAAATATTAGTCTGGCAAAATTATAATTTTACCACTAGACAAACCCTTTATAATCTAGACTTATTGGATGGCTTTTAAAAATTTATCCTAGAGTTTTAGAATAATGTTTACAGTGACCCTAAGCTCTCAAAATGGATTTGGTAACTTATTACATTTCTAAATACAATCAAATAAAAGTATTATATTTATGCCATTTTTTATGTGTTTTAAAGTCGTACATTTGACTATAACATAAACCATATTATCTCTTGTATTTATTTAGCTTAATATAATATTTTAAGGGTGACAAAAATGCTGTTTAATTATAGTTTAAGTAGATTTTATAATTTGACCCGTTATTTATTTATTTTTGTATTTTAGTCTTTATTTAGCCCCAATTAGTTCCCAATACCTTTTGGTTCATGTTTCTTATACTTAATTTCCTTATAAAGTGTTTTCATAGGATCATGATTCATTTTTAACAAGTTTTTATTATTTACATTTTTATCCTAAATTTTCTATATTTACGTTTTGACCCCTAAAAGACATTTTGGTCATTTCTTATCTATTTATCATCAAAATTTGACACAATGTCTATTTTAAATCTCAATTCAAGATTGCAAAGTCTCGGATTTAAATAAAGTCTTTAGGCTGGTGAAATTATGATTTTACGCCTTGAGGGTAAAATTATCATTTTGACATTTTTATTTCTGATCAAACTTGAGCTCTTCTTATGGCTTATGTCAAGAGTAATATTTTATTATTCTATATGAGTATGAAAATCCCACTCAAAATATCATTTTCCAAGTTATTAACATTTATATCAAAAAGTTATTTTTGGTACTTTATGGTTATTAATTTTTATTTTAGTCTATTTGTTATGTCATAATATTTTCCTCATCATGCATGCTTCTATCAAGCAGAGGACATAACATATTAATATGCCATAATCTCCTATTCTCATACATCAATATTTATTTTATGTCATATAACTATAAAAATCACATAAACATACTTTTCATCATATTCTATATACAAATCATGTTTTCTAGTCATTCTAAATCATGGCCACCACATACATTATCTCACTAGATAGAAAACCAATATTTTAACTATTTACTATGCCAAGATTTTTCCTATTTGTAAGAACATCTTTTGAAAGAAAAGTTGTTAAGAACTTGGTAAACTACTAGTTTACAAATCATTTACGTCTTAGAAAGTAGTGGGTTCTTAGCTCCTCTTGAAGGCTTTGAACCACTCTTGGATCCTTGAGGTAGGGTGTTGGAATGGAAATAAAACATCACTTTAAAAACATTTTTAAAATATTATTTTTCCTTTTAGAAAATAAGTGCAAAAATATAGGTTTTTACTTTAGAGAACACTTAGAATGGCTCTTCTTCCTTGGAAAAAAAATGATCTTGAGAATGAATGGAAGGAGATGAAGTATATTTTTGGCTTTCCTTAGCTACAAATTTTGTCCAAAATAAAGGGAGGAAGAGAGGAAATTTTCCTTGATTGTATGGTTGTAATGAAAGAGAAAAAAGTGATTTTTGGTTTACCTTAAAACCATTTTATAACCAAGTCTTATTGCGGTTAAAAAATTGAAATTTTTGGATTTTAATCTTTCCAAAAACGTGCTTAGGAGGAGAATTGTTTTGGTGGTTTTTCTTGTAATGGTTTTATTGTAAAATTTCATCTTACATTGAAGTTATTTTGGATTTTCAAAAGACAGCCTATTTTCTGATTTCTTTTGAATCAATGAGCAAGGTATAGTGAGCTGCCTGCCTGTATGGCTCAATGGGCAGTGGCAAAAAGTTTTGGCAATAGTGGGTAAACCCATTGGGTAGGGGGTTGGCCACTCCCCATAACCACCTCCTCCTTTTTTTTTTTCTTTTATTTTCTTGATTAATTTTTTTTATAAGTAAATCTTGAAAATAAAATGATTATTCATTCTTTTTTATATAATGAATTTTCGAAAATGGTAAAATTAGTCACCGGTGAAATTAGGACAAATAGAGCGCCTTTTGACGGGTTTAGGGTTTAGGACTCGTACGGAATAGACAAACAAAATAAAGTAAAGCAAAATAAAAATAAAAAATAATAAAAAAGTAATTTTTAAATTTTTTTAAGTTTAAAAATTAAATTTATTTAAAAATTAATTTTTTTTGTTTAAAATGTTACTTGATAGCTTTAGGATCTACTACGTGGCGAGATGAAAAGCAAGGACAAAAAGATACTAAAATAGAAGGTAATCTTCAAAGCAAATGCATTTTCAATAAATTTTCAATAAATAATATCACATAACATCATTTATTGAAGCGTCGTACAAGGCGGACGGTCAATTGTTTGGAGAAGTGGGAAATGTAAATTTGAGAGGAGTGGAGCCTTGCATATGCTTCCTAAGTTGCAATTGAGTTGACGAGAGTTTCGAAGAGATGGTGTGGAAATAATAATTGTAAAATAAATATCTAGGAGCGGAGGCGACTTGTGACTCGCTCATTGAAAAAGAAACGACACCTTTTAATTAAATTAATCAATCAAGTAGAAATTCTCTTACAAAATTTCAAAGAAAGATCAAGGAAACTTATTCTCTCTTTCTTACGAAATATCAAAGAAACATCAAAGAAACTTCTCTTTCTTAATAATTATAATATAATTGATTAGGATAGATTTACCAACATTGAGTCAAATTACTCAAATAGTATTCACCGAAAAAAAAAAAGGAAAGACAAAAATGTTAATTTTAACTATTTAAATAATAATTTTACTCTGATTTTTTTTTTTTAGTGTTTTTAATTATACACATTGGATGTAAAGTTAATTAATGGGTTTTCTTCATATGAATTTAAATGGTTATTTTGAGGTATAGAGTATTGATTTTTGATATTTCTACTTTTTTTTTTTTGTGGTACTAATTTACACTGAGATAAATTATTTTGATAATAAACCAATTTTTCTATTGATTTATTTCATAATTGAGGGGGTTCTTATGTCTTATTTCGAAATGCAATATTTTTTATGTTCCAAAGAAATAATTTTTTCTTTCATTCTTAAGAAAAAGTGATGCTCCATTATATTGAAAGACAGATCTTAATCTTAACTTATATAAATTCAAAAAGTTAAAAACCGGGCTTTGTGATAATTTGTAAAAGACATATGCTTGTGACAAATAAGATAAGTCACAAAAAGTTTGTAAGTTCTTATTATTAATATTAGAATTAGAAAGTGACTCTTTTATAGTCGAAATAAACTGCGTTATATTTTGATTTGTTTTATCAATTTTCTCTTGATTTATTTCATTATTGTAAATATAGTTATTATAGGAATTATAGGAGCTATATTTATTAAAATCTTTTTTTTTTGATTCAAAAAAATAAAAAAAACGTTGTCCATTTATTCTAAGAATATTACTATTAAATAAAAAGATATTAATATATATTCTTTCAATGAAAAATCTTATAAAATAATTTGATTTACGTATTAGTCTAATATTTCTTCTTTTTAATAGCCGCAAAATCTTTTTTGGTGATTCCACTCTTTTATCATCATAACTCATTTTGTTAGAACTAATATTTATATGTGGACTTATAAATCCTTTTTTGTTGTCTTTTGAAATCTTTTGTATTTGATTTATAATTGTGTTTGTTCTATCAGTTAAATCTTGTATTTTTTTTTTTGTTAATGAAAAAGTTGTCCAATTTGTAGATTGAATGTTAATGGACGGTTCATGAATTATTTCATTACCGATTATCATTTTTTTTTCTTTTTTGCTTTCACTCAATTCATATAGTTCTATTTCTCTTAATCCAACTAGTAGAATTGGGTTCATTTTTGAGAGTTCTTTTATTATTTTTTTTATAAATAGAATATTTGTAATAACCCATTTTCTTCTTTCTTTTGAGACATTTATAAAAAATTTTGTAGACACTTCCTTTTGAATTTTATAATTTTTTTTGAGTTCCTTAAAAATATGTTTAAAAAATAAAAGTTGTTTTTTGGAAGAACCAAAAGGAAGTTTAGTTTCCATTCCCCAAATTGTGAAAAAACAAAAAAACATTTTGTTGTTGTTTTTTTTTTATTGGATCGTTATAATTGTTTCATAGTTTTTATAGCTTAAGCAGATTTGTGCCAAAGGACACGATAAAATACACATTTTCTTTTTTCTTTTTAATGACAAAATACAAAATTTCACATACAAAGCTATTGAAAATATTGTCATTAATCAAAAAAAATATTCTTGAAATAATAAAGATAGCTTAATTATGATTATAAAATTTGAATCTCCATATTGAATTTAAAATATGACAGAGAAAAGAAGACTTAAAAAAAAAATATTTTTTTGATTAAAAAAATGGGTTGTAAAGGTAAATGTTAGTATGCTCAGATAATCTCGGAGAAGTGGATATTCCCCGCATGATATATAGATCTTTCATAAAGTAAATTATCTATATATCTGACCAATATAGTAGTGATGATTTTTTTGATCACATATGTACGATGATATTTAATAAGTTATACATAAAGTTGGGTAACAAATAGTAATTAGCTTCTTTTTTGAGGTCAAACGAATAGTCATTATATGAGTTAAAAAAAAAAAAAAAGGGTTAGAGGTTCAATTTTAATAACATGCAAAATCCTAGTATGCATAGTTGATAAACTTTTAAGATACAGTATTTGTAGTAGTAAAGTAATCCTTAATTTTATTTACCCAAAAAAAAAAAAAAAAGTAATCCTTTTATTAACCGTCCTCGAATGTTCTGTGTCTCCAATGCCAAGTCAAGCACAGAAAGAGCCAAGTCAACGTCAACGTTGTTGCTACCGGTGGTATGAAAAATCTTCCATATACATATATAAATATGTATGTACAAGTCTTCTTCTATATCCTGATATGATCTGTCTTTACTAAATTCTCTCTGTCATTGCCTCTGCTGGAGATGCCTTCCTCACCGGAGCTGACCTGAGCTGAGACTCTGTCTCACTTTCTCTCTCTACCTCTTTCTCTCTCCTCTTCGGTAGATTATGACGAATGAGAGCAGGCATTGCAAGAAGAAGCTGCAGACCAAGTCCAGAGGCGTGAGTGGCCGCATGAGCATGCTGAGGAATTTGGAGAATCACCAACTTCTGCAGCTTCTTTCCGACGGCTTCTGCCCCGACTGCCATTCCCTTTTCGAGAAACGTGCTCGCAACCTTTTCCTCTCTGGTATTGTTCCAATTTCACCTCCTTCTTTCCTTTCCTGCTTTTCTTTTTCTGCAATGGTGAGGATGAAACAGAAAATAAGGCTAAATTTTTCTTTTCTTATTATTCATCATCAATAAAGGTATAATTTATAGGTACACAGATCAAATTATCTTAGTCTTAGGGAATTAATTATGCAAGAACATCAGGAAACTAATAATTGGAAAACTAAAAAGCTAATTAGTAATCAAATATACAGATATGCAATCACGTTTAAATTAAACAAATCTTCTAAATAAAGCCTAAATAACTGGCTAATTATCATGCTAGTTTATTACCAAAGGAAAATAATTCTTCAAATCCAGAAACAATAATCGGATTTCATCAAAATTGATTTTTTTTGGTTCATTTTGAATCTTGTTAAACGGTGCTTAATGATACTCATGTGGAAATTATAACCCTTTTGGGATTATTGTTTTGGGACTTTTTTTTTTTTCTTTTTTTCTTTTTAACACGATTTAAAAAGTTTTCCACGGCGTTTTCTTTTATAAAAATTTGAGTTTACGGTTTAAATTTATTTTCCAAATTTATGATCCGAATGGGAGCTTAGAGGTTCATGTACATGTATTACAGAGTTTGGTACTCAAATTTAAAATGGAGCAGAAATGTATGTTTTTTTTTTTTTTGGGCCTCTGATATTCATTTCGAGGGGATTATTATTATTATTTTTTTTTCCGGCGAGTAGGAAAATAAAAAAGAGACATGTGAAAAACGTGGTTTTGGATTTTGAAGGTTTCCTCTGTTGTTGCTATTGCTTTTATTCTCTGCTTTACTAGATTCTTTTTCTCTATTTTTTTTTTTAATTTTTTTATGTGCTTTTAATTTTTCGCTTTAGAATGAATTGCTTTGTTAACAAGTAACAATGTGCAATTTTAGAGAATTGTTTTGAAGTCGAATTGATGATTATAACCCGCATGTGCCAACTTTAGAAGAAGCAACGAGTCAATGTTTGTTTTATAGTGAACCAAAACTCCTGTTTGGTAAAAACTATATTCGGAAACGTTGCTTCTTCTTAGTTGTTCTTGATTTTGGCTTTGCTCATTGTCAATCACAGTCCCAAGATTGGAATTGCCTGAATCACGAGACTTATATACGTTGTTACGATCACGCATCGGATAAAATTGAAACGACTAATAAAAATGGCATATCATTTAGAGTTTCGCAGTCTTGTAGATGTAGCTTATTGACGCAGCAAAAGTCTTCGAGATAAAGACCTCAAGCATGAAATGGTGTTTAGTCTTTCCTTTTTGGATTTTTCCAATTTCTTACAGAAAGATCTTTTCTCTGTTCTAAGATTTGAGCATTTTGTTTTATTGCTCCGGAGAGAGTAGTCGTTTCGTTTTGCCCCGTTTATTTTGTGAGCATAATGGCCTTGCCTTATACGTGCTTAAAAAGTGAAAACTAGGATTGATTGCTCTCTTAAAATACAGCCCCCGTTCTTGCTTCGAAATTGTCTACTTCCTGGTCCGGCCTGATCTTTGCCTTTTGATTTTGTTTTCGTTTTTTCTTTAATATAATATAGAGTATATTTTATTTCTCGCCTTTTTCCCCTGATTTCTGTCATTAGATCCACATAGTGGCTAGTTTTTTCTGTTCTATGAATCCGGATATCCGATATTTGATTAGTAAACTATTCCTAATCCAAATGTCTTAATCTCCTTTTTGATTTTTGATGCAGAAAAAGCTGGTGGTGATGGTTCCAAAGGGTGCGCTGAAGCATCATGGTCCTGTGAGAATAGCAAGAGGACTAACCAGCAAAACGGAAGTCCCCAATATTCTATCGGGGCACCTGAACTTATAAACACTGCGAGGAAAGAGTACCCTGGATCGTCTATGCCTGCATCATCAAACAATAAAAGCAATTTGGTTGAGCATTCAGGTTCCGAAGTACTTCTTGACGATGAAGTCGGAGGAGATTCCTCTTTGGTTGATGACGGGCTTTCGTTAGAGCAAGAGAAGAATCGAGTTTCTCAAATGGGCAGGAAGGATGACTTTCGCTGCATTGAGAGAATAGATGGAAAACTTACAAATATTCTCGAAGGGTTAAAGCTTTACACACAGGTCTTCAGTGTTGAAGAGCAAAAAGGGATTGTTGAATTTGTGTACAAGTTGCAGGATATGGGAAAGAAGCAGCAGCTTAAAGGTATATTAAAAAATGAAAACAAATAATTGGAATGGTTTTAGGTTCTGTTCCTTCTGATTTCTTTACTATTTTGGTTTTTTGTCTCTCTGAGTTATGTTTTGACTTCGCGAGTTGCAATTGTTTTTCTCTGATTGCAACTCGATCTTACCTGTCTTTTTCATTTTGACAGAATGCTAATCCGAGAAATGAAATCACATGCTCGTCTTATGTCATTTTGATTATTATAATTTTCAGGGAGAACGTATTCGGAACCTAAAAAGTGGATGCGGGGCAAGGGCCGTGTCACAATACAATTTGGTTGCTGCTACAATTATGCGACGGTAGCTATTTGTTTGGTTTCTCTTTCTTTTCCCATTATTATCATGTTTCTAATGAGTCGAAATGTATAACGTCTTCATCTATTGTTTTATTCGCCAAATTATGATCTCTTCCACAAAACCTTACAGGACAAGTATGGGAACCCCCCGGGTATCATTAGAGAAGCCGAAGTTGAGCCCTTACCTCCATTGTTCAAACAAATGATAGAGAGAATGGTCAGGTGGGGCGTCTTGCCTCGAAGATGCATCCCTGACAGCTGCATTGTGAATATATACGAGGAAGGAGATTGCATTCCTCCTCATATTGACCACCACGACTTTCTCAGACCTTTCTGCACTGTATCATTATTATCGAATTGCAATATACTCTTCGGTTCAATTCTAAAAATCGTGGCTGCAGGGGTGTTTGAAGGGCCTGCCACAGTCCGGTTGCCAACTGGGTACGCTTTTTTGTTTTCGTATCTTTCTATCCGATTTTTTACATTCGATTAGCTGCTTTACATATTGTACTGCTGCAAATCTCTTCCCAAACGAACAATTTTATCATTTTGTTGGTGTTTATTTTTCCAGTACTTTTAGTTAGCTTGTTGTATCATTAAATCCTCCTAAATCAGATTACTTGTTGGGCAGTGATATTTGGAGATTATTTTGAGTTGATACGTAGTTCGGAACTGATATAGATGCATTTGAATAAGAAGAGCCTTTTAAGTAACTATACTTTTCAAATATTATGTTCTATCAGACTACCACAGGTACTCAGATAAGACTAAAATATAAATTGAAGAGAAGCTCGTAACTTTACGGCGAACAAAATATCACTCAGTGTGGAGATATTTTGCAGGACACTAATGCTTCTCTTAGAAACTAAAATTAAGGATATGTACTGTTAGTTAACTATAATTTATTAGCATTTACTATAGAAATAGTAGTTAATTGAAAATAATAGTAAAATTAGACTGGAGAAAAAGAAAAGAGCTTCTGAAATCTGTTGTTCTTTTTCTTGACTATGGGCTCATCTCTTGTCCTTGTACTAGAGAAATTAGATTACTGACAAGCATGTCCGAAGATGCTCAAGTCAAAACCTCTAATAGCTGAGTTAATAAAAAGCGGGGGAAGCATGTAGAGGTCGCTTCTCTAGGTTGCACTTTTCCTTTGTCAAATACAAAGTAGTCACTGTGAAGGTAGAAAGTACTTAGAGCAGGGTATTAATTTTATGCATGCTTGAAATATCCTGGTAATAGATGGTCTACTTTCTGACTAAACCTAAAACACAACGTATATTTATGTAAATTTCCTTTCGTTGTGTTGTCTTTTTCTGCAGTTCGGTGCTAATGTGTAATGGCAATGGAGCTGATATCGCCAAGCATTGCATCTCTGCCGTCTCGGAAAAAAGGTGCTCATTTTCATAATGCCTTGGCTCTCTATGATTTTCCTCCCGTGTATCGTTTAGCACGTTGTTGTACACTGTATTATCAAACGTGTAATCAGGATTATGATGTGATAAAGGAAGACTCCTATTTAAGAGACTAACTTGGTTTAAGTACTCCGTGTGCTGCAGGATTTCAATTACCTTCAGAAAAATGGATGAGAGAAAACTGCCTTACAATTTTCAACCTGATCTCGAGATGCAAAGAATTAAGCCTCTTGTCAATCCACCGGTAATTAAGTCACATATTTCACATGATTCCCGACAAAGAAAATATAAGAGTGATAAACACACTGCAAAGAAATACCCCAAGAGAGTAAGGAAGAGGACCTTTAATGATGAACCGTTTAAAGTCGAGAGAGAGCATGATTTTCCTTCATTTCGTCGAGTGAGGTTCCGTTACTAAAACAACATAAAACTCATGTATGAATAGCATTCTTTTTCTTTCGCCCTTTTAGCAACAAGTTATGAACCTCAATATATTCTATGGATTCAAAGTGTGTTTTGATCCTCGAGTTAACTTCTACTTTTGTTTAAAGCATCCCTTGTAGTTTGAATTTGAATCGTTTGATCAAATTACTATTGTATTTCCATTTGTTTGTGTTCGTATGACTCAACCTTGTATCTCATTAGAAATATCATCACGCCTATATTAGAGTGTGTGTGTGTGTGTGTGTATTTTTTAAAAAAATTTGAGGATTGTATTTGAATATACTTTGTGCATATTCATTTGCTAAATCTCTTGTTGGCAAAAGGGGGAAATAAAAGTCATTTGCTTGGATACATTTGCACAAAGGACAAATGCGTGAATCTCAAATACACAAGACCCGCGACAATAAGAAATCACCCTTCTTGTTTCTTGAATCTCACCCTCGAACATCACTCATGAGTCGTGACAAGCTATGCCAAGCTGTGAGAATTTTCGTGCAGAAGTAGGCTAGAAAATCCTTCTTGCATGCCGATGGCATATATTCGCTAACCTTCTAGTTCTTCAATGGCAATCCATTAACATTAAACTACTCCAGCGGTATGCGGTAAATCAAATTCCAAAACTGAACATGTTCATTGCTAATACAAAGTACCATTCTTAAAAGACAAAGGGCGCAAACTCAGGACATTAGCAAGCACTCTCATGCTTGATTGGAACTTCATGCCCTCACTTTCGGCCATTGGAGGTAACTTGTCATCAGTTGTAGGCAAGCCTTTCCTATCCGTTACAATACCTGAGAAATAAGAATTGTATCAAGAGTGAGAACTATACATAGCATGGGGGTCAATATCTCGAAGATCGAAATTAAAAAATCAACTACACACACACACATATATGTATATATATGTGGATATATAAGGAAACAAGAAAAGTTGCTTGAACTTACAACTAGTATTGAAACAATGCCTCAACATTACTCAAACGATAAGCCAATCAACTTCTCTCTTTGTGGACTTCCAGGTCTACAAAGATGGTTTAACGTCCTCAACGCTAACTAATAATAATATTAGGAAATTAACATTAGAATTAACATAGATAATGTGATGAGATAGTAATTTCTTAATTCTAATATTATGTTGAGTTATTTTTCACAGGTGACGCGACGAGAACTCGATGTGCTAGAACAAAATTCATGCCAAATTGATGAAATTTTTTTATGATAACTTGATAATTTTGTGTGATGGCTTAAATATATATATAATAAAGAAATTGTTGCATTTATTTTTTTGTAAGTTATATAAAGCATATAATATATACACCATATTTTGCTATACGGTTATATTATATGTTTATATGTATATACTATATGTAAGTATATTTTATTATATATATATATATACAGATTGTACTGTATATATATGCCTTTATATATATATAACATATACATATTAAGTTATTTGATTAGTCAAATATATATAACATTATATGCTTATATACGTGTGTGTGTGTTTATATGTGGTATGCACGGTAAAAAAAAAAAAAAAGGGGAAGGTAATTGCAGCGAAAAGAAAAAAAAAACGTGGAAAGAAAAGGGAAACCTTCATCCTATTAATTGACATCCAACTTACCTATTGTAAGACCCGAAATTTTGTAGACTTGTAATCTCCTTGTTCATAAGGAATTAAAGTCTAATTTATGTGTTTATGATGTGTTATATGAAAAATTATGAATAATAATGAGAAATTCATAATTTTATTTAAACAATGTTCGAGTCCTCATTTAATTGTTATGAGACTCAATTAATGATTTATGAGCCAAGAATGAGGTTTTTAAAGGAAAAAGAACGAAAAAGGATGAATTTTTACAAAAGTCAAAGGTTTGACCAAAAAGTCAAAGGTTTGACCGAGAAAGTCAAAGTTTGACCAAGACGGGTCACAACGTTGACTTCACAAGTATGAGGAAGGAATATGGAAAGAATTCCGAGAACAAAGTTTTATGATCAAGATAGCACAATAAGCCATAAATCCACCATAGAAAAATCAAGCACACCGAATTAGAATTAGGGGCAAAAAGGTCTCCGAAAAAAATTGGAGAAAGAAAGTTTTCGATTCAAATTTACATGGAAGAATTTTTGGACCAAGGAACAAAATTAGAATGCTCATCACAGTATTGGAAATAACTGTGGAGCGCGAAAGGAGCAGTGGAAGAGCAAAATGGCCAAACAAGACTTTGGAAGAGCTAGTGGAAGATGACATCAACCCCTTGACATCACCTTCCACTAACCCAAGACTACACATGAGGGGCTGCCCCTCACCCACAAAATTCGGCTGCAAACACAAGGAAAAAGAAGGGAGACATAAGCCACAATTTAAGGAGAAGAGACATGAAAAAGAAAACCAAATTCAAGGAAAAAAGGTGAGCTAGTAGGGGGAATTTTTCTAGAGATTTCTAGAACCAACCATTGGCTGCCACATGCCCCTTTCCTCCCTATATTTTCAGCAGCCAACAGCCCATTCCCCTCATGAAGTTCGGCAGCCAAAAAGGGGATAAGAAAGACATGGCAAAAGCCATATTTTAAGGGCTAAAGTGTGAACCAAACAAGGACACATGCCCATGCCTATGACTCACCCTCCACTAGCCTAAATTAAACCCATGTGGGGCTGCTTTTCCATCCCCAAAACCGGCTGCAATAAGGGAAAGGAAAATATGGGAAAAAGCCTTGAATTAGGGGCAAGAAATCAACAACTTGTCCAATCAAAAACCCTCCCATTCCCCTTGCCTTTTTATAAAAAAAAAAAAAAAGAGCCAAAACCCTCACATTTCCTCAAGAGGTTCGGCATCAAGAGAAGAGAGAGAGAACCAAAGAAATTTCTTGGGGTTATAAGCCTTGGAAGTCCGGTTGAGCAAGAGTGAGATCAAAAGAGAGTTTGAGAAATTTTTGGTAAGTTTTGGGGCTTGTGGCCGACCAAGAGAAGGAGGAGAAAGGTGAGTAACTCTTGACAAATTTTTGGGTTTTCGTCTTGAAAGTGCACGGCTTGGAAGTGAAAGAAAAACTAATAAAAATTTCTTGGATCCCATTTTTTTTGGTGAAGCCGTGAGTTAGAGGAAGGAAGGAAGATTTGGAAATTTCAAAACCCTAACTTGGGTTTGAGGTAAAACTCTTAAACCATCTTGAAATTAAGTTCCATTTAAGCATTTTGATGGTGATTTAAGTTGGTTTGTAGGATATAAATCCATTTTATTTTTCAGTCCTATTTGGTTGGTGTGTGTGCTTAATTTGGAGTTAGGGTTTTTGTTGGCTTGATTGGTTATTTATTTGCTTGATTTATGCTTGCTTGATGATGGATTTTCATGCTAGAAATTAGGTTGTATGTCCCCCCAAGATGTAGCCGAAAATCTGCCAAGACAGCCCCCTTGATGCATGCTAGTTTAGGGTGAAATGTTGATGCTTGAATGTGTTGTATGGAAAAGCTAGAACCAAGCAACCCTAGGTTTTTGGGTTGCATGGAATGTATGAGATGGATTTATGGGTTTCAATGGGATGTTAGAGGCGTTGCTTGTTGTTGTGTAAGCTCCCGAAGTGGTCGGTTGAGATAGATTCCGTGAAATAGGACGTAAACCGAACTAAGCAACCGAAACTGCCAATTCGGATTCGAATCTGGCCAGTTTCGGGAAAGTGAAATTTCAAGGCCCTTAGAGGTCGAATGGGGTAAAACTCAAAACATGAAAGTTGCTCGGAACAACTTTTACTAGAGAGCTACGTGAGAAGAATCTCGAAATAAGACTCCAACGGCCTCCGTTTTCCCCAAAACTCGTGGCTGATTCCTAGACCCAGTTTTCACTCCGTTTTTCAGGATCAGCCAGTTTCAAACTAAAACTGGTACTAATACAAGCCAAACTAGATTTTTTACAAAACATGAAAGTTTTAGCATTTTTTGAGAGCTACAACTTTCGTGAGACAAGTTTTTCAAATTCAAAGCCAATTTTTAAACTGGGCACATTTTATGGGAGGTGCGCAGGGAATCCGAAATCCTGCACATGAGTTTTACAAAAATGCTTTCAAAAAAAAAAAATTGTGAAGTGCTTTTAAACGGTTATTTTAGCTACAACAACTGTTCCAAAGGCAGTTTCTAGTCTCAAATGATTTTATAAAAGATCGGTTTCAAAAACCATAAATTTTAAGAGTTCGAGTTTGAAACTCCACATTTTTCAAGAAGTGAAGAAAAAGGGGTTTCAAACCAAATATCTTAAAGATTAAGGAAAAATGATGATTTTAAGCCAAAATATTTTCAAGTTAAGGAGGCAAGAATTTTTACAAGTGAATGAAAGGATTTTTGGAAGATAATGATACAAGATTTTCCAAAAATAAGGAAGAGGGATTTTAAAGTAAAATTGGTAAGCAAGCCGACTACGAACGGTAGCCGGATTTTCATATCCGAGTTACACACCCAAGGATGACTAAGGGTGGACTCTTAGTTACCAAATGTAACTTTAGTTGACCCCATTGTGGAATCAAGGTTGACCCTAAGGGTTACCCAATGTAACCCTAAGGGATGCACTAAATAAATAATTAGGCTAAGATTTATGGGATTAATAGAAATAACCCAATAACAAGGAGGTATGAGTAAAGCCCAAAGGTATAATGGAACTTTAAACCCTAATGTTAGGATCAAGGGTTTAGTAATAAGAAGAAAATAGGTTATCCAAAGTAACCTCTTATGAATTAATCAAAGTTGGTTACCCTTAACGAAGAAGGATAATTGAGGTGACCAAGATGGATTTCAAGTATAGGGGACATACAACCAAGAATAGGTGTGAGTGTTGGTAGGTCACCAACACCTTACGAAAGGATCCTGATCCTATAATTTTGGTATAGCAGGAAAGCGACCTGCTGTTGCCGATCAATTTAAGGACGCAACTTTAAGGATTCGGCACAAGAGGTAAGTACAAACCTCACCTGCAGTATGAAAGCTAGTAGAATATTTTCAAGTATGCTATTTTCAATTATGCTGCAAAATGTTGTGCTATGTTCATGAAAGTGCTATATTTGCAAAATGCTACGTTCATGAAAGTGCTATATTTGCAAAATGTTATGTTTATGAAAAGTGCTATATTTGCAAAAGGCTATGTTTATGAAAAGTGTTATATTTACAAAATGCTATGTTTATGGAAAGTGCTATATTTGCAAAATGCTATGTCTTACAAAAGTGCTATATTTACAAAATGTCATGTTTATAAAAGTGCCATAATTGCAAATGCCATGAATGAAAAGATGACATGCCATGTTATGAATGAGATGAAAGTATGTTATCATATAGTGACATCATAAGGTATGTTCACTAAGGATAAACAACATGGTAAGATATCACAAGTAAAGTGTCATACCGACCTCCCATCAGGTGGAGGGTTTTTCATGTTAAAGTTATGGATTATCGCCTTCTCGTTGATGCGGGAGGGTGTAATCAATTATGTTTTCCCAAAGCAGTTAGGGATCTTGCAACCCCTAACTGTATCTGCAGGCGCGCTAAATAAATGATGGTACGTACACTATGGGGCCCATAAGAAAGATAAGTTTAAGTTAAAAGGAATGCATAAATGGAATATAAATGGTTCACGCATGTGCATATGATGAATGTTGTGTTTTCAAGATGTTTTAAATATGAAAATATTTTGTGAGATCGCGTTTGTGCTTACTGGGCGAAAGCTCATCAAGTTATATTTCATACTGTAGGTAAGAAACTTACGGCTTAAATGGTGGGCGTTGTAAGGATGATGCGGCGGCAGATGAAGGGCGGTGTGGATACCACTACGCATTATTTCCGTAATTTTTTGATAAGTTAAGAAGTTTTGTATATAAGTATATATCTATGAAGAAGACAAGTTTTGTACTATGGTATTTTAGAACTAAAGACTTAAAGTAAATTGTTACTTCAGTATTAATGATTTATTGCTAATGACAAATGCGTTTTATAAGTATGTTTCAAAAAAAAAAATTATTCCCAAATTTTAAGTAAAGTTAAGTTAAGTAAGTAAGGTGGCGACTCTACATAGAAGGGGGCGTCACACCTATTAACCCATTAGTTATCCTTGCTGAATATTACCCTTTGATGACAGCCCTTAATTGGTCTCATTATTCCAATCAATTACCCTTCAATTGATTTCCAATTTAAATCAAAAAGTCTGCAATTGTTTTATTTCAACATTCACTCTTTACATCTCTCTTCCTCTCTCTCGCTCTCTCTATTATTTTCACACACAAACAGAAAAAAAAAAAATTCTACCAAACCTCCAAATTCTTCCAAATTGAAAATCAAAGGATTTCAAGGTATGTTTCGGTCTTGTTTGATGATGAGAATGATTTTTGTTATTTATTTTGTTTGGGGTTCTTTGAGGTATTAGATGATTTTCTTGATGAGTGTCTTCATGTGAATTTGAGGAGAGGATGAGAAATATTCATCGAATGATGACCGAAAGAATGGCGATATGGTTGATTTTGTAAACAAGATGAAATTAGGGTTTTTGATTTCTTGATTTATGATTTCATTGGTATGGTGATTGAATAATTTTATGTATTAGAAACATGTCTTAAGGCTGTTTCGTGTGTGTGTATGAATCATATACATTGTGATGATAATTTATATATATATATATATTTTAATGATTTTCGAATTTGACCACTGCTATTGGAATTTCTAGATTTTATGATAAGTTTTCGAAACTACTTTTAAGGATGCAAACAGCCTCCATTTTTAACAAATTTGGTATCGTTGGAAAACCCTAGATGTCTATTTTCATTTTAAATTAGTTTCAGATCATTTGGAGATATATGTGAATTTTTATGATTTTTCAAAGAGGCAGAGGTCTGGCTGCCAGATTCTATACAATTTTAGCAGTTTATTTTCAAAACTATTTTTGAGGATCCAAACGGTCTCCGTTTTTAATAAATTTGATATTGTTAGAAAAATATGGATATCTATTTTTATTTGGAATTAGTTTTAGATCATTTGGAGATATATGTGAATTTTTGTGATTTTTCAAATAGGCAGAGGTCCGGCTGCCAGTTTCGGTAAAACTTTAGAAATCAAATTCAAAACTATTATTGAGGATCCAAACGGTCTTCATTGTTACAAATTAGGTACCATTAGAAAGATCTGGATGTTTAATTTTGTTTAAAATTGGTTTTAGATCATTTGGGGCCCTGTATGAATTTTTATGAATTTTTGAAGGGACAAAGGTCTGACTGGTAGATTCTGTCAAGATTTAAAATTTCATGAAATTGTTCAATTTTTGTGTGGTGATGTTATTGAATGATGTAATAGGCCTTTAGGCACTGCTATGATATGATGGATATGTTTGATGAATTATTATGAGATTTTGTTGATTTTATTATATTTATTACTCATGACATGAACGGTTCTAAAGGCGAGCAGCCGAGACCTCAATCGCGCGTCACCATCAGAAATTTTGAAAAGGTTAAGTAAGGCGTTTATGTAAGTACACTCTTACCTGCAACATGACTAAAAATGTGAGAAGTATATGTTTTGATGTTGATGACGATGTTATGATGTTTTTAAATAATATTTCTCCTATGATGACGTTTTGATGGAAAAGCATATATATGGTATGTATATGTATTTTATGTTTTAAGATGGCGTTGTACACCTTTGATGATGATGATGATGATGATGATGATGATGATGATGATGTTGTCTGGTGAGCGGACTTTTGTCATCGTTGATTTGAGATTTGCTACCTCAACTCTTCCGTGATTAACGCGCTATGATGGTACAACGTCGGACCTAATATATGACGGTTTTAAAAGTTAAAAAGTTTTTAAATGATGTTTATATTTATGATGATAAAAGAAAATTGTTTATTTCCATTTGTGAGATTTAAGTGTCTTACTAAGCCCTTACTTATATAAGTTAATTCATGTTGCAGATAAAGGGAAGGGTAAGATATAGGGTTGGAGGAGCTTGGAGCGGATAGCAGGACGATATGTGATAGGAAAACGGGAGGAACGATCATGAGATGGACATTTTTTTTAATTTCAAATAAAGTTTTGAGATTTTAATTTATTATTATTTGATTGGATGTTTTATATGGACTTAAATTTTATTCCATGAATTGGATTTTAAAAAAATATATGTATATATTAATTATGAAGGTTATTTTGATATAGTAAAAAAAAAAAAATCTAAAGTTTCCTAAAATTATCTGAATAAAGTTTTCCATTATGTAAAGATTTTTATTTCAAACTTAATATTTTCCACAATTTTATAAGAGACAAATGATTAAATAAGAAGTCAACTGTAACGGTTCGTGAGGAGTCGTTACAGATGGCATCCAGGATGTCGGATTCAATGCAACATTTTCCCGAACTCACTACCGCAAGAGGATTTCCAATTTTAGGGAAAGCTTCACCAAGAACGTAAATGTTGTCAGTCAAATCTCTTGGTTTTAGTTCCTGAATGATACCATAGAATTCTGATGGGAGCTTGGAAGTGATCTCTGCCCTACCCAGCAATTCGAAGAGTAAATCGTAGTACTTCCTAGAGTTCACACAGAGTGAACAAAGAGCAACAAACAGTCTCGACACTAGCATTGGATGGGACTCTAATTCGAGATTCGAGCTTAGAATTTTTCATTCATGTAATGACATCCTTTTCATTATAGAGAAGCTTAGCAACCATGCCTGCAATGATATCGAGGGCGCAACTAAACTGCTCTTGCCAATCAGCTCCAAATTTGAGTATGGAATTCTCATTCCATTCCCGGCTGATGAACCATTCAAGAAAACATGATTTTGCTGAGAAAAAACGCCCTTTCAAATAGAAAATCATTGTCAGAAGGTACTCGACAAGATAAATGAAGCAATCTAGTGATATATAGTTAGGCTTGCCCACACAATTAGCATAATAAGCGAGTTTCAAAGCTTCATGGAAACGTTTAACAGAAGAAACATTCATAAAATCAGATCTTATCTTCCCGAAACTTTCAATACGTGATCTCCAAAATGGATTGCTTCCAAACCTCAAAGAAACTTTCGATTTCAATTCACCAGAAAGCCTCTGAGAGCCCTTGACAACTGTCATTACCACTTTTCTGATTTCTTCATCTGTTAGATGACTATTTGAGCAAATGGTTTCACAGATTTCGCCTTCAACTAAATTCTTGAACTCGATTGTCTCCTTTAGGATAGTCATCTGCGTTGTCCATGGCTTTTTCCAATCCAGGGGAAATATGTTCCCAAGGAAGTTATCTATAGGTAGATGATGGTAGCGAAAAAGTACCTTATCATGGTCGAGAAAAATCTTTGACTCTCTGAGAGATTTTGCAACGCCATAAATATGAACAACGGGAATAGCTTGGTAACGGAACGACAAAGAATTTCTCTTTTGAGATCTCATAGAGTGCTCTTAGATTCTCAATGGCTTTACTAATTCCATCTTCGACTAAATACTTGAAGTCCTCGATCTCCCTCTGGTTTGTCATCCACGATGTCAATGGCTCTATTCGTTTCAATGAAACTATGTTTCCCGTGAAGTCATCCACTGTAAGGTCAAGGTAGCCATGGAGTACCTTATCATGGTCCTTGTAGAGAAAATCCTTGGACTCTATAAAAGACTTTGCAACACCATACATATGAACAAGCGAGAGAGCTTGGCATTCGAGGGGTAAAGAGTTCTCTTGCAAAAACTCATGGACAACTTTGAGCTTTTCTAACACCGTTCTTCCAATAGAAAGCATTGTTAAACTCCAATAGCATCGAGCGACATGAGCAAACTGTTTCAGTTTACAACTAACTAGCCTCCCTTTCCTTTGCAGATCGTGGTCACTAATAGGTTTAACCCAGTAGGCATCAGCGTTAAGCAGAAAGTAGATGGCCTTGTTATTTTCACAATGGTTAATCACACTTACACCCAAATAGTTCAAGCAAAACTGCCTGTATACTTCATCACTCTCAAGATGCCTAAGATAGTCGAAAATCTTCATTACGTTCTCTTTCCAAACAGTCCAAAAGAAACCCAGAGTTCCTACACAAACTTGATTATGTAATAAACCATTTTCTGCATGAAATCTCAATACGTATTTGAAACTACACACAGAAAAATGAATATCTAGAATTTTTCAAGCGCATAATATTTCACCCCAACGCTGCGGTATCTCTTAGAATCATTGAACAATCGTTGCAAACCAGACAATGCAAGCTTTTTATCTGACAAAACATTTATCTCCCTGTAATGACCTCTTATAAACCGTTATAGCTGACTTCTCTTTTAATTCTTCATCTCTTGTAAATTGCAGAAAATGTTAAGAATGAAATAAAAATATTGACTTATCGAAAAATTATATTTAGATAATTTTTGAAAACTCATGAATTTTTTTTATTTTAAAAATTATATCAAAAAATCTTTATAATTAAAGTATATATTTTAAAAAAACTCATTTCATAAAATAAAATTTAAGTTCATATGAATCATCCAATCAAATAATAATGAACTAAAGTTTCAAAACTTTATTTGAATTTAAAAATGTCCATCCAATGATTGTTCCTCCCATTTTCATATCACACATTGTCCCGCTTCCACTCTAAGCTCCTTCAAATGTTACATCTTACCCTTTTCTATATTTGCAACATGAATTAACTTTAAATAAGTAAAGGCTTAGTAAGTGTAACGACCCGATTTTTCGGACCATTAACTAGCTTGCTTATTCTTATTTAATTGAGTCTTAACACTTATTTATGTTTGGTTCTAAAAATACAAAATTAAAAAAAAAATATTCGGATTACAAAAGTTAGAATTACTAAAATTTTTAACTGAAGAAATTGAAAACCTCTAGCTAATAAATATCCTATTCAAATTCGTATTTAGATAATATTTAAAAAGCTATAACTTCATATAAATTAAAAAGGAGTTTAAAGTCTTTTTTTTGTAAAGTACTCAGACTAGTTTAGTAATACTAAAACATTGGAACATAGTTATAAATATAGTTAATACAAAATAATTTAGGAAGTCTAAATGCAGAAATTAAACTTGTGGTGGTATCCCACTCCCTTCTTTCATCGCTTCTGCACAGCTTTACTAGTCTATAAAACATCTAAGTAGCATATTACTTACTCGTGTTACCTACGGCACGAACACCCACATATGAGCTTCCGCTCAGCAAGTATAAAAAATATCTCACAAAACATTTTCATAAAATCATATCATCATATGTAATATCATGAATTTTTTAAAAATACATGTGATCTATGTGTGTTCAATTATGCTTTATTATATACATGTCTTGTCTACATAAGAATCCCTATGTCGTACCCATATGTGCGCAACCAATGGGGAGTTGGGGGATCGACCATTCAACAGCCTCTAAGGTCATATCTTATAACTTTCATTCTGACATAAATATGCATATATCAATGGATTAATTAATTAATTAAAATAATAATAATAATAAAAGAAGTCCTTCATCAACTAGTCACCAAAACTCCACCCTCAATCTCTTGATATTTTCCTAATCTTTGGAGCCAAAATAAAGATTCATCAAGGTATAATTTCGTCATTTTTGTACCCTTGTTTTGGGATTTCATGAGGGATAGAGTAATTTCTTGACGGTTGATTATGTTGATTGAAGGGTGATGAGAGTGGAAGGCATAAACGTGTAATTGAGAGAAGTTGTATTATTGATTGATGATGTTTTATTATTTTAAATGTGTTTATTATTATTATTTTTTTTGGTAGAATGGTTTCATCGATAGAAAATTTTAGGGCTAACTTTTCATCTGTTGATTTATAATTCTGATTTAATGTATTAAAATCATGCCTTAGTCCTGTATTTTGTGTGTCTAATTCATGTACATTTTGGTGATAATTTTATATTTTTGATGTATATTTTGTTTTTTGTTTTTTTGTTTTTTTGTTTTTTTGTTTTTTTTTTGTAGAAAATTCGGATTTTACAATTCCTGAAATTTCTAAGTTTTAATATTAGTGTTTCAAACTATTTTTAAGCATGTAAACAGACTGTTTTTAACAAATTTCATATTGTTGAAAAGCTCTGGACGTTTACTTTCATTTGAAACCCATTTCAGGTCGTTTAGAGACTTGTGTGAATTTTGATGAATTTTCAAAGAGGCAGAGGTCCGGCTGCCCGTTTCTTTGAAGTTTTAGGGATTAGTTTTTGAAACTGTATTGGAAGGTCCACACGATATCTGTTTTTAACAAATTAAATACCGTTAGAAAGCTCTGGATGTCTACTTTTATTTAAAATTAATTTTAGATCATTTGGAGTCCTATATGAAATTTTATGAATTTTGAAATGACAGAGATCTGGTTGTCAATTTTTGTAAAGTTTTGTAATTGTGTGTAATTATTCGATTTTTGTATTTTTGATGTTATTAAATGATAAAATTGGCCTATTAAGTGCTATTATAATATGATGGATATTTTTGATAAATTATTATAATCTTTTATTAATTATATTATATTTTTAATTTATAGTTTGAATAGTTCTAACGGCGAACACATGAGACTTTAATCGCACGTCATTATCAAAAAAATTAAAAAGGATTAAGTAAGGCGTTTATATAACTATATTCTCACCTGCAATATGAATCAAAGATTTGAGCAGTATATATTTTGATATTGATGATGATATTATGACGTTCTTAATTAATACTTCTCCTATAATGACGTTTGGATGAAAAGTATATATATATATATATATATGAATTTTTACGTTTTAAAATGACATTATGCACCATTAATGATGATGTTGTCACTATTGGTTTGGGACTAGCTACCCTACTCCTTCCGTGACTAACATGCTATGATAGTATACCACCAGGCCTAATATAAGATGGTTTTAAATATTAAAAAGTTTTTTTAAAGATACTTTATTTATGAAGATATTTAATGTTGATGACAAAGAAAAATGTTTATGTACGTCTGTGAGATTTAACTGTCTTATTGTGATGCCCTAGAAATTCATAAACTTGATTCATGAACTATTATTATGGATTTCCTTCATTAATATACTTCTAATGAATTATTTTAATGAATATAAAATTTCAACATCATGAATGATTGTATATCATCAGTAAGATAATGTCGATGATCTAACAATGTTGAGTTTCTCTATTTAAATGAGAAATTTTAAATATATAAAAGATAAGCTGAACAACATGTAAATTTATACGAAAAATTTACTATGTCGTATTAGAAGGACAATGTAAATTTTTAGGGAGAACCCCGATTTTTATTAGTAGATCAATTTAATGGTATTAGTATTTATTTTTTATCATATCAATAGTTAAGTTTTGAGAGTATGATTAGGAAATTAATGTGTCACATAGATAGAAGATGTGTAATTAGGGTTTATTCTTAGAAAATCCAAAGATGGGAGATTGATTAAGAATTGTGCTTAAGGTTGAAATCAATTGTGTAGATTTTATGTTAAAGAATCCTAAGCAAATCAATGGTCAAGCTTTGGATGATTAGTGACCAATGAAAGCTTAGGGTAAGAATTGGTGTGATGGAAGATCCAATGAATGAAAATAAGGATAACAACTTTTCATCAATGGTGGAAAAATTGGAAAAAAGAAAAAACAAAATGAAAAGGAGAAAATTCACCAAGGGATCCAGATTTTTGAATCAAAAAGTAAGATGAAAGTTGAACAAATGAGAAAAAAGGAAAGTGGTGCATCCATGCAACCTCTTGTAAGAGATAGCATAGTTTATTTTGGTAAGTTGACCCAAATAAGAGACAAGCGAAAGTGACCCTTAATCTCCACTTTGTTGAACAAAATTTTTCAACAAAACTCGCTCCCTTTATGTGATGCCCCCTTCTACGTAAGGTCGCCACCTTATTTACTTAACTTAACTTTACTTAAAATTTGGGAATATTTTTTTTTTTTGAAACATACTTATAAAAAGCATTTGTCTTTAGCAATAGATCATCGGTACTGAGGTAGAAAGTTTACTTAAAGTCTTTAGTATCAAAATACCATATAACATAAGTGGTTTTCATCATATATACTTATATACAAAAACTTCTTGTCATATCAAAAGATTGCGTAATTTATGCGTAGTGGTATCCATACCGCTCTTCGTCTGCCGCCGCACCATCCACACAACGCCTGCCATTCAAGCTGCAGGTTTCTTACCTACAGTATGAAATATAACTTGACGAGCTTTCGCCCAGTAAGCACAAACATAATCTCACAAAACATTTTATTTTAAATATCTTGAAAACATAACATTCATCATATGCATATGCGTGAACCATTTATGTTCATTTATGCATTCCTTTTTAACTTGTACTTATCTTTCTTATGGGCCCCTTAGTGTACGTACCATCATTTATTTAGCACGCCTCCAGATACAGTTAGGGTTTGCAAGGTCCCTAACTGCTCTGGGAAAACATAATTGATTACACCCTCCCACATCAACGAGAGGGCGATAATCCATAACTTTAACATGAAAAACCCTCCACCATGGGGAGGTCGGTACGACACTTTACTTGTGATTTCTTACCATGTGTTTATCTTTAGTGAATAGACCTTATGATATCACTATATGATAACATAACTTTTATCTTTTTCATAATATGGTTTGGCATTTTGAAATCATAGCACTTTTGCAAACATATATTATTTTGCAAATATAGCACTCTTAGAAAACATGACATTTTGCAAATATAGCACTTTTAGAAAACATGACATTTTGTAAATATAGCACTTTTAGAAAACATGACACTTTGCAAAATAACATTTATGCACATATAGCATCTTGTAAATATAACACTTATGCAGACATAGCATTTTTGTAAAGCATGACATAGCATCATCTTGAACATAGCATAAAAACATGTAATAGCACTTTTGAAAACATACTAGCTTTCATACTGCAGGTGAGGTTTGTACTTACCTCTCGTGCCGTATCCTTAACGTTGCGTTCTTAAATTTGTCGGCAACAGCATGTCACTTTCCTGCTATATGAGAAATATAGGATTAGAATCCTATCGTAAGGTGTTGGTGACCAAACCAACATTCATGCCTAAACTTGGTTGTATGTCCCCTTTACTTATCTCACTTGATCTCCATAATCATCCTTCTTCGTTAAGGATAATCAACTTTGATTAATCCTTGAGAGGTCACATTAGATAACCTCTTGATTAGATCATTGTTCTTTTGTTGGTTTCTTGAAAACTTTGGGCTTCACTCATATATCTTCATTATTGGGTTATCTCCAACAACCCCTTAAATCCTAGCCCAAAAATACATGTGCGTGTCCCTTAGGGTTATGTTGGGTAACCCTTAAGGTCAACTCTAAGTGGACATTGAGTCAACCCTTAGTCATCCTTGGGTTTGTAACTCGGATATAACATCCGGCTACCGTTCGTAATCGGCTTGCTTACCAATTTCTCCATAAAACTCCATTTCTTTATTTTTGGAAAACCTTGTGTAACTTTCTTCCAAAAATCCTTAGTTTGCTTGTAAAAATTCTTACTTCTTTGACTTGAAAGTACTTTGGCTTAAAAATCCATTTCTCTTCTTAACTTGAAGGTACTTGACGTAAAATCATCATTTTTCATTAACTTGAAAACATTTGGCTTGAAACCCCTTTTTCTTTACTTCTTGGAAAAATGTGGAATTTCAAATCCGAACCCTTAAAATTCATGGTTTTAGAAACAGATATTTTATAAAATCATTTAAGGCTGGAAACTGCCTTTGGAACAGTTTCCGTAGCTAAAATAACAATTTAAAGACACTTTACATTTTTTTTTTTTAGAAAACATCTTTGAAAAACTAAGGTGCAGAAATTTCAGATTCCCTGTGCACCTTCTTTAAAACGTGCCCAGTTTAAAAATCCATAGAGAATCTGAAAAACTTATCTTCACAAAAGTTGTAGCTCTCAAAAAATGCTAAAACTTTCGTGTTTTACGAAAAATCCAGTTCGGCTTGTATTAGTACCAGTTTTAGTTTGAAACTGGCTGACCCTGAAAAACGGAGTGAAAACTGGGTCCAGGGATCAGCCACGGGTTTTGGGGAAAACGGAGGCCGTTGGAGCCTTATTTTGAGATTCTGCCCACGCTGCTCTCTAGTAAAAGTTGTTCCGAGTAACTTTCATGTTTTGAGTTTTACCCCGGTCGGCCTCTAAGGGCCTTAAAATTTTACTTTCCCGAAACTGGCCAGATTCAAATCCGAATTAGCAGTTTCGGTTGCTTAGTTCGGTTTACGTCATAGTTCTCAGATTCTATCTCGACCGATCACATCAGGAGCTTATACATAAATCAAGCAGCGTTTCTAACGTCCCATACATTCATTCATGCCAATCCATCATACCCATGCAGCCCCCAAAAACCAAAAACCCTAGTCCTTGGCTGCATGGTGTCCTAGCTTTTGCATTCCATTAGATCAAGCATCACATTTACCCTTATCTAGCAGCCATGCATCCACTGCCTTAGGGCAAATTTTTGACCAAAAATTAAGGGACATATCAACCACATCTAGCATGCTTCATAACTATTTTTCAAGCACAAAATTTAAGCAAACAAGCATCATAATCAAGCCAACCAAACCCTAATCCTTAATCAAGCACACACACCAACAAATTATGGCTGAAAAATAAAATGGACTTATGTCCTTACAAACCAACTTGAATCACCATAAAAATGCTTAAATGGAACTTAATTTCAAGGTGGTTCAAGAATTTTACCTCAAACCCAAATTAGGGTTTTGAAATCCCAAAACTTCTCCCTTCTTTTCGGCTTCCTTCTTACTCGGCTGCACCCTTGGTTGGCCACCAAAAATTCTTCTCTTGGTTCCTCTCAAGAGCCGAACTCTCTCCTCAAGATTTCCTTCAAAATTTTTCCAGATTTTCTCACCTCTTTCTCACCCTCAAACCCACGGTCTTGGTGCCCAAAAATGGGTCTCCAAGCTCTCAAAAATTTTCTCTTCTTCCTCCCTAGCAACCCGAGCAACTCACATGCAAAAACCCTATAGAATTTCTCTGATTTCTCTTCTCTTTCTCTTCCTCTCTCACACGGTTTTTTCTAGAGAAAAATGGGTAGAATTTGGCTGCTTTTCTTGATTAAAAAGAGTGGGTTTTTTGAGGGGGTATTTATAGGCAAGAAGGGAAAGGCTTTGGCTCCACACTTTTTCCCAAAAAAAATGGCTTTTTGCCATGTCTCCCATGTGGTGCTGCAGCCGAACTTTGGGGAGGGAAATGCAAGGGTTTTGAGCTCACTTTTTTAATAAAAGTGCATAGGGAATGGGAGGGTTTTCTTTGATGGACAAGATGGCTAGGAGTTGTTGGTGCCTTGTCCTTAAATTAAGGCTTCCCATTCTTTTCTTGTCGCCTTGGCTGCTGTCGAAAATGAAGGGAAGGGGGCAGCTCCACATGGCCACTTGAGTTAGTGGAAGGTGATGTCAGGGGGTTGAGGTCATCTTCCACTAGCTCTTCCAAGGTCTTGTTTGGTCATTTTGTTCTACGACAGCTCATTTTGTGCTCTACAGTTACTTCCAATACTGTGCTTAGCATTCTCATTTTGTACCTTGGTCTAAAAATTTTTCTGTGTAAATTCGGACTGTAAAAATTCCTCTCTTATATTTTCGGAGATCTTTTTGTCCTTAATTCTACTTCGGTGTGCTTGATTTTCTTGGGTGGTTTTATGGCTTATTGTGCTATTTTGATTATAAAACCTCATTCTCGGAATTCTTTCCATTCTCTGTCTTTATACTTGTGAAGTCAACGTTGTGACCCGTCTTGGTCAAACTTTGACTTTCTCGGTCAAACCTTTGACTTTTTCGGTCAAAGTTGACTTTCGTAAAATTTCATCATTTTTCGTTCTTTTTCCTTTTAAAACCTCATCCATGGCTCATAAATCATTCATGGAGTCTCATAATCAATTTAATAAGGACTCAAACATTGGAAAATAAAATTATGAATTTCTCATTACTATTCATAATTTTTCATGAAACACATCATAAACACATAAATTAGACCTTAATTCCTTATGAAAAAGGAATTTACGAGTCTACAAAAATTTCGGGTCTTACACTTTAAGTTGTAGCAATGAAGGGGAAAAACAGCCAAAAATTTTTCAATTTTACCCCACAAAATACAGCTCCCCTTAAGGTAAAAGTTGGCTGAAAACAAGCCCTTAACACCTCATTTTATTCTCACACAAGTTAAGCTCAAAAACCATAGCTTCTTTAGCCACCACCGAGCTCAAAGCAGAAAAAAGAACCACCAACACTATTCTCCATCTCCAACAGCCCTCTAGCACCCTCTTCCCTCCATTTTCAAACTCTAAGTAACCCCGTTACTAAGTTTGAAGAAATGTGAAATAAAGTTAGATGATGTTTTACTAGAGGTAACGTAGTGCTATTCTTTGTGTTTTAGTCATTTTTGGAGAACCAAAGCATGATGAGTAGTTATAATATTAATGTTAGACTTTTTCTTAACTAGGAAAAAGTTTTGAAAAGAATTTTAGAGGTCCGAAATCTTAAAAGATCCACGGAGCATTTTGGTAAGATCTACGAATTTTATTAAAGGTTGTAGTAGTTATGATAATACAGCATGCATTAGAAACTTTGGTATGAAAAATAAATTATATGATAAGATTCTATAGAGGATATGCTTCATTTTAGACTTTGGAATCACTTAGTTTGCTTTTGTATGTCTAAAGTTATGTGCATCTGAAGTTGTGATACAAAACTAGATAGAAAATGAACCTCTGAGGTACAGTCTAGCCATAGGTTTTATGTACTCCAAACCCTTTAGCCTCAAAATTTTGGATTATAAGTTATAAATCTAAAAACTAGATTCTTTAAGCTTTAACCAACAAGGTATCATACACCTTGAACGGATAAATGTGCAGTTTTTGGTAAATTTTACATGTTTGGACTACGAACCGAAAGTATTTGCTAGAACCCTGTGCTAGCCACGGGTTTTATATATTTTGGATTAGTAAACTATAATGATTTTCAAAACTGTTCTTATCATACGAAATAGACACTATAAGCTTTCTAATGACATATCTTTTGCCTTATTCACTTATAAGTGAATTTTTACGATTTTTCTAAGCTTATCCATGAATTTAGATTTGTGGTACAAATGTGGGACTAAAAATAACAAAACCTAAGTTAATAGTATAAAACACTCAAGCACTAAAGGAAATAACTTTACCGCTTTAAAGTAGACATCTCAAACTTCAAAATGAGATATCATGCGTTTAAAACAAATATGTACATAAATTTTAATAAATCACATAATATTGTATTCTAATCTGATAAACTGATATTTTACCATAAGGCACTTAGAAAAACGTCCATATTAATATTTGAAATGCTTGAAATCTTTAAAAACAAATTATAAAGACAGAAACTAGATATTTCAAGCTTTCCAACAAGTTGTCAAGGGTCCAAAACGGGATTATACTTAAATCTAAATAAATCTTACAAGTTAAAATTCTATACCGATAAAACGATTAAACAGTGAAATATGACATAAGGGTAAGTCATAACATATGAACATAGTTGGTTATGAAATGTGTTGGTATTAAGTGTATGATCAAATAATGTAAAAAACCTTAACTTTATAAAGCTGAATCACAAGTTTTAAATGGGCTAAGATAAAGTACACTATAAGGTTACTGAACATATTTCAATAAACTATCTTAGCCCAACTAAATGATCATAACTAAGGGAATTGGGCCTTACAAGCCCAATAATAGATGAGAAATTGATAGGTGATTTTTAGCAAGTGCACGAGCCGGTTTAAGTAATAGAGTAGTGAAAAGATATCGTTCCCAACGAGGACTAATTACTACTAAGTACCGAATTACTTTAATTCCAATTCTAATTGAACAATAAATTTACGAGATGCATAAAATAAAAGAAAATTAAATAAAAGAAAAAGCATGAATTTAACAAGGAGAAATTCAATATTTTAGGATATCTAGGGGCTCAAATTTTACCGAATTAATCCTGTTCAAAACACCAAATTTTAATCAACTTTTGCTTATTCCTATGCTGATGACAAACTTCTTTAATATAATCACTAATCTTTCTCAAGTATTAGCAAACTACTACAACAAGCCAGTTTTCACCTCTCGGTCTCAAACTTCAAACCTATCATGATTCATTAAGAACAAGAAATTTATAGTATCACACAAGCCTCATAGATATCTCTATCCTATGACAATCTCATGGTATTTAATCAAGGTCTAATCCAACTATCACTTCTCAGTCTTAAATTGAATCACAAATCAATGGGAAAGGGCACGCATACTTTCACAAGCATTAAGAATAGATTAAACACTCAGTATAGATATGAACAAACATCAAAATTGAATTAAACCATAATGAAATTGAACATTCATAATCCGGCTACATCGTAGCCCTAGAAAAAGAAATTTAGTTCATAACGAAACTAAAAAACATCATAAATAATGTTCTAAGCATGATGAGAAAAAGAAAAGAATTGATTTATGAATCAGAATTGCCGCGCTCCGTCTCCGGAATTGCTTCTTTTCTTCTTCAATTCACCAATTGCTCTCCTTTTTCTTCCTCTATTTTTTTCTCTGAAAAAAATTCTCTTTTTGAACCCTAAAAGGCTTCTATTTATAGCCACAAATCGAAAGATTTGATATTTGAATTTCAAATTTGGAGAATCAAATCGGATCCTGAAAAATCCCGCATTGGCGCCTAGACCTCAATTTTCTGCACCTAGGCCCCAAACTTGAAATCGCGATTTGTGCCTAGGCCTCAATTTTTCTGTGCCTAGGCCCCAAAGTACGTAGGCGGAACTCTCTTTTAGCGCCTAGGCGCCGTAGTCTCGGGTTTTTGTACTGGAAAATTTAATTCAAGTGCCTAAGCCCCACAAAATCGATGCGTAGGTGCCCAATACTCCTCAGAACAAGATCTTTACACCAAAGCATGCCAAACGCTCCATTTTAGCTCCAAACCACGCCGAAAAACGACGAATCCATCTTTTTACCTAAATCCTTCAAAAGAAAATAAAACAAAGTAAAAGATCCTAAAAACAAATTGAAAACCAACAAAATAATAAGTTAAAAGTACCCAATTAAGTAGTATAAAACTAACTTATCAGAAATATACATTTAGGTGACTCCTTGTCAATTTGATTAATTAATTAATTAATACATAACCATATGTAATTAATAAAGTAATTAATTAATTATTAATTATTAATTAATTATAAGAGTTAGTAGGTGATAATTAAGATTATTATGTTGAATAACTATATAATTATAATACATGATTAATAGAGATAATTGTCATTAATCATTAATCATTGATATAATCATCAAAATAACTATAGATGATTAACTAGAGATTAATTAAACATTAATTATTAGATTAATCAAGTTATTAATTATTAATATTAGAATTATAAATTATTAATTATTATATGAGAAAGAATATTTAAGTAACCTAATTAAATTATTAATAATATAATTATTAATAAGTCAATTAAAATTATGTAATTTAATTATAATTACTCAATTAAATAAAATAATAATTAACTATTACCTAATTAATTAGTTAATTAAAAATTAATCAATTAAATTTAAAAAAATTAAATTAAATTAATTAAATAATAATTAGTAGAAATTTATTTTAACACTTAATAATTTATATAAATTAATTGTTATGGTCATATATGATATAGGTAAATTAAATTCATTATAGTTCATAAAATAAATAAATAAAGTAATATAATTATGATTCTATCTAATAATGAGATATTGTTAAATTAGGATAATTTCTCAAATCTACATAATAGGGATATAACTCCGGAAGTTTAAGCACATAAGACAAGTAAGTACAAACCTCACCAACAGCATGGAATAAAATGTTTTTCGTTATTGATGTTCTACGTTTTCTATGATTTGCCTTGATGAAGTAATGAGTCTATAAGCCATATGTATTGCGTTGATTAAACATTTAACGAGCATAATTTCTCTTGCACTGATATGATCGACATGCCTCACAAATATTTATGTCATAATGATATATGCATAGTAACATGTAAATCCGATGGAGATAAATCCAATAGAGTCAAAGGATTAAAACCATAAACAATTTCAAACGGTGAAAACTTAGTAGCAGAATGAACAGATCTATTATAAGCAAACTCAACATATGGTAAATACTCTTCCCATATTTTGATGTTCTTTCTAATGATTGCTCTCAATAGAGTAGACAAAGTCCTATTAATTACTTTGGTTTGACCATTTGTTTGTGGGTGAAAAGTAGTAGAAAACAAAACCTTAGTACCTAACTTTCACCATAAAGTCTTCTCAAAGTAACTCAAGAACTTAGCATCTCTATCTGAAACAAATGTTTTAGGCATACCAAGTAATCTCACAATCTCCCTAAAGAACAAATCAGCAACATGTGAAGCATCATCCGTTTTGTGAAATGGAATAAAGTGTGTTATCTTAGAAAATTTATCCATAACCACAAAAATTGAATCTTTCCACATTTAGTCCTAGGCAATCCTAACATAAAGTCCATTGAAATATCAATCTAAGACTCACTAGGAATTGGTAAAGGTGAAGACAAACCGTTAGGCTGCACTCGGGATTTAGCTTACCTATATATGACACATCTACCACAAATCCTTTCAACATCTCGTTTCATGTATGGCTAATAAAAGCATTCCTACAAAATAGTTGAAGTCTTTGCAACTCCAAAATGTCCCATTAATCCCCCACCATGAGATTCCTGCACTAACAAATCCATCAAAGAACAACTAGACACACATAACTTATTCTCTCGAAATAGGAATCCATCATGCCTAAAAAACTGCGTAAAAACTTACCCCGAGCGTTTTTCTTGCAAGCCTGGTATTCTTCACAAAATTCATGGTCATCAATGTATAAATTTTTAATGTACTCAAAACCAAGCAATTTTGCATTAAGTGTAGAGAGTATTTCAGACCTGCGAGAAAGTGCATCGGCGACCATATTTTCCTGACATTGCTTATATTGGATGACATATGGAAATGTCTCAATGAACTCCACCTAACGAGCATGCCTTTTGTTTAGCTTGTGTTGGCCCTTCAAGTGTTTCAAGGACTCATGATCAGTGTGAATCATGAATTCCTTAGGCCATAGGTAGTGTTGCCATGTCTTTAAAGCTCGAACCAACACATACAACTCCTTGTCATAAGACGGGTAGTTTTAGGCTATCCCACTTAATTTTTTGCTGAAGTAAGCAATTGGGTGTTCCTCCTACAAAAGAACTGTGCCGATGCCAATACCTGAAGCATCACGTTTAATCTCAAATGTTTAATAAAAGTTAGGTAAAGACAATAAGGGGCCGTTGGTTAGCTTCTCTTTGATTAGCTGAAATGCCTTCTCTTGTTTTTCTCCCCATCTAAATCCAACATTTTTCTTAATCATTTTGGTATGTGGTACAACTATCTTACTAAAGCCCTTCACGAACCGCTGGTAAAAATTAGTAAGTCCATGAAAACTATGAACATTACCTACACTTATAGGACTTCGCCACTCTTGGATTGTACGTGCCTTCTCTTCATCAACTTGTATACCTTGTACACTGACAACAAATCCCAAAAATATAAGCTTATTGGTGCAAAAAGTACACTTCTTCAGATTAGAAATAACTTTTCTTTCCTAAGCACATCTAAAACAAATTTCAAATGTACTACATGATCATCTAAGTTTTTACTATAAATAAGAATACCATCAAAGTGGACAACAAAAAATCTGCCTATACATGCATGCAAAACATGATTCATTAGTCTCATAAAAGTACTTAGAGCATTAGTCAAACCAAAAGGCATAACTAACCATTCATACAAATCATATTTTATTTTAAAGGCAGTTTTTCATTCATCTCCTTCTTTCATTCTACTATGATGATAACCACTCTTTAAATCAATCTTAGAAAACACACAAGAACCATGCAACTCATCTAACATATCATCTAAGTGAGGATAGGATGATGATACTTTACTGTTATGTTGTTGATGGCTCGGCATTCAACGCATATTCTCCACGTCCCATCATTCTTAGGAACTAATAAGACTGTAACAGCACATGGACTCATGCTTTCTCGAACATACCCTTTTTCCAATAATTCACTAACCTGCCTTTGAAGCTACTTCATCTCCTCTGGATTGCTCCTATAAGCCGGTTAGTTTGGAATTGAAGCACCGAGTACAAAATCAATTTGATACTCTATTCCTCGAATTAGAGGTAAACCATAAGGCACCTCATCGGGAAAGACATCCTCAAATTCCTGCAACAAAGAAACAACAGAACTCGGCAAAGCAAGGTCAAGTTCATTGGTGTTTAAAAATGCCTCTTTGTACAAGAGTATATTCATCGGCTAGTTTGATAACATTGCTTGCTTAATTTCTTTGTCTTTTGCATAAAAATTCTTTTGTTTTATTTCTGCTTTTCTCTTAATGGCCGAATCTGTAATTGCCTTTTCTCTCTTTTTTACTTTGGCCTTTTGCTCTTTTACACTCTTTTTTTTTAATCACTCTCTTTTTGCAACCTCACTTGATCGTCATAAACTTGTTTTGGTGTCATCGGCACAAGAGTGTTGGGTTTTTGATTAAGCACAAACGAGTACTTGTTGGTGAAGCTATCATGCTTAACTCGCTGATCAAATTGTTGCGGTTAGCCTAATAACAAATGTCTAGCTTGCATCGGAACTACGTCACATAAAACTTCATCTTCGTATTTTCCAATGCGGAATGAAACCAACACCTGTTTATTCACCTTTACCTCACCACTATCATTGAGCCATTATAATTTATAAGGCCGGGGATGTTTAATTATTGGTAGTCCCAATTTTTCAACCAAAGTAGTGCTAGCAACATTAGTAGAACTGCCTCCATCAATAATCACACTACATACCTTGTTTTGCACGTGGCATCTAGTATGAAAGATGTTTTCTCATTGCACCTCTTTATTTTCTTTGGCTTGCACATTTAAAGCTCTCCTTGCAATCAATAATTCACCTTGGACCGCATATTCCTCATCATCCATGTCCTCCAATGGTGACATAGAGTTGGTTTCTAACTCGTTGTCGGTTTCAATATCACCATTATCTCGTATCACCATGATTCTTTTGTTCAGGCATTGACTTGCTATGTGACCCCTGCCCTGACATTTAAAACACTTAATGTCATGATTTCGAGAAATGGAAGGGTTGGATTTATCTTGAGAACCATGGCAAGTTGTTTCTTGTTTTTGCTCAGATTTAGGTTTTGCAGCCGGTTTATCCTCTTTCTTCACATAACTCGGTTTCCATGGGGAAGAACCCGAGCTATGGGATGCACGTGTACCACCCCTCCTCTTAAGTTGTTGCTCCTCTTTGATGGCCATGTGCACCATATCCTCGAACACCACATAATGCTACATCTCCACCTTATCATGAATATCTTGATTTAAGCCATTTAAGAACCTAGTCATAGTAGCCTCTCGGTCTTCTTTGACATTAGCCTGGATCATAGCAATCTCCATCTCTTGATAACAATCCTCAACTCTCTAGTTACCTTGTCTAAGCCTTTGCAATTTCTGGTTCAACTCCCGATAGTAATGGCTTGGTACAAACCACTTCCTTATTACTATTTTCATCTCTTCCCACTTCTTTATCAGACGTTCTTTATTTCGTCGCTTGTTCAAGACTAACTGATCCCACCAAACAATAGCATGGTCAGAAAACTCAATGGCAGCAAGTTTTATGTTTTTCATCTCGGAGTAGTTGTGGCAATCGAATACTAGCTCCACTTTCTTCTCCCACTCAAGATAAGCTTTGGGATCGTTTTTACCTTGGAACGACGGAATCTTCATCTTAATACTACCCAAGCTATTATCTTCTCGATCCCTAACTTCTCTAAACCACCCTTAATATCTTCTATTACCAACAACCGAATCCCAATCATCTTCTTCATCAAAACCAGCCCCATAATACTCTTCGTTTTCATCTCTGACTCCCTTAGGTTGAACCCTTTCCCTTCTAATCACATTAAGAGTGTTTTGTAGTTGGTTCACACATATATTCTCTATCCGATCTATCTGTTCATGTACCTACTCTAATTCCAACTCATCACACGCCTCATCTCACTCATCATGGCTTCCATAAACACTTTCAGATTAGCCATTCCCGTAGCATTTTGGCAATGCTCTTATCACTATTATGAGACATGATTACTGCAAAAACAAAGTTAGAAAGAAAAAGGTCTCACACACTCCCTCACGAGTTTCTCTCAAAGAATGATTCACTCAATTTCACTCATGTTTCACTCAATGTATTTGGCTTTTACCCTCTAATAGGCTCACCACTCTTGCCTTTTTCCACTCAATAATTCTCTTTCAATTCATTTTGAAACTAAACAAACAATATTCAAAATTTGCAGTAACAATTCACCAAGTGCTCACCAAGGAAATTCAGGTTCAAAAAGTAAGAATACAAGGAACACGACTGATTAAAATTTCTACAAAAAATTTTGGTTTTTGGGGTAAGGTGATTTTCGGGCTTATTAGGACCAAAATTGATAAAAACAAAAATTTTTCTTTTCTTTCTTTTTTTTTTTTTGGGTTTGTTTCTATTTTCTTTTCTTTTCTATTCTTTCCCTTTTATATATATATATATATATATATATATCATGAACAGGAATTACAATTAGAACCAGAAATTACAAATTGCAAACAAATTTAGAAACACCTTGTTGTTTTACATTTTTTTTTTTTTTTTGCAGTATTAGGAACTAAAATTTAAAACTACAGCAAGAAAAAGAAAAAAAATTGACCAAAAAGAACAGTGAAATTTGGCCAACTAAATTTTGGAAAGAGATTGGAACACTAGGCTGAAAACAAAGGGAAACTAGGTAAAAAAAAAAAAAAAAAACAAAACAAAACAAATGGGATAGGCAAATCTGAGACTAGAACTGAAGTGCTTTGATACCAAATGATGCGAAACCCGCCAAGAATAGCGAGACCCAACAACAAAGAAAGAACCCAAGAATGTTCTACGATCAGGTTTGGATAGAAGACGTCGACCCGTTGCTTTAACAAAAAAAAGAACCTTGGTAGAATAGACCTTAACCCGTTGTTTAATGCAAAACAAGAACCTTGGTATAAGGAAGACGCCATAAACAATGGTGTAAATCCATTTGATAAGTCGATTGTGAATGCCATGGAAAATTCTGATAAGTTCGAATAGTTTGTCAAAGAACCAAAGGGAAAATACTCTCACAATTTTACTAAATAGTGATCTCCTTTTACTGTTACAAAGACACCTATTAATAGGTTGAATGTTATAAAAAGGTTCCTAAAATAGGTATCTTAATTAAGGTTAAAATCTAATAATTAAAAGTTCTTACTTGCCTAAAAAAAAAAAACAGGAAGTAATCAGTCCTTTAATTGGCTGATCTCACACGTTCACTAGAAAAGGAAAGTTGGAAGTTTTTAAATGTCTTTATTATCAGCCATTAACGCCCATTAAAAAGTACAAAAAAAAAAGGCCTAAACAAATAAAGGAAAGTAAATATCTAGGCGTGCAAGCCTTACAATTAGGCCAAATAAATATTCCTAAACATCCTAATTTAACGTGCTAACATTAAACTTAGCCTTGGTCGGATTCTTCTAGAACTTGAATCGTGTTGATGCATCTTTGTTGAATACATGGATCATGCTCAATGGATCTCCACGAATTTGTTGGAGTCCAAACATCTTGAATCAGCCTGTTGAGCACATCTTTGAACTTCTTTGCTCGAGCTCTCATAATTGACCCAATTGGAACTTGAATTGGATCCCTTGAAGTTGTGTTATAATTTGCATCAGAAAACTATCCTTAAGATCCACGTACATTTTGGTTGTACCAGGGTAAAACGTATACGGGGTGTTGTATGCCTCTTTAAAAATCTTTTTCCTTAGCACCTCGTCCTTAGGAAAACATAGTCGTCCCTTAAGCGTCAGCACTCCATCATCAGACAAACTAAATCCTTCACACTTCCCTTCAAGCATTTCCTTTTTAATTCTCACAAGGCTTGGATCAAGGTCTTGCTTGCTCCGAATGTCATCGAAATTAGTTGGAGCCAAGGTCATTATTGAAAGTCATCCAACTATTAATTCTAAACCAAAATCAAAAATCTCCTTTTAAAGAGGCTTAAACATGACATTCAAGGACATAAACATCGCAGGGCCTTTCGACTTAATCCATCAGCCACCCTATTTGCTTCTCCAGGTGGTAGAGGATTTCATAATCATAATTCTTTACTAGCTCAAGCCACCTCTTTTACCTCATATTCAAATCCTTCGTGTGAAGAAGTAGTTCAAACTTTGGTGATTGGTGAATATTTGGCATATGACTCCATACAAATAATGCCTCCATATTTTCAATGCAAAAACCATGGTAGCCAACTCTAAATCATGGGTAAGATAGTTTTTCTCATAGTCCTTCAGTTGCCTTGAAACATAGGCAATTACTTTCCCATTCTACATCAAGACTGTACCAAGTCCTATTCTGGAAGCATCACTATAAATCACAAATCCTTCATCCCCATCCAAAATTGTCAAGATTAGGCACGTATGGGTCGTCTCTTTAGCTCTTGACATCTCTTTTTGTAGTCCTCTGTCCATTCATACTTCTTTCCTTTTGGTCTCTTCCAATTGCTAACAGCCTCAATCTTCATAGAATTCACCATAATGACATCTTTAGAAATCACATGGCCAAGGAATACCACACAATCCAACCAAAACTCGCACTTAGAGAATTTGGCATACAACTGATATTGTTTCAATGTCTACAAAACAGTCCCTGTATACTTCTCATTTTTATCTCAAGTCTTTGAATAAATGAGAATGTCATCGATAAACACTATCATAAACTTATCCAGATACTTCTTAAACACTTTATTCATCAAGTCCATGAAAACAGTAGGGGCATTGGTCAACCCAAATGGCATGACCACAAACTTATAATGGACGTATCGAGTACTGAAGGCTGACTTGGGGATATCTTCTTCCTTGATCTTCAGTTGGTGATATCCAGATCATAAATCAATCTTCGAAAACACAATCGCACCTTTATGTTGGTTGAACAGATTATCAATTCTCAGCAATGGGTACTTGTTCGTTATGGTTACCTTGCTAAGCTCTCTATAGTCAATGTAGAGTCTTATTGTCCCATCCTTCTTCTTCATAAATAAAACTGGAGCTCCCCACAGTGAATGACTAGGGCGAATAAAACCTTTGCTCAACAACTCTTGAAGTTGCTCATGTAATTCTTTCAATTTAGTAGGTGCCATATAATAAGGTGCCTTACGGATTGGCCCAGTGCTAGGTGTCAACTCAATCTTGAACTCGATCTCTCCATGTGGTTGCAAGCCCGGCAAGTCCTCCGAAAACACATCACTAAAATCTTGTACAACAGGTACATCTTCAAGTTTTAATTTATCTTCTTTCTTCTTATCCACGATGTTGGCTAACAAACCGGTACAACCATTTGCTAGTATCTTCCATGCCTTCATTGCTGACACGAACAACTTTATCATCTTCTTCGCATCACCAATGAATTCAAATCGATCATCTTATTTGGGATCAAACACGACTTTACATCTTCGGCATTCAATAGATGTGTTATATTGTCATAAGAAATCCATACCTAAAATTAGGTAATATTCAAACATCTCGAGCACTATTAGATTACTGTAGAGCTCCCTTTCAATAATTCTCACTAGCATTACTTGTAGCCAACGAATGGACATCATTTCTGTCCCAGAGGGTAGTGTCATAATGAATCCCTGACTCAAGATATCCTAATTTCTCCCCTTTTTATTTATTTATTTATAAAAGTAGAAAACACAAAGGAGTATGTGGCTCCTGTAAATTAAAAAAAAAAAAAAAAAACATTAACATACTAGTTATTAATAAGTAGTAGACCTGTGAGAGTAGTAAAAATCTCACCAACGGCTTCTTATTTGGTCATCATGAAAATTTTGGCCTTGGTGGTGAGAGGAGGGGTCTCAAGTAGTCCTTGAGAAATACGAGGCCAATCAAGAACGACCTACATGCTGTAGAGCTGAGTTAGTAGGTTTCTCGACTGACTTTGCTGGAAGGGCTGGTACATCTTGTTTGGACAATTCTTGGATAGGTGACCCTCACATCTGTGACCATAACATAGATTTGTGCCCATACGACACTCTCCCAAATGTAGCTTCCCACACTTAGAAGGTGGAATGTTCTTAGCTTACTTAGCTAGTTGACCTCCTACTTGACGGTTGTTATGGTTCTTCTGATTGGGAAAGTTCCTCTTCCTCTTGTTATTATTCCACTGACCTCCTTGAAACCTACCTTGCTTTCCGAAGTTTCCATGGTTTTGGTTGTTGTGGTTGCTCTTAGGGACTTCACTTTGACGAGACTGGCTTTCTTTTTTCTTATTTAGATGATACTCAACACGAAGGGAACATTTGACACATTTAGTTATGGTGGTCGGTTAAGCAGCTCCGCTGTCAATAATCATCGCAATTTCGGATCTTAACATCCTGATCATTTTCCTCAGGTGTTTTTCTTCATTTGGCACTATGTGTGGACAAAGGCGTGTCAGTTGGTTGAATCACTTAACACCTTCTGTCACGATAGAGTTCCTTGACGGAAGTTATTAAACTCATTATAGTGTTCCTTGGTCACTTACATGTTGAAATAGTGCTCGTTAAATTCTTGGATAAAGTCTTCTAATGTCATCTGACTCATATCCTTACTCAGCTCTATTCCTTCATATACGATATCATTATCATCATTAAGGGTGTACAATGCCATTTTACAATGCAAAAATATATATACATACATATATATACTTTTCATCAAAACGTTATCATAGGAGAAGCATTAATTAAGAACATCATAACATCATTGTCAACATCAAAATATATACTTATCAAATCTTTGATTCATATTATAGGTGAGAGTGTACTTACATAAATGCCTTACTTAATCCTTTTTAATTTTTCTGATGGTGACATGCGATTGAAGTCTCGGGTGCTCATCTTTAAAATCGTTCATGCCATGAATAATAAATATAATAAAATTAAAAAAAGATCATAATAATTCATCAAACACATTCATCATATTATAACAGTGCCTAATAGGCCTATTTCCTTATTTAATAGTATCAAAATACAAAAAGTCGAACAATTACACAAAATTAGAAAACTTTACAAAAACTAATAGCCAAACCTATGTCACTTCAAAATTCATAAAAATTTGTATGACTCCAAATGATCTAAAACTAATTGTAAATGAAAGTAGACATCCAGAGCTTTCTAACGGTATTTAATTCATTAAAAATGGAGATCGTGTGGACCTTCAAAAACAATTTCAAAATCTTATTTTTAAAACTTTATAGAAATTGGCAGCCGGACCTCTACCTCTTTGAAAATTCATAAAAATTAACATAAGTCTCTAAACAACCTGAAATGGGTTTCAAAGGAAAGTCTAGGGCTTTCAATAATACCAAATTTGTTAAAAACAGAATCCGTTTGCACCCTTAAAAACAGTTTGGAAAACTAATCTTAAAACCTGAAAATTTCAGTAATTGTAAAATCTGAATTTTCTACAAAAAAAAAAAAAAAATGTCAAAAATATAAAATCAGTACCAAAATGTACATGACTCACACACACAAAATACAGCTCTAAGGTAAAATCTTTATTAAATCACCACTCCAACAAAATCATAATCAAGAGATGAAAATGTGAGCCCTAAAATTTTCTAATCAATGAAACCATTCTACCAATAAAAAATTCAAACACATTTTAAATAATAAAGCATCATCAATCAATCATACAACCTCTCTCAATTACATGTTCACGCCTTCCACTCTCATGTAATAACAAAAGTTTTCTTCGATACAATTTCTTGTAGAGAATTTTAAGTTGAACTATGAAGGTATGTATGCAAAATCCTGATTAAGGTTTTTGAGTAATTTTATGAGTTCTTATTGACTTTATAAGACTCAATTATGAATTATTTAGATAAGCAAATGACCTTTTTGGGTAAAAAAGGGAAGAAAACCCATGATTTTATGATTGGTCAAACTTTGACCAATAAAGTCAAAATTGACCAAGAAAGTCAAATTTTGACCAAGAAAGTCAAAAAAGTCAAACTTTGACCAAATGAGTCAAAGTTGACCAAGGAGGTCAAAGGTTGACCAAGGATGGTTAAAGGGTTGACCACACAGATATATGATGTATAGTATGGAAAATATACTGCAAAAACCAAAATTATGGACATGAGAATGTAAATGAGAAATAAAATCACCATAGAAAAATAAAGTTCAATAGATAGGAATTTTTGGGCCAAAAAGTTTTAAGCAAAAAGAAAATTTTTCATACTGTCCATTTTTACACAGATAAATTTTAGACTGTTATACTATGCCACAGTATGGTGTATTAGTGAGCACAGTACAAAAAATATCTGTGTGGGCTTAAAAGTGGACTGCTTTTAAGAGAAAAAGCCAAACAAGGCCTTAAATAGGCTTATGTCACCTAGTTTGGAATTATGACATCGTTAAGGTTTTAATAAAAAAAAAGGGATTAAAAAATTATATGGACAACTTTAGAATAGTGAGGTGGCCGGCTATTTTGGGGCCAAATTTCAATTAAGATTAACTTATGGGGTTTTAATGAAAAGTTGAATAAAAAATAATTCCAAAACCACCCAAAAACTCACCTATAAATAGCCCCCCATGGCAGTCGGTTTTTGGCTGAAAAAATTGAAGAAAAACAGCCAAGTTCTGCCCATTTTCCCTCTCCAAAAATCTGCAAATCCAAGTGTGAGTTTGAGTGAAGAAAAAATTCAAGAAACTTAGGGGTTTGGGTGCATGTGGTGTTCGGTTTCTACTAGTGTTCAAACCAGATTTTTTGGGCAGCTTTGTGCTCAGTTTTGGGGCCTTGGAGCCGGCTGCAAGGGTGTGAGAGAGTGAGCAAAATTTGTGATTAGGAGTGCTTAGTGTTTGGTGCAAGCAGCCACCAAGCAATCAACACAATTTGTTGCCCATTTGGAGTAGCCAACAATCGGCCATAAGGGTGGTTTAAGGGGAAATTTTTGGTGAACCAAACTATAGCTCCAACTTGTGATTTAAATCAAGGTAAACCTTTCTAGACCTTCATCTTTTTCAATTAAGATTTCAATTTGAAATTTACATGTATTTCAAGTTGAAATTGTAAGAGCATAAGCTCAATTTATTTTGTGCCCAAAGTTAGGAACCTAGGGTTTGTGCTTGAACTAGATTAGGGGTGGTTTGATTTTAATTTGCTTGCTTGCTTTAAATTTGTGATTTGCATGCTAAATGTTAGTTTGTTGTATGTCCCCTGATCTGCCCTAGTATATGTGTGGATGGAAATTATGTGCTAGGTTGCTAGAATTTAATGATAATGCTTGGTATGTTTGATGCAACCTAAACCATGCAAGCTTGATTGATCTAATGTTAATTAGGGTTTGCATGGTGATGTTAGAAATTGTTTTTAAAGAAAATTTACGTTAGAAAACCGTTGCATGAGCTCCCGCGGTGGCTGGTTGAGCTAGGTTCCACGTTTAGGACGTAAAACAAACTTAAAACCGAAAAACTGTCAGGTTCGGGTAAATTCTGACCAGTTTTCTGAAAAATGGATTTTGAGGCCTTTAGAGGCCGAATTTGAAGAAACTCAAAACATAAAAGTTGCTCAAAACAGTTTTTCCTAGGGGTTAACATGAACAGTTTTCCAAAATGAGACTTCAACGGCCTCCGTTTTCATGAAAATCTGAGACTGATGTGCCCAGACTTGTATGCACGTCTAGTTGGATTCCAAAGGGAAAACGAAAAGGTTAAAGTTAGAAATGGGTTTTTCACAAAACATAAAAGTTCTAGAATTTTTTGAGATTTAAAAGTTTCATGAGACAACTTTTTCAAATTCTGCTTAGATTTTTAAATAAAACTATGTTTCTAAAAACTGTACAAGGAACAGTAAATTCCTGTACAGGATTTTCTAAAAACTGTGCAAGAAAATGATATTTTGCTCAAAAACTGATAGTTTGACTATGGGGACTGTTCCAAAGGTAGTTCCAACCCTTAATGACTTTTTCAAATTCCATCCTAAGAAACCCAAGATTTTCATAAGTTAAATGAAAGGAATTTTGTGAAAAAGGTGGTAAGTCACCAACATTTTCTAAAGAAAACAAATAGAACTATAGAATTAAGTTTTCTTGAAATTGGGGTAATCTAGAGGATAACCATGAATAACCAAGTAAGATACCCGAGATATAGGATTGGGTCCAAAACCCAAGGTTACCAATAGTCACCCGATAGGATACCACATAATTGAGCCTTAAGGTAATGACCTAGGTTGGGTCACACCAAGGGTTACCCAATGTAACCCAACATGATACTAAGATTAGTAAGACCAATGGTTACTCAATGTAACCCAACATGATACCAAGGGTTACCCAATATAACCCAACATGGTATCAAGATGGTAAGACCTACGATGACCAATGATAGCCTAGTAGGTTATGGGCTATATATATTAAGACATAGTCCAAGGATTTGAATAATGACCTAACCTTAATCATGTATATGTTGGCTTAGCTTACATGGTTACCTTATGTAACCTAATAGGGTATGATCCAAGGTTAATGATACGAAATATTAGGGTTACTTGTAGTAACCTACTAAGTTATCATGAGTTATGAAAGGGGACATATAATTAGGTTTCATGTATGAATGTTGGTTAGGTTACCAAGATACTATAACGATCAAGGTTTCTTACCTATGTCCTTCAATGAAGCAGGAGATAACCTGCAGCGGCATCCTAACCAAGAGCAGCCCCATATAGGACGTAGCCAACAAGGTAAGTACAACTCCACCTGCAGCATAGGCTTTGTTGTGATGCCTGCCTAAGTATGTCGATGTATGCTATGATGCATGTTAGGATGTATGCCATGATGTTGATGTATGAAGCATGTGATGTTAGGATATGATGTATGCTATGCTATGAGATATGCAAGATTAAGAAATGCTTATGTTAAGCCACATGAAATGTTAAGTTCAAGGCATGTTAAGTTAGAAATGGAAATGTATGTGAAACATCATGAAGTATGTTCACCAAGTAAATAAAATAAGAACAAGATCAAGAAAGAGATCATGAAGAACAAGTAAGATGGCAAGTGAGCTTGCCTGTGTCGTACCACCCGTCCGAGGTCAGGTTGGACTATGGTTTGAGTTGGAAATGGACTGGCCGCCCCAACCACTCCATAGTTGCGCGCCGGGTACGGACACTTATGTAAGAGGCCCATAAGTAAGATAAGTTAAGATATGAATCATGTTATGAAAGTATAAGAAAGCATAATAAAGCATAAACGGCTCATGCATAATTAAGTACATTATACAGTTATGTTATGAAATGTTATAAATTGTCATGTTGAGTGATGTGTTATTTTATGTGTCGCAGATGTTTAGTTGTACTTGCTGAGCGAAAGCTCACGTCTTACGTCTATGCTGTAGGTAAATAACCTATGAGCAACCAATGATGCAATGATGGGAGAGCATGGCGGAGCAACTGTGAAATGTGGGAATGTCGTCCGCTATGCGTTTTGATTTTATGAATATTTTATGGCGCGATAGAGCACCAATATTTTATTAATGTTTAATGCGTACGCCAAACACCTTTATTTAGTTATTGTTTATATGTTAATACGCTTGTATAAAAAAAAATTTTCTGCTAAATTATACTAAGTTAATAAGTACGTTAAGTATGCATGTACGTATGGTAACGGCTTGTGTTAGGCGGGTTGTTACATCTCATCACCCTTCAACCAACATAATAAACCATCAAGAAATTACTCTATCCTTCATGAAATTCCAAAACATGTATATAAGAAAAGAAGAAATTATACCTCGATGAATCTTTATTTCGGCTCCAAATATTAGGAAAATATCAAGAGATTGAGGATGGAGTTTTGGCGACTAGCTGATGAAGGGCTTCCTTTATTATTATTATTATTTTAAGACACTGGGTGTATAAGAAGAGGTGAGGGAGACAGAATAAGCGGCATGGAGGGATTGGAAGAGATTATGCATGGAAAAAGCAAGAGTAGACTTTTATGGACTTCAATTGGGAATTAATTGAAAATTAATTCTCTGAAATAATATTTGGTTAAGGGCTATCATCAATGGCTCATTTTGGGCGAATAAAGTTATCATACAATTAGCATATTAAATGAAATGCAAACTCTCTTCCTTTTTTTTTTTTTTTTTTTTTTTTTTCCACACATTCCTTTCCCCCCCCCCCCCTTTTTTTCCCTCTCCAACTTTCTTTCCTTTTGTATTTGTCCTTCCCCCTTTTTTTTTTCCTCATTTTTTTCCTCTACTGATAACTCTACATTCTTACATATTTAAATAGCATTAATATAGCATATTATATTTATACTTATAATTATAACGTATATAACGAACGAAAATCTTATAAACATATGTAACTTATAAATAATATATTATATAAATATACACATATATGCAAAGATTATGTAATATACTTATATTTAAAATATTTCTTTAATTAAACTATCACATAAAATTATCATACCATCATAAAAAAAATTCACAATTTGGCATGAATTATGTTCTAGCACATGAAGTTCTCACCGTGTCACTTGTGAAAAAAAAAAAACTCAACATAATGTTAGAATTAACTAATTGCTATCTCATCACATTATCTATATTAATTTCTAATGTTAAACTTCTAACATTATTGTTAGTTAGGATTTTGGGCGTTACATTCCGTATATACAAACTTATAGAAGTGGGTTGAAACATTATCTACCAATGTTTATGCTTTATCTAAAAGCTCCTTTTTCCTCGTGAACTCCATCAACGGCCACCCTTTACTCTCTACTTCCCATAAAGAATTTGCCAACATCTAGAAGAGAAAAACAAGTGAAGAATCTTTGTGATTTTTTTCCCTTCTCTAACAGCTCAGCCTTAAGTAATACATCTTCTATTTCCTTCGCTATCTTCACTGCATCCATAAAGTTTCCCCATTCGCTTTCCAATTGAATAAGCTCCTTAAGACACCCTTCTCTTTTCAAAAAATTGTGCGTTGAATGTCTTGACTTGAAGGCTTTAACACATTTCATCATTGCTGATTTATCTCCAAGGTTTTTGTAATCCTGTGCAGCACCCTCCAAATGTAATGACCCACCTTACATAGGCCGTCACCATACTTATCTTACATAATTACTTATCTTACTTAACAAGCAGAAAACGGAACAAATTGTTTTTTTTAAACAACTTGAACTCACATGACCATATACTTACTTATAAGCATTTACATAATTAAGTACTTGAGTATCATAATAAATACAAATATCATAATCCGAAATGCATAGCAGCCACCATCCCAAGTTTCACAACTAGCTGTACTAAGCTCCACCATCTTGTATCAAAGATTGTCATTAGGTTGCTTACCTACAGCATAGACGTAAGTCGTGAGCTTTCGCTCAGCAAGTACAACTTTAAAACTCACAAAATAATTCTATATAATGCATGAACCAATTATGCTTCATTATACTTTCTTAGGTTAGCATATTTTTCGGGCCCCTCACTTAACATAAGTGTACGTACCGTGGCGCGCAGCTATGAAGTGGTTGGGGCGGTCAGCCCATTCCAACTCAAATTAAAGACCAAACCCGACCTAATGCGAGTCGATACGACACAAGGCAACTTGTTTGCCAACATACTTAAAACTTACTTTAAATCTTAAGACTTATTCTTGCTTAAAACATATTTAGTAACCCATTTCATACTTGAAACTTGGTCTTATTCTTATCATATGAATTAGTAAGCATGCTTCATGATGTCACAAAATAAATCATAAATCATAAATCATATGTATTACAAACATGCAAGTAGCAAAACAAATAGCCTATGCTGTAGGCGGAGTTGTACTTATCTGTTATGCTATCTCCTAGGTTTTGTTGCTCCAAATCAGGTCACAACAATAGGTTACTTCCTGCTTTTTAAAAAGGACATAGGGTAAGGATCTTATAAATTATAATCATAAAATATTAGTAACCTAACCAATATCCATGAGTATCCTAGTTATATGTCCCCCACACATACGCATGATAACTTACTTGGTTACTAAATGAAACCCTAGAGTTTATGGCCCAACCAACATAAACAGTATCTTGTTAGGTTACTTCGGGTAACCCTAGGTATAAACCCAAGTTATATTTGGATCAAACCCTATTGGGTTACTAAGGCCCAATTTTTAAAAGTTATGTCCTATTAGGTTACTATAGGTAACCTTGGGCTTTAGGCCCAACTCAGTAACTCGGGCATCCTATCCAGTTACCATTGGTTATCATACTGTTACCATGTTTTCAAGATAGATTGTGGCCCATATTTTTATTTTTTCTCTTTTCTTGATAAAACTTAGTTTTTATTGTCCATATTTTTCTTGTACAACTTTCAATCTTTTTGCCAAAACTGTAATTTTTTTGAGTAAAGATAATAAAACTTGTCAAGTTTCGGAAACTATCCTTGAAATAGTTTTACACTACCAATTATCAGTGTATGTGCAGGAATTTCCTTTTCCTGCACTACTTTTGAAAATCCTGTGCATGAATTCCTATTTCCTGTATAGTTTTTGGAATCCAGTTTTATCTTAAAATTTGTTTTGAATTTGAAAAAGTATTCTTTAAGAAAGTTTTATATGTTGAAAAACCCTACAACTTTTGTTCTTTGCTCAAAACCCAGTTCTACCTCTAACCAACTCATTTTCCTTGTTGAACCTGCCTAGCCGTGCATAGGGTCTAGGCATGATCAGGTTCGGATTTTTGTAAAAACGGAGACTATTGGAACCTTATTTTTAAAAACCATTCACATAGCCCCCTAGGATTTTCCATTTTCCACAACTTTTCAGTTTTAATTTTTCTCAATTTCGGCTTCTAAAGGCCTCAAAATCTCGTTTCCAGATTACTGCCCAGTCTTGATCCGAAACTGGCAGTTTTCATTTTCATTGTTTCTTACATAAAAGTACGCACACACTACCTCAAACAGTTAAAACTGTGCACCTACATCAAGTATGCAATGCATTACGTACTGTTTTCATTGCCATGCATTCATTCTTCTTCATTCAATCGTTCATGCAAACCCATAGGTTGAATCTTCACCAACTAGGGTTTCTAGGGTTTTTCTTGAACCCTACATGCAATCATACATTACCAACTTACTTCTCATCTATGCAACCTCATTCTTGAGTATGTGGGGACATATTACAAGCATCTAATAGACAATCACACATACCACATGATATCTAACAAATAAAACCATAACCATGCACCAAACCATAAATCAAAACCACTAATCCCTAGTCAAGCACAAATCTAAGCAAATCTAAGCTATTGCATGAGAAAAATAAAATGAGCTTATGCTCTTACATACCAACATGAAATACACATAAATCTTGAATCAAAACATAATTGAGAGGCTTAGGGAATCTAGTAGGATTACCTTAACAACTTGAAGTTAGCTCTAGGCCTTGGATCCAAAATTTCCTCCTTGCTTCCTTCTACCAAAAACTGAACTCTCACTTTTTTTTTCTCTCTATAGTTTCGGCTGCTAAGGGGTAAGGGAAAGTGAGGTGAAAATGAGCCAAGGTTTTGGGGTAGAATCAAATAAAATGACCCAAAAACTCATCCCTTCATCACCTATTTATAGGTGAAAAATAATTTTTTTTGGATTTATTTTTATTCCTAAAATTACATATCTAACCTCACAAAAAAAAAATATTTTCCAAGATGCCCCTTGAGGTGACCGGCCATCATAGTGCCAAATTTCTCTCAATTAATGCATATTTATCCACTAATTTTTTTAATTCAAAAATCTCTTAATTATCTTAAATGAGGTGTCACCCAATAAGGCCATGTTTAGCTTTCTTCCTAAAATGCAGTCCATTTTCATATTAATGTAGATATTACCAATACTGTTTTCAACTAATAACAGTACTGTTATTATGGACTGCAGTCCATAATTCATCAGCGTATTATTGGACTGTATATTAATTTTTCTTATGACTTAAAGCTACTCAGCCCTTATTGTCCTAAATAGTGTGCTTGATTTTTTTTTTTTATAGTGGCCTTGAACCTGATTCTTACTATTTCACCTGTAATCAATATAATTTCCATACTGCTTGCTATACTGCAGTACCGTCATAATCATGCCTTAGGTTATTCTGGTCAAACATTGACCGGAATAAAATCATAAACTTTTGTTATACCTTTTTCCTCAAAAGGCCATATACTTGGTTAAGCAATCATTACTGAGTCTTATAAAGCTATAAAGACTCACAATAAAATTTGATAAAAATCAAATTAGACATTTCATATATATCTACATGGTACAACTTCAATTCCTTAAAAAGGAAATCGTAACTTTGTAAAAAGCTAGTTATTACACCAAAAGCTCCTGTTCTATACGTTCAATTTTATCCTTTTCGGTTCCCATGGTATTATTTATGGTTGCATGGTATTAGAAAAAGAGAATGGAAGAATAAAGACACATTCTCATTGTTATATTGTAATCTGTGAAGGTACAACCAAACATATAGAAGAGTGCCTAACAAATTCTATTATAGAATATTCTACATCTGTCTTAATACAGCTAGCATAACAGAAAAACATAAAATATTTTAAAATGCTAATACTTCCCCTTCAGATGGAGAATACAGATTATAAATTCCTGTCTTGCCTAAAAGAAGTTGAAACTATGAAGGATGAAAAGCTTTGGTGAGGAGATTAGAACCTAATTGCGTGTGGTAACATGCATGGTTTTTAAAATGCTAGATTGTATCTTTTCTCGCACAGAATGGCAATCGATTTCGATATGTTTGGTGCGCTCATGATAGACTAGGTTGGCTGCAATGTAAAGGGCAGCTTGATTATCATAATAAAGAAGAGCTGGACCTTGGTGAACAACACATAACTCTTAAAGCAAACAGAGTAACCAAACAATCTCATAAGTAGTGTTGGCTATAGAGCGATATTCAGCTTCGACGGAAGAATGGGGGACCACTTTTGCTTCTTGGACATCCAAGAAACAAGTGAGGACCCAAGAAATACACAGAAACCAGTAAGAGAGCATCGAGTATCAGGGCATGTACCCCAATCAGCATTGCGAAGGCCTTGAGCTAAATTGTTGAATTCGAGGGGAAAAAAAATACCTTAGACTAGAGTTTTCTTGATGTATTACAAGATTCGTAAAGTTGCTTAAAGGTGTGCAGTGCATGGAGCCGCCAAGAATTGACTAAGTCGATTGACGGAGTAACTAATTTCAGGCTGTGTAAGGGTGAGATGTATTAGTTTGCCAATCAACCGCCGATAATTGGTAGGATCAACAAGTAAATCACCATCAGATTGAGTGAGTTTTAGGTTGGGTTCCATAGGTATGGAAGAAGGTTTGCATCCCAAATTCACCTGCATTAAATAATAATTCCAGAGCATATTTTTTTTTAGAAAATAGATATACCAGCAACTGATCTAGCAACTTCCAAACCCAAAAAATAATTTAGTGCCCCCAAATCTTTCATTTTGAACCGCTTACTTAGAGTAGATTTCAGATGGTCCACAGCTGCTTAATCATTACTTGCAATGATAATATCATCAATATACACCAAGAGAGCCAAGAATGAATGACCATGAGATTTGATGAATAAGGAATGATCACTAATGGATTGTGTAAACCCTTCTATTATAGAACATTGGAGAATTTATGAAACCATTGCCAAAAGGCTTGTTTCAAACTATTAATTGATTTATACAGCCTGCAAATAGCATTAGAAGGTAAAGTCTCCCCCTTTCGACTAGTATATCTAGGTGGAAGAGTCATATAAACTTCCTTAGTATAGTCACCACGGAGAAACGCATTAGTATCATCAAGTTGAAAAAGTGACCAACCAAAAGTAGCAACGAAAGAGAGCAAAACTTTAACAGTAACAAGTTTTGCTACAGGGGAAAATGTGTTTTAACTTTGTACCCATAGCAGCCTGAACACTTTTCCAAAAATGGGAGGTGAACCTACTATCTCGATCCGAAATAATAGATCTAGGAACTCCATGAAGCCTCACGACCTCCTTCACATATAATTCTGCCAACTGTTCCATAGAGGACGTCATCCGAATAGGAAGAAAATGTGCTGACTTCGTCAATCTGTCGATAATCACCCATATCGCATCATATCCATTTGTAGTCCTTGGTAGTCCAATAATAAAATCCATCGCAATATCTTCCCATTTCCATTCCGGTATCTGAATTGACTGGAGCACTCCTCCTGGTGAATGACTAGGGCGAATGAAACCCTTGTTCAACAGCTCTTGAAGTTGCTCATGTAATTCTTTCAATTCAGCAGGTGCCATACGATAAGGTGCCTTAGAGATTGGCCCAGTGCCCGGTGCTAACTCAATCTCGAACTCGATTTCTCTATCTGGTGGCAAACCTGGCAAGTCCTCTGGAAACACATCGCCAAAATCTCGTACGACAGGTACATCTTCAAGTTTCAATTTGTCTTCTTTCTTCTTATCGACAATGCTGGCTAAGAAACCTTTACAGCCATTGGCTAGCATCTTTCGGGCCTTCATTGCTGACAGGAACAACTTCGTCTTCTTCTTCGCATCACCTATGAATTCAAATCGATCATCTCCTTCGAGATCAAACACGACCTTACGTCTTCGGCATTCAATAGACGCATTATACTTTCCTAAGAAATCCATACCTAAAATTAGGTCATAGTCAAACATCTCGAGCACTATCAGATTACTGTAGAGCTCTCTATCAACAATCCTCATCGGCACTGCTCGTAGCCAATGAGTGGATATCATCACTTCCCCAGAGGGTAGTGTCGTAGTGAATCCCTGACTCAAGATATCCTGATTTATTCCTAGTTCTTTAGCAAAAGTAGAAGACACAAAGGAGTGTGAGGCTCCTGTGTCGAAAAGAACGTTAGCATACTGATTATGAACAAGTATCTGACCTGTGACAACAGTAGAAGTCTCAGCAGCTGCTTCTTCTTTGGTCATGGTGAAAATTCTGGCATTAGTGGTAAGTGGAGGAGCCTCAAGTCGTCCCTGGGAAATATGAGGCCCTTCAAGAACGGCCTGCATACTGTGGAGCTGAGCTGGTGGGTTTCTCTGTTGCCTTTGTTGGAAGGGCTGGTATGTCTTGTTCGGACAATCCTTGGACAGGTGACCCTCGCGTCCGCAACCATAACATAGATTTGTGCCCATACGGCACTCCCCCAAATGTAGCTTTCCACACTTTGAACAAGGTGGAATGTTTTTGGCTTGCTTAGTTGGTTGGCCTCCTGCTTGACGGTTGTTATGGTTCCTCTGATTGGAAAAGTTCCCTTTCCTTTTGTTATTGTTCCACTGACCTCCCTGAGGCCTGCCTTGATTTCCGAGGTTTCCGCGGTTCTGGTTGTTGTTGTTCTTAGGGACTTCATTCTGACGTGGCTGGCTTTCCTTTGCTTGTTCAGATGATATTCAGCACGAAGAGCACATCTGACACATTCAGCTGTGGTGGTTGGTGGAGCAATCCCGCTATCAACAATCACTGCAATCTCGGGTCTCAGCATCCCGATCATTCTCCTCAGCCGTTCTGCTTCATTTGGTACCATATGGGGACAAAGGCGTGCTAGCTGGTTGAACCGCTTAACAGCTTCTGTCACCGATAGATTTCCTTGACGAAAGTTATTAAACTCATCATAGTATTCTCTGGTCAGACATGTTGAAATACTGTCGTTAAATTCCTGGATAAAGTCTTCCCATGTCATCTGACTTGTATCCCTGCTCAACTCTATTCCTTCCCACCAGATTCTAGCATCATCCATCAAACAGTATGAAGCACACTTCACTTTCTCATTCTCGTTAAACCCATGAAATTAAGGACTAACTCGATCGACTTCAACCATCCTTGGCTACCAAAGGGTCAGTTGAACCACTGAATTCCTTAGGCTTCATCCTCTTGAATCGCAGATACAGGGGCTCATGATTTGTTGCTGCTTGAACTCCTCTATCTTGCACTGGTTGTACAGCCGGTGGATTAATGGGGACTTCAACTCTGTTTGCATTAGCTTGCAAATTGTTGATGAGAGCCTGCTGTTCCTGAACTTGTCTCTGAAGTTGAACCACCATTTCTACTAAATTAGGCCCTGCCATCGCTTCATTTCCAACTTGTCCACGACCCCTTTGTTGGTCTTGACGTAACTGTGCCATAATTTCTGCCAAGTTAGGTTCCGCAGCAACCTCATCTTCGGCTTGCATTCGGCCGTTACCACGTCCTCGAATTCCACGTCCTCGTCCGCGTACCATCTTATCGTAGTCGTCTGTTAGTAGCAAAATAGTCAAAAAGAGACCCTTTTTTTTTTTTTTTTTGGATATCGAGTCAAGATTCAAACTTTCCATAAATAGAACATCACCTCACAATTCTTATATTTCTATTTAAGGAAAATAATTAATTACTTACTTGAAGAAGTTTGAAGTGGATACGTGACGATGCATGATAGGAAATAGGAAACCTCTCTGATACCATATCTGTAACGACCCCTCACGAACCGTTACCGTTGACTTCTTAGTTAACATTCATCTCTTATTAAATTGCGGAAAATATTAAGTTTGAAATAAAAACATTTACATAACGGAAAACTTTACTTAGATATTTTTAGAAAACTCTAGAATTTTTTTTTTTTTGCTATATAAAAATTAAACTTCATAATTAATTTATATATATTTTTAAAAACCCAATTCATGAAATAAAATTAAAGTCCATATGAAACATCCAAACAAATAATAATAAACTAAAGTCTCAAAACTTTATTGGAAATTAAAAATGTCCATTTCATGATCGTTCCTCCCGTTTTCCTATCACGTATCGTCCCGTTATCCGCTCCAAGCTCCTCCAACACTACATCTTACCCTTTCCTTTATCTGCAACATGAATAACTTATATAAGCAAGGGCTTAGTAAGACACTTGAATCTCACAAATATAAATAAATAATTTTCTTTTATCATCATAAATATAAACATCATTTAAAAACCTTTTAACTTTTAAAACCGTCATATATTGGGCCCGGCGTTGTACCATCATAGCGCGCTAGTCACGGAAGGGTTGGGGTAGCAAATCCCAAACCAACGGTGACAAAAGTCCGCTCACCGGACAACATCATCATCATCATCATCAAGGGTGTACAACGCCATTTTAAAACATAAAATACATATACATACCATATATATACTTTTCATCAAAACGTCATCATAGAGAAGTATTATTTAAGAACATCATAACATCGTCATCAACATCAAAACATATACTTCTCAAATTTTTATTCATGTTGCAGGTGAGAGTGTACTTACTAAACGCCTTACTTAACCTTTTCAAATTTTCCGATGGTGACGCGCGATTGAGGTCTCGAGTGCTCGCCTTTAGAACCGTTCATGCCATGAGTAATAAATATAATAAAATCAACAAAAACTCATAATAATTCATCAAACACATCCATCATATCATAGTAGTGCCTAAAAGGCCTATTTCATCATTCAATAACATCACAACACAAAAATTGAACAATTTCATGAAATTTTAAATCTAGACCAAATCTGCCAATTAGACCTTTGTCCCTTCAAAAATTCATAAAAATTCATACAGAGCTCCAAAAGGCTTGAAACCAATTTTAAACAAAAGTAGACATCCAGATCTTTCTAATGGTATCCAATTCATAAAAATGAAGACCGTTTGGATTCTCAAAAACAGTTTTGAAATCTGCTCATTAAAATCTACCGAACCTGGCAGTCCGACCTCTGCCTATTTGAAAAATCATATAAATTCATACATAACTCCAAAGGATGTGAAACTGATTTCAAACGAAAATAGACATCTAGGGCTTTCCATTGATATCAAATTTGTTAAAAACGGAGACCGTTTGGATTCTCAAAAACAGTTTTGAAATCTGCTCATTAAAATCTACCGAACCTGGCAGTCCGACCTCTGCCTATTTGAAAAATCATATAAATTCATACATAACTCCAAAGGATGTGAAACTAATTTCAAACGAAAATAGACATCTAGGGCTTTCCATTGATATCAAATTTGTTAAAAACGGAGACCGTTTGGATTCTCAAAAACAGTTTTGAAATCTGCTCATTAAAATCTACCGAACCTGGCAGTCCGACCTTTGCCTGTTTGAAAAATCATATAAATTCATACATAACTCCAAAGGATGTGAAACTGATTTCAAACGAAAATAGACATCTAGGGCTTTCCATTGATATCAAATTTGTTAAAAACGGAGGTCGTTTGCACCCTTAACAACCGTTTGAAATTCTTATTTTAGAATCTGAAAATTTCAGTGTAGTGGTTAATCCGAAAATCATTAAAAGCATATAAAAAAAATATCATCACAATGTATATGATTCATACACACACACACACACAAAACAGCCCTAAGACATGTTTCTAATACATAAAATTATTCAATCCCCAAAGACCCTAAACAAAATAAATAACAAAAACAAAACTGAAACATACCTTGAAATCCTTAAATTTTCGGTTTGGAAGATTTGAAGGTTTGGCAGCAAAATTTTTTTTTTTTTTTTTTTTTTTTCTGATGATTGTGTGCGTGAGAATTGAGAGTGTGAGGGAGAGGGAGAGAGATAGAGATATTAGGTAATGAGCATAAAAAGAATGAATTAAAACCATATACCCTATTAAATTATGAGCCATTAATTTCAAATAAATTTTTTTTTTTTTGAAATTAATGAAATTTAAAATGGTCAAACCTTTGTATATTTTAGGTAAAGAAGGTTGTCATTCAGAAATTGAATGGAAAAAAGAAAATTTTCCTTCTTTTCATTTTTTTTTTCCGCGTTTTCGACCTTCATATTTGCTACTAAACACATGCACATATATTTACCTTCTTTCATTTTTTTTTTTTTTTCCCACGTCTTTTGACCTTCAGATTCCTATTAAACACACACACACACATATATACGTATATACCCACATACAATATATATATATATGTACGTTGGAAATAATACTTAACATATATATATATATACAAAGAATTATATACAATATAAAATGAAATATATTTACACATATAGTTTATAGATAATCGTATAAGGTATATTTATGCTTTATATAACATACAAAAATAAATGCAACAATTTTCTTATTATACATAATTTTAAGTCATCACACAAAATTATCAAATCATCATCAAAAAAATTTCCTCAATTTGGCATGAACGTTGTTTTGGCACGTCGAGTCCTCACCGCGTCACCTGAGAAAATAACTCAACATAACGTTAGAATCAAGAATTTACTATCTCATCACATTATCTATATTAATTCTAATGTTAATTTTCTAATATTATTGCTAGTTAGTGCTTAGGGCGTTACACAAACTGACCGGCTTATAGGAGCAATCCAGAGGAGACGAATGAGCTTCAAAGGCAGGTTAGTGAATCATTGAAAAAGGGGTATGTTTGAGAAAGCATAAGTCCATGTGCGGTTGCAGTCTTATTAGTTCCTAAGAATGATGGGACATGGAGAATATGCGTTGAATGCCGAGCCATCAACAACATAACGGTAAAGTATTATCATCCTATCCTCATGTAGATGATATGTTAGATGAGTTGCATGGTTCTTGTGTATTTTCTAAGATTGATTTAAAGAGTGGTTATCATCATATTAGAATGAAAGAAGGAGATGAATGAATATGAGGTTTAGGGCTAACAATGGCATCATCCATTTTGTGACATGGAATAAAGTGTGCTATCTTAGAAAATCTATCCATAACCACAAAAATTGAATCTCTCCCACATTTTGTCCTAGGCAATCCTAACACAAAGTCCATTGAAATATCAATATAAGACTCACTAGGAATTGGTAAAGGTGAAGACAAACCGTTAGGCTGCACTCGGGATTTAGCTTGCCTACATATGACACATCTACCGCAAATCCTTTCAACATCTCGTTTCATGTGTGGCCAATAAAAGTGTTCCTACAAAATAGTTAAAGTCTTTGCAATACCAAAATGTCCCATTAATCCCCCACCATGAGATTCCTGCACTAACAAATCCATCAAAGAACAACTAGACACATACAACTTATTCCCTCGAAATAGGAATCCATCATGCCTAAAGAACTGCCTAAAGAACTTACCACGAGTGTTTTTCTCACAAGCCTGGTATTCTTCACAAAATTCATGGTCATCAATGTATAAATTTTTAATGTACTCAAAACGAAGCAATTTTGCATCAAGTGTAGAGAGTATTGCAGACCTACGAGAAAGTGCATCGGCGACCATATTCTCCTTATAATGCTTATACTGGATGACGTATGGAAATGTCTCAATGAACTCCACCTAACGAGCATGCCTTTTGTTTAGCTTGTGTTGGCCCTTTAAGTGTTTCAAGGACTCATGATCAGTGTGAATCATGAATTCCTTAGGCTATAGGTAGTGTTGCCATGTCTCTAAAGCTCGAATCAACGCATACAACTCCTTGTCATAAGTCGGGTAGTTTTAGGCTGTCCTGCTTAATTTTTTGCTGAAGTAAGCAATTAGGCATCCCTCCTACAAAAGAACTGTGCCGATGCCAATACTTGAAGCATCACGTTTAATCTTAAATGTTTTATAAAAGTTAGGTAAAGACAATAAGGGGCCGTTGTTTAGCTTCTCTTTGATTAGCTGAAATGCCTTCTCTTGTTTTTCTCCCCATCTAAATCCAACATTCTTCTTAATCACTTTGGTATGTGGTATGGCTATCCTACTAAAGTCCTTCACGAACCGCCGGTAAAAACTAGCAAGTCCATGAAAACTACGAACATTACCTACACTTGTGGAACTTTGCCACTCTTGGATTGTACGTGCCTTCTCTTCATCAACTTGTATGCCTTGTGCACTAATAACAAATCCCAAAAATATAAGCTTATTGGTGCAAAAAGTACACTTCTTCAGATTAGAAATAACTTTTCTTTCCTAAGCACATCTAAAACAAATTTCAAATGTACTACATGATCGTCTAAGTTTTTACTATAAATAAGTATACTATCAAAGTAGACAACAAAAAATCTGCCTATAAATGCATGCAAAACATGATTCATTAGTCTCATAAATCAATCATAGCTAAATGTGTTAAGTGATAAAACATCATCAATCAATCATACAACCTCTCTCAATTACATGTTCATGCCTTCCACTCTCATCACCCTTTGAGCAACATAATAAACCGTCAAGAAATTACTTTGTCCTTCATGAAATTCCAAAACACGTATATAAGAACAGAAGAAATTATACCTCGATGAATCTTTATTTCGGCTCCAAAGATTAGGAAAATATCAAGAGATTGAGGACGGAGTTTTGGCGACGAGCTGATGAAGGGCTTCCTTTATTATTATTATTATTTTAATACACTAGGCGTTTAAGAAGAGGTGAAGGAGACAGAATAAGCGGCATGGAGGGATTGGAAGAGATTATGTATGGAAAAAGTAAGAGTAGACTTTTATGGACTTCAATTGGGAATTAATTGAAAATTAATTCTCTGAAATAATAAATTAATTCTCTGAAATAATATTTGGTTAAGGGCTATCATCAATGGCTCATTTTGGGTGAATAAAGTTGTCCTACAATTAGCATATTAAATGAAATGCAAAATCTCTTCCTTTGTTTTTGTTTTTTGTTTTTTGTTTTTTGTTTTTTTTTTTCCACACGTTCCTTCCCCCCCCCTTTTTTTTTCCCTCTCCAACTTTCTTTCCTTTTGTATTTGTCCTTCCCCCTTTTTTTTTCCCTCATTTTTTTCCTCTACTGATAACTCTACATTCTTACATATTTAAATAGCATTAATATAGCATATTATATTTATACTTATAATTATAACGTATATAACAAATGAAAATCCTATAAACATGTATAACTTATAAATAATATATTATATAAATATACAAATGTACACAAAAATTATGTAATATACTTATATTTAAAATATTTCTTTAATTAAACTATCACATAAAATTATCATACCATCATAAAAAAAAAAATTCACAATTTGGTATGAATTATATTCTAGCACATTAAGTTCTCACCGTGTCACTTGTGAAAAAAAAAAAAAAATTCAACATAATGTTAGAATTAACTAATTGCTATCCCATCACATTATCTATATTAATTTCTAATGTTAAACTTCTAACATTATTGTTAGTTAGGAGTTTGGGCGTTACATTCCGTATATACAAACTTAAAGAAGTGGGTTGAAACATTATCTACCAATGTTTATGCTTTATCTAAAAGCTCCTTTTTCCTCGTGAACTCCATCAATGGCCACCCTTTACTCTCTACTTCCCATAAAGAATTTGCCAACATGTAGAAGAGAAAAACAAGTGAAGAATCTTTGTGATTTTTTTCCCTTCTCCAACAGCTCAGCCTTAAGTAGTACATCTCCTATTTCCTTTGCAATCTTCACTGCATCCATAAAGTTTCCTCATTCACTTTCCAATTGAATAAGCTCCTTAAGACACCCTTCTCTTTTTAAAAAATTGCGCGTTGAATGTCTTGACTTGAAGGCTTTAACACATTCATCATTGCTGATTCATCTCTAAGGTTTTTGTAATCCTATGCAGCACCCTCTAAAGGTAACGACCTACCTTACGTAGGCCATCACCATACTTATCTTACATAATTACTTATTTTACTTAACAAGCGGAAAACGGAATAATTTTTTTTTTTAAACAACTCGAACTCACATGACCATATACTTACTTATAAGCATTTACTTAATTAAGTACTTGAGTATCATAATAAATACAAATATCATAATCCGAAATGCGTAGCGGCCACCATCCCAAGTTTCACAACTAGCCGTATCAAGCTCCACTATCTTATATCAAAGATTGCCGCTAGGTTGCTTACCTACAACATAGACGTAAGTCGTGAGCTTTCACTCAGCAAGTACAACTTTAACACAAAACAATTCTATACAATGCATGAACAAATTATGCTTCATTATGCTTCTTAGGTTAGCATATTTTTCGGGCCCCTTACTTAACATAAGTGTACGTAACGTGGCGCGTAGCTATGGAGTAGTTGGGGTGGCCAGCCCAGTCCAACTCAAACCATAGACTAAACCTGACATAATGCAGGTTGGTACAACACAGGGCAACTTACTTGCCAACATACTTAAAATTTACTTTAAATCTTAAGACTTATTCTTGTCTTAAAACATATTTAGTAACCCATTTCATACTTGAAACTTGGCCTTATTCTTACCATATGAATTAGTGAGCATGCTTCATGATGTCACAAAATAAATCATAAATCATATGTATTACAAACATGCAAGTTGCAAAACAAATAGCCTATGCTGGAGGCGGAGTTGTACTTACCTGTTATGCTATGTCCTAGGTTTTGTTGCTTCAAATCGCAACATAGGTTACTTCCTGCTTTTTAAAAAGGACATAGGGTAAAGATCTTATAAATCATAATCATAAAATGTTGGTAACCTAACCAACATCCATGAGTATCTTAGTTATATGTCCCCCACACATACTCATGATAACTTACTTAGTTACTAAATGTAACCCTAGGGTTTATGGCCCAACCAATATAAACAGTATCTTGTTAGGTTACTCCGGGTAACCCTAGGTATAAGCCCAAGTCATATTTGGATCAAACTCTATTGGGTTACTAAAGACCAATTTTTAAAAGTTATGTCATATTAGGTTACTATAGGTAACCTTGGGCTTTAGGCCCAACCAAGTAACTTGGGTATCCTACCCGGTTACCGTTGGCCATCATACTGTACCATATTTTCAAGATAGCTTGTGGCCCATATTTTTATTTTTTCTCTTTTCTTGATAAAACTTAGTTTTTATTGTCCATATTTTTCTTGTACAAAAATCCTTGTACAACTTTCAATCTTTTTGCCAAAACTGTAATTTTTTTGAGTAAGGATAATAAAACTTGTCAAGTTTTGGAAACTATCCTTGAAACAGTTTTATACTGCTAATTATCAATGTATGTGCAGGAATTTCCTTTTCTTGCACTACTTTTGAAAATCCTGTACAGGAATTTCCTATTTCCTGTACAGTTTTTGGAATCCAGTTTTATCTTAAAATTTACTTTGAATTTGGAAAAGTATTCTTCATGAAAGTTTTAGATCTTAAAAAACCCTACAACTTTTATTCTTTGCTCAAAACCCAGTACTGCCTCTAACTAACTCATTTTCCTTGTTGAACTTGCTTGGCCATGCATAGGGTCTGAGCATGACCAGGTTCAGATTTTTGTAAAAACGGAGACCATTGGAGCCTTATTTTTGAAAACCATCCCCATATCCCCTAGGATTTTCCATTTTCTACAACTGTTCAGTTTTAACTTTTCTCAATTTCAGCGTCTAAAGGCCTCAAAATTCCGTTTCTAGATTACTGCCCAGTCTTGATCCAAAACTGGCAGTTTTCATTTTCATTGCTTCTTACGTAAAATTACGCACACACTACCTCGAACAGTTAAAATTGTGCGCCTACATCAAGTATGCAGTGCATTATGTACTGTTTTCATTGCCATGTATTCAATCTCATTCATTCAATCATTTATGCAAACCCATAGGGTGAATCTTCACCAACTAGGGTTTCTAGGGTTTTTCTTGAACCCTACATGCAATCATACATTACCAACTTACTTCTCATTCATGCAACCTCATTCTTGAGTATGTGGGGACATATTACAAGCATCTAATAGACAATCACACATACCACATGATATCTAACAAAATAAAACTATAACCATGCACCAAACCGTAAATCAAAACCACTAATCCCTAGTCAAGCACAAATCTAAGCAAATCTAAGCTATTGCATGAGAAAAATAAAATAGGCTTATGCTTTTACATACCAACATGAAATACACGTAAATCTTGAATCAAAACTTAATTAAGAGGCTTAGGGAATCTAGGAGGATTACCTTAACAACTTGAAGTTGGTTCTAGGTTTTGGATCCAAAATTTCCTCCTTGCTTCCTTCTACCAAAAATCGAACTCTCACTTTTTTTCTCTCTATAGTTTCGGTTGCTAAGGGGTAAGGGAAAGTGAGGTGAAAATGAGCCAAGGTTTTGGGGTAGAATCAAATAAAATGACCCAAAAACTCACCCCTTCATCACTTATTTATAGGTGAAAAATAATTTCTTTTTGGATTTATTTTTATTCCTAAAATTGCATATCTAACCTCACAAAAAAAACATTTACCAAGATGCCCCTTGAGGTGGCCGGCCATTATAGTGCCAAATTTCTCTCAATTAATGCATATTTATCCACTAATTTTTTTAATTCAAAAATCTCTTAATTATCTTAAATGAGGTGTCACCCAACAAGGCCATGTTTGGCTTTCTTCCTAAAATGCAGTCCATTTTCATACTAATGCAGGTATTACCAATACTGTTTTCAACTAATAATAGTACTGTTATACTAGACTGCAGTCCAGAATTCATCTGCATATTATTGGACTGCGTATTAATTTTTCTTATGACTTAAAGCTACTTAGCCCTTATTATCCTAAATAATGTGCTTGATTTTTCTATAGTAGTCTTGAACCTTATTCTTACTATTTCACCCGTAATCACGGTTTTTCGTAATATAATTTCCATACTGCTTGCTATACTGCAGTATCGTCATAATCATGCCTGAGGTCATTATGGTCAAACATTGTTCGGAATAAAATCATAAACTTTTGTTATATCTTTTTCCTCAAAAGGCCATATGTTTGGCTAACCAATCTATTACTGAGTCCTACAAAGCTACAAGGACTCATAATAAAATTTGATAAGAATCAAATCAGACATTTCATATATATCTACATGGTACAACTTCAATTCCTTAAAAATGAAATCGTAACTTTGTAAAAAGCTAGTTATTACACCAAAAGCTCCTGTTCTATACGTTTGATTTTATCCTTTTCGGTTCCCATGGTATTATTTATGGTTGCATAGTATTAGAAAAAGAGAATGGAAGAATAAAGGCACATTCTCATTGCTATATTGTAATCTGTGAAGGTACAACCAAACATATAGAAGAGTGCCTAACAAATTCTATTCTAGAATATTCTACATCTGTCTTAATACAGCTGGCATAACAGAAAAACATAAAATATTTTAAAATGCTAATACTTCCCCTTTAGATGGAAAATACAGATTATGAATTCCTGTCTTGCCCAAAACAAGTTGAAATTTTGAAGGATGAAAAGCTTTGGTAAGGAGATCAGCAACCTAATTGCGTGTGGTAACATGCATGGTTTTTAAAATGCCAGATTGTATCTTTTCTCGCACAGAATCGCAATCGATTTCAATATGTTTGGTGTGCTCATGATAGACTGGGTTGGCTGCAATGTAAAGGGCAGCTTGATTATCATAGTAAAGAAGAGTTGGACCTTGGTGAACAACACATAACTCTTGAAGCAAACAGAGTAACCAAACAATCTCACAAATAGTGTTGGCTATAGAGCGATATTCAGCTTCGACGGAAGAATGGGGGACCACTTTTGCTTCTTGGACATCCAAGAAACAAGTGAGGAACCAAGAAATACACAGAAACTAGTAAGAGAGCATCGAGTATCAGGGCATGTACCCCAATCAGCATCTGCGAAGACCTTGAGTTGAATTGTTAAATTCGAGGGAAAAAAAATACCTTGGACTAGAGTTTTCTTGATGTATTACAAGATTCATAGAGCTGCTTGAAGGTGTGTAGTGCGTGGAGCCGCCAAGAATTGACTAAGTCGATTGACGGATTAACTAATTTCAGGCTGTGTAAGGGTGAGATGTATTAGTTTGCCAATCAACAACCGATAATTGATAGGATCAACAAGTAAATCACCATCGGATTGAGTGGGTTTTAGGTTGGGTTCCATAGGTATGGAAGAAGGTTAGCATCCATTTTCTTTAGAAAATAGATATACCAGCAACTGATCTAGCAACTTCCAAACCCAAAAAATAATTTAGTGCCCCCCAAATCTTTCATTTTGAACCGCTTACTTATAGTATATTGCAGATGGTCCACAGCTACTTAATCATTACTTGCAATGATAATATCATCAACATACACCAAGAGAGCCAAGAATGAATGACCATGAGATTTAATGAATAAGGAATGATCACTAATAGGATTGTGTAAACCCTTCTATTATTAGAACACTGGAGAATTTATGAAACCATTGCCAAAAGGCTTGTTTCAAACTATTAATTGATTTATACAGCCTGCAAATAGCATTAGAAGGTAAAGTCTCCCCCTTTCGACTAGTATATCTAGGTGGAAGAGTCATATAAACTTCCTTAGTATAGTCACCACGGAGAAACGCATTAGTATCATCAAGTTGAAAAAGTGACCAACCAAAAGTAGCAACGAAAGAGAGCAAAACTTTAACAGTAACAAGTTTTGCTACAGGG
>CM046385.1:15350865-15500835 GCA_025413485.1 Ficus microcarpa | reverse complement strand
ATGGCCATCCAGAAAATAGGAAGAAAATGTACTTAGTCAAAATATAAAAAGCCAAATCTCCATTTTACGTTGCCTTTACAGAGATTCTGCATAATTCTAACAACAGCAGCAACTTCAACCATATTTTTCCTGCTTCGTTGATCAACGTCAGTTTCTTCTTTTCCACAGGAAATGTTCACGGAAGAATAGGGCCCAAAGAGTGGGCCCCGGGAATTCCCGCCCTCTTTTATAATTATGTGTTTGAAAATTATACAACTTAGAATAACAGTTAGGATAAATTATTCATTCAGTACCTAAATTTTTAATTTTGTCCAACTTTAATCATTGAACATTTTTTCTTAATTGAAATACCTTAAAATTTTAAATTATAATTATAATAGTTCTTTCCATAAATTTTTGGACAGAATCTATTTGTAATTTGGTCAAAAAATAACGCTAACTACGAAGTATATCTAAAAATTAACGAAAATAACTACTGTAACAATATTTTTAATAGTTTATGATTATTCTAATTACGAAAAAGAAGAATATGGAATATCCCCTTAACTATTAAAACGTTATTTTAATAGTCACTTCTGTTAATTTTTAGACTATTCAATTAGTAATTTAGATAAAAAGTAATGCTAACTAATAGATTCCGTTCAAATATTAACGTAAATAATTATTGTAGTAATATTTTAATAATTTAAGAGTATTCCAGCTATGAAAAAAAATTTAGGGACTAAAGTTACAAAAAGTAAAAAATTCATAAACCAATCTAGTAATTTACCCTAAAAGTTAAAGTAGAAGTTCACTAAAATCTTAACATCAAAGCTGCAAAATTGTCTAATTAAAAAGTACTAAAAGATAAAACTAAAATGATAAATAACACGTACTAATTATTAGCCAATTAAATTTGCTAACTAATAATTAAATTTTATATTTCCATCGTTTTTCAGTGAAAAATATAATTAGTAATTACCTTTTTTTTATAACTAAAACAAGCTAATTATTAAAAAAGTTAACATACCTGCATACATATATATATATATACACACACACTAGTTTTGAAGTGCGTGCGTTGCAAGTGTGTGTTTATATTGAATTTTAAAATAAAGGGAATATAAAATATAAGTTAGAACGAGTTCAAGAAAGTTTAATTTTAATAGGAGTAATATGAGGGTGGGTGGGGGGGGGGGGGGGGGGGCGGAATCAATGAAGCATATTTAAAAAGATATAAAACTATAAGGGAGAAGTAAAAAAGAAGACAAAAATGAAAATAAAATAAAATAAAATAAAATAAAAAACGGGGAGGAAAGCAGGGGGAAAAAGGTAAAAGAAGACACCTCTATATTGCTAAAAAGTTTAAATAATAATAATAATATTAATTAATTAATTAAATTGCGGGAGGAAAAGCTTAAAAAAAGGGGTAAATCTGTGATAGAGTCTCATTTATATACCCTATCGATAGAGCTCATTTTTAAACTGTTACGATATAATCGAATGGCTAAGATGTTCTTTGTGCATGATAATTATAATACACATTATCTCATTATATTTTATACTAAAAAATAAAAACAAATCAAAGAAATTAAAAAATAAATGGCCGGCGAACGTCCACGGGCAGACCCCCCCATGCCAGCAATGAATGCCCCCCACTCCACGACGCTGACAAAGACCCCCTCCCTTCCTTTCCCAAACGCCGGTGACGAGCACCCCCTTCCCCGACACCAACGAAGACCCTTTCCACTCCAACTAGATCTATAACTCCTGCTAACACCGATGAAGACAACCTTCCCCCCCCCCCCCCTACGGGATGACAAGGCCCTTCCCTCTAAAGGCCCGCGACCCTAGGTGACAAACCAACCACCCACGAGGCTGATCATCTTGGCAACGACCTACGACCGACCTGTGACGCCCTCAATGACGACGAGTCCCCCACCCTGTCGACATTAAGCTACCGATGAAGAGCTCCACCCCCCCCCCCACCCCCCGAATCCTTTCATTGGTGAAGGTCCTTTTTTTTTAATTTCTTGTTTTATTATTATTTGTTTAATTTATGAATTAGTCTATAATACTACGAGGTAATGCACATGATAGTTATCATGCACAAACAACATTTCATGCATTCGATTATATCGTAACAGTTTAAAAATAAATTCTATTGATATGGTAAATGAGTGAGACTATATCACTGACTTACTCAAAAAAGAAAAAAAAAATAAGAAGAAGGTATAATTTTATAGAAAAGAAAATAAATTTAAAAAAAGGGAAGGGGGAAGGGGCAAGGGGCAAGGGAGCACTTTCAACGGTGAGTTTGGGTGAAGGCATGTGAATAGTGTCACTTTTGACACTTCCCCATAATGTATATAATCACATAAATGATATAGTGCAAAAATATAAAATGACATGTATATTGAGACTTAGGTGGGATAAGGGCGATTTCTCTATCCCTCTCTCATTTTTAATTCGGAGAAAAGACTTCATCATCAGTCTCACTCTTTTGGTGATTTCAGTATAATATGTTTCAATTACAATTAACTTCACACCAATATATAAATAGTATTATATACTAAGATTTTAAATAGAAAATTATATATAAATCAATTAATTGTTATAAATTTCTAAATAAAAAGTTGCAAAAACTGCATACAAGTCATTATATATATAGTGATAAGGATACCAACTGCAATATTAACTATTTGCGAAACAATTTGTGTGCCATATGTTCATTAGTAAATGCAACTAATTGATTTGTTAATGTCTTACACGCTTATCAATAAAAAAATTATAACTTACATGCCTCATAAATTGATACTAAAAAATTGGAATTAAAGTTAGTGTTCCTAATTTTTTTTATATATCTTTTACCTATATATATAGATATATTTATATATTTAAAAAAGCAAATAGCTGTTTTGGTCATGGTTTTCCTTGTTTGTCATGTGATAGTTACGTGATCACCATATTATAACCACATCGTGACGACAACATTGCTACATGGTTTTTTACTTTTATTTATTTTTGTTTTGTTTTGCTTTACTTTGCTTTTTTTTATCTATATATTCTACATATGTGAACATATCTATTCTACACGCACGAACATACAACTAGTATATATAAAACAAAAGAAGAAAAAGGACACAGACCCCATCAATTATATATAGATACAAACCGTGTTGAGTCGGACGTTCAAAATAAGAAGAAACGAACCCTACGTTTAATCCAATATATCACAACGTATTACATCCCCCCATTAAAACGCAAACGCGTTATTTTTATACATTTATTCCAAACCATATATCTACATGCATATATAGGGGCCACACTATCACATAGTACTTCCCCCCCCCCCCCCCCTCCTGAAATTATCACAAAATTTCTTGTTTTTAATAGCCACTTCCTTCATGCTACTTAAATATAGGAAGTGGCCAGTTATTAAAATCAATATATAAGTGGAATAAAACTTAGTATCTTTAAAAGAAAAAAAAAATTTTTGTTCCAACCATTCGCAGTATGGAAAATTTGCAAAAATAACATTTTAAGATGGTGAAATTAGCAAAGAAAAAAGATAAGATAATAGATAGTTTCTAACTCTTATATTTAAAACAATGGTTATTTTTTTATTTCTTTAAGAAAATGGATGGTGGTCATTAACTATTCAATATTTACCCACGAATCCCAATAGCCAAATAATCTTCTTTTATTTTTCGATCACTCAAGGTTGTTATGCAGTCATTTTCTAGGAAAAAATTTTTAAAACCATTTCACAAATAAATATTTATTTTTCTAGAAGTCCTTTTTTTTTTTTTTTTTTTTGGGGGTAAAAGTCCTTTCGCACCGTATCAAATCGAAGTGCCTAAGTGTTCACATGCGTAGTTGATCAACAGCAAATGGGAACCCGACAAAACAATCAAATTGGGCCCACTTCTTGTGTCCATCACAAAATATTTTTGTGAATATTATTGTAGGTTTTTTATTTTTTATTTTTTTGATAAATGAATATTTTGTGAGTTGTGCATTGCACAAATATGATATCGAACCTATGACTACGACTTTACTTATATGGTGGGGACCATAATGATCATGATGGTCTCCCACCCAAGTATAAGAGCATTAATAAAGACAAAAGTTAATTGATAAGCATTAAAAACCTTTAATTTCTAAGTTAATCTTTAATTTTTCTTTTTCTTGAATCAAAATTATTTTTATTTCATAATTTTACTGAATAAAACATAAAAATAACAAGTTTGATTTAGCGACGAGAGCATATAAAATATACAATCAACCCATTACAACAAAAATTCGTATTTTGCAAAAGTTGTTTAGGGACATTCCATGTACAAGAAATAGATGATGCAACACTTAAATGGGATGGGAAATAGCGTTCATAAAAAAAAGATCTCTCTCTCTCTTATATCACCTTCTAGAATGTGCTCTCATAAGTTCTAACCGATTTAATCACTAGTTTTTTATGATGATCTCTGACGGTGAAAATTTGTCCATTTAGATTTGGGGGTGTATGGATGTATGATCCAAATCTTAAGATTATTTAATATTTGTCATTTTCTCTCAATTTCACTGTTTACATAGTTTTATAACTCAAACTTTAAAAGTCAATAGCTTTACATAAATAAGTCTAAATGAGGTGATTTAAAAAAAAATTGCATAAAATTTCGAGATGAACGAAACAAGGTCCACATTAATTTTTTTTTTTCCAAACATATTTCAAGTTTTTATACTTTTTAACTCCAGTATTTCAAATGCCTCGATAAATTTACAATTAATTTAAACTCAAATTCTACAATACAAATCTTAGCACCAAACGCATGCTTAATTTCATCACGGATTAATCCTTTATGTAAAATGGATAATAAAGTACAAAAGAAGTTTATCAAGATCCATCTTAATTATAAAGTTACGTCTTCTCCAATAATGGGGGTTTCTGAGAGAATTATAGCGGTAGCTCTATGCTTCTGAGTGCAAAATAGAATCAAGAAATCCACAGAAAATTTTGTCTTAATATATGGACTCCGTTTGGATAATTATACATAAAATTTGAATTAATATTTAAAGGTAAATAGTCTTTTTCATAATTTTTTAATAAAACGACCGAAATTTTTAAAAATTAGTTAAAAGCTTTTTTTTTTTTAATGGTCAATCAGTTTTTTTTAAATGATCAATTAGTGATTAATTATATAATATTGTTAATTTAGTTAATCAGTTATTGACTTGATCGTAGTCAATTTTTGATTGATTTTAACCTAAATCACCAATTTTCAAATCAATCACTGATTAATTAAATCTAAATTAAAAAAAATAGAAAACAATCATTTTGTTAAATAAAAAAGTTTGGCTATCTATTAGATTGTGTGACCAATCGAACCTATTTTTCTAATTAAATGATGAATTTGCTTACGTTGTGAAGATTTTCTAATTCGTGCTCTTGAATATCAAATATTCTAAATTCTCTATCCAAATCCTACGATTTTAGGGATTCTGTTGTATTGTCATTTGCCTTGTCTATGTTTTCAAGAGAACCAAAACCCTATGGGCTCTTTGCTGCAAATAGACTATTTTTAGTCAAGGCTATATTTTCTCAACATGAGTGCAATAATATCTTGATAAATGAAAAAAATAAATAAATAAGATAATAAAATAAAATATGGAAGAAGGAAACAAAGGATTAACGTGGTTTTATTCATGACTAGGAATGGAGAAAAGATTCACTCATAAAGAGTACTATAAATGAGCTCTCATATAAATACATGTTTACAAGTATAAAAAATGGGTAAGTTACCCAAAAATATAAAATCTACTATTATTAAGAAAATTTCTATTTCCTAATATGAAAAATTAATACAAATAAATTTAAATTTTCTATATTATAATCAATCAATCAATCAATCTAAAAATTGGAAAGAATCGTGAAAATAATCTCAATATTGAATATTTGACGGTCTCAAGTCTCAACACTTCATGTCAAGTTGGTGCGTACCAACTTGCCGCCTTGCCTTGAATACTTGGGGAACAAATTTGGACACTACAATAGAATATAGATTCGACGACGGTTAAAAACCGTCGTGGTAATACTTCTACGACGGTTTTTTAACCGTCGTAAAATCTACAGTCGTGGTATGTTTTTGGATTCCACGACGGGCGTTGACCGTCATGGTAGAAGAGATATCACAACGGGCGTTGACCGTCGTGGTACTGCGAGGTACAACGACAGGCGTTGACCGTCGTGGTACCTCGAGATACCACGACGGGCGTTGACCGTCGTTGTACCTCGAGATATCACGATGACCATCGTGGTTTTAGGGTTTAAAAAAAAAGAAAAAATTTTCGATTCCGATGCCCATGGCAAAATCAGCCTATATATTAATAACCTACATTTGTACAAATTAATATGCATATAATACAAAAAATAATATTGTTTTTACCTAATATTGAATATGCTGCATAACAAACAGAGTCCACTCAGTCCTAACCAAATTCATGTCATCATCGATATAAAAATCCTTCGTTTGAAGAGCAGCTATTCCATCAACAGTGAGGGTTATTTCTCGCATGAAAGCTAACACGAAATAACCGCACTCTACATATCCTTCCTGTATTGGACATCGAGCAGTCTCAATCAAAGTCTCCCAGATTCGTCGCTGTCTTACTCCTCCTCCCACCATCACCTTCCAATCATTAAGTGCCGTAACAAATTTCAAAACAATATATTACAACAACAATTATTGTATGCATAGAATCAGATATATGAACATCAAAAAATACTTACGTCATAATTAGGTCTTTAAAATCGTCACCCGGTTCGTTTCTGAGAGGATTAAAATATAGGACCAAGTCATCCCATAGATCAATAACTGCCAAGATCCAATGTTGGCCGCTGTTATATGGCATGAGAAATAGCTTTCCCTCTGGAGCATCTCTTAAGCTCCGTATAATGCAATCGGCCCTCTCTCGAACGTAGGCGGCGCGATCGGTAACGCGTTGAACTGGTGAGACGAGGACTGGAGAAATAAACTCGAACCGTTGCCCCACTCCTGCCCTTGCACAACATTCCGTTAAGTATCTGCAAAATAATCCCGCTGACTTGTTACACAAATTATGTATATAAGATTAAGAAGGATAGATAATTAAATAGTTTAAAGAAAAATGTATTACCTGATGTTGTGACACCCCCTTCCTACGTAGGGCCGTCACCTTCATACTTAACTATACTTTACTTGAAAATTTGGGAATATTTTTTTTTAAACATACTTATATATAAAAAGTTTGCTCATAGAAACTTATCTTACTTGCATACTTAAATAAAAGGTTGCTTAAAGTCTTTAGTATCAAAATATACCATGTAACATACCTTGTCTTTGAACTATATGCATACATACAAAAACTTCTTAACTTAGAAAAAGGTTGCGGAATCTATGCGTAGTGGTATCCATACCGCCCTTCATCCGCTGCACCGCCTGCACATAGCTCATCATTTAGACTGCAGGTTTCTTACCTACAGTATGAAATATAACTGAATGAGCTTTCGCCCAGTAAGCACAAACATAATCTCACAAAACATTTATATTTTAAACCTCTTGAAAATATACACTCATCATATAACATGTGCATGAACCATTTATGTTCGTTTATGCATCCATTTTTAACTTGATCTTATTATCTTCCTTTAACATGTGGGCCCCTTGTGTACGTATCAGAATTTTTTTAGCGCGCCTCCAGATAAAGTTAGGGGTTGCAAGGTCCCTAACAGTTCTGGGAAACATGATTGATTATACCATCTCGCATCAACGAGAGGTTGATAATTCTTATTTTAACATGAAAACCCTGCACCTGATGGGAGGTTGGTACGACACCTTACTTGTGATTTCTTACCATGTTGTTTATCTTTAGTGATCATACCTTATGATGATAACATAACTTTCATTTCCTTCATAACATGACATGGTATTTTTACAATAATAGCACTCTTTGCAAACATAATATTTTGCAAGTATAGCACTTTTGAAAACATGGCATTCTGCAATATAGCACTTTTGAAAGCATGGCACTTTACAAATATAGCACTTTTTAAAAGCATAACACTTTGTAAATATAGCACTTTAGCAACATAGCATAAACATCACCTTGAACATAGCATAAAACATGTAATAGTATATTTGAACATAACATACTATCTTTCATACTGCAGGTGAGGTTTGTACTTACCTCCTGTGCCGTATCCTGAATGTTGTGTCCTTAAATTTGTTTACAACAGCAGTTCACTTCCTGTTATTTGAAAGATATATGATCAGAATCCTATAATGGAGTGTTGATGACCTAACCAACTCTTATGCCTAATCTTAGTGGTATGTCCCCGATACTTGATATCTTGCTTGGTCCCAATTGGTCACCCTACTGCTTACGAACAATTCATTATTGATTATTCCTTAGGAGGTTACGTTGGATAACCTCTCATTGGTGCTAAGCCTATATCGTTCATCCTTTGGGCTTTACTCTTACATCATAAACATTGGGTTATTTCCATCATCCCTTTATTCTTAGCCCATTTCATCTTTTGTGTATTCCTTAGGGTTACATTGGGTAACCCTTAAGGTTAACTTTAATTCAACAGTGGGTCAACTAAAGTCAATATTTGGTCAACTAATAGTCCACCTTTAGCTATCCTTGGGCTTGATCCTGTAACTCGGATATAATATCCGGTTACCGTTCGTAGTCGGCTTGATTACCAGTTTTTACTTTAAAATCCCATTTCCTTACCTTTGGAAAACATTGTGTAATTATCTTCCAAAAATCTTTTAGTTCCCTTGTAAAAATCCTTACTTCTTTAGGTAACACTTTTATAAAATTATTTAGGGTTGAAAACCACCTGTTACATTTATTTTGCTTTATCTTGGCTTAAAATTTCATTTTCCTTATCTTAAAGACATTTGGTTTAAAATCCCATTTTTCTTATTTAACTCGAAAAGATGTGAGAAAAATTCCAAAACTCTTAGTTTTACTTATAAAAATTCATGTTTTTGAAATCGATCTTTATAAAAATCATTTAGGGCTGGAAACTGCCTTTAAAACAATTTTCATAGTCAAAACAGCAGGTTTTAGAAGAAAACAGTTTTTCTGAGCTAGTTTTTAGAAAATCCTGTGCAGGAATTTTCGGTTCACTGCACACCCTTCGTAAAACAGTGTCAGTTTAAAAATTGACTCCGAATTTGAAAAACTTGTCTTCACGAAAGTCATAGCTCTCGAAAAATGCTAGAACTTTTGTGTTTTGTGAAAAATCTAGTTCGGCCTGTATTCGTACCAGTTTTTGTTTGAAACTGGCTGGTCGTGCAAAATAGATCTGGATAGACCAGCCTCGGGTTTTGATAAAAACGAAGGCCATTAGAGCCTCATTTTAGAAATCTGTCTACATTGTCCTCTAGGAAAAACCCTTCCGAACAACTTTCATGTTTTAACTTTTACCCAGTTCAGCCTCTAAAGGCCTTAAAATTTCACCTTCCCGAAACTAGCCAGTTTCGAATCCGAAATGGCAATTTCGGTTGCTTAGTCCGGTTTACGTCCTATTTCGCGGATCTATCTCGACCGATCACATCGGGAGCTTATACATCAAACAAGCAGCGTATCTAACATCCCATACATTCAAGCATGTCAATCCCAAACGTCCATGCAGCCCTAAACCGAAAGCCTTTTCTTTGGGCTACATGGTTTCTAACCTAGCATCCTAAACAAGCATACACCATCACATACATCCTTGCACAAACAGCCACTCTTCCACTGCCTAGGGCAGATTTTTGTGACCAAAAATTAATGGACATACCAATCACATCTAGCATGCTTCCTAACAATATTTCAAGCACAAAAATCAAGCAAGCAAATAACATAAACAAGCCAACCAACCCTAATCCCTAACCAAGCACACACATGCAAAACTAGGGCTGAAAATAAACTTGGACTTATGTCTTTACAAATCCATCTTAAACCACAAATAAAAATGCTCAAATTGAACTTAATTTCAAGATTGGTTCAAGAGTTTACCTTAAACCCAAGTTAGGGTTTGAAATCCCAAAACTTCTTCCTTCCTTTTGGCTTCCTTACCCACACGGCTGCACCCTTGGTTGGCCACCAAAAATTTTTCTCTTGGTTCCTCTCAAAAGCCGAACATTCACCAAAGATTTCCCCCAAATTTTCCCAGCTTTTTCACTCCTATTCCTCTCCCCAAACCCACGGTTTTGCTGCCCCAAAAATGGGTCTCCAAGCTCTCAAAATTTTTCTTTCTTTCTCCCTAGCAAACCCGAACACCCAAGGAGTAAAAGTCCTAAGAAAATTTCTGATTTTCTCTCCTCTTTTTCTCCTCCTTACCCACGGTTTTTGAGTGGCAAAATGACAAGAGTTTGGCTGTCTTTTTTGATTAAAAAGAATGGGATTTATGGGAGGTATTTATAGAGGAAGGGGGAGGGGTGTGGCCGGCCATGGGGGGGTATGTGGCATGCAATGGGTGGCTTCCATCAAGTGGTGTGGGAGGCTCCACATCCTCCAATCTTACCTCATCCTTGTGAGGTCACCTACATAAGGTCATCCCTTAAAAACAAGGGCCTTGTTTGGTTTGTCTCCAATGTTGTCCCTCTTCTCCAAATTAATCCATTTTTCTTGTGCCACACAGATATTTCCAATACTGTGCTCAGTGTTTTCATACTGTACTTCGGTCTAAAATTTTTCTTTGTAAAATCAGACCATAAAAATTTCTCTCTTATTTTTCGGAGATCTTTTTGCTCTTAATTCTAACTCGGTATGCTTGATTTTTCTATGGTGGTTTTATGGCCTATTCATATTATCTTAATCATAAAAACATTTTCTATATTCCTTTATCATACTTGTGAAGTCGACGTTGTGACCCGTCTTAGTCAAACTTTGACTTCCGAAAAAAATCACATCCTTTCTCGTTCTTTTTCCTTTAAAAATCTCATACATGGCTAATCAATCATTCATGGAGTCTCATAGTCAATTTAATGAGGACTCAAACATTGGTAGATAAAATTATGAATTTTTCATTAATATTCATAATTTTTCATGAAACACATTATAAACACATAATTTGAACTTAAATTCCTTATGAACAAGGAAATCGTGAGTCCATAAAAATTTGGGTCTTACAGATGTAAACCATTATGCTATTTGCACTGATTTCTTTAAATGTTATGAAATGGTAAACATCTTCAAACCCAATATATATGGGCATGTCATCGCCATTTGCGAACTGTTGTTGATGGCAGATTATTTGGGTACCGTCACGCATGGAATTCTGTGCGTAATAGGCCAATGGTTTCAAGTCCTAGAGCATGTCAGTATAGTCAAACGAAGGCATTTCTTCTTGCGCCGGTTGTTGTTGTACCTCCGGTTGTAACTGTATTTTCTTCTTCCCCGCTCTCTTTTTGGTTCATTTGCTCCCCTCAGCTTCTCGGATAGGAGTATGACTGGGACCTTTGCTTGCCTGGCTCAAACTTGGTTGAACGACAACTAAGTGTTTTGGCCAAGCAACATACCCACCGACAGCTTCTTCAATACATGTGGCTTCGTGCGTCGGAATTGGTAGGAGTGCACCTCTTAGTTTTGGAACTGTGATTGTCACTCGTACATTCTCCTCACCTAAAGGAATCCCATGGACTGTGTCCGTTGGAACACATTCCATGTATACCCTGCCGTTTGCAACAAGAACAACTCCTCCGTTAATTAAATCAGGCGCAAATAGATGGCATTCCTTACTTGCATTCGGCATGGTCTTCGGATCCGACGCCTCATCTCCTTTTTCATTCAAAGTGCAACTAGCCTTGAAGCTGTTGTGTTGATCAACTATTGGTGCAGTCAGCTCCTCTGCCATTGTCTCTCGGTTGATCCCGTGCTTCGCACATAGTTCCTGTACGGTTCTTTCTAATGCAGCTAGCTGCCGTTTCATATCCAAGACTTCAGCATTTTCCGAGACACTTCCCACCAGGATGAAGTATTGCAACTGCTTGACAAACTTCGATTGACCTCGAATCCGACCACGATGCTCGGCATTGCCCAATGCCTTGGTCAATATGTCCTCTGTCCCCACAGATTCGAAACTTCCTTGTGTCTGTTGTGAACTGATGTCCTCCTGTAACAATTACACAATATGTTATGACTTCGTAAACATAAACGAGTATACAAGATCAATATAGTTTAATCGGATTCGAATACTTACTATTCTTTCTGCAATATGTTTACATGCTTCATTCTTGAAAGATCCATCGGGGTTGATGCGCATGTCCAGCCAATTCTCAAACTGCTCTGGTTAAGTTCCCGTCTTGTCGAACTACAGTTTAATAATTGCCTTAGTAAACATATAAGATGGAATCCGCATAACAACATAACATTTACAAATTATGTGTAAGTTATTCACGTACATGTGCTTGGTCACGTTTCCTATATCCGTCTCGGCCTCCCGTTGATCCGTATTTGAGTTTCTTTCTTGTCTCACTTCGTTGTTCGGATAGTCTTCTGAATTCCAGGGTCCGACGATAGGCAATGAAAGATTCCCAATCATCCTGGGTGATAGTGGGGTAATTGTGAATCACTTTTGCCGGCCGTTGCCACACATATTCTTCGTCGATATGATCCCTTACAAAAGCTTGGTAAAGATCATATCTAAAATTTTTTGCGGACTCTGCACATGAATTTAAAGCTTGTTTTTTAAACGACGCATCTACAGTGAAAGAAGTTGCGATTTCCATCCACACTCTTTCTTTATTTTGGGCTATATCGGCACATCTAAAGTCGGATATCCAAATGGGTATGTGTTCTCGAGCAAGCACTCCAATCCAACTCTGTAATGTATCTCCTCCCTTCCCTATTGGTTGCCCTTTTGAGTCGAACGAAACTTCCATTCGTTCTCCCTTTGTCCTAACTTGGTGGACTCTTCTCATAAGGTTGCTCTTCGTTTACCTTCTTCATCGGGATTGAAGCTAGGTGAGTTGGTTCGTCGTGATTTTCCAATTTGAGTTTGAGTAGAGTGTTCCTCCTCGTGCTCTTGCGACATTTTAAGTCAATCTAAAGCAACTCTACACCCAAACACATAACGAAACAAAAAATTATTGTCAATAAAGCATTATAAAATCACCAAAAATCCGTGCAAGTAAACCTAGGTTTGTAATAAATTAATTACGGAAATGACACACAACTTCATGAACGAGGCATGTGATCTTTCCATATCATTTGCTAACATCTAAGTCACAACATCAACGATGGTTTTTGAAAAATAATAAATGCATGCATAATCCAATAAATTTACTTCAATATAAAACTAATTCAAACTCAAATAAGCATATTATCGAATATGTCAAACGCTAATAATTAGTCACAAAATCGACACTTTACCCGGATAATTGTTGAATCCGTGCCTTACCCAAGCCCTTTTATTTCAAGCTACAACTATGTCAACTCAAAAAGCCAATTTAGCGAACATGTCATATACAAAATTTTTCCATTCTAACGACAACATTTTTTTTTCCGGAAAATTGCCAAATCCGTGTATTATCGAACCAAATTTAAAGCAATCTAACTCACGGAATAAAATCAACCCAATGAGCCTAGGGACGGTTTTTCACCATGAAACTTTCAAAATCGACAATCAATGCAAATTTGGTAAACCATTGCGTCACATTGTACAACATACCGAAACTAAGTCTAACTCAAATAGGATTTTGGGTGAACATGTAGTGTGCGTAAATTTAACATGCAAGAGCGACACTTTTTCTCCGTTTCACAAATGACCGAAATAAAGTTTCACAAACACAATCAACAATCAAAAATTACCGTGGGCATGCAATAAAGTTTACAATTGTCTTAGCTAACTTCTATCAACCGTTTCATCAACCGTTTCATGAAATATCCAACATAAACTTACCCGTTTAGTGTGGGTATGGGCGGGTCAATTGGCGCCGGCGAGAAAGTTTGGGCGTCGGGCTTGGCGATTGCGTGGGCGTGAGCGTGGCCGTGGACGACGTTTAAAACAACAAATTTCAGAGAAAATGGAGGATGGAAAGCAATGAGAGATAATGGAGGATTCAAGGCAAGCAAGGAGAGAGAATGGAGGATGGAAGGCCGAAAACTAAAGAGAAATTTTAGAGGGAGTTGCTGAAAATTAGAGAGAGAAAGTGGAGTCAATGATGTTTTCGTTTTGTTATTATGCATAAAAGAGTAAACTTTCGGCCACTTGCACAAAGGCACGCTTCCCGGGTATTTTTTTTAAATTTCCCAGCACGGATACCACGACGGTTTTTGTAAAAACCATCATGGTATTCCGACCTACCACGACGGTCAATGACCGTCGTGGTAGGTCCCGAAAAGGCAACCTACCACGACGGTCTACGGGGACCGAACCTTTCGGGGACCTACCACGACGGTCTTTGACTGTCGTGGTACCCTAGGTTACCTCGACGGTCAAAGACTATCGTGGTAGGTCCCCTTTTCGTCTTTGACTTACCATGACGGTCTTTGACCGTCGTGGTATCCTGGGATACCTTCGGCGTACCACGACGGTCGTGGTAACTGTTCGATATACGACGACGGTTTTTTTAAAGAACCGTCGTCGTATGAATATACGACGACGGTTCTTTAGATAAACCGTCGTCGTATTTTGAAATTAAAATGTTTCAAACTTAATATTTATTCAACTATATATATAATCCCACAGGCAACCACACATATGTGTTTTGCATTAATCAGTCCATACCAATTCTCTTTTTCATCTTGTATTCGTTTAGACTGTGGCATATAATAGTTATTATAATGTGCACATACAGTTGACATATACCGTAATAATACTTATTATAAATAATGTATACAAAACATCGGAAAAAAAAGAAGTTGAAGCTATTGTTTTCTTTTTTTTTTTTTTTTTGGGACTTCTCAACACATGTCCACTCGACATCTAAACGAAGCAAGTGTGAGGAATCATCGTCCAAATCATCAATCTCCTCCACCGGTGGCAAACCCGTCGTGATAGATGGAATATCCATGGAATCTTCAACATCTTCGTGGCCATCCCGGATTAATTTTGGCTTCATTGGCACAACTAATGATAACTCGGAATTGTCGGGATCCGTTGTGTAAAAGACTTGTACTGCTTGTGACGCCATAATGAAAGGATCATTTTTGTATCTCATACGCCTAAAGTCCACCATTGTCACGCCGTCCTTATCAATCTTAACAAAATTATTGTCTGCCCATTTGCATTTAAAGAGTGCTATCCGCAAGCCGCAATAATCAAGCTCCCAGATATCTTCAATGAACCCAAAGTAGTTCATGGAGCCGTATACCGGGTTCTTATCCTTTGCGGATGAAATATGCATAGACTCGGCACGAAGGCTCACACCACTATTTTGGACTGGATGCTTCTCATTTCTTTCGCGAGTGTAAAAGGTGTAGCCATTGACAAAGTACGATGTATATCTTGTGACCATCGATGACGAATCTCTTGCTAGCTTCATTAAGTCTTGGGAAACACCAGGCTTCATATGCAAATGTCAGCTTATCCACTCCCTGAATGTTCGGTTGTGCTCATCTTGAATCCACTTCTCACATCTTGTTTTTCTTGGATGCGCGCTTCTTAATTCCGTCATGTGAGCCTCAACGAACAACTCCACTTCCGTAGTATTGTGCAAAACATACAGACAAGCTTTTTCCCATTCATCTTGCTTTACTGGTGAATGAACAGCCACGGATAGTCCTCTTGATGTAAATGGCCCACTCGTTGGCAGCCCTATTGGCTCCGCATTGGACAAATACTCAGAGCAAAATTCAACTGATTCCTCGGCTATGTAGTTTTCCACTATACATCCCTCCGGTCTATTTCGGTTCTTTACATAACCCTTCAAAACCTTCATGTACCTTTCGAAATGATACATCCACCTCAAATGGACCGGTCCACATGGCTTAACTTCACGAACTAAGTGTATCGTTAGGTGGATCATTATATCAAAAAAGGCTGGTGGGAAAAACTTCTCAAGCATGCACAAAGTCATCACTAATTCAGATTGTAGCGAATCTAGCATAAGTGGATCGATTACCTTGGAGCAAATTGAATTAAAAAACGAGCATAACTTCGTAATTTCATATCTCACATCTTTCGTTAAAACTCCCCGCAATGCAAGAGGCAATAATTGTTGCATCGAGATATGCCAATTGTGAGTTTTCATTCCAATGAGCCTTAAATCCTTCATCGACACCAACCTTTTGAAGTTAGAAGAGTACCCACTTAGCACTTTCACGGACGCAAGCCATTCACAAAACTTTTTCTTTTCTTGTTTGGATAATGTGTGCTTTGCCGGAGGTAAGTATGTGCCATCCGATCTTTTGTCGGGGAGCAAATTTGATCTAATCTTCATCTCTTTAAGATCCAACCATGTTTTTTCACCATCTTTAGTTTTGTTTGGGATGTCAAGCAACGTGCCCACTATCGATTTACAAACGTTTTTCTCAATATGCATAACATCGAAGCAATGACGAGCGTAAAGTGACTTCCAATATGGAAGTTCATAGAAGATTGACTTCTTTTTCCACGACGGTCCATCGACAACGGGAGCCTTACGTTTTCTCTTACCCAAAACTACTTTCACGTCTTTAACCATCTCAAATACGGCTTCGCCAGACAAAATCTGAGGAGCGAATCTTTCTTCGGTATTACCATCAAAAGCCTTTTTCTGTTTGCGGTATCGATGATTTGTTGGCAAGAATCTCCTGTGACCAAGGTAAACGGTTTTCTTACCATTCTTCAACCGGATAGAAGCTGTTTCCTTCATACAGACTGGACATCCTACAGAACTCCTCACGGGATAACCAGATAGGTTGTCAAGTGCAGGAAAGTCATTAATTGACCAAATCAACATTGCACGTAGATTGAACGTATCTTGACGGTAATAATCTCTAACTTGTAAACTATCTTCCCACAACCTTTTTAGGTCATCGATTAATGGTGTCAAGTACACGTCAATGTCATTCCCCGGTTGTTGAAGGCCTGAGATCAATAATGTCAACATCAAGAACTTCCGCTTCATGCACAATTCCGGAGGGAGATTGTAGTTGACAAGTATGACTGGCCAGGTACTATGCCGACTACTCATGTTACTGTGCGGGTTCATTCCGTCCGTCGATAAACCGAGACGTAAATTCCTTGGTTCTGAGCTAAAATCTGGATGATTGTCGTCAAAGGTCTTCCATTGTGGTGAGTTTGCCAGATGCCTAAGTTTGCCATCGTCAATGCGTTTATCATGGTGCCAGGTCAAATTCTTAGCATGCTCGACATTACGGAATAAACGACGCAAACGTGGAGCCGGTGGAATATACCATAACACCTTAACTGGCACTCGTTTTCTACCATTCGATGGCATCTTGCCATTCTTCCATCTTGACTCCTTACAAACCGGACATTCATCTAAATCTTCATATTCTTTCCGATAAATGACACAATCATTTGGACAAGCATGTATCTTTTCATATTCCATTCCCAAAGTGCTCAACGTCTTATTTGCCTCGTACATACTAGGTGGCACTTTGTTATCCTCAGGTAGAACATCTTTTAGAAATTCTAAAAGAGTTGTGAAATTAGAATTCGTCCACCCTCCCCGACGCTTTCATATTCCATAATTTAATTAATGCCCCTAATTTTGTATATTTTGTACACCCCGACATACAACGGCGTCGCTGCATCATTAATCATTGTCTCAAATAACTCCGGTCGATGCACAAAGTTTTCTTCCAAATCATTTATCATATTGAACATACTATCACCAACGTCTTCCTCCACAATAGGCTCTTTACCTTTAGATTTCGTCGATGTATATTTACAATCGAAAAAATCTTCACCATGTAAATACCATGTTTGATAAGAACAAATAATCCCATAAGCACACAAATGCCCTCTAACATTATCAATGGAATGAGATTTATGATTACCACAAAGTTGACACGGACACGGAATCTTATCATCTTGTATGTGAGCTTTGGCAAATGACAAAAATTCTTCAACACCATCTACATATGCTTTGGACAATCTATCAAAACCACATCCATTTCCGATCCATGATTTGCAAATCCTATAATCAAAAAATTAAAATACTTATAAGTCAAACTACTTATTACACCGGCCCATTAACTGATCAACAATAAAAAATCTATACAACATAACAAAATCGTCTGAAACTACAATGAAACATGCACCTTGTGAATTTATATTAAACATACATATAAATTGATCCCACACATAATGAATAACAAGAAGACGTTAATTAATCAGTTATCACTAACCTTTGGTGACGTCCAACAGTGTACTGACTGACTTCAAAAAAATCTGGACTTGGTTTTGGGATATGCAGACGGTTTGTTGCGGTGAAAAAATTCAGGATGACAAGCACTCGGCGTTTTGTTACAAATTTTGGTGACGATTCCACGACGGTTTTTGAAACCGTTGTCGAATCTCCGAGAAATTCACGACGGTTTTTGAGCTGCATTTTTTACCGTCGTGGAATCCGGAGATTCCACGACGGTTTACCTAAAACCGTCGTGGAAGCTCAGAGCTTCTACGACGGTTTTTCGAGACCGTCGTGGAAGCTCTGAGCTTCCACGATGGTTTTTCTGACCGTCGTGGAATATCGGAGCTTCAATGACGGTTTTTGCGTGCTTTTCAGCTCCGTGTTTTTTTCGAATTTACAACGACGGTTTTTTTAAAAACGGTCGTCGAATATCCGTCGTGGTATCTAGATTTTCTAGTAGTGGGAATTCTCCCATGCCAGACTCAAGTTCAATGAGTTTCACAACAAATTAATTTTCAGAAGCTTTACATGCTAGACTTAAATCTACATGGCTTCACAACAGAGGCTTCAATTTTAGAAGTTTCATGCTAAACTCAAATTCATAAGTGCTTTACAGCAAATGCTTCAATTTGTTCAGTGAGATCAATACAATCACCTATCAATGGGATCAAAGGATCAAGGACCAACAGTTCAAGGAATAAAAAATGATCAGTTTTTTTTTTTTTTTTCAAATTCTATCTTTTTAACTCCTTTTTTTGGTTTTGGTTTTTGTTTTTGTTTTTTATTTTTCTTTTTCATGGTTGTTTGACACCAAAAAACAAAACAAATACTATGAATGTTTGCTTTTTTCACTCATTTTTTTTTCAATTTTGTTTTTCGAAATATATTTTGTTTTTCTCTCTCTCTCTCTCTCTTTTCTCTTTTCTTTACTTTTTTTAACTTCTTCACACTTTTATAAATGCATGCGCACGTGCACAAGATAAATAGTTCCTATTTAAAGAACTCCGGGTATGCCGTTGGTTTCCGATGACAGTGTCGTCATTGGTAATTCGGTAGTAGATTCGGCGATGGTTCAAAGATTTGGCTCTTTAAATATGCAATCTTTAAGAACGGATGTGATTATGACACCGAATACATAGTGGGTATGAATTCACAAGAACGTTTAGGGGCTACAATTGTGTTGGCCTAATACAATCTTGAAAAATGAAAAAAAAAATTATACAAAAATATAAGAGAATAAAAGACAAAAGAGGTAGATAAAGGATTAACGCGGTTTCATTCATGGACTAGGAATAGAGAGAAGATTCACTAGTAAGAAGCACTAAGAGTGGGCTCCCATGTAAATATATGTTCAAAAGTATAAAAAATGGGTAAATTACCCAAAAATATCAAATCTACTATAATTAAGAAAATTCCTATTTCCTACTATGAAAAATTAATACAAATAAATTTATGGGAATTTTACAATAAGGGAAATCGATTTTACCCCATTGATAGGGTAAAAATTTTTACCCATTAGATTATATTTAGACGATTTGGATCAAAAGTGTGCGCCAAAATAATTGTAGGATTAAAACACATGATTACACTTGAAAATTAAAAAAAAAAAAAAAAGAAAAAAAATGAAATCATAGACAGCTTAAGGTTCGTCATCATGCCCACCTTTGTCCTCCAATGTTCGTCGCCAGAGAAGAAGGCCTGAGACCCACCTCGTCGTCATGCCCACCCAAAGTCATCCCCCGTCGCCAGAGGAAAAGGCCTAAGATCCATCTTGTCATCTTGCCCTCCTGAAGTCATCCCCGGTCACCGAAGAAAAAGCTCCTGAAACCCATCTCTGGTGGGTCATGTAAAGGCCCATCGTGAGATCCCCATATCACGTCTCGATTGGCCACCCACCCATGTCGCAGAGGCCCTCTGGCCGCCGCTATCACCGTCCTAACCCAGCCCCTTAGTCAAATTGCAACTCTACACCACCCACTGGTCAAATCGCGACTCCACACTTTCTACTAGTCAAATCACTACTCCGCCTTCGTGCCTGGCCGTAGCGTGATGAAGCTTAAGGTTCGATCTCCTTGATTTTGCGTTACTTATTCTTTTGAGTTCAGCATTATATTTTGTTGAATCTAGTTCTGAACTTTGCCTTTCTTGATCATCATTGCAAAAGTGCTCGCTAATCTTTTTTTTTTTTTTTGGTTCACGTTTTTTTTAATAGTGTTTGCGTTTTGTGTATTTTTGTTACATAAAATCTCGCAAGTTTACGAGTCGTACAAGTAATAAAATGATGAATAAGGTTGTCGATCCCTTATGAATTGTGTTTTATTTTAAGTTAATTACTGAAATTGGTTAACGCTAGGATTATTTATACGACCAATTTAAAAATAACATAAATACAAATTAAAATAAATAAAGTAAACTAAAATAATCAAACAAAATTGAAGGAATAAAAAGACATAAGCAATGTCATAGGGAATTGATTTCACTTTACCATCCCTATGCTTATCCAATTTAGCAATTATTAATAAACTTCATCCAATTCATTTATCAATGGCTCTAATATAACCTCATTACTTCTTCCGAGTGTCAAATGAGATAATATACATAAGTGTCTAAATTGATATCCATATCTAACTTATTTACCTACGCATTCATTAAGCACACATTTATATGATTGTCAAAGTATTATCGGCCTTCCGAACTCAACAACAATTAAGATTATATTTCTCAAACCGATAAATGAATTAATCTCTCCCAAATATTAAAATTCATAAAATCAAATCAACTATTTCATTTCCCAACAAATTAGAAGATTAAGCATAGAAAAACATAAATTAATTGAATAGAGACTTCATTAATAATTAACCAAATAATTAAAATATAGTTCATGTAGAGCTAAATCAAATCCTATAACCAACAAATTACACAAAGCCCATAAATGAAATCAAACACAAAATTAAGCAAATCAAGAGTTTAAGCATCATCCCACTACAAAAATAAAAGAGATCAAGAAAATGAATGAAAACCCCAAATATTGTTTAAAAAAATAATAAAAAAAACTTAAGCTCCCCATCCAGCCCCTAACCTCAACCATCACAATCCCATTCATCCCCCTCCCCCCCCAAATATCTACCAGCTCAAAAAAAAAAAAACTTCATTTTTCATTTTTGGACTTTCTTCCAACCGTCACACGGTTGGAACAGTTTTCTTGACTGGAAAAACCAGTGAAGACATTAAGTCTTGCGGACCGTCCCAATTGTACAGATCAAAGTGATCGACATGTACAAAATGAAAGTTTTTTCTTGTTTTCTTATTTTTAATTTTTGCATATCTTTTTATTTGAATAGTTAATTTCATTAACATTATAATACTTCACAATATTTCATTTTCCATGTTAAAAAAGAAAAAAAAAACTTCATTTTTCATTTTTGGACTTTCTTCCAACAGCCAAACGGTTGGAACAGTCTTCTCGGTTGGAAAAATAGTGAAGACAACAAGTTTTGCGGACCGTTCCAACTGTACTGATCGAAGTGATTAACATGTACAAAGTAAACGTTTTTTCTTGTTTTCTTATTTTTAATTTTTGCATATTTATCTATTTGAATAATTAATTTCATTGACATTATAATATTCCATAATGTTTCATTTTCCATGTTAAAACAAAAAAAGAAAAAACTTCATTTTTCATTTTTGGACTTTCTTCCAACTGTCAAACGATTGGAACGGTCTTCTCGGTTGATAAAACCAGTGAAAACAACAAGTCTTGCAGACCATCCCAATTGTACTGAATGAAGTGATTGACATGTACAAAATAAAAGTTTCTTCTTGCTTTATTATTTTTAATTTTTGCATATTTCTCTATTTGAATAGCTAATTTCATTGATATTATAACATTCCAAAATGTTTCATTTTCCATGTTGAAACAAAAAGAAAATGTTTATTTGTCATTTTTGGACTTTCTTCTAACCACCACACGGTTGGAACGATCTTCTCGGTTGGAAAAACCAGTGAAAACAACAAGTCTTGAGGGCCGTTCCAACTGTATTGATCAAAGTGGACGACATGAACAAATGAAAGTTTTTTCTTGTTTTCTTATTTTTAATTTTTGCATATCTCTTTATTTGAACAATTAATTTCATTGACATTAAGATATTCCACAATGTTTCATATTTCATTTTAAAACAAAATTAAAAAATAATAAATGTTTCTTTTTCATTTTTGGACTTTCTTCCAACCATCAAACGGTTAGAACGGTCTTCTGGGTTGGTAAAACCAATAAAGACAATAAGTCTTGCGTACTGTCCCAACTCTACTGATCGAAGTGATCGACATGTACAAAATAAAAGTTTTTTCCTTGCTTTATTATTTTTAATTTTTACACATATCTCTATTTAAATAGTTAATTTCATTGACATTAAAATATTCCACAATATTCATTTTCCATGTTAAAATAAAAAATTTTATTTTTATTTTTGGACTTTCTTCCAACCGCCACACGGTTGGAACGGTATTCTCGATTGGTAAAACTAGTGAAGACAAAGTCTTGCGAACCATCCCAACTGTACTAATCGAAGTGATTGACATGTACAAAATGAAAGTTTTTTTTTCTTGTTTCTTATTTTTAATTTTTACACATCTCTCTATTTGAATAGTTAATTTCATTGACATTATAATATTCCACAATGTTTTCATTTTTCGTGTTGAAACAAAAAAAAAAAAAAAAAAACTTCATTTTTCATTTTTAGACTTTCTTCCTACCGCCACAAGGTTGAACGGTCTTCTTGGTTGATAAAACCAGTGAAGACAATAAGTCTTGCAAACCATCCCAACTGTATTAATCGAAGTGATCGATATGTACAAAATGAAAGTTTTTCTTGTTTTCTTGTTTTTAATTTTTACTTATCTCTTTATTTGAATAGTTTATTTCATTACATTAAGATATTTCACAATATTTCATTTTCCATGTTAAAACAAAAAAAAACGTTTATTTTTCATTTTTGGAATTTCTTCCAACCACCAAACGGTTAGAACAGTCTTCTCGATTGATAAAACCAGTGACGACAATAAGTCTTGCAGACCATCCCAACTGTAATCTTGAAAACCAGTTGTAGAATAACTTCGTTAAAATCTTGAAAAAGTCACACATACAAAATACCCAAATACATCAAAATCAAAATTTGACACATGTAATATAATTTAAACTTACATCAGCAATCATAGCTTTTCGGGAGCGCTTGTTTTTGCCTCTCCCATGCTCTCTAACTGAAAAAAATCTAGTTTGTTGAATCCTGTCATGCTTTGTAGTAACATCAGGGGGTAACACTTTCATATTCTGTACAACCTTCGGGATATCCCACTCTGATTGGTCTGGTACTTATTAAATGGTTCGGACATAAGCTAATGCCAATAATTGCTTCATATAGTATTTTGAGCATAAGTTATGCATTTTATCTGAGCCTTATTGGTATGCTACCAATGTATATATACATGGAAACTTGTCAATGTTAAACACTTTACAAGTGCATGTTCCCCTCCTAAGATCAACTAAGCAACTACCATTTGACCCTATAACAAAGTACTCAAGTGCAGTCTTATTCAGTTCTTCAACTTTTAGGATTGTTGACTCTTTGCGTCTCACGTGCAATGCTTTATCTACAACCGGAGTTAAGAGCTGCGATAAAGATCCGAGACTCAAGTCCTTTCGGTGTTTGTTGAACCATTTAGAAATTTTATTCACTATCGCATCAATCAAAGGTAGAATGTAATATGTTCAGGCCTTTTTTAACACGCTATTGATGCTCTCGGCACCATTAGTAGTCAAGATGTTGTATCACACTTTGCATCAAAATCATCCAAAATAAACTTAGGTTCTGGTTTTATTGAAAACAAAGGGATGTAACTTAGTTTCAAATCTGTATTCCTTCAACTTACAGGAAGTCTTTCAAATATGCAATCAACAATCTCAGAATATTTTACCTTATTCGGATCATCTAATAATATTATGTTCTTCAATTCCTTATTCCTTGGACACCATTTGTAAGAATCAGCTTCTTTTTCCTTCCATTCTCCACCAAATCGATAATGTATGACAATCTCAGCCATTTTCTCAAAAAGGAAAAAGGAAAAAAATATTTTAAAAGAACATAAAAAATAAATGAGAAGACCGTATAGATTATCCAAACAGTCGGAAGGGCCAATTAGGCTGATTGTTTACGGTCAGAAATTCCTAATAGTTGAAATTCAGCCAATACTGACCGTATTGATCATATTAACCGTCCGAATCGTACCGATTGATTAGAATGGTCTGATAGTCTGCATGGTTTTCCCTGACTGTTCATCTCCGTTTTTTTCCTCAAAATTTCATATTTAAAAAAAAAAAAAAAAAAGATGCAAAGGAGACAAAATGTTGTTGTTTTTCCAACTTAAACTCCAAAATCTAAATGCCCATACTTTGCACAATAATTTCAAGCAACAAAAAAAAAAAAAAAAATGATGGTTTAAGATTAACATATTCAATTTGAAGCTGGCTTCCTCAAAAATTTGATTTAACCTTTACTTCTCAATTTCGGCCGGAATATATAGGTGACGGTGATACAATGGTGGAAAAGGGGATGAGAGAGTGAGTTTTTTTTTTTTTTTTTTTTTTTTTTTTTTTTTTTTTGGAGAACGTGGGTTTTTTGAGGAAGAAGAAGAAGGGGAAGATTTTTTTTTTTTTTTTTATGGGATGATTTGTTATCTTTACTTTTATTTTTTTATTATAATTATATATATATATATTTTAACAAAAAAAGGATATTCTAGAAAATATAAAAGGCTTTGTTTACCTTATCATCTCATTTCAACTCAAACTGTACTTTTTTTTATTTTTTTTTCAAAAAATTTTTGTCTTTTTCTCAAAAAGTTTTTTGTCTTTTTTGAAAATTCAAAAAAATTTACTATTACAATTAAAACATTTCAACTCAAACTAATCAACCAAACGGGCCTAAAATTTTCATTAAAAATGGGGTCATCGATGTAAAAGTCTTTCGTTAAAGGTTAATCATGTAACAAAAGTCCTTTTAAGGTTAAATTTGGAAACCACCCATCCGTACTGTTATTAAACAATTTCAGATGGTGATTCGCTCCATTGGAGTCAATAGTACACATTTTTATATTTCTGTAGAAAAATGGGAATCTGTCAGCTTTTTCATTGAATAAAAGACACTAATTAAAAAAGTTCGCTTTCGAAGAAAACAAAAAAACAAAATTAAAAATAAAAATAAAAAAAACCCACTCACCAAACCACCTTTATTACTTGGAAGGGTTCAAACCCACGACTCTCAAACCCACCCCCCACCAAAAAACAGATATCGAAGAAGAAGAAGAAGAATTAGACAGGAAGAGACCAGCAATTTCCATGGAGTCCGAAGCCTCAGCGTAAGTTTTCAGTTGATTTTCTCTCTCTATTCCACATTCCAAGCTTCGTCTGGTATAACTCAACCAAATTCAAAACAAGACAGCAAATATATATATATATATATATAATTGTGTATCTCTATCCTATAATAATAATTACAAATTTTTTTTTGCCCAGGTTTGAGACGAGCGAGATGGTGGCGACGTTCGTGGCGTCGACGCCATTGGTGAGGGAATCATGGCGGCTGTGCAGCATCGCCAACACGACGGCTCCGATGGGATTCGTGACGGAGCATCGAGGAGACGACGTCGGATACTTGGCGTTCTCCGGGGTCCAAGCCGGTGACTCAATCTTAGGCCCCAATTGGGCCTCCCTCGTTCCCTTGGAGAGCGCCGGCGCCGGGCTTTTCGGGCCGCTGGTGAGCGGCGGCGAAGGCGATGATGATCGGAAACCGGTCATGGTCCACGCTGGCCTTTTGGAGCTCTTCATGTCCATGCATCGATCAGAAACTCTAATTAATCAGGTCAGTTTGATGATCATTTTTCTTTTTCGATTGGTTTCTATCATAAGTTTTGCCTAAAAAAAAATTTTTTTTTTGACGTATTTATTACGATTACGCCACGACTAAAGATTTGTTTTTTTTTTTTTTTGGCTGGACTGGCTCTTGGTTTGTCTTTTTTTCCGTCTCTTTGTGTTCACACAGTGGGATGGACCTGGACAATGAAATACAATATGATTACAATAGAAAATTATTTTAAACATTTTTCAGTTAATTATGTCTTTTCTTCGTCTACCCCACCCTCTTTTTATTTTTGTCTGTCATCTTTTCATTGCATTCACAAAATTGATCGATTTTGATAGAAGTCACAGACAATGCATGTAATTATTCTTGGTTTAAATTTAGACAAAATTTTGTTTACTTCTTCTATATCATCAACATGTACACACAGGCTAGTGACAAGATGCCTTTTTTTCATCTTTAATTAATTGTCTATTTTATTCTTCTTTTCTCAAAAAGTGTTCTTGTTGTTGTTGTTGTTTTTCTTAGTCGACTCTTAGAAGTTTATTGATCTTTGTTTTGTGAAAAATGTAAGAAAGAAATTATAGCAAATATCATTTTTACAAAAATAATTAAAGCAAATAACTAGGTTTTAAAATATTAAAAATAAATAGCAGAAAATTTAATAGGTAATTGATAAATTTACTATATAAATAGATTATTTACAAGCAGTAAATAAATAATTTACCTGATAAATTTGTTATTTATTAGTATTTATTTTAAAAATTGAAAAACTTGTTACTCTCTACCATTCTTTTCTGAAGAGTGCAATTTCACCAGCTTTCTTTCTCCCAAAGTTCTTCCGGTCCTAAGAAGGTTTTGGCCCGTGTGTGTTTGTTTGCTCTCATGCTGTTTTATTTCAATGAAGTATCCTCGGTAACAAAAATATAACAGATGAAGTAACAAAATTCTTAAAAAAAAAAAACAAAACAAAAAATTACCTACCAACAAAGCATTGTTTTAAATTCTCATATTTTCATCAATTATTATTTTTTTCTTTAAATCACTCGGACTTTTCGTAATCATTAGTCCGAAGATTGAAGTGAATAACTTTTTAAAACAGTGAAGTTCCTATGCATACAACTCAAAAAGAAAAAGAAGAATGAAGTGTCCCTCTTAACTTCATTCGGACTTTATGAACATGGTGCTTTTCACTTTTTCAAGTTTTCCTGTGATACGGAGATCTTTTCGTTAATGCATATTATTTATATTAACATCTACAAATAATACGACATTACATATAAAATTCTATATAAATCTACTAATAATTACATGCATTTAAATAGAATATTACATATGCTGGATTTGTCCGGTTATTAGGAATAAGACTATTTCTGAAAGCGTGAGCACAATTTTTTATTTTTCTTTTTAAAAAGAGCATATGATAGATAGACATGCCGAAATTCTCTGCATAATCCATAAGTCGGCCAATTTACGTCAACATATTTTTCATCGTCTTTTCCAATGTGAACCTAACTTCACGGTTTTTTATTATTTTATTATTTTATTATTTTATTATTTTTAAGTAACCTAACATCATGGTTAACATGACATTTTCAATATTGGTTAAAGTTTTTGTTGAAAACCCAGCAAGATTAAGCAATCTCAAAGAACCAACAACAGCAATGAAACAAACAGACGAATTTTATTGAGATTAATCAGAGAATACACCCTCTAGACATTCTAAGAATCAACACAAATCTAGAAACCAATTACGTAGCTTCTCTCACATGTGTTTCTCAGTTCTCTCTCTAGAAATCTCTCAATCTCTCTCCTGTAACTCTTATTCTTTAACTAACTGAAAAATAGAAAAACTAAGTCTATTTATACTAACCAGAAGTTACAAGTTGTATCCGCTTCTAACAAGAAAATAAAATTAACTCTAACTACCGTTATAGCTCTTCCTCTGTTTTCACGTTCCCACTGTCTCACAGTGCAGATCTGTGTGCTGTCTACACAACAGACCTTTTAGCATCTGTCTTAATTTTTAACAATCTCCACCTTGAGACTGATGCTCCCCAGAACTTTCTCCTTTGCCCCATTTTCTCATATCAGTGCTCTCCACACTTAGCAGCTCCAAACAATGCTTGGCTTTGTTTGCTGGTAATTCTTTAGTAAGCATGTTTGCAGAGTTGTCCTCTGTGCCAACTTTAGCTATGGACACCTTACCCTCGGAGATGATCTCCCTCACAAAATGAAGTCTCACATCAATATACTTTGTTATTTCGTGATACGTCCGGTTTTTGGTGAGATGAATCACACTTTGACTATCACAAATCATTGTGAAAGGCCCTTGTTGAATTCCTAGCTCGTTAACCAAACCTTGCAGCCATATAGCCTCCTTAACAGCTTTTGTAATGGCTATATATTCAGCTTCTGTAGTTGAGAAAGCAACTACATGTTGGAATGAAGCTTTCCAACTGATTGTGCACCCAAAAACCTGAAATACAAAGCCCGTGAGAGACCTCCTATTGTCTTGATCACTAGCATAATCCGAATCCACAAATCCTTGCACACATTGTTCCTTGCTCTTGTGCTTTCCATAGAGCAATCCCACGTCCAAAGTTCCTCTGAGATAACGTAAATCCATTTGACAGCTTCCCAATGTCGTTTTCCTGGCTTGGCCAAGTATCCACTCGCCAAACTCACTGCATGAGACAAGTCTGGCCTTGTGCAAACCATGGAAGACATAAGACTCCCCATTGCACTCGAGTAAGGCACCTTCTCCATATATTCCCGCTCAACTTCTGTACTAGGGGCATCTTGTAGTGACAACTTGAAGTGTTGAGCTAATTGAGTCAAAACAGGTTTGGCTTGACTCATCCCGAACCTCTGTAACACTTTCTCAAGATAACTCCTCTGAGAAAGAGTCAATGTACATTCCACTCTATCTTTAGCAATTTCAATCCCAAGGATCTTCTTTGCATTGCCGAGCTCCTTCATGTTAAACTTCTGCTTCAGCTTTGTCTTGACATCCTTAATCTTTGCTTTGTCTAGACAGGCAACGAGCATATCATCTACATACAGTAACAAGTAGATGAACTTCTTCTCTCCATACTCCTTGAAGTACATGCAACTGTTGTAATTGCTCCTGTTAAAGCCTTGCTGCAACATAAAGAGATCAAATCTCTTGTACCATTGCCGAGGTGATTGCTTCATCCACAAAGTGACTTCTTTGGAAGAAAAACGTGATCCTACTTCTCTCTGACCTCAAAACCTCATGGCTGGTTCATGTAAATCAACTCATCAAGATCTCCATGTAGGAAAGCAGTTTTGACATCCAACTGTTGCAATTCCACGTTATAAAAGGCTGTCAAAGCTAGTAGCAATCTTCTAGAAGTTTGCTTCACAACTAGAAAGAAGACCACTAGATAATCAATCCCTTTTCTTTGTGTAAAGCCCTTTGCTACCATTCTTGCTTTAAATGTAGCCTTTTTTACTTCTGGAATCCCCCTCCTTCCTCTTGAAAATCCATTTAAACCCAACCAATTTCTGTCCTTTAGGCTTCTCCGCCAAGCTCCAAGTTTGATTCTTAATGAGTGAAGAACTCTTTTTGCATAGCCTTCTTCCATTTATCACCATCAATGGACTTCACAGCTTGCTCAGAGGTCATTGGCTTGGATCCCTCAATTTCTTCTGCTGCCGTTGGTGCTAAAGAAATTAACTCAGCATGTCCATATCTCTAGGGTGGTCTCATGGTCCTCCTAGGCCTATCTTTTGCCAAATGGTAGTCATCAAGCTGAGTTGTCTCCTCCTGAGTCAAGTTCTCACCAACTTCTTCTTGCTGATTAGAATTGACATTCCTCCTAGACTCCATCTCGAATTGAACTGTATCATCAATAGCCAAAGGCTCCAAGCCTTCTCTAGCTTTGACGTCCTTATAAATTTGAGTCTCATTAAACACCACATCTCTAGTAATAAAGGTCTTTGGTCTTCAAGCCTCTACACACCATAACTTGCAGCCCTTTACACCCTTTGGATAACCAATAAAGATACACCTCTTTGCCCTTGGCTCTAGATTTCCTTGTTTCGCGTGAGCATAAGCAACACACCCGAATGTTCTCAAGTTGTCATAGCTTGGTGAAACTCCTATCCAAGCTTCCATTGGTGACTTCATCTCTATTGCTGAGGAAGGGCTTCTATTGATTAAATAACAAGACGTGGTTGCTGCCTCTGCCTAAAAGGACTTTGGCAAACTAGAATTCGAAAGCATACAGCTACCCTTGTCTAGAATGGTCCTATTCTTCCTCTCGGCCAGTCCATTCTATTGTGGAGTGTCTATAACCATGTGATGTCGAGTAATTCCTAAGTCAGTATAGGAATCATTGAAAAAACCAACACAGAACTCCAAACCATTTCCGTTCTAAGCTTCTTCACCCTCCTACCGGCTTGTGCCTCAACTAACACCTTCCATCCTTGAAACTTCTCAACAGCATCATTCTTGTTCTTGAGAATGTAAAACCAGACCTGCCTAGAATATCATCTACGATGGACAATAAATACTGTGCTCCACCGTGAGAAGGAACTCGTGAATGCCCCTACAGATCCGAGTGGACATAATCCAAGATTCCTTTGGTGATGTGCTTCCCTGTGTTGAATTTACTCTATGTGCCTTTCCAAAAACACAGTGCTCACAAAACCTGAGCTTCCCAAGCTTATCTTTCCGAAAGAGGCCTTTCTTGCTCAGCTCGATCAGACTCTTCTCCCTAATGTGTCCCAATCTCTAGTGCCATAGCTTTGCTCATTCGCACTGCTCTGTCTGGTGTGATAGCTTTTCAATGAAGAACATATAGGACATTCTTCTTTATGCTCCTCATCACCACAAGTGATCCCTTGATAATCTTCATGATTTGATTGCATTCTCTGTTTTCAAAAGAAAGCCCTTATCATCCAAAACTCCAATGGAAATCAGATTCTTATTCAACTCTGGAACGTGTCTAACGTCCTATAAAACCTTTATTGTCCCATCATTCATGTGAAACTTCACAAATCCAATTCCTACTACAAAGCAAGATTTGTTGTTGCCCAATAAAACCTGTCCTCTATTAAGCTTCCTATAATCTAGGAACACTGATTGATCAGGGCTCATGTGGAAAGAGCAACCTGAATCAAGAATCCATTCTTGTTCAGAATTTACTTCAGAGACCATCAAAACCTCTGCACTCTCGTACCTGTCAGACGCAACATCTGCATCCCCAGAGTCATTCTTCTTCTCTTTCGATCCCTTCTTTCTTTCTGGGCAATCCCTTTCGAAATGGCCCTCTTTGTGACAGAGGAAACACTTCTTCTTCTTGTCTCTGGACTTGGATCTTGATGAGTTCTTGTTCTTGGAAACACGTTTCTCTATTCTTCGTCTCTAAACCGAGAGTCCTTTAGCAGCTTCTTCTTTGATCTCTGCCTTTTTCTTCAGTTCCTTCGCATTCAAAGTAGCTTGTTCTTCCTCCATGGATAGGCTCTCCCTCCCATACATTAATGTATCTACGAAATTCTCATACATGGAAGGCAAGAAACTAAGCAAGACTACCGCCTGATCTTCATCATCCACGGCGACCTCTATTTTTTCAAGATCCAAGATCAAATAATTAAAATCATCAAGATGATCTAACAATGACTTTCCCCAGGCCATATGAAATGAATGAAGCTTCCTTTTCAAGTACAATCGATTCACCAAGGACTTAGTCATGTAACGGTTCTCCAGCTTTTGCCACACCACCGCCGTCAACTTCTCCTTTGGGACTTCTCTCAAAACTCTGTCGCTGAGACTCAGAATTATGGCATTGTTAGTCTTGTCCATGATTTCGTTCTTCTCCTTGTCTGAAAGAGTAGTGCGTAGATTCTTTTCACCTCCTAACTCCTCCTCTACACCTTGCTGGACAATAAGAGCTCTCATTTTCAACCTCCATAGGCCAGAGTCATTCTTTCCCGTAAATTTTTCTAGATCAAACTTTGCCGAACCCATGATCGAATTAACCTGGCTCTAATACCATTTGTTGAAAACCAACCAAGCAGATCAAGCAATCTCAAAGAACCAACAACAACAATGAACGAAACAGAGGAATTTTATTGAGATTAATCAGAGAGTATACCCTCTAGACACTCTAAGAATCAACACAAACCCAGAAACCAATTACACAGCTTCTCTCACATGTGTTTCTCAATTCTCTCTCTAGAAATCTCTCAATCTCTCTCTCCTGCAACTCTTATTTTCTAACTAACTGAAAAATAGAAAAATTAAGTCTGGTTATACTAACCAGTAGCTACAAGCTGTATCTGCTTCTAACAAGAAAATAAAACTAACTCTAAGTACGATTACAACTTTTCCCCTGTTTTCACGTTCCCACTGATTTCACAGTGTATATCTGTATGCTGTCTGCACAACAGACATTTTAGCATCTGTCTCAATTCTCAACAGTTTTCAACAAAATGCATTTTCATCTTCAAATTCATTTTTTTCTTTTTAACTGAAAACATCTTCACATTTAAAAAGCCTACTTTTAGTTCCTGCAATAGAGGCATATATGTTGCTTTGCTTGCTTTACAAAAGTTGACATCCAAAGTTTTCTACGTCAAACTTTTTATTTTTTATTTTAATTTTTGCTACAACGTTTTCTACATCAAACTTGCAACTTATAGCAAAGGCTCGAAAAGTTCATCACTTGATGTTAAAGTTAACAGTGAATATTGTACACGATAAATTTTTACATTTGGTTGTTTCATTAGTTAAAATAATGACCTTTTCACTTCGTAATTCATTTTTCAATTTTTATTTGAAAAATTAGAGTGTTTCTTTTATTAGTTCTAAACTTTAAAATTTCTTATAAAATATTTAACATCTAAAATAACATTATGTAATTAGAGTATAAAATAAAACAATATATGGAACGTATATATGTATATATTGAAATGAAGACTTGTTTGAGTTTTTGTCCAAGGAAAAGGAAAATATATATTGGGACTTGATTTTGGAACTCAATAAATTGAAAACAACTCACACACTTATTAAACATGAATTTAAAAATATAGAGTAGAAGAAGCATGTAAAAATATGTTGTCATGTGATTCTAACTCTAACCAATTCTCTCTCTCCTCTCTCTCTCTCTCTCTCTCTGTGTTTAATTACGAAGAATTTCCTTACCTAATTTATATGAGAAAAAAAAATGCAACTGAAAATGATATGAGAAAAAAAAAATAGAAATGGTCTAGACAATGCATTTTTTTGCAAGATAAAAATTTAAGACATAAGGATAAGATAGGACTGATCTAGTCAGCTCCAGCTAAACTTGGCGTTAGTATGAAATTAAGAAATGAATAAACAGTTTGAAAAAACTATGCATTTTTTTATCTTGGATTTTTCGATTAAATATATTATTAGGAAGTTTCTATGAAGACTACAATTAATTCAATGTCAATGCCAAGGTCAATACAAGACAAATTAAACAAAAAGAGTCCCACTTTGTTATCTCTCTATGTCGGCCTAACTGCCCAATTTCTTTGCATTACATTATTTGTATCTTTCTGCTTTTTCATCATTGACTCTGGTCAAGTCATCGTTTTGCGTTTTAAAGACTAGGAAAGCTACTCTTTTTTCTTTTTTTTTTTTTAATACATATTTATAGGTATCTTTGTGTGTTTTTTTTTTTTTTTTAAATCTTCAATTCACCTTTTTAATTTTTAATTTTTTTTTTTTTACTATTTACCTCTTTTTGCCATTTTTATACTGATATAAATTAAAAAAAAAAAAAAAACTTGAAAACAAAACTATACCGGTCAGGCCAACCGAGGGCCTAGAGCCCTGCCCAATTGGGTATTAGTTTTGGGCCAACCTGTTACAAGTGTGTATATGGGTTGCAGAGAAGTACCCAGAGTTGGCCCATATTTATAGCTCTATGTTTGTTTTATCCTATTTTTATTTGGTTTTTGTTATTAACTAGTTGTATCAATTTGTTAAATAAAAAAAATTAATTATGAAGTATTAATAGAAATTAGTTATTCATAGAATATTGAGAAGAAAATAATTAAGTAGCAATAAATTGGAGAGGAGTTAGTAAATTATGTAGAGAGTTAATTGAGTGGTGCTATGAGAAAATAATAATGGAGATGGTAGAGAAAATATCTAAGGGGGTGTTTGGTGAATGAGTTTAGTTTAAGATTTTTAAGTTTCAATAGTAATTTTTTAAAAAAGACAAAAAACTTTTTCAGGAAAAAACAAAAACAATAATGAAAAAAGTACAATTTAATTTAAAATGGACTTCAAAACCAAAAAAACCCTAAGTAAAGATACCTTTACAAAATTTTACTTTAGTATGGGCAACAAAAATTAAAAATAAAAATTAAAAATGATGAAAGAAAGTAAATAGAGAATATATTGGCATTTGGAAGAAAATGAACAATAATTTTAAAGAACAAAAAAAAATGTCAATATTTGTCAAAAGTTTCGCACAATTTGGTCAGTATTCAACTAAGGCTAAATATTATAAAAAATAATTGTTGAGAATATGAGAAGGTCGTGAAAAAATTAATAATAACTATGAGATAATTTTTTAAATAAAGTAAAGGAGAAAAAAATATCAATAAAAAAAAAAGAAAGAGAAAAAGGAAAGAGAGAGACTAAAAAAGAATTTAAAAAAAAATGGAAAGAAAAAGAGGGAATGCCATGTGTTAAAAAGAGGGAAGAGTTTTTGGCTTTTTTATATATGTTAAGACTAGTTGAAAAAAGAAAAGAGTAAATCAAATGGAAAGTAGTTGAATGGTTATATAGAAAAATTTTTAGATAGGGATATATTTGAGAAAAATAGTTTTCAGTTAAGGCTAAAAAATGAAAAAAGATGAAAGAATGAAAAAAGAAAAGGAAATAGGAAAAGGGAAAAAAAAAAAAAAAAGAAGAAGATACCACATGTCAAGTGAGTAAGGTAGTACTTTGACTTTTTAAATGGAGTATTAAAGATAAAGATAATATAATTTGTCATTTTTACGAAATTAAATGAAGTTAATAACAAGATTTTAAAATATTTTTAAGTAAATAGTGGTAAAATGTACTAACTTCCGGTAAATACGTGTAATATGAAAATTAATCTAGCAAGTTTTGTGTGAACATACGTGCTTAATATGTATGGGTGCAGATGTTGGCACTAAGAGAGAGATGCAAGTTCATAGTCATAACGGGCCACTCTTTAGGAGGAACAACAGCCTCACTTGCGGCACTCTGGCTCCTATGTGAGCTCCAATCAGTCACAATTTCCCCTCCTGTCCTTTGCATCACCTTCGGATCTCCATTGCTCGGAAACGATTCCCTTTCCCAGGCCATCCTCCGAGAGAGATGGAGCGGCAACTTTTGCCATGTGGTTTCCAACCATGACATCATGCCAAGGCTGCTTTTTGCTCCTTCGGCGACACTCACCCCTCAAATGCAGCTGCTGCTCCAGCATTGGCATTTCTCCATGAGTTCTACTGCTGCTACTACTACTACTACACCTCCGTTCGGGATCCCTGCTTCAGCCGGGCTTGGGGACCAAGAAAAGGCCAAATTCCTGGGCTTTATTATGGCTTCTCTCGAGCAGTTATCGGTGGGAGCTGCAGTCGGAGAAGAAACTGCAGGATGCTTTCCTTTTTGGCCGTTTGGCAACTACTTGTTGTGTTCAGGAGAGGGTGCGATTTGCTTGGACAATGCAGCATCTGTTGTCAAGATGATGTATTTGATGCTCATATCATGCTCTCTCAATGACTTCACTGAGGATCATCTCATGTACGGTGAGTACGTCGCGAGAGTTTCTTCTCAATACCTGAAGCAAAGAAGCTTCGTCCATGGGGAGCTTAATCGTGAGTCAAGCTACCAAACAGGACTTGCCCTGGCATTGCAGTCTTCAGGAATTTCTTCCCAGGTATTAATATCGTTTTAATTTTCATTATCCAACTTATTATCTAGTTTAACTAGTTTCCTTATTTTGGTAACATAATCTGCAATTACAAGCTAACAATGAAGTGACTTTGTTTGTTATTTTCTTGCCTAATAACCTGTAGGAACCGGCAGCTATGCAGGCCAAAGAATGCCTAATGATGGCAAGGCGATTGGGGCGTACACCGCACTTAAACTGTGCTAAGCTTGCTGTAAGCTTATCACTAGTTGTACCCTACAGAGCTCAAATCGAGTGGTACAAAATAGCATGCGATGAGTCAGAGGATCAAATGGGGTACTACGATGCATTCAAGCGAAGAGGATCTTCAAAAAGGGGCGACCAAGTTAACATGAACAGACACAAGCTTGGTTGCTTCTGGGATAATATCATCGAGCAGTTGCAAAATAATGAACTGCCTTATGATTTTCACAAGAGAGACAAATGGGTCAATAGCTTCCATTTCTACAAACTACTGGTTGAGCCGCTGGAGATTGCGGAGTATTACAGAATGGAAAAGCACAGAGGCGAGGGACATTACTTGAAAAATGGAAGACCGAGGAGGTTCCAAATTTCCGATAGGTGGTGGAAAGAGAGAAGAGCTAACAAGGACAAAAATAGGACAAGAACCAAGTTTGCAAGTTTGACTCAAGACTCCTGTTTTTGGGCAAGAGTTGAGGAAGCATGGGAGTGGTTAGGTGATCTTCAGAGTGGGAATGATGCAATTAATAAGCAGGAAATTTGGGAGAACATCAACAACTTTGACAGGTACGCTCGGAAATTAATCGACGGCAAAGAGGTGTCTGAAGATGTTCTGGCTAAGAATTCAAGCTACACGATATGGAACGTAGAACTGTCAAAACTGAGTTCGGCACTGGTTTGTCCTGCACCTCTCTTGCATTCAGCGTAGTCTTGAAGTTGCAGCCATGGTCTCCAAGTTCTAGATATGGAAAAATAGTTCTCCAGTTTTAGTGTACATATTTGTATGGCAAGAAATTTCGCATCTTTTATGATTCCGACTTTATGTTATAAAAAAAACTAGTGAGCTCAATCTTGTATTATTATATATTTAGTAATGAAAGAAGCCAATGCAATTCCCCAGAAATAGATCGTTTTTTTTTTTTTAATATAATTTTAAATTTTGTTTTTTTTAGTGTTGTGGTGGAATCTTAATAGACATTGTAAACACAAGAAATTATGAAGGAAAAAAAAAAAAAAGAGAAGAGAAGGGGAAAAGGACGTACAGACAATAGGATAGTACTAGAACTCTATCAAACTTCCGAAGTATTCTAAGTCTGAACACATTTCGTGTATGAAGTCAGAAACTTTGAAGAATGCTATACCTTTTCATTTTGCATCTCGAAATTTCTAACTGGTCCTTTGAACCATTTCCTTGCATCCAAAACCCACCAAAACATAATCAGACCCAATCCAACCGTCAGAGCGACAGGTGCGTAGTTGAACGTGTTCCAAGAAATTGGATAGTAGGTTGGCAAAAGGAAGACTGCACAGGTATAACAAATCCATAGAAAGGCCACCAAACAAATTGGTCTACTTGCTTTCCCCAGATAAAACGGCCCGGGCTTGAAGTTCTTCTCGGCCATTACCATTCTTGCAAAGATTGGAACTGCATAACCGCCTACCCATCCTATAGTACAAATGGAAGTTATAGCGGTGAAGACCACATTTACTTTCAAGATTGGAAGTCCGAGAAGAATGCAAATTGCCGCGCAGAGCCATACTGCATTCGAAGGAACTTTGTGCTTTGGATGCACCTTTCGCCATACGGATGAAAAAGGAACGCCTTTATCTCTTGACAGAGCATACACCTAAAGCATTTGCAATAATTAACAGAATATCTACGAGTACAATGGGACGATCACGGATGAAATAGATGGGAAAGAAGGACTAAAGAAGGACTACTTACAACTCTGGCAGCACTGGTAGTGATTGAAAGTCCTCCGAAGAAGAAAGAACCCCAAATGACAAACAGTAAAATGATTGCTCCAGTACTACTATGATACCTCCCATGAAACGCATCGTACAGTATCTGCGCCGGCACAAATGCTCCGGCAGTCTCATTGCTTGTATCATACAGGTAGCCGAAATCCTGAAGTTATTGTTGCCTAAACACGTTAGGATATTGATTGTGCTGTGTACTTCTTTCAAACCGATATTCACGGGGAAAAATTGGCAGAGGCGCGGAATCTATGATCTAGGTAAACTTCAACATGACATACCTGAATGCTGAAAGTAAGGGCCAAGATGTAAGCCCACCCGAAAACTGAAATGATTCCAATGCTAGACAGAATAGCAATCGGGCCATTCTTGTCTGCGCCTTTTGTCTCCTCAGTCAGATGTGCAGCAGCATCATATCCGTAGAGAGAATACTGACTGACGAGAAAAGATAGAATGACCGCATAAGGTTTGCTTGATACTCCTGTTTGTTCAGGAGACGTGTCGAATTTCGTGAACACATAAGAAGCGGATTGCGTAGTCAGTGCAACTAAGGGAAGCATTATCACTATGACTAAACCTCCAATAACCTGCCAAAGAGAGAGTTTTCATATCAAAAGTTAGCTAAATGTATCATAACCAGCTTTGTCGGTGGATGAATACAGAGATCGGTGGCACAATGTCGGTGTCAACTCAACAGCAATGTCACAGAAAATGCGTTAGCGATTTCTGGTAATACCTGCCACCATATGGAAATCACATCGATGAATGCGATCACTTCTAATGCGAACGTGTTGAGAACCGCCCATATAGCGGTGAGGCCTATGTACATACACAAGAACAACCATTTAGGAGCAAAGTAGCCTCCATCTTTGTTTGTGCCTGTGCATAATAGAATGATGCTCTGCAGTGTTTGTGATCCTGCATATGCCTTCTCACCCAAGTTTACGGAATTAGTCAAGCCTGTACTGTTTGAAACTAATTCATGAAATTCTTTTTCAGCTTTAAAAGAATAAAAAGAAAAAACCGACCAAAACGTAAAGAGAAGTTAGTACCTGAGTACCTATGCCAGCAATGAGTCCGATGGTCTCGAGCCAAGCGCAACACCATGACGCAAATGGACCCCATTTTGGACCGGCTAAATGAGCAGCCCAGAAGTAAAGAGAACCAGTAGTCTGTTTGTTTTTGCAACCACGAAGAAAGTAAAATAAAATGTTCTGTTATATTCATCTCAATAGCACTTTCATATGCTTATTTGAAATCCTATTCGATTTCATAAATGTTTCTCGGATGGCGAGAAACAAGTTAACGAAAGAAGATAAACAAATCGATTATTAGAGTGAATGGAAGATCAAGAACACAAAACTCTATTATCTTATATAAACCGGTTACACATACATACACAGATACATATATATATATATATACACACATACACACAAACACATATATATATGTGCGTGTGTGTCTGTGTAACCATATTAGAAGTAAAATAACAAGAAGATAAGGTGAAAAGAGTACTAACAGGAAAAGAGGAACAAATCTCAGCCATAGCAATTCCTACAAACCACGTGAAGAACGTGACAAGAACCCAACCCCACACCAGAGTTGCAGGCCCTGCATACAGAAGGCTTGAGCCATACAGAGGAGTGATCCCGGTAAAGAGTGTCATCGTCGAAAACGATATCGCAAGAGTCTTGAACAGATTCTGCAAGAAAAATTCAACACAGATTTACCATAAGTACCCGTTAAAAGAATACATCAAAAAACACTTAAAAAAAAAAAAAAAAAAAAAAAAGAAGGAACAAGAAGAAGAAGAGACCATTTCTCTTCTGAGCTCTTGTTTGTATCCAAGCTCATTAAGCCGCTTCTCGCCGGAATCCATTTCCGGGATTTGCCGGGCCTGATCATCAGACTGTTCGTACCCCATGGGAGAGAAATTATCACAGTTTTTTCCAAAGCTCAAGCTACAGTGGAAAAACACCAAAGAAAAAAAAAAAAAAAAAACTCTCCGTTTTTGCAGAGAGAATTTTCAATGAGAAACTGAAGGAGTTGACGAAGTATAACAGATCTTATATGTCTTGTTTTGAGCTAGTAAAAGTCAAGGTTTTTGAAAAAGTTAAGGAAAAGAGAATAATATATACAAGTACTTGTCAAATGGGTTGCAACATTTGAATTTTCCCCTTGTTTTTTGGTGCTTTCTCTCCAATAAAATGATTTACGTAATCAGCTGAATTTAGCTTTGTTTTTGTTTTTGTTTGATTTTATATTTTGACTCGTGGCTTCTCCAGATTCACACTTGATTGTTTCCTTTGCTTACGGTTCAGAAATGCATGTGAACAAGACCCTATTGCGGTTTGCATTTCCAAGTTTGACTTTCCTTATTAACAATTCTATTAAATCAGTAAGCCGACGTGATATTTCTATTGCCACACACACACACACACACACACACACACACACATATATATAGGCACACACGCGGCTTCTCTTATATCCGGCGTCTCATCTTTTGGCTGACCTATCGGGCAGCTAATGTGCACTGTAGGATGCATTTTGAATGGCCAGATATGACTTGGGAGTAGAATGGAGAAATAGAAATGTGTAGGGCTTGGCAGAAGTAGGATTACACGTGTAGAGTTGGGAAATATGGAGGCTGACAAAAGTGCAGTATATAATATAGTTAGTCAAAGAGAAAATATTTATTATAATCGTTTGAAGGGCGCGATGGTAATTTTAATAGGAATAAAAAATTGAGAGTGGTCATTATTTAGTAGGCACATTTGAAAGTGTCATCTGTAGTCGTTACCGAGTGTAATTTCGTTTCAACAATGATGTGAATTTAAAGGAAAATCTATGCATTAATTATGAAACTAGGGGAGTAGACCAGTATTTGATGTCGTTTACATGTTAAAGTGAAAATTTAAAGCGTCAGTGAACTCAGAATGTCGTTTTTTTTTTGTTTTTTTGTTTTTTTTTAATTTATTGCGGTATTAAGTAGTGTCGTTGTTTAACTACTGTATGAATGTAATCGTGAATTAATGTTGGTAATTGGGCAAAAAAATAAAGAAAAAAAATCATGTGATACTGGCAATTGATGTATGAGTGTGAATTTGATGAAAAAAGCAAAAGCATTAAGGACGGAGTGTGGTAAGTGAAAATCATATGAACAGAAATCATAATAAGAGTTATAAAATTAAGTAGGTAACGAGGTGGTAACATAAATTAGAAAAGTTGAATACTATAATGACTCACCTACGTGGGTGATTAGGTGGTTGTTTATCTACAAATCAAGTACTTCTGAGTTCAAATATTTACATGTTCTCATGCGCTTTTATTAGTTTAATGTGTTTTTATGTGATCTTGTAGGATTTATAAATAAAAAGAGGATTAGATAAAAATGTGGCAAAATGAGATTTTTTGAAACTAATTGAAAAGAGCCATGAGCAAAGGAAGCAAATCAAAGCATACCAGATCAAAGAAGACCCAAAGAGGATCTTAACGGCACCAAAAAGACGAACTAGAGAAGCAAGAAGCGGGCTGCAGCGTGCCAAAGAGGTGTTGCATGGGGCGCCCTTCATTCTAGCTAGAAATGGCTTGGCTGTAGGCTACAATGCTCCAAACAAGCACTGCAGCGCGACTGTCAAGCTAGAGAGAGCTTGATTGTAGGTTGAAGCAGATAAAAGGCCCGCTGTAGCCCGCTCCCAACTAGCAAATGCACACTGCTTCGGGCCTTTCATCCACTGCAGCGCACTACCTGAGATGCTCCAGTCACGTTATACGCGTTGTAGTGGGAAAAAAGCCCGTTGCAGCACTCTACACACGTGAAAACCTAATTTTGAGGCAAAATGTGATGTTTTGGGGAGGATATAAAGGAAAACTAGTTGAAAATTGTAGACAGCTTTTTGGAGACCTAAATTTAAGACAAATAAGAGAGAAAACATCAAGGTTTTTGAGGCTTTTCTTAGAGATTCAAGGAGATTGAAGATTTGGGAGCTTGTTCTTCTACTAGTTCTTATTTCTTCTACCTTCCTCTCTCTTTGTAGCACTTGAACTTGTATTTACTCTTCGAATTGGTGCTTGAACATGGGTTTGATGTTTGTTTTGAATTTGGTTATGGATTTGAACACTTTGGTGTCTAGCTAAACTTTTAAACTAGGGGTATGATGTAGCTTGATGATGACTATGTTTTGATAATTTTAATGCTAATTGATCGAATCTCATTTTGAATCATTTATGTTTCTCTATGCTTTTTCCTAATTTGATTTTTCACTAAATTAGAGTTATTAGATGTGTGAATTTGGGCTCGTTGAGTTAATTTCATATGTTGGGACTTGGGAAGCATAACCCATAGTAATATGAAGTTCGAAAAGCTACTATGACTTGGGTAATCACTAGAGTAAGTGGTGTGCTGTCGCAGGCAACCAAAAATAAAACATATACTCCTAAAAATATATATAGTGGTGTGAGTAAGGATCGTTCCCACAGAGAGTATCTAGCCTAGTTTTATGCTACATGAACAAGGATAGAGGGGATTTGAATATAATGAAAAACAATTTTAAGAAAAACAACCAAGGGACAATTCAAATTGAAATATTGAAATCAATCAAAAGGACAAACCTTGGTCTAAGTCAACATCCACCATCGGAATTTTGCAACTGATCATTGATACAAATATATAAATTCACACTTTGAATATTCACTATTGGAACTATTTTCCTATCTCCCCTTAATCACAATTAATTAGAAAACATGCGATCTAAGCAACCCTAACTACTAAATAACCCAAGACAGGTGCTAAAAGTTTAATCTAATAGTAGCCTTAAGAATTAGAGAGATTGATGAAGCTAAACAACACAAGCACAAGTGGTTGCATTTAATTTAGTCAAGTAGTCTTCCTAAGGTCTAATAATTTTTGACGCAACAAATCATTAAATCTTAGTTGCTTCACAAATTATAGGGATCAAACAATTACGGATTTGATATCTAACTTAGCAGTAGATTGCAATGAATAAAAAACTAGTAGGCCTCCTAGTAATTAAACGAGACAATCATAAAAATAGGTACAGAAGAACATTCGATACTCAAAACATGAATAATTGATTCCAAGGCTTATGTTTCCTTTGACCAAGTATCAAAGTTTAGCCACATTGGGCCATGATGAAAATTTGAAGGAAGAGTTAAAGAACAGAGAAGAGAGAGATGTCCCCAAAGTCTGATGACTTCTCTCCTTTTTATACACATCAATTCCTTATTGGAAACCTACAAAATCTCCTAAAAAAATATGCTAAATATTATTCTAAAATAACAATATTCAAATCTAGCTAATTAAAAATAAAAGAAAGTCTGAATATAAATAGGAAAGTGGTGATTTTGGCTGTAATTTTTGTGCACCAGATCTGGAAACTTCTGAAAATAAACTGCATCAAATCAGCATACTAGACTTGTAGGCCAAGGAACATTCCAGAACATCAACCGTGTAGGTATAGCAACTTCAAGCCTAATTTCGACCTTGATGTAGCCATATCTCTCAAAATGCAAAACACCAAAGTTATAGAGCTTTTTCTTGTTGTTCCAAAGCATCTTGAATCATCTTAATCAGAGCTCGGATGAGAGAGTTATGCTTGGATTACAAAGTGATGTCGAAACAGTTAAAAATCGCCCAATTAGCTATGTTTTGCATTTAATGCCTCCATTTGCACCTATATCAAAATGTAAGAATAATGAGTACAATTAGGCAACAGATAAATATAAAAGACTAAACATTGAGGGAGAAAAATAGGACATTTTGCATTCTCATCAAATTCCCCCACACTAAACTTTTGCTCGTCCGCGGGCAAAACTCAAATTCACTTCCCCAAAACCCCAAGGTTGCAACGCCATCGAAAAAGAACAACCAAGCTCTTCAAAAACTCATAACACATTATGAACAAACATTCTTAAACAAATTAAAATTATTTAGTAAGCATTTTCACTTGAAATGGAATAAACTAAATATGTAGACTCTCACGCAAATAAACACTCAACTCTCATGTGTTTTAAGGGTATGTGTTTTGCTCAAATTCATTCCAATGGAAATGATCTACCATAGGCTTGCATATATTCTCATTCTCCACCACTAGGATCACATGCATAACACGAATCATAAGGACTTTTCAGGGGTTGTAATGGGGTTTAGGTTCAAGGTGGGAAATATTTGGGAATGTAGCTCAAAAACCATTGAAACTAATGGAGCAAAAATGAATCAACTCAAACTCGAATATATAAGATATGTAAAACCAATTGCTCCATTCAGCAACTTCTTCAATTCGGCGTTAAAGTATTTAAACCATGTAAAAATCTTGCATTGAAAAACATATTACTGAAAGGAACACTTTTCGTTTGCAGCAGGGGACAATCCTTCTCAATAACTTCCTTTAAAAAAAATAATAATAATAAATATATCATGTATAAATAGATCCCTTTCTTGAAGTTTTAGAAGGAATTATGAACATGGATAGTTTGTAATGTTAAAAGCAATTTCATACATCATTTCTTCTCCTCTTCTTTTTTCTTTCTTTCTTTTTTTTTTTTTTTTTCTTTTGACAAAAACATCAACAATAGAACTCACAAATTGAGAACGAAGACATGTTCCATTTCACCAGTTACAGCCATACCACAAATCCAGACAACCCTACACTTATAACTTGCATACCCATACATATCATCATGATGACCAATGCTCCACTAGCTCTACGGCTTGGATAAAGACATTGTTTTTTCGGGTTTAAAGTTTGTAACGTAGGTTCACAATAAATGACAAAGGTCAATAAAGCTCAAAGGGGTTCAAAAAAGGGAAAAATTAATTACAAGGTAGGCTATTTGGCTTACGTAGCTTATAACAAAGAGGGCCTTAATCATGTTCATTTATGCATGTGTCAATATGGCCTCAAAGAGAGTCAAGGCAAGTTCTAGGAAAACAAATCCATAGATGAATATCTCTCATGAAAGAAAATAGTGAGACTGATATGGGTGTGTCAGTCTAAAGGCTCAAAATCTCACTAGTTTTTGTCTACCAAATTTAGTCATTGCTATTCTTCAAGGAAAATGACTAATTAATTCTAAGTTGAAAGATTACTTATTCAATAATGTTATGAATTGTTCAAGCTCAATTGGATCTTGCTCATGACATACACAGCTGATAACTCTATGAAATAGAGTTATTTATTGTGCTTTTAAGCTTATTAGTTGTTGATATTTTAAGTCAATATGCCTTAGTTTTTAATATTTTATATTCATTTAAATAGTTTACTTTAGTTTTTATTATTTTGGCTTTAATCGAGATTTTTGGTGTTTAATCTAATTTTTGTATTTTGCTTTACGGTTGGTATTCACAATGACAACTAAGTAATGGCTCACTGTAAAAGAAAAGACAAAGAAGCATAAAGCTGGAAAATAGCCGATGCTGCTGCAAAGCTATAACAATGCAGCAGCAAAGAAGAGACAATCAAAAGCATGTGCGGACAAAAGTTTTTCCTTACAGCTGGCAGCTGATTCTTTTGCCCATTTTGTCTAAACACTACAGCTGTAAGATGGCCACCAACATTAGCTATTAAAAGGGCACGCGCAACTAGGGCACCCTTTTTAGTATTGGGATAAAAGGGAAAGTTAACCTTTATTTTGGGGAGAGCTATTTTGGGTGAGGCAAGAGGGCAAAGCTGAAAAAGACACCATTTGTGGAAAGGAAACTGAGAAAGACTAGAGAAGAACGAAGGAGAGAAATAGGTCCACAGAGAGGAATCTAGAGAAATTGAAAGGCAGCTATGAACTATTGGTTGATAGAAGGAATTCATCACTTCACACAGGCTCATCTATTTGATTTTCTAATTTTAGCTATTTGAATTCTTTTGGGATTGTTTTATTTTCTCTCTGTGAACTATGATTTCCCTTGTTGAATCTGTTGGTTTTGATTTCATTGAACGAAGTATGAACTAATTTCCTTAGTTAGGATTATTGATGGAACCAAAGTTGTAATGAAGATTTGCTGATTATGTTGAATGCTTAGTAATTTTTAATTCAGTTTATTCAAGTGTATTGAGTGTTTAATCTCTGTTGATTGATTGGCCATCAATTTGTGGGGCAAACAAACTAGAATTGATTCTGGGAAGGTTAATTTTGGTTGGATCTAACTTGAATAATATAAGTGTATGATATAGGAATATATTATTACCTTATGCAACGTCTTAAAAATTGGTGCTTAATTTTGTGTTTGGAAAACTAAGATGCATAAGAATATGTTGATTTTGGTTTAAAGAACTTAAGGCATAAATCTTTCAGAAGAGGATTGTGCAAAATTTTTAGTTGACTGGATGAACTTTGCTATAATATTCCTACAGCATTTGCAGTCAGATTTGCAACTGAGGGGAAATCAGTAATCCTAGCCATTACCCATAATTGATTCGCAGCCTAAACCTTTGATATTGCCACGTTTTACCTTTTGCTTGCATTTTTAATCACACCCATTAGTTTATATTCAGTTTTTATAATTTTAGTGTTCAAATCAACTTCCAATTTGTTTGAAAATGATTGTTTTCTATAATTTAATTTTTGGTGATATAATCCCTGTGGAGACGATACTCTACTCACTACTATTTACTTATTCGATTACATACACTTGCGTAGTATTTTCACATACATATTTTTAGCGAACAAGTTTTTGGCGCCAAAAATCGTTGAAAACCACCAAAAAAAAAAACCAAAGAGCAAAACTTTTTTTTTTTAATTTTAAAAATTTTGAAAACACGACCTAAATCCCTTCCCCAACACATAAAACTTACATTGTCCCCAATGTAAGGTGAAATGCAAATAAAAGGCAAAAACCAAAATATAAGTGCAAAAAGAAGAAGAAAAAGAAAACAAACTCCCCTTGGGTTGCCTCCCAAGCGGCACCTTTGTTTATTGTCATTAGCTCGACTTAATGCTTCCTTTTTCAATTAGTATAAATCGGATCCTTAAGGTACAATGTTGCCGCATTCTCTGCTTTGAAACCTTCATAGAAAGGCTTAAGTCTATGGCATTCACCTTAAACATTTTGGAAGTTGCTAAGCTTTGAATTTCAACTGCACCATGAGGAAAAACATTAGTAACAGCAAAAGGTCTAATCCAACGAGAACGCAACTTACCTGGAAACAACCGAAGCCATGAATCGTATAGGACTTTTTGACCAACTTTAAACTCTTTCATAGAGATCGTCTTATCATGAAAAGCCTTTGTCTTTTTCTTGTAAATCCTTGCACTCTCATAGGCATCATTGTGAATTTCCTCTAGCTCTTGTAGTTGCAACTTCCTGTGTTCTCCACTTTCATCCATCTTCATGTTAAAACTCTTGATAGCCCAATAAGCCTTGTGTTCTAACTCAACTGGAAGGTGGCATGGTTTCCCAAACACCAATTGATAAGGTGACATACCAATGGGTGTCTTATATGCAGTCCTATACGCCTACAAGGCATCATCCAAGCGCAAACTCCAATATTTTCTACTTAGATTGATCATCTTTTCAAGGATAGACTTGATCTCTTGATTTGACACTTCCGCTTGTCCACTTGTTTGCGGATGATAGGCAGTTGACACCTTATGGGTCACATGGTACTTTCTTAGCAAAGTCTCCATAGTCCGATTGCAAAAGTGAGTGCCGTGATCACTTATTAAAGCTCTTGGAATTCCAAACCTGGAGAATATGTTAGACTTGACAAAATCTGTAACAACTTTAGAATCATTAGTCCTGGTAGCTTTAGCTTCCACCCATTTCAAGACATAATCAACAGCAAGTAAGATATCAACATAACGGAAAGATATAAGGAACGGTCCCATGAAATCGATGACCCAAACATCAAAAATTTCACAAAATATTATGGGTGTTGTGGCATTTCATTCCTTTGGGATATATTGTAACGCCCCGGCCATCCACGTAGGGTCGACTACGTAAACGTGGGCCGTTACTTTAGTTACTTAACTTAGTTAACATGTTTCTAATGCTTAAGCTGACAGAAAATTTCAGAATAAATTTTTTTCTTTTCTTTTAAACTTTATTTTAAATCACAACTTGAAAACATCACATGCATAACATGGTACATGTTCCTTAATCATATATGTACAACTTCATAATTTAAACAGTTTGCGAAAATATTTGCATAGTGATATCCCACACCGCCTTTCACTTGCTGCATCGTCTCCATGGCCCACCAAGTAAAGCTGCAGGCATCTTACCTACAGTATGAAATATACTGATGAGTTTTCGCCCAGCAAGTACAAACATAATCTCACAAAAACACGTTAACATCATATAATTTATGCATGATCCATTTATGATTGATTAAGAATGTCTTATGCTCCATTATGGACTTAACTGTGAACTTATTATCTTGCTTAACATGTGGGCTCCTTGTGTACGTACTAAATGCGCGCATTCCACAGAAAGTTAGGGTTTGCAAGGTCCTTAATAATTCCGGGAATCATGTATACCTTCACGATCTGGCGGAAGGTCTTGGTAACTTGAAACTTGTAATCCTCCACGATTTGACGGGAGGTTGGTACGACACCTTGCTTGTCTTATCTTGTGACTTAATATGTTCTTACCATGTGGTTTAATATTAGTGAACATGCTTCATAATATCACTATATCATAACATACACATGCACATGGCATATCATGGCATATCTTAACATAACATGGCATATCATGGCTTATCTTGGCTTGACATGGCATAACATGAGTTGGCATAACATGGCATGACTTAACTTGACATAGCATAACATGACATAACATGACTTGGCATAATATGGCATGACTTAACTTGACATAGCATAACATGTTATACATGAAAACATGTCATATACTTGAAAATAGTTTACTATTTTTCATACTGTAGGTGAGGTTTGTACTTACCTGATGTCTTACGCTCTTGACTTGATCTAATATTCTAACAAGGTACATCAACAGGTTCTAATCCTGTTTCAATTAGGGCGTAAGATAAGGTCATCCTATCTTACTATAAATCATTACATACAATGTTGGTATTCTAACTAACATTCATGAGTAACCCTAGTTACATGTCCCCCATATACTACTATGATCTGTTATTTGGTTACTAATTGTAACCTTAGGGCATCTGACCCAAACAAACATAAATAGTGCTTAACATCATTATTGGGTTACTAGGTGTAACCTTGGGTCTAGGCCTAATCATACTTGAATAGCATTGGTTACTATATGCAATTTCGGGCCTAAGCCCGATTACCTTTAAAATAAATACCCCATTAGGTTACTATGGGTAACCCTAGGGTAAGGCCTAATTATACATGAGTGATACCCTATTGGGTTACTAGGGCCTAATTAATTTTAAAGTATCATTCTATTGGGTTACTATTGGTAACCTCGGGTGTGAGGCCCAACTTAATTGCTTGGGTTCTTTTAGGTGATTACCTAAGTAATTTGGCCCATTCCATTAAGGTTGGTAACCTTCTCGGTTACTATTTGTCCTATAATTGTTTACCATAGGACTGGCTTACCCTTACTTGATAAATTTTAGTCCCTCTTTTAAAAACTGCTTAAAACAGTTCATAAATCTTGATTATCAGTGCATGTGCAGGGATTTCCTGCTTTTGCACTGTTTTTAGAAATCCTGTGTAGGAATTTTCCTGAACCCTGCACAGTTTTTGGAAATCTGTTTTAACTTAAAAATCAATTTATATTTTGAAAAAACTTTCTTCATGAAAGTTGTAGACCTCAAAAATTCCTACAACTTTCATGTTTTACTCAAAACCTGATTCTGCCTTTATCCTGACCTTATCCCTTGTTGAACCTGCCAAGCCGTGCATACTAGGTTTGGCCACCTAGGCTCATATTTCTGTAAAAACGGAGAACTTTGGAGTCTTATTTTTGAAAATTGTTTGTGTTTCCCCCTAGGAAAATCCATTTTCTACAACTTTCATGTTTTAAGTTTTTCCAAATTCGACCTCTAAGGGCCTCAAATCCAGCTTTCAAGAAAATTGGCCAGTTTTACCTGAACTGGCAGTTTCTTGCTTAAGTTCATTTTACGTACTAATACGTGCACACTAACTCAATCGACCTTACCCGAGAGCCTACAACAATCATGCAGCACTTTTTAATGTAAAATATACATCCATACATCATCCAAACATTCTCATGTAAACTCTTGGGTGTTCTTGCACCAAACTAGGGTTTGTAAATGGGTTTGTATAACCATTCACCATTCAAGCTTTTAATCTAGCTCATTCAACATCATGCATAGCCTATAACTTAATAGGCATATTGGGGACATATAACAAACACTTTAAAGGCATGCAAGAAAACCCTAATATCACACAAGCATATTATCCAAAACATGCACCAAAAACATAAATTGGACCAACAAAACCTAATCAAACATATAACCAAGCAACTAAACCTATTGCATGAAAATAAAAGAGTGAGCTTATGCTCTTACATACCCACATGGAAATACACTTAAACTTGAATCAAAACTTAATGGAAAGGCTTAGGAGATCAAGGAGGATTACCTTAACATTGGAAGGTTGATTCTAGACTATGAATCAAAATTCTCCTCCTTGCTTCCTTCACCAAAAATTCCGACCCTCTCATTTTTTTTTCTTCTCATATGGCTCGGCTTTCTAAGGGGGAAAGGGTGAGGGAAAATTTTGTCATAATTTTGGTGTATTTCCACATTTTTGTGAACCAAAAAGGCACCTCCTTCACCTATTTATAGGTGAAAAATAATTTCTTTTTTTGGATTTATTTTTATTTCTAAAATTGCATTCTAGTCCTTAAGAGCAAAATATTTGCTCAAATACCCCTCTAGGTGGCCGGTCATGTAATACCTAGAAATTTCATGTTATCATTTTCTTTTCAAAGGAATTATGTGCATCTGTTGAGGTATTTACGGAAAAGCTCAATTAAGAGTTTTTCATACTTTTTACGAGATCTTATGGCTTAATAAGACTTAAAAGAGGTCGTTAAGTTTAGCAAACGCCCTTTCGAGTCAAAAAGGACGAAAAAGTACGTAATTTCGGAAAAGTCAAAGTTTGACCAAAAAAGTCAAAATTGACCAAGAAAGTCAAAGTTTGACCAAGAGTAGTCAACGGGTTGACTTGACAGTATTGTATGATACAGTATGGAAAGATACTGTAAAATATGTCATTATAGGCGAGATAGCTCAATTAGGCTTTAAAACCACCCTAGAAAATCAAGCACACCTAGTAGAGGTCAAGGGCAAAAAGGGCTTGAAAATATGGAAAGAAATAAAAAACTTGGTCACTAAGTAACCCATTAGGGCCGGCCACATGCAGGAGCAAAAATGTCAAAATTTTCATTTTTGGGGTAAAAGTATAAATTTTGGAAAATTGACGATGTAAGCATAGTGATGTCATCAAGATGATGTCACAATGAAGCAATAAATTGCCTTGCAAGACAAGCAAAGGGCCGGACACCTCAGGGGGTGAAAATGCAAATATTTTGTCTTTAGGGGTAAAAATGTAATTTTTAAAAATAGGTGATGTAAGCATGAGGTAATCACATGATGTCATTAAGATGATGTCATTTGCTTGGAAAGCAAGCATATGGCCGGCCACATGACACCTAGGGGGCATAAATGCAAGAATTTTCACTTTTGGGGCCAAAGTGTAAAGTTTAGAAATTTGGTGATGTAAGCATGTGATGTCACCTAGATGATGTCACCATGATGAGGTCATCCTAGCCTTGTTCTCCAAGTCTTTGGCCGGCCACCTCACCACCAAAAAGTGTGAATATTGAAAGTTTAGGGGTTGTTTTAGAATTTTTGAAAGTTTACAAATGCCTATAAATACCCATGCATAGGGGTCGGTTTTGGGGCTGAAAAATTGCAGAAAAACAGCCAACCTCTGGCCAAAATGTCTCCTAAAAATCCGAGTAAGAGAAATCAAGAAAGAAATAAGAAAAAAAAGTTGAAAATCCAAGGGAGGCTAGCCTAGGTGATACTCGGGTTTCAAGCTAGAAACCAAGAGGAAAATCTGGAAATTTTGGACCCATTTTTCTGGGCAGTGGCCGAGTGAGGGAGAGGAAGAAAGGGAGAGAAATTTTAGAGGAAAAATTGGATAGAGTGGCCAAGAGGGTGAGAAATCACCAACCAAGAAACCAAAGGGAGTTTTGGTGCCCTAGGTGGTGTGTATGTTCGGCCTTGTTGTGCAAAAAAAGGGAAAGGAAAAGTTGAAGGATTTGGGTGTAGAGAGTTCGGTTTTGGCTGCAACCAATCACCAAGGGAGGTGAAAAATTTTGGTGCCCAATTTGGAGGGCAAAGCCGAGAGATTGGAGAGCCAAGGGAGGGAGATTTTCGGGTTCATCAACCCTAACCCAATCCTAGGGTTGGCTAAGGTAAATCTCCCATAAACCCTCATTTTTTTCCATTCAATCTTAATGGGAAATTTATGTGTATTTCAAGTCCAAATATGTAAGAGCATAAGCTCAAGTTTTATGTTAATTGCCCTAGACTAGGTGTGGTGCTTGATTAGGGTGTTTGTTAGGGGTGGTTTGGCTATGGCTTTGATTATGCTTTGTGTGCATTATATTTATGCTTGCTTGCATGCTAGGATTGCATGGTTAGATGGTTGGTATGTGCCCAGTTTTTGTGCAGCCGGTTGTGGCTTGTTTACTAGGTTGTTAGAGCTAGCCATGGTTTGACATGGAATGATTGATTGAGATGTGATGCAACTCTTGATCATGCAAATCTAGGTTAGTGCAGATCTGTTTTGGGTTGCATGGCTGCGTTGGAATTACATGATGGTTCATGTGGGACGTTAGAGAACACTGCATGTTGGTTACTTAGGCTCCCGCATGTTCGGTTGAGTTAATTTCCGTGAAATAGGACGTAAAACCAAGTAAGCACAAAAACTGGCAGATTCGAATAGAATCTGCCCAATTTTTGGAAAAGTGAAATTTGAGGCCTTTAGAGGTCAAATTGGGAAAAATATAAAAAATATGAAAGTTGTTCAGAATGATTTTTCCTAAGGGACAACGCGGACGGATTTTCAAAATAAGGCTCCAATGGCCTCGGTTTTAGTGAAAACCTGAGCCTAACCATGCCCAGTTTTTATGCATGGTCAGGTGGTTTCAACCAAGATTATGGACATGATAAAGTCCGAATTTAATTTTTTGTAAAACACGAAAGTTTTAGGGTTTTTTGACAGCTAGAACTTTCGCGAAGAACACTTTTTCAAATTTGAAGTTCAGAAATTTTCTAAAACTAGTTCAGAAAAACTGTTTTTCTTCTCCAAACTACTGTTTTCATTATGGAAACTGTTTCAAAGGCAGTTTCCAGCTCTAATGATTTTTATAAAGATATGTTTCGAAATATGAATTTTTACAAGTTAAGTAAAGAATTTTGAGATTAATTTCCCTAAATTTTCTAAGTTAAGGAAAATGAATTTTTCAAGCTAGAGTATAGCAAGCGATTAGTTACGAATGGTAACCGGGAGTTATACCCGAGTTACTAGGTCGAGCCCAAGGCCCAAAGGTTGACCCATAGGGGGGGTTGACCATAGTTGACTGAAGTTGACCATAGTTGACCTTGGATGACTAATAACATTGACTTAGTTTGACCTTAAGGGTTATCCAATGTAACCCTAAAGGACGCCGATTAAGCTAAGCTAAAGGGTTAATGGATATAACCCGATAGTTGTGGATTAAGGATGAAATCCAGGGTTGGAAGATGATATAACCCTAATGGTATGTTATGGGCTTAGTACACAAGGTTATCCAATGTAACCTAGTAAGATATGATCCATGCCTAATAAGGCTTGAACCATAGGGTTACTGATCGTAACCAAGTAAGACGTTTTACACAAAGGGACATACAACCAGGATCATGTAAGCATGTTGGTTAGGTCACCAACATTTAACGAGTTTAAATTAGATTATGTCCTCTATCGAGCAGGAAGAACCTGTAGCTGTACCCGGAAGAGGAACAGCATTAGTTGGGAAAATAAATCAAGATCGTAGGACAGAATGTAAGTACAACTCCGCCTACAGCATGAACAACATGTTTTGTTGCATAAGATGTTTTTAAGAAATCATGAATGGAATTACATGATTTGTAGGTTGGGATGTTATATTACGATGTAGTACGTTCATGTTTATGTTATGATGTAGTACGTTCATGTTTATGTTACGATGTAGTATGTTTATGTTTTATGTTACGATGTGGTGTGTTACGATGCGTTATGATACGGTATAGTATGTTATGTTACGATGTTTATGATACGATGCAGTATGTCATGGTACGTTAAGGTATGAGATAGTATGTTATGATGAAGTATGTTATGGTAAGCTATTGTTATGCTATGAATGATGCTATGTTAGATTATTTGTTTCGATATCACGAAGCATGCTCACTAATAATGAATCACATGGTAAGAACAAGTTCTTAAGACAAGAGATAAGATGAGTAAGATTGTTGTGTCGTACTGACTTGCCTCAAGGGCGGGTTTAAACCGTATGTTCCATGGTTTGAGTTGGTTAGGACTGGCTGCCTCCATTACTCCATGTTAAACGATTTGTTTCATGGTTTGAGTTGGAACGGGCTAGCTGCCTCCCGCCACTCCATGGCTATGCACCTCAGTACGTGCACGCATGGTATATCAGAAAATAGAACTAAGTTAATTTACGAAACTATAATGGATTAATAAGAAATCATAATTAGTTCATGTATTCTTGCACTTACATATGCATGCGGATTGAATATTGTGCTTACTGAGCTTTAACTCACTACTTACGTTCATGCTGTAGGTAAGCTACCTACCGACAATACCTGATGCAAGGCTGTGGAGAGATGTCGCTGCGGACTGTGAAATGTGGGATGGACACCGCCACGGTTTTATAAAATATGTTTGAAATGAAAAAAGATGTTTACATTATGTTTTAAGTACATATGGCAAGTGAATTGCCTCGTGTTGTACTGATCCGCACTAGGTCGGGTCTGGTCCACGGTTTATGTTATGTTTATGTATGATAGCTTTCCTAAGAAGAGAAAGCTCGGTACTCGAGTGAGTACATATGAAGAAGTTAAGTTTTATGTATATGAATAAGTTTATGGTTATGTTTAAGTTTGTTTTAAGGTTTTATGTTGTATGTATGTAACATTTTTAAGTTACGATTTTTAAAACGAAATTTCAAAAGAAAAGAAGAAAAAAAAATTTTTACTCTAGAAATTGGGTAAGTTTAAGTTAAGAAAGTAATGTAGCGACCCCCATTCGCATGGTCGGTCCTATGTGGGTGATCGGGGCGTTACAGGTCACTATTGAAGCCTTGAAGTCCAAGTTTACTTTCTCACCAAGCAAGGCTTACGTCATCATGACATCATCATGCTTATATCATCATCATGACATCATCAAGCTTGCATCATCATGACATCATCATGTTTACATCATCATCATGACATCATCAAGCTTACATCATCATGACATCATCATCATTTACTTTTCTAAAAGAGTACACTTTGACCCCTAAAGACAAATATTTGCAATTTAGTCCATGGGGGTGACCGGCTAGGGTAGAGCCACTTGGCTTCCACTTCTTGCATAATTATCCACTTAATTCCAAAAATCCCTTAATATAATTATGCAATCCATTTTCCTTCTAACTTAGATAATATCAATACTGTTTTTCACTAAAACAGTATTATCATACTGGATTGTAGTCCAAAAATTCATCTGCATGAAATTGGACTACGTATAAATTTTTCCCATGACTTAGAGCTACTAGGCCCTTTTTGTCCTAAATATTGTGCTTGATTTTTCTATGGTGGTCTCATAGCTTATTCTTGCTATTCCATCCGTGATGACGGTTTTCCGCAGTATAATTTCCATATTGTTTATTATACTACAGTATCGTCTCAGTCAAACCTAAAGTCAACCTAGTCAACCTTGGTCAAACTTTAACCGGAATAAAAATCATAAATTCCTATTTTGTCCTTTCCTCAAAAGGCTTCATATTTGACTAAGCAAACTACTATTGAGTCTCGTAGCTAATTAAACAAGAACTTAAACATATACTGAGATTCAACTCAAATCATGATTTAGACTTAGATTCTCCTTGTATCTATGGAAATCACAAGTCATCAAAATTTCGGGTTATTACATATATTACCTGTCTTTTAACAATGATTGCATGACTTAGAAAAAGATATGAATCTCAAAATAAAGATGACCAGTAGAAACCACATTCTAGTACTTTTCTCGCCGTCCTGTTAGCTCTAAAGTGACCTCCATAAGCATAAGAATGACAAAAGGTGAGAATAGAAATAATTTCATTTTCAGGAACACACCTTCTTATTACTTGATCTGCACAATGCTTCCATATGTATGGATCATCCCACACATAGTATTTGGCATCACTCTTGATCTTGTCTCTTTGAGCCTTAGACAAACCAGAAGGTAATATATTAGTAACCAAATAATTTACAATATTCGCATACCAAGGTAATGTCATACTCGCAAACAACAATTGCTTGTCAGGGAACATTTCCTGCAATTTAAGTTCATCCTCCACATGAACCAAACGACTTAAATGATCCACAACATGATTTTTTGTCCCTCTTTTGTCTTTGATCTGCAGATCAAATTCACCCAAGAGAAGTATCCATCTTATTAATCTTGGTTTTGCCTCTTTCTTTGTCATTAAATAATGAAGAGCTGTATCATCAAAGTTAACAATGACTTTAGTACCAAGCAAGTAAGATCGAAACTTTTCTAAAACAAAAACAACAGCCAAAAGTTATTTTTTAGTAGTAGAATAATTTCTCTTGGCATCATTCAAAGTCTTCGAATCATAATAAATGGCATGAGATGCTTTTCCAATTCTTTGACCCAAAACAACGCCTACTACATAACCACTTAAGTCGCACATTATCTCGAAAGGAACGTTCCAATTAGGAGGTTGAATAATTGGGGCAGAAGTCAACAATTCCTTCAGCTTTTCAAATGCCTTTTTACATGCCTCATCGAACTCAAAAGCCACATCCTTTTTTAACAACTTGCATAGGGGTAGTGCTATTTTGGAAAAGTCCTTGATAAATCTTCGGTAAAAACCTGCATGTCTAAGAAAAGAACGAACTTCCCGCATACTAGTGGGATAAGGTAAAGATTCAATAATATCAACTTTAGCTTTATCTACCTCAATTCCCTAAGATGAAACTACATGACCTAAAACTATACCTTGTTCAACCATAAAATGACATTTTTCAGAATTTAAAACAAGGTTAGTTTCTATTCATCTTTGAAGAACAAGCGTGAGGTTATGCAAACAATTTTCAAAGGAGTCTCCATAAACTATGAAATCATCCATAAAGACTTATATAATATGCTCAATATAATCCGAAAATATGCTAACCACACACCTTTGGAAAGTGGCTGGGGCATTGCAAAGGCCAAAGGGCATGCGACGATATGCAAAAGTCCCAAATGGGCATGTAAAAGTTATCTTTTCTTGATCCTTCGGAGCAATTGCAATATGAAAATAACCTGAATAACCATCAAGGAAATAATAGTAAGAATGACCAGCTAACCTTTCAAGCATTTGATCAATAAAAGGTAAAGGAAAATGGTCCTTGCGGGTTACAGCATTTAATTTCCTATAATCTATACAAACCCGCCACCCATTCTGAACACGGGTGGGAATTAACTCATCATTCTGATTTTTCACAACAGTTATTCCAGTCTTTTTAGGAACCACTTGAACCGGGCTAACCCAATTGCTATCCGAAATAGGATAAATCACTCCAACTTCAAGAAGCTTGAGGATCTCCTTCTTCACTACATCCATCATGGGCGGGTTCAATCTTCTTTGTGGTTGACGAGAAGGTTTTGCTTCTTCTTCAAGTAGAATACGATGTATACATGTAGACGGGCTAATTCCCTTAATATCCGCAATTGTCCAACCAATAGCCGTCTTATGCTCCTTAAGGACCTGCACAAGCTTTTCTTCCTGCAGTGCACTAAGTTTACTAGAAATGATCACTGGTAATGTTCTTTCTTCTCCAAGGAACACGTACTTGAGGTGACTTGGGAGGGGCTTCAAATCTGGAATAGGGGCCTGCAAAACAGAGGGTAAAAGTCTCTCGTTAGAAACTGGTAACGTAATGTAAGAGACGTTACCTAACTGCTTGAACTTCGGAAAATCATTCAATGCTGCAACAGTTTCTTGCAAATTAACACTCAAGGTTAACTCCTCATTCTCTTTCTCAAGATGCTTACTAATGGCAACTTCCAATCCATCTTTTGCATCAAGTTCAAAAACTTCCTGTGCTAAAAAATCAATCACATCAGTGGAATAAACAAAGTTATCATCACAAGAATTTCATGGCATCATAAATATTAAACTTGACAATTTCACCATCAAATTCCATAGTAAGTGTGCCACTATGAACATCTATCTTAGTCTTGGATGTCTTTAGAAATGGTCTTCCTAACAAAATAGGAGTAGTTTGATCACCATTCTCCATATCAAGCACATAAAAATTAGTAGGGAAAACCAAATCATTAACTTGCACAAGAACATCCTTAATTACACCCTTAGGATAGGCATTAGATCTATCAGCCAATTGAATCACAACACCAGTTTTATTCAAAGGTCCAAGTTTCAAAGAAGCATATACAAAATATGGCATGACATTGATAGAAGCTCCTAAATCTAACATGGCCTTCTTAAAGCTAATGTTACCGATCGTACAAGGGATAGTAAACATACCTGGATCTTTGCACTTCGCAAGGAGTTTTCTTTGAATAATTGCATAAACATTCTCACCTACTTTCACCTTCTCTCACCCTTTAAGTTCCCATTTCTGCTTAATTGTACACAATTCTTTCAGGAATTTAGCATAATGAGGTGCTTGTTTAATAGCATCTAAAAGTGGGATATTTATCTCGCATCTACAAAAAGTCTCTTATAAATCTTTATTTTGCTCATCTTTTCTAGATTTTGCTAAAGCCTGAGGAAAAGGAAGTACTGGTTTATAATCATAAATAAGAGGAAACTTACACTCAGGTTTGTCATCGTGATTTGGACTGTTCCTGTCTACAATGATGTTTTCCTCCTTCTCTTGCTTTGACGATGCAGGGAATGCCTTTACCAGAATCTCAACCTTTTTGCCATTTCTCAAAATGATTGCACTTGCATTTTCTCTTGGATTTACTACCGTTTGAGAGGGTAACTTCCTCGAACTTTGCGCCTCTAGCTGACTAATTGCGGTTGCCATCTGGCTCATCTGATTGTCCAAACTTTGAATGCTAGCCCTTGCCTCTTGTTGAAATTGTTTCGTCTCTTGTTGAAATTGCAAAGTATTAGTGGCAAGAGACTTAAAAATATCGTCTAAAGACATACCAGAATTAGAAGTTTGGCCCGATTGTTGTCTAAGGGGTTATGATTGCTTATATTGCTGGAAACTTGGGCGGTTTTGAGTTTCAGGCTGATTTACTTGTGGATTCCCATAGCTAAGATTGGGTTGATCTTTCCATCCCGGGTTATACTACTTGAATATGGATCATATTTCCTTTGCGGTTACCCAGGAAAACCACCTGCCACATTCACTTGCTCAATGGGCTATTCTTGAAGAGTTGGGCACATTTCAATTGGATGCCCTTCTACCGAACAAATCGCACAAGCCTTTGCTATTTGCATATTGCCTACAGCCATTTGACGAACATGAGAAGTTAAACTCGCAATTTGTTGTTCAAGGGAGGAAATATTGACCTTATTAATATGTTTAAATGGAGGGTCAAGCCTAGTGCCAAATTGTTGAGCGTCAGCAGCCATATTTGCAGTCAAGTTTCTCGCAGTCACAGGAGTTTTATCCACCAAAGCCCCTCCACTAGCAGCATCAATCATGCTTTTGTCAATGGGTAGAAGGCCCTTATAAAAATACTGGATAAGTAGCTGCTCACTAATTTGATGATGGGGGCAGCTTGCACATAATTTCTTAAAGCATTCCTAATATTCATGTAATATTCTCCATTGTGTTGCCTTATACCACAAATTTCTTTTCGAATGTTGGCACCCTCGAAGCTGGGAAATATTTCTCCAAAAACAACCTTTTCATCTTGTTCCATGTGGTAATACTATCGGAGGGTAGATAATAGAGCTAACCCTTAGCTGAATCCTTTAAAGAAAATGGAAAGGCTCTTAATTTAATTTGCTCTTCAATCACCCCCATGGGTGTAACGACCCGACTTTCGGACTGTTATCTAGCTTATTTATCCTTATTTAATTTAGTTTTAACACTCATTTATGTTTGGTTCCAAAAATACATAAATTTTTTTCTTTTTAAATTATATTCGTACTGTAAAAGTTAGAATTACTAAAGCTTTTAACTGAGGAAATTGAAACCTCTAGCAACTAATTATTCTATTCAAATTCTTATTTAGATAATATTTAAAAGTTATAACTTCATGTTAATTAAAAGGAAAAAGTCTAAAGTCTTTTTTTCGTAAAGCACTCGTACTAGTTTAGTAGTACCAAAACATTGGAATATAGTTATAAATATAGTCGATACAAAATAATTTAAGAAGTTTAAATACGGAAATTAAATTCGTGGTAGTATACCACTCCCTTCCTTCATCGCCTCCGCACAGCTTTATCAATCCATGAAATATCTAAGTAGCAGACTGCTTACCCGCGTTATGTACAACACAAGCACACAGGTATGAGCTTTCGGTTAACAAGCACAAACAATATCTCACAAAAAATTTCCATAAAATCATATCATCACACGTAACATAAAAAATGTTCAAAAGTGCATGTAATCGTGTTTGTTCATTTATGCTTTATTATATACATGTCTTGTCTACTTAAGGGCCCCGATGTCGTGCCCATATGCACGCAATCAATGAGGAGTTGGAGGAGCAACCCTCCATTAACATCCAAGGTCATAACTTATAATTTTCATTCTTATCATATCCCCTCACTAATCGGAGGTTGGTACGACACTTAATCCTATTTTTCGTTAGCCTCATTCTTATTATTTGTGACAACATGTAGGTTTACATGTCACTATGTAAATATCATTATGGCATATATATATCTATGAGGCATGTCGATTATATCAATGTAAGAGAAATTATGTACATTAAATATTTAATTAACGCTATACACATGGCTCATATACTCATCACTTCACCAAGGCAAATCATAGAAAAACATAAAATATCAACAAAAAAAAAATATTTTGTTTCATGTTGTAAGTGAGGTTTGTACTTACCTGTCTTATGTGCTTAAGCTTCCGGAGTTGTATCTCCTACTATGCAGATTTGAGAAATTGTCCTGATTTAACAGTATCTTATTATTAGATGGGATCATAGTTATATTATTTTATTTATTTGTTTATTTATTTTATAAACTATAATGAACTTAATTTACTTATATCATAATTTACCTTACCAATTAATTTATATTAATTATTAAGTGTTAAAATAAATTTCTACTAATTATTATTTAATTAATTTAATTTAGTTAATTTTTTTAATTGATTAACTAATCAATTGATTAATTGATTAATTAACTAATTAATTAGGTAATAGTTAATTATTACTTTATTTAATTGAGTAATTATAATTAAATTATATAATTTTAATTGACTTATTAATAATTATATTGTTAATAATTTAATTATGTTATTTAAATATTCTTTCTCATATAATAATTAATAATTACTAATTCTAATAGTAATAATTAATAATTTGATTAACCTAATAATTAATGTTTGATTAATCTTTAGTTAATCATCCCAAATTATTTTGATGATTATATCAATAATTAAAAATTAATTGATTAATTAGTCTTTAATTAATCATGTATTATAATTATATAGTTATTCAACATAATAATCTTAATTATTATCTACTAACTCTTATAATTAATTAATTAATTATTAATCAATTAATCAATCAATTATTTTATTAATTACATTTGATTATGTGTTAAATTAATTAATCAATCAAGATGACGAGGAGTCACCTAAGGGTATACCTCTCTTCTATTTTTGGCTAGTCCAATCCCCTTAGTTATGTTCATTCAGTTGGGCTAAGGTAGTCTCTTGGTATATGCCCAGTAATCCTCTAGTGTATTTTATTTTAGCCCATTAATGTAAGACCCGAAATTTTGTAGATTTGTAATCTCCTTGTTCATAAGGAATTAGAGTCTAATTTATGTATTTATGAAGTGTTATATGAAAAATTATGAATAATAATGAGAAATTCATAATTTTATTTAAACGATGTTCGAGTCCTCATTTAATGATTTTGAGACTCAATTAATGTTTTATGAGCCAAGAATGAAGTTTTTAAAGGAAAAAGAATGAAAAAGGATGAAATTTTACGAAAGTCAACTTTGACCGAAAAAGTCAAAGGTTTGACCAAAAAGTCAAATGGTTGACCAAAAGTCAAAGGGTTGACCAAAAAGTCAAAGTTTGACCGTGACGGGTCACAACGTCGACTTTACAAGTATGATGAAGGAATATGGAAAGAATCTCCAAAAATGAAGGTTTATAAGCCATAAATCCACCCTAGAAAAATCAAGCACACCGAAAAAGAATTAAGGGCAAAAAGGTCTCCGAAAAATTGGAGAAAGAGAGTTTTCGGTCCAAAATTTTACATGGAAGAATTTTTGGACCAAAATATAAAATAAGAATGCTCATCACAGTGTTGGAAATAACTGTAGAGCGCGAAAGGAGCTGTGAAAGAACGAAATAGCCAAACAAAGCCTTGGAAGAGCTAGTGGAAGATGGCATCACCTTCCACTAACTCAAAGTTGCATCATGTGGATTTTACCATGCATGATGGCCGACCATACATGGGAGACAAAAAGAAAAAGAAAAAAAAAATGGGAAAGCCTTAAATTAAGGAGAAAAGTGCACCAACTTTTGTCCATCAAAGGTCCCCCATTCTTAGTCACTTTTTGTTTAAAAAAATGAACTAAATCCCTTGTTCATTCCCCACAAAATCCGGCAGCCCTCTACCCCTCCATCATGGTCGGCCAACTAGAAGAAAAGAAAGAAAAAGATTTGGTTAGAGTAACTAGATGGCTTTTCAAGTCCAACCAAGCAAAGGACAACCAAACCATGCCTATGACTCACCTTTTTACTAGCCAAAGCAAGCTAGTGGCAGCCAACTCCCCCTCCTTTGGTCGGCAACAGCTGGGGACAGCAAAGAAAAGAAAAAAAAAATGGGAGCAAAGGCTAGACATCAAGCCTTAAATCAAGGAAAAGGTGCAACCACTCTTGTCCATCAAGTCCCCTCACTCTCTAGTCATTTTTGTTGAACAAAAATGAGTCAAACCCATGCTTATCTCCCTTGGAAATCCGGCTGCAAACCCCCCCTTAAGCCCTTTAATTTCGGCTGCAAGGAAAGAAAAGCAAGACAAGACTAAAGCCTAGAATCAAGGGTAAGAAACCAACCACTAGTCATTCAAGACATCTCATCCATTTCTCTTCTCTTTTCCTTGTCAAAGCAGCCAAAAGCTTTGCCATTTCTTTGGGTATACTCGGCAGCAAGAGGGAGAAAGAGAGAGAGAGAGTTTCCAAGAGAAATTTTTGGGTTTTTCCATCTCAAGGGTTTCGGTTTTTACAAGGGAGAGTGCTAGAGAAAGATTGAAAAATTTCTTGTGGATCTTGGAGTGAGTGGCCGACCAAGAGCAAGAGGAAAAGAGGTATGTGGATCTTGAAAAATTCTTGGTTTTCTTCCTTGATAGTGCTCGGTTAGAGATGAGAAAAAGCTAACAAAGAAAAATCTCTTGGATCTTACTTTCTTGTGCAAGACCGTGAGCCACCAATAAGGAAGGACTTGAGAAATTTTTGGTGAGCTTTTGGGAAGGAAACCGAGCAAGAGAATGAGGAGAAAAGGTAAGAAAAACTTGGTTATTCTCCTTGTGATTTTCGGTTTTTGGTTAGAAGCAAGAAGAGCTAACAAAAAAAAAAAAGTTTTGGATGCATTTTTTTTTTTTTTTGGAGAAAGCCGTGAGCTAGAGGAACCAAAGGAAAGTTGGGATTTTCAAAACCCTAACTTGGGTTGAGGTAAAATCTCTTAAACCACCTTGAATCTAAGTTTTATTTAAGTATTTTTTATGTTGATTCAAGTGGTTTGTAAGGACATAAGTCCACTTTAATTTTCTGCCCTCATTGATGGTGTGTGTGCTTGATAAGATTAGGGTTTGGTTGGCTGATTTTTAATGCTTGATTGCTTTAAAATTTGTGCTTGAAAATGATGGATTTTTCATGCTAGAAATTAGGTTGTATGTCCCATAAGATTAGGCCAAAAATCTGCCCTTGGCAGCCATGAGAGCATGCTAGACTTAGGGTTGGATTTTGTGTGATGGTATGTGATGATGCATGAGTTAGAACCATATAACCCTAGTCTTTTTAATTTTCGGATTTGGGGTTGCATGAGTAGAATGAGATGGATTTATGGGTTTTAATGGGGCGTTAAAAGCGCTGCTTGATGTTGTCTAAGCTCCCGATGTGATCGGTCGAGATAGATTCTGCGAATAGGACGTAAACCGAAGAGAGGAACCGAAACTGCCAATTCGGATTCGAATCTGGCCAGTTTCGGGAAAGGGTAATTTCAAGGCCCTTAGAGGCCGAATGAGGTAAAACTCAAAACACAAAAGTTGTTCGGAACAACTTTTCCTAGAGGACTACGTGAACAGAATCTCGAAATAAGTCTCCAACGGCCTCCGTTTTACCCAAAACCCATGGCTGAACCCTGGGACGTTCTCCACCCAGTTTTTCAGAGTTAACCCGTTTTCAAATAAAAACTGGTACTGATCTAGGCAGAACTGGATTTTGTACAAAACACGAAAGTTTTAGCATTTTTCGATAGCTACAACTTTTGTGAAGACAAGTTTTTCAAATTCTAAGCTGATTTTTAAACTGGGCGTGATTTATGGAAGGTGTGCAGGGAGCCCGAAATCTTGCACATGAGTTTCACGAAAATAATTTCTAGAAAATTTGTGAAGTGTTCTTAAATGGTTATTTTAGCTTCGGAAACCGTTCCAAAGGTGGTTTCCGACCCCAAATGATTTTATAAAAGATTTATTTCGAAAATCATGGATTTTAAGGGCTCGGGTTTGAAATTCACATTTTTCCACAAAGAAAAGAAAAAGAGAGTTTCATACCAAACATTTACAAGTTAAAGAAAATAATGGGTTTAAGCCAAAGAATTTTCTAATTAAAGGAGTTAAAATTTTACAAGCAAGATGAAGGATTTTTGGACGCTTATTACACAAGATTTTCCAAAAATTAAGGAAGAGGAATTTTATAGTAAAATTGGTAAACAAGCCGATTACGAATGGTAACGGATATTATATCCGAGTTACAAACACAAGGATAACCAAGGGTTGACAAAAAGTTGACCCAAGGTTAAATAAGGTTAACCTTAAGGGTTACCCAACATAACCCTAAGGGATACCCACATGTATATTGGGCTAAGATTTAATGGGTTAAAGGAAATAACCCAATAACAAGAATGTATGAGCAAAGCCCAATAAGAGAACAAGGCTCTAACTAAAAAGGTTACCCAATGTAACCTCATAAGGATTTATCGAAGTTCAATAAAGAATGGGGATTAAAAGTGGCCAGGATGGATATCATGTATAGGAGACATACAACCAAAAGAAAATGTGAGTGTTGGTAGGTCACCAACACCTTACGAAAGGATCCTGATCCTATATTTTTGGTATATCAGGAAAGTGAATTGCGGTTGCCGACGATTTAAGGAACGCGATTCTAAGGATACGGCACTAGAGGTAAGTACAAACCTCACCTGCAGTATGAAAACTAGTAAATTATGTTCAAGTATGTGGTTTTCAAATATGCTGCAATATGTTGTGTGCTATATCTATGAAATGCCATGTTTTATGAAAAGTGCTATTTTTGCGAAATGCCATGTTTATAAAAGGTGCTATTTTCGTAAAATGCTATGTTTATAAAAAGTGCTATTTTTGCAAAAGATTATAAAGGTGCTATATTTGCAAAATGTCATGTTTATAAAAATGCCATGTTTGCAAATGCCATGAATGAAAAGAATGCCATGCCATGTTATGAATGAGATAAAAAGTATATTATCATATAGTGACATCATAAGGTATGTTCACTAAAGATAAATAACATGGTAAGAAATCACAAGTAAAGTGTCGTACCAAACTCCCCCAAAGTGGAGGATTTTTATGTTAAAGTTATGGATTCGCCCTCTCGTTGATGTAAGAGGGTGTAATCACTTATGTTTTCCTGGAGCAGTTAGGGACTTGCAAACCCATCTAACTGTATCTAGAGGCGCGCTATATGTTAAGGGTACGTACACTATGGGGCCCATAAGAAAGATAAGTAAGTTAAAAGAAATGCATAAATGGAACATAAATGGTTCACGCATATGCATATGACGATGAATGTTTTCAAGATGTTTTAATGTTTTGTGAGATTATGTTTGTGCTTACTGGGCGAAAGCTCATTCAGTTATATTTCATACTGTAGGTAAGAAACCTGCATCGTAAATGGTGGGCATTGTTGGAGCGGTGTGGCGGCGGACGAAGGCGGTATGGATACCACTACGCATAGTTTCCGCAAATCTTTTGATAAGTAAAGAAGTTTTGTATATATAAATATATACATGATGAAGACAAGTTATGTATCATGGTATTTTGGAACTAAAGATCTAAAGTAATGTTTACTTAAGTAGTAATGATGTATTACTAAAGACAAATGTTTTATAAGTAAGTTTCAAATATATATATATATATATATCCCCAAATTTTCAAGTAAGTTAGTAAGGCGTGACTGCCGTACGTAGTAAGGGGGCGTCACAGAGTTGGTATCAGAGCGGTATCCTGCCAGCCTACTTCGTCTCGCTCTGCATCGTTCTGCAATAGCCCAAGTAAGTTAATTTATTTTCTTACGCTTAGAATTAGATTTTCGTATTCAACGCATATCGATGGTTCGTAATGGAAGGGTTGGTTGTGAGAATGACGTTGGGTTGTGCCCTAACTCGGTGGTGCCCTAACTCGGTGGTGGTAAACAAGTAATGTATGCCCATGATGAGAAAATTATGTATTTTCCTAAAAAACTATGATTATGAAAAGAAGATTATGGTTCTGTATAAAAGATATGATTTTATGAAAGTTTTAAAAATAAGAAGCTTATTTTGTTGCTTCTATACAGAACCATGCCACAAAGACGTCGAGCGGCACAAGCCCAAAACGTCGATCTTACAGCTCAGCTAAATGAGCTGAGAGAGATGATGCTCGCCCAACAACGAGAAATAGGTGGGCTTAGGGCTCAAATAGCCCAACAGAACCAAGGACCACCTGAGGTCAGGGTACCACCGGCACCTGTAGAGCAACCAGCGGTACCGGAATTCCTCGAGGAGGAACCAGTAATTCCGGAACACCCTGAGGCCCAAGAAGCACCAATGGCGCCGGTAGCTGCTCCGCCAGCACCTCGAGTTCGAACTCCGGCAGAGCTGTACCATGAATTTCGGCGCATGAAGGCGCCAGAATTCGAGGGATCAACGGACCCGATCGAGGCCAACAACTGGCTCATCGATCTTCAAGTTTCCCTGAACTTCTTAGGGCTCGACGATAGAGAGAGAGTCCTTTGCACGTCCTTCATGTTGAAGAAAGACGCCCGGCTATGGTGCGAAACGGTCCAGATCAGACGGGACGTCACCCAGATGACATGGGACGACTTTGTGGAAGAGTTCCGTGAGAAGTACTTCAACACGGAAGTAATGGAAACACAACAGGATGAATTCACCAATTTCCGTTAGGGAAATTTGTCAGTGGCTGAAGATGTGAGAAGGTTTGAACAGCTCGCCCGTCTCTGCCCTCAACTCATCAGTTATAAGAAGGACAAAGTGAGGAAGATGATGAAAATGTTCCGGCCAGACTTAGCCGTGCTTATCAGCAGTGGCCCTCACCCACCGTTCACTGTTGTCCAGTACGTCAGTCGAGCAGTTCGTGCCGAATATTGGGTCGGCCAGAACAAGACGCAACGGGCCCAGTTCTTTAAAGAAAGGAATGAGGAGAAGACCCTAGCCAGGCAAAGTCAGACCAAACCCGGCCAATCATCGCAGCAGAAAGGTCAAGGAGGACCTTTTGGCTAACGCGGCGGCAACAAGCCGTATGGCAACCCCCAGCAGAAAAGAAAGTGGAATGCTGGAGGACAGGGGAGCCAACAGAATCCTCCCCAGAAGAAGAATGCCCCCGACAGCAGTGGAACTCCTCCTTGCCAAAAAAATGTGGGAGAAAACACCCGGGAGACTGCCGTGCCGGGACAAACCGTTGTTACCTGTGTGGCAAGGAAGGCCACTTTGCAAAGAATTGCAATGCCAATGTCCAACACCAGCAGAATTACCAGCGGGGTCAGGGAAGTCAGTTGCATGCCGCCCAGATGAAGCTTGAAGGACCTGCAGCTCCTCAAGGCCGAGCTGAAACTCCAGAACCGCAAGGACGCATCTACGCCTATACAAAGGAGGATGCTCAAACTGAACCGTCCACGATGGTGACAGGTCAGCTTCCTATTGCCCAACAAGATGTCTATGTATTGATTGATTCTGGAGCTACGCATTTATTCACATCACCTAGGTTTGCTAAGAAACTAGGTAGAGATAATGAGAAAATCGGAAGAACCTTTCGTACTGCATTACCCTCCGGGGAAATTTTATTGTCTGACTATTGGATACGCTACGTTCCAATAATCATATGCGGTAGGGAGATGTACGTCAACCTGATCGTCATTGACCTATATGACTACGACGTTATCCTGGGTATGGACTTCCTGGGAAAGTACAACACGGTTATAGACTGCCAACGTCGCACGGTTACGTTCAAGCCAGTTGGGGATAAGGAATTCATCTTTCGAGGATCAACCCCGAAGCAGCCGAAGATGTTTATTTCGGCGTTAAAGGCTAGAAAGTTGTTGGCTGAAGGATGCACGGGATTTCTAGCCAATATGGTAGATAAGACGCAAGAGACCGAAAGTAAGCCGGAAGATGTACTGATAGTCAAGGAGTTTGTGGACGTTTTTCCTGAAGATCTACCAGGATTGCCACCAGAACGAGAAATCTCTTTTGAGATTGAGTTGCTTCCAGGATCAACGCCTGTGTCCAAGGCACCGTATAGGATGGCGCCTGCTGAACTCAAGGAATTGCAAGTCCAGTTGAAGGAACTCCTGGATAAAGGATTCATCAACAGAGCTATTCACCGTGGGGAGCCCCGGTGTTGTTTGTTAAAAAGAAGGACGGCACTCTAAGAATGTGCATCGACTATCGGGAGTTGAACAAGATCACCATCGAGAACAAGTATCCTTTGCCCAGGATCGACGATCTGTTCGACCAACTGAAAGGAGCCTCAGTCTTTTCGAAGATTGATCTACGATCGGGATATCACCAGCTCCGAATCAAGGAAGGAGATGTTCCGAAGACGGCGTTTCGCACTCGGTATGGACACTACGAGTTCCTTGTGATGCCGTTCGGACTGACAAATGCACCAGCTGCCTTCATGGATCTGATGAATCGCGTATTCAAGGACTACCTAGACAAGTTTGTCATTGTCTTTATAGATGACATTCTGATCTATTCAAGGTCGAAAGAGGAGCACGAGGAGCATCTAAGGATTGCACTACGGATTTTGAAGCAAAATCAGCTTTACGCCAAGTTCTCCAAGTGCGAGTTTTGGTTGGAAAAGGTCCATTTCCTTGGACATGTAGTCTCAAAAGAAGGCATATCCGTAGACCCGGCTAAGATTGAGGCGGTAAGTAAGTGGCCAGCTCTCAAAAATGTCACCGAAGTGCGTAGTTTCCTCGGATTAGCGGACTATTACCGACGATTTGTCGAAAGATTCGCTAAGATCGTGGCACCACTTACCGCACTCACAAGAAAAGGGAAGGCTTACGAATGGACAACTAAGTGTGAAGAGCACTTCCAAGAGCTCAAAAGCAAGTTGACGAGCGCTCCAATCCTCACAATTCCGGTCGTGGAGGAAGAAAACTTCGTAATTTACAGCGATGCTTCTAAGATAGGATTGGGAGCCGTACTTATGCAGAACGGAAAAGTGATTGCTTATGCTTCGTAACAGCTCAAGGAACACGAGAGGAACTATCCGACGCATGATTTGGAGCTTGCGGCGGTAGTATTTGCCTTAAAGATTTGGAGGCACTACCTCTACGGTACAAAATGCGAAGTGTACACGGACCATCAGAGTTTGAAGTACATCTTCACACAAAAGGAGCTGAACATGAGGCAAAGAAGATGGCTCGAATTGGTGAAAGACTACGACATAAATATCCGATACCATCCGGGAAAGGCTAACAAGGTGGCCGATGCCCTTAGTCGGAAGTCGTCTTCCTCGATGATGTCAATCAGGTTATTGACTGAGCCACTTCAAAAGGAGCTAATGGAAGCCAGAATCGAGCTCATTACGGGAAGATTAGCTGTTCTAACCTTCCAGCCTACCATTTTAGATGGGATGAAGGAACGTCAAGAAGCCGATGCCTCGCTGCTTAGGACGAAAAACGAGGTTTTAGAAGGAAAGGAGTCAGATTTCCACATATCCGATGAAGGCATACTCTATCAAAAAAATAGATTGTGTATCCCTAACGAGGAAGAACTAAAGAAAAAGATCATGAAAGAAGTTCACGAGACTCCGTACTCTGTCCATCCCGGAGCCACAAAAATGTATAAGGACTTAAAAGAGAGCTTTTGGTGGCCCAAGATGAAGAACGACGTTGCTACTTTTGTCAGTAAGTGCCTTACCTGTCAAAAAGTAAAGGCGGAACACCAACGTCCAGGAGGAGAACTGCAGAAAATCTCCATCCCAGAATGGAAAATTGGAAATGGGACCAAGTGACGATGGACTTCGTGGTTGGTCTGCCTCGAACTCCTAGCGGCAACGACGCAATTTGGGTGGTCATTGACTGATTGACAAAGTCGGCACACTTTATAGCCATCAAGCTCAGCTTTTCAGTGGAACAATTGGCAGAATTGTACGTAGCCCAGATCGTTCGCTATCATGGAATTCCGAAGACGATAATCTCGGATCGCGACGGTCGCTTTACTTCAAAATTTTGGAAGAGCGTACATGAAGCAATGGGTACCAAGCTTTCGTTTAGTACAGCTTTTCACCCACAAATGGATGGATAATCAGAAAGGACCATTCAGACCTTGGAAGATATGTTGCGAGCGTTCGTGATGGATTTCAATGGAACTTGGGATAAGAAGCTTCCTTTGATTGAATTCTCGTACAACAACAGTTTTCACGCTTCAATTAGAATGGCTCCTTATGAAGCTTTATATGGAAGGAAATGCAGATCTCCAGTCCACTGGTACGAGACAAGAGAAAAAGAACTTGTATCTACGGACTTCATTCGAAAGACCACGGAAAACGTGAAGCTCATACGACAAAGGATGGAGACTGCATTTAGCCGGCAAAAGAGTTACGCTGACAAACGCCGAAGACCTCTCGAATTTGAAGTAGGAGACTTGGTTTTCCTCAAAGTCGCTCCATTTAAGGGAGTTATGCGGTTCGGAAAGAAGGGGAAATTGAGCCCAAGGTATATAGAGCCGTTCGAAATACTCGAGAGAGTTGGGAACGTAGCCTACAAGTTGGCCTTACCCCAAGAGTTAGCATATGTGCACAATGTATTTCATGTATCAATGCTAAAGAAGTATGTTCCGGATCCCTCACACGTAATCGAGCATGAACCGATCGAGGTTCGAGAAGATCTGACTTATTAGGAGAAGCCAGTCCAGATTTTGGCACGAGAAGAGAAAGTGTTAAGGAATAAGGTTATCCCTCTAGTCAAGGTACTATGGAGAAACCGCCACATCGAAGAAGCGACGTGGGAACGAGAAGAAGATATGAAGAGAGACTACCCCGATTTGTTCTAATTTTCGAGGACGAAAATCTTTTAAGGAGGGTAGGTTGTAAGACCCGAAATTTTGTAGACTTGTAATCTCCTTGCTCATAAGGAATTAGAGTCTAATTTATGTATTTATGAAGTGTTATATGAAAAATTATGAATAATAATGAGAAATTCATAATTTTATTTAAACGATGTTCGAGTCCTCATTTAATGATTTTGAGACTCAATTAATGTTTTACGAGCCAAGAATGAAGTTTTTAAAGGAAAAAGAATGAAAAAGGATGAAATTTTACGAAAGTCAACTTTGACCGAAAAAGTCAAAGGTTTGACCAAAAAGTCAAATGGTTGACCAAAAGTCAAAGGGTTGACCAAAAAGTCAAAGTTTGACCGTGACGGGTCACAACGTCGACTTTACAAGTATGATGAAGGAATATGGAAAGAATCTCCAAAAATGAAGTTTTATAAGCCATAAATCCACCCTAGAAAAATCAAGCACACCGAAAAAGAATTAAGGGCAAAAAGGTCTCCGAAAAATTGGAGAAAGAGAGTTTTCGGTCCAAAATTTTACATGGAAGAATTTTTGGACCAAAATATAAAATAAGAATGCTCATCACTGTGTTGGAAATAACTGTAGAGCGCGAAAGGAGCTGTGAAAGAACGAAATGGCCAAACAAGGCCTTGGAAGAGCTAGTGGAAGATGGCATCACCTTCCACTAACTCAAAGTTGCATCATGTGGATTTTACCATGCATGATGGCCGGCCATACATGGGAGACAAAAAGAAAAAGAAAAAAAAATGGGAAAGACTTAAATTAAGGAGAAAAGTGCACCAACTTTTGTCCATCAAAGGTCCCCCATTCTTAGTCACTTTTTGTTTAAAAAAATGAACTAAATCCCTTGTTCATTCCCCACAAAATCCGGCAGCCTTCTACCCCTCCATCATGGTCGGCCAACTAGAAGAAAAGAAAGAAAAAGATTTGGTTAGAGTAACTAGATGGCTTTTCAAGTCCAACCAAGCAAAGGACAACCAAACCATGCCTATGACTCACCTTTTTACTAGCCAAAGCAAGCTAGTGGCAGCCAACTCCCCCTCCTTTGGTCGGAAACAGATGGGGACAGCAAAGAAAAGGAAAAAAAATGGGAGCAAAGGCTAGACATCAAGCCTTAAATCAAGGAAAAGGTGCAACCACTCTTGTCCATCAAGTCCCCTCACTCTCTAGTCATTTTTGTTGAACAAAAATGAGTCAAACCCATGCTTATCTCCCTTGGAAATCCGGCTGCAAACCCTCCCTTAAGCCCCTTAATTTCGGCTGCAAGGAAAGAAAAGCAAGACAAGACTAAAGCCTAGAATCAAGGGCAAGAAACCAACCACTAGTCATTCAAGACATCTCATCCATTTCTCTTCTCTTTTCCTTGTCAAAGCAGCCAAAAGCTTTGCCATTTCCTTGGGTATACTCAGCAGCAAGAGGGAGAAAGAGAGAGAGAGAGTTTCCAAGAGAAATTTTTGGGTTTTTCCATCTCAAGGGTTTCGGTTTTTACAAGGGAGAGTGCTAGAGAAAGATTGGAAAATTTCTTGTGGATCTTGGAGTAAGTGGCCGACCAAGAGCAAGAGGAAAAGAGATATGTGGATCTTGAAAAATTCTTGGTTTTCTTCCTTGATAGTGCTCGGTTAGAGATGAGAAAAAGCTAACAAAGAAAAATCTCTTGGATCTCACTTTCTTGTGCAAGACCGTGAGCCACCAACAAGGAAGGACTTGAGAAATTTTTGGTGAGCTTTTGGGAAGGAAACCGAGTAAGAGAAGGAGGAGAAAAGGTAAGAAAAACTTGGTTATTCTCCTTGTGATTTTCGGTTTTTGGTTAGAAGCAAGAAGAGCTAACAAAAAAAAAAAGTTTTGGATGCATTTTTTTTTTTTGGAGAAAGCCGTGAGCTAGAGGAACCAAAGGAAAGTTGGGATTTTCAAAACCCTAACTTGGGTTGAGGTAAAATCTCTTAAACTACCTTGAATCTAAGTTTTATTTAAGTATTTTTTATGTTGATTCAAATGGTTTGTAAGGACATAAGTCCACTTTAATTTTCTGCCCTCATTGATGGTGTGTGTGCTTGATAAGATTAGGGTTTGGTTGGCTGATTTTTAATGCTTGATTGCTTTAAAATTTGTGCTTGAAAATGATGGATTTTTCATGCTAGAAATTAGGTTGTATGTCCCATAAGATTAGGCCAAAAATCTGCCCTTGGCAGCCATGAGAGCATGCTAGACTTAGGGTTGGATTTTGTGTGATGGTATGTGATGATGCATGAGTTAGAACCATGTAACCCTAGTCTTTTTAATTTTCGGATTTGGGGTTGCATGAGTAGAATGAGATGGATTTATGGGTTTTAATGGGGTGTTAGAAGCGCTGCTTGATGTTGTCTAAGCTCCTGATGTGATCGGTCGAGATAGATTCCGCGAATAGGACGTAAACCGAAGAGAGGAACCGAAACTGCCAATTCGGATTCGAATCTGGCCAGTTTCGGGAAAGGGTAATTTCAAGGCCCTTAGAGGCCGAATGAGGTAAAACTCAAAACACAAAAGTTGTTCGGAACAACTTTTCCTAGAGGACTACGTGAACAGAATCTCGAAATAAGTCTCCAACGGCCTCCGTTTTACCCAAAACCCGTGGCTGAACCCTGGGACGTTCTCCACCCAGTTTTTCAGAGTTAACCCGTTTTCAAATAAAAACTGGTACTGATCTAGGCCGAACTGGATTTTGTACAAAACATGAAAGTTTTAGCATTTTTCGATAGCTACAACTTTTGTGAAGACAAGTTTTTCAAATTCCAAGCTGATTTTTAAACTGGGCGTGATTTATGGAAGGTGTGCAGGGAGCCCGAAATCTTGCACATGAGTTTCACGAAAATAATTTCTAGAAAATTTGTGAAGTGTTCTTAAATGGTTATTTTAGCTTCGGAAACCGTTCCAAAGGTGGTTTTCGACCCCAAATGATTTTATAAAAGATTTATTTCGAAAATCATGGATTTTAAGGGCTCGGGTTTGAAATTCACATTTTTCCACAAAAAAAAAGAAAAAGAGAGTTTCATACCAAACATTTCCAAGTTAAAGAAAATAATGGGTTTAAGCCAAAGAATTTTCTAATTAAAGGAGTTAAAATTTTACAAGCAAGATGAAGGATTTTTGGAAGCTTATTACACAAGATTTTCCAAAAATTAAGGAAGAGGAATTTTATAGTAAAATTGGTAAACAAGCCGATTACAAACGGTAACCGGATATTATATCCGAGTTACAAACACAAAGATAACCAAGGGTTGACAAAAGGTTGACCCAAGGTTAAATAAGGTTAACCTTAAGGGTTACCCAACATAACCCTAAGGGATACCCACATGTATATTGGGCTAAGATTTAATGGGTTAAAGGAAATAACCCAATAACAAGAATGTATGAGCAAAGCCCAATAAGAGAACAAGGCTCTAACTAAAAAGGTTACCCAATGTAACCTCATAAGGATTTATCGAAGTTCAATAAAGAATGTGGATTAAAAGTGGCCAGGATGGATATCATGTATAGGAGACATACAACCAAAAGAAAATGTGAGTGTTGGTAGGTCACCAACACCTTACGAAAGGATCCTGATCCTATATTTTTGGTATATCAGGAAAGTGAATTGCGGTTGCCGACGATTTAAGGAACGCGATTCTAAGGATACAGCACTAGAGGTAAGTACAAACCTCACCTGCAGTATGAAAACTAGTAAATTATGTTCAAGTATGTGGTTTTCAAATATGCTGCAATATGTTGTGTGCTATATCTATGAAATGCCATGTTTTATGAAAAGTGCTATTTTTGCGAAATGCCATGTTTATAAAAGGTGCTATTTTCGTAAAATGCTATATTTATAAAAAGTGCTATTTTTGCAAAAGATTATAAATGTGCTGTATTTGCAAAATGTCATGTTTATAAAAATGCCATGTTTGCAAATGCCATGAATGAAAAGAATGCCATGCCATGTTATGAATGAGATAAGAAGTATGTTATTATATAGTGACATCATAAGGTATGTTCACTAAAGATAAATAACATGGTAAGAAATCACAAGTAAAGTGTCGTACCAACCTCCCCCAAGGTGGAGGATTTTTATGTTAAAGTTATGGATTCGCCCTCTCATTGATGTAGGAGGGTGTAATCACTTATGTTTTCCTGGAGCAGTTAGAGACTTGCAAACCCATCTAACTATATCTAGAGGCGCGCTATATGTTAAAGGTACGTACACTATGAGGCCCATAAGAAAGATAAGTAAGTTAAAAGAAATGAAAAATGAAACATAAATGGTTCACGCATATGCATATGATGATGAATGTTTTCAAGATGTTTTAATATTTTGTGAGATTATGTTTGTGCTTACTGGGCGATAGCTCATTCAGTTATATTTCATACTGTAGGTAAGAAACCTGCATCGTAAATGGTGGGCATTGTTGGAGCGGTGTGGCGGCGGACGAAGGCGGTATGGATACCACTACGCATAGTTTCCACAAATCTTTTGATAAGTAAAGAAGTTTTGTATATATAAATATATACATGATGAAGACAAGTTATGTATCATGGTATTTTGGAACTAAAGATCTAAAGTAATGTTTACTTAAGTAGTAATGATGTATTACTAAAGACAAATGTTTTATAAGTAAGTTTCAAAAAAAAAAAATATATATATATATATATCCCCAAATTTTCAAGTAAGTAAGTAAGTAAGTAAGGCGTGACGGCCCTACGTAGTAAGGGGGCGTCACAATTAAAACTTGTGGTTCAACTTTATAAGGTTAGGGTTTTTCACATTATTTGATCTTACATTTAAAATCAACTCATTTCATAACTAAATATGTTCATATGTTATAACTTACCCTTATGTCACATTTTAATGTTTAATCGCTTTATCGATGTAGTATTTTAACTTGTAAGATTTTTTTAGATTTGAGTATAATTCCGTTTTGAACACTTGATGAGTTGTTGGAAGCTTGAAATATTTAGTTTTTGTCTTTATAATTTGTTTTCCAAGATTTCAAGCATTTCAAACATTAATATGGATGATTTCCTAAGTGTCTTATGGTAAAATCTCAATTTACCAGATTACAATATAATCTTAAGGGATTTATTAAAATTTACGTACATATCCGTTTTAAACACATGATATCTCATTTTGAAACTTAAGATGTCTACTTTATAGTGGTAAAGTTATTTTCTTTAGTATTTGAGTGTCTCATACCATTAACTTAAGTTTTGTTACTGTTGGTTTCACATTTGAACCACAAATCTAGATTCATAAGTAAGATTAGAAAAATCATAACAATTTACTTACAAGTCCAAATAAGACAAAAGATATGTTGTTAGAAAGCTTATAATGTCTATTTTGTATGATAAAAGCAGTTTTATAAAAAGTTATCACTTACTAACTCAAAATCTACAAACCCGTGGCTAGTTCAGGGTTCCAGGAAGGATTTTCGGTTCGTAGTCCAAACTTGTAATATTCACCAAAAATTGCACATATATGTGTTCAAGGCGTATGATACCTTGTTCGAAAGCTTAAAGAATATAGTTTTTAGTTATCTAACTTATAATCCAAAATTTTGAGTCTAAAGGATTCGGAGTACAATAAACCCGTGGCTGGTCTGTACCCCAGAGATCCATTTTCTCCCTAGTTTTGTGTCACAAATTGAAATGCACATAACTTTAGACATATAAAAGCAAATCAAGTGATTCCAAAGCCTAAAATGAAGTTTATCCTCTGTAGAATCTTAAGATATAATTTATTTTTATACTAAAGTTTCTAATGTATGCTATATCACCACAACAACCACAAACTTTAACAAAGTTCTTAGATCTTACCGAAATGCTCCGTGGAGCCTTTAAGATCTCGGATCTCCAAAGTTCTTCTCAAAACTTTTTCCTAGGTAAGAAGAAGTATAAAATTAAGATCATAACTAAACATCATGCTTTAGTTCTCCAAAAATGACTAAAACACAAAAAATGCCACTGTAAGACCCGAAATTTTGAAGACTTGTAATCTCCTTGTTCATAAGGAATTAGAGTCTAATTTATGTATCTATGATGTGTTATATGAAAAATTATGAATAATAATAAGAAATATATAATTTTATTTAAACGATGTTCGAGTTCTCATTTAATGATTTTGAGACTCAATTAATGTTTTACGAGCCAAGAATGAAGTTTTTAAAGGAAAATGAATGAAAAAGGATGAAATTTTACAAAAGTCAACTTTGACCGAAAAAGTCAAAGGTTTGACCAAAAAGTCAAAGGGTTGACCAAAAGTCAAAGGGTTGACCAAAAAGTCAAAGTTTGAACGGAACGGGTCACAACGTCGACTTTACAAGTATGATGGAGGAGTATGGAAAGAAACTCCAAAAATGAAGTTTTATAAGCCATAAATCCACCCTAGAAAAATCAAGCACATCGAAAAAGAATTAAGGGCAAAAAGGTCTCCGAAAAATTGGAGAAAGAGAGTTTTGGTCCAAATTTACATGGAATAATTTTTGGATCAAAATATAAAATAAGAATGCTCATCACTGTAGATGCTGGATTGCTACAGTCAAAAATTTAACAGAGATCAGTTAGATTGAACTAATTAAACGATAGATTGGGCCCCTGGCAATCGTTGGTGAAATTCATAAAGCATACCGAAAAACTGAAATGCTTATATCAGAAGATAAAACGAAAATAAATGCTTGAATCTGAAATAAACGTGAAATAAATGAACACCAAGATGTAAAGAGGTTCGTCCAATCGGTGTGCTACGTCCTCTGAGAGTGATTGTATTACTGTATATGAGTATTTTACAGTACAGAGGATTGTAGTATTTTCTGGAGATTTTGGCAGAGTGATCGTATGTTCAGATTTTCGGACCCCCCTGAAGGAGGGGTCTTCTCTTATTTATAGAGGAAGGAACTCAGTCCCCATCCGGTAGTGGACGGTTATCGCTCTTGTATCGTGGGACACTTGTCGAAAGACAATTCGTGCAGTTGATTTGAGCAGTTACCAGATACGATCGTGGGCTCAGCGGTTGAAACGTAGTACTCAGATCGTCAGTTATTGAAGATGATCTGACATGTCATCGATGAGCATGAGTCTAATGGCTAAGGGAGTTTCCCTTGAAGTCATTTATAGAGTCGAACGACGAACGATGGAGAAGAAATAAACGCTCGACGTATAATTCGTGCGTCGTCCACCATTCGTTATACATTTTTAATGTTCGAACGAACGATAAAGTTCGATGCTCGATCACATACTGAAGTTTGAATGATATTACGTGAAAGGCTGGATTGGGTCCGGCCCAACTAATCGAACGATGGATGGGTATCGAGGAGCAGGTCCGTAACTTGGGCATGGCCCAAACATAATCCATCGATGAATTGAGCGTCTGTTTAATGTACATCCAAAGATTTAACGGTACAATGGGAAGACGAAGTCTAACCCCAACAGATAGCCCCCCACTCTATCGAGCGATGGATCCTCGATAGAGTGTTTGAGTGCCGTTTGTGTGATGATGTCGAACTCCAGTACTTTCAGATTTTCGAAATCCGAAAAAGCTGTCAGCATTTAATGAAATGCCTCGATTCCAGTTAAGAGGGAATCGTATGGTACACGTGGCGTGTAATGAATGGGTGTCTCGAAGCGACGTCTCCATTTTTCGAAATTCGAACCGTTGCGATGGTACGAATCGTTATGATGACTCGTGTGAGAGAGAATTCAAACGGTTGCGAGATTTATGCCGTTTGATCTGGCGTTATCAAGAGATCAGAGCCGTCTGATAAACCCCTTGAAGTTATATAACTTTTCGCATTCTCTCCCTAGTCTATAACTCGCCTTTGGAGCATTTCGACTCATCAGAATCAAGAGTTTCTTCGAGAATTTCATTTCCAGGCAAGATTTCTCTCTTTTCTTCTCCTTTTTGTGCAATTTCTAGTTTCAGCGACTTGATTCTTGTTCCATTTTCGAGTCTTTTGGATTGTTTTTTTGCATTTTCGTTTAGGCGAGTGACTCGATTGAGGGATTTAGTGTGTGTTTCTTCTCTGGGTTTTCTTCTTGGGTTTTAGCCTAGTGTTCTTCGAGTTCTTCCTCAGGATCAAAGGATTTTCCGAATAGACATTAAGTGTAGATCCGAAATCTTTTCTTTGTTCGTCCAAAGTTTTGTTTGAATCAATGGACAAAGAAAAGCAAATTATCGAAGACGTGACTGTAGAGTGGACAAGTTCCGACTCGAGCGATAGTAGTTCAGACGAAGACATTGTCGAAGCTATTCGTCGTTCGAAGTTCGACAGAGAATTTTCCCAAGACCAGAACGGTGCTGGGACGAGCGGTACGGAACAGGAGAGGAATCGACCAGCAACAACATCAGGAGCAGATGTCCTGTCAATACCTCCTATCGCTCGTTTAACCAAAGCGCCGCGAAGATTAAGTTCGGAGTCGTTCCTTCGAACATCGAACCCTCGGTCTGCTCTGACTGAGGATAATTTGTCAGAGATTAGGGGAAAGTATGGCTTTCCAAACGAAGTTCAGCTTCGTCTTCCTTTTCCAAATGAGCGAGCAGACACCATCTCTGAAGGGTGGATATGCTTGTATTGCATTTACTTCGAGTGCGGGCTCAGACTGCCGCTTCCACCACTCCTCATCCAGACGATGCACCATTACCAATTGGCGATCTCTCAGCTGATGCCGAACGGTATGAGAGTCTTCCTTGGGTTAATCGTATTAGCGGATGAGGCGAAAATTGAGCTAACAGTTGACGATGTTCTCGCCATCTATTATCCCCAAGAGAACGCAAAAGATCATGGGAGGTTCTCTATGTATCCGAGGAGGAAGAAGCAAATAGTGGGAGACATGAAGAACGCTGATCGCTTTTGGCAGGATCGCTATTTCTTCATGCATGTAAACGAGCACTCGATGGGTGGTCTCGCCAATGCTTTCTTCCCATTGTGGGGTGCTCTTCGTAAGTGTCAATCGAAGGATAAGAAAGGGCGAATGTATCTTTATTTTGTATCAAGATCTGATATTTGTTCGTTCTTTTTGCAGATAAAGAACTAAAGAAGCCACCACCGAAGGCCCTAATTTTCGAAGAGAAACTCGAACAGCTGCTTGCTCTGTCGAGCCGAGAGTGGGACGAGATCAACACTCCCAGCAGATTTCGAGCGTCGAGCCTTTGGAAGAACTTCATTGAAATTCCGACAGGTAAGGTTAAGAGTCTTCCTTCCTGGGTCGATTGGACGTTGGTGATCAGAGGAGCGCTAAGACGACTATTTGGCCCTCCACTGTTCATCGATCTGTTAACTGATGAAGAAGCTTTGGTCGCAGAGTTAGTTCTGGACAGGATGGATTTTAAACTGCCCTCGTCCGAAGAACTCAAAGCGAAGAAAAATGCCGCAGCGAAAGCTAAGCTTGAAGCCAAGAAGGCTGCTGCCGCTGCAGCAAAGGCTGCAAGCAGTGCCCCAACTCCTTTTCCTGTCTTGGAGTCTTCTCCAGAGCCTCCGTCGAACGATCCAGTAGAGATTGTTGTCGAGCCAACCGAGCCCCTCGTGGAGCCATCTCAGCCTCCCACAAAGAAGAGGAAGATTGTGGCGAAAGGCAAAAGGAAAGTTCCAGCAAACAGGAGCGAGAAATCGAAGATCGGGACTCCCGATCGTGACGTTGAACCTCAAACTCCGAAGGATGGACATAAGAGGTTTAAACTCAACTTACCTTCTGACATAAGCTTTCTCGAAGATAAAGAGGCGAGCGTAACGCTCATGCGTCAACTTTTATCGGACGCAGATGAAGATAAGGTGAACGGCGGATGAATTCACCAACATTTTGACGACTTTCTCTGGGATAGCTTAAAGGTAATTACTTAGCATGATGAATATAGGTAATCGAACGATGAATCGTCGTTGACATATATGTCTTCTTGTGTTTTCGTAGGCCAATGTTTGAGCAATTGGGCTGTTTTATCGAACAACCGATAGAGTCGCAGCGCTAAGCGACAAGGTCAAGGAGCTCGAGCAGAAAGATAACGAGCGTGAAGAGAGGCTGAACAAGATTGACAACGCATTTAAGGGTGTCAAGACGAACGCCGAAAGTCTTGTTGGTGACCTTCGTTATACAATGGCATCGTCGAAGGAAAACCTCGAAGTATCGTCACAAGGTCATTGCGAGCCGTTATGACGAAGCTCAGGCGAAGGTTGAGCTCTTGAAGCCCTCGAGATGTGCATACTCAAAGCTGATAATGCAACGCTCGCGAATGAGAAAGCTTCGCTCGTCGAGGAGAAGGCTACGCTCGTAGATAAGGTGCTGAGCATACATGAAGAATCGACAATAAGGGCCCGATACGAGCTTCTGAAGCAACATAAACAAGGGCTCCTCGTTGAAGCTGAGGTTGATGAGGAGATCGAGACGTATGAAATTCTCAACGAACCTGAGACTTCAACACCAATTGCAGATTCTGTAGCGGATCAAGGTGATGCTCCCCATATCCAAGCAGATAAGGAAGTCGAGCCCCCAGTCGAAGAGGCGGCTACTCAAGACCGTGATGTACGGGAGTAGTTTTGTAATAGTTTCTATAGTTTTAGAACTATTTTTGTAGTCATTGAGACATTTTGAACTAGATTTTGATTTTAATGAAGACTTAAATTTTTTTCTTCATTTTCTGAATTTGCATATGATTGCCAACGATGATTCGAGTGATGAGATGTTCGAATGTCGAACGATAGTTCGATCGTTAGTAATAGATCAAACGTAGGATGTAAATCCGAGTATTTCAGCTAAGATCGAACGATCAAGTAGGGAACGCTGAATTATGAAACGAACGTTTTAGTGTCCGTATAAATTCTAAGTAATGTAATATTTTGAATTACATCAATAGCTGAACTCATTCAAGTGTGATGAGCTGCCTACGTACCCAATGATTAGGGATCAAGCCAGTCGTAGTTCGTTTGAACATAGTTGTTGAATGATTTTTGTGACTGGACTCGCATAAATGTACACGAGCTGCCTACGTACCCAGTGTTTAGGGATCAAGTCGAACGTAGTTCAGGCCTCGGAAGGCGAATTGAAGAATAGTTCTCAGACTCAGACCTGTAGGATCGAACGATCAACCACAAAGGATCTGGCCTTACAAGTAAAATAAAATGATTGTCTGAAAAATAGCCAAAGTAAACAGAAATTTGGCCATGTAAGAAAAAAAGAATATACAGATCAAAGTCTTCACACATAATACTTGCGGAGATGGTGAGAATTCCAGCTGCGGAGGACTTCAACTTCTTCAAGAGTCTCGAGACGGTAAACGCCTGGTCGAACAACCTTCAAAATCCTGTAAGGACCTTCCCAGTTTGCTCCCAGCTTTCCAGCGTTTGGCTCGGCAGTGTTCTGGAACACCTTGCGAAGAACGAGATCTCCTTCGTAGAAAGCTCTAGGTCGAACTTTCGAATTGTAGTATCTGGCTACTGATTGTTGGTAGTTTGCCATGCGAATCAGAGCCTGATCTCGCCGTTCGTCAAGAATGTCCAGACTGTCGTTGAGCATTTCTTGATTCTGCCCTTCGTTCTCGAAAGCCAATTGACGCCGAAGTGTGGGGACTCCAATCTCTGCCGGGGCAACAGCTTCTGCACCGAAAGTCAGTGAGAAAGGAGATTCACCGTTCGCTCTTCTTGGAGTAGTCCTGTACGCCCAAAGTACGCCATGGAGTTCGTCTGCCCATCGCCCCTTTCGAGCTTCGAGCTTCTTCTTCAAATTCTGAACGATCGTTTTGTTGGTTGCTTCAGCTTGACCATTCCCTTGCGGATACCTCGGGGTGGAAAAGCTAAGCTCGATGTTCCAGTTGTGGCAGAATTTTCTGAAGTTGCCCGAGATGAACTGAGACCCATTATCTGTCATGATTTCTTGGGGCACACCAAATCTGCAGATTATGCTTTTCCAGATAAATCCTTCGACGTCCGAGTCTTTGATTTCAGCAAAGGCCTCTGCTTCCACCCACTTAGTGAAATAATCAGTAAGCACAAGCAGGTATTTGCGTTGACCGCTTGCTCTCGGTAGTGGGCCCACAATATCCATTGAGTATTTCATAAATGGATAGGGTGCTGCGATGTTCGACAATCGTTCTGCTGGTTGATGGAATACTGGGGAATGTCTTTGGCATTTGTCGCATCGTTTGACAAAGTCTTCGCTGTCTTGAAGCATTGTAGGCCAGTAATAGCCTTGTCGCTTGACTTTGTTGCACAAGGATCGTCCCCCAGAGTGGTTTCCACATTCTCCTTCGTGAACTTCCTTCAGAACATATGTGGCTTCTTTGTCATCGAGACATCGAGCATATGGGCCGTTGAACGAACGTCGGTAAAGGATGTTGTTGATCAATGAAAATCTTGCAGCTTTGGTCTTGAGCTTCCGAGCTTCCTGTTTGTCGTCTGGTAGAACTCCATCCTTCAAGTATCCTGTGATCGTTGTTCGCCAGTCTTCTTTGGCTTCGACTTTATTGATTAAGGCTTCAATGTGAATGCTAGGTTCTTCAATGTAGCCAACTGGGATGCTGCGGCGTATATTGGGTTCTGATGTTGATCCGAAAGAGGCTAAGGCGTCCGCTTGCGTGTTATGGCTCCTCGACACTCGTTGTATCGAGTATTCTTCGAATTGTTTCAGCAACGAACGAACCTTGTTCAAGTAAGCTTCCATCCTCGAATCTTTAGCTGCGTATTCCCCCAATACTTGGTTCACAACGAGTTGTGAGTCGCTATGAACTTTTAAACGTCGAGCCCCCAGTGCTTTGGCTAAGTGGAGACCAGCAATCAAGGCTTCGTATTCTGCTTCATTGTTCGACGCCTTGAATCCCAACCTGAAGGATTGTTCGATCATTTCGCCATCTGGAGACTGGCAAATTACTCCCACTCCTGATCCTTTGACATTTGATGCTCCGTCCACCATGAGCGTCCAGCAGCATTCTACTTGAGTTTTTGGAATGAAAGGATCCGGAGTGAGTTCAGCTACGAAGTCAGCAAGTACTTGTGACTTAAGACTAGTTCGAACCTGGTACTCGATGTCGAATTCGCTCAACTCTATCGCCCATTTTGTCAGTCGTCCGGATAAGTTCGGACTGTGAAGGATGGCTCGCAGTGGGTAAGTTGATAAAACGACAATCGGATGTGATTGGAAGTATGGCCTCAACTTTCTTGCGGCAGTAATTAGGGCAAGGGCTAACTTCTCAATCACCGGATACCTAGTCTCTGCATCAAGTAGTGTTTTGCTAACATAGTAGACTGGCTGTTCGCCGCTCGTATTCCGTACGAGAACGGCACTGACTGCTTCATCTGTTACTGAGAGGTATAAAAACAAATTTTCCCCTGTCTGGGGTTTGGATAAAACCGGAGGAGTGGACAGATACCTTTTTAGCTCCTCAAAGGCTTGTTGGCATTGCTCGTTCCACTCGAACTTCTTGTTACCTTTGAGAAGCTTGAAGAAGGGCTGGCATTTGTCGGTCGAGCGAGAGATGAATCTGTTCAAAGCAGCTATTCTTCCTGTCAACTTCTGGATCTCTCGTTTGTTCTTTGGTGGAGGCATGTTCATAATTGCTCGAATCTGGTCTGGATTTGCTTCAATTCCTCGCTGAGTCACAATGTAACCTAAGAACTTTCCCGACGAAACACCGAATGAACATTTTGAAGGGTTCAAACGCATGTTGTGCTGTCTGAGTACGGAGAAACATTCTGATAGGTGTTCAATGTGATCAGCAGCCTTCAATGATTTGACCAGCATATCATCTATGTATACCTCCATCGTTCGACCGAGTTGGTCAGCGAACATTGCGTTGACGAGTCTTTGGTAAGTGGCGCCTGCATTCTTGAGTCCGAAAGGCATGACCTTGTAGCAGTAAATTCCCCTTTCCGTGATGAATGCGGTCTTCTCCTGATCGTCGGGATGCATGAGGATCTGATTGTATCCGGAAAAAGCGTCCATGAACGAGAGTAACTCGTGTCCCGCTGTTGCATCAACCAGACGATCGATGTGTGGAAGGGGAAAACTGTCTTTCGGGCAGGCCTTGTTTAAGTCTGTAAAGTCGATGCAGACTCTCCACTTTCCATTCTTCTTCTTAACGATGACAACGTTCGCTAGCCAGTCTGGGTACTGTACCTCCTTGATAAATCCAGCTTCGATCAACTTTCGCACTTCATCATTGACGATCATGTTGCGCTCGATGCCAAGTTTTCTTCGCTTCTGCTTAACAGGCTTATGGCTTGGATCGACGTTAAGTCGATGTGTTGTCACCTCCGGGTCAATGCCTGGCATGTCTTTGTGCGACCATGCAAAGCAGTCTTGGTTGTTGCGAAGAAAACCTAGTAGCTGGTGGCGAATAGTGTCTCCGAGCAGAGAGCCAATGTTGATGACTCGATCTGGTTGAGCTGGGTCTAGCTGGACTTCATCCAATTTTTCCATGTCAGGCTGTATCTGACCGTTCGGTTTTTCTTTCTGCTCTAGTTGCTATAAGCGATCGGTTTTTTCATCTTCAAAGAGTGAAGATAGCAAGTTCTGGCTACCTCTTGGTTCCCCTTTATCTCCTTCACTCCTCTTCTCGTAGGAAACCTGATGCGCTGGTGGTACGTAGACGGTACAGCCTTCATGTCATGGATCCATGGCCTACCAAGAATGATGTTGTATGCCGATGGACAATCTAAAATCAAAAAAGTGGTTAATTTATTCACTCCTGCTGCAAATACAGGAAGTTTAATCTTGCCAACTGCCGCGGTTGACTCCCCATTGAATCCTGTCAAAACGGTCGTCGAACTTTCAATATCTGATTCTGAAAGTTCCATTTCCCTTAATGTTGCGAGAAAAAGGACGTCCGCTGAACTTCCGTTGTCGACAAGGATTCGACCAACTTCACAATTAGACACGTTCAAAGTTAGAACTAACGCGTCATCATGGGGGCGGCTTAGGCTGGTGGCTTCACTGCTGTGGAAGCTGATTGAGTGCTCGTCCGGATCACCTGGAAGGATACCTGCAACAGGTTGAGTGGCTTTCCTTCGGTGGGACTTGATCGCTGTTACAGTCTCGCCACTATACACCGATCCTCCGCAGATGACGCCGATAGTCTTCCGAACTGGAGGTGGAGAAGGCGATTCATCGACCTGCTGCACAATTCTTCGTTATTTGGACTCGTTACCGAGTCCATATGTTTCCCTGCCTTTCTCGGTCAGGAACTCTCGCAGGTGACCCTTCTTTAGCAGTTCTGCCACCTCTGCTCGTAATGCTCGACAATCAACAGTGAAGTGACCGTGATCTCTGTGGAACTCGCAATACTTGCTAGTGTCTCTGGCTGGGTTCTCCGGCAACTTCTTTGGCCAAGTGACGAAATCTTGGCGCTTAAGATGTGCAATTAGTTCGGAAGGGCTGATACCGAGGGCATATTTTGGCGGCGAGAGGGGACGCTTATGATCACGCCTTGTCGTTCGCTCGGGACGGCGTTCTGTTCGTCGAGATGGACCTGGGCGTTCTCGTCTGAAGGTCTTCTCTCGGTTTTCGCTCGTCTTCACCACTTCCTCCCTCGTTCGAGCCAAGTCTCGCTCGATCCGTTCGTTCTCTTCCTCCAGCTCGATAAAGCCCTTCGCTCGATGCAAAGCGTCTTGGATGGAAGGAGGGTATCGAGCACAGATCTCGTTTTTGAATAGAGATCTGTGTTTCAATCCCTTCTTCAGGGCCTCTCTCGCTGTTCCGTCGTCAAGCTCGGAGATCTCAGAAATGGCTTTGCTGAAGCGCTTGATGTAAGCGCGAAGTGATTCCTGTGGGCCCTGAACAACACTCCATAGATCCTTCGTCGTCTTGCCGGATCTAATATGAACGGAGTAACTCTTCATGAATTCGAGAGATAGCTCATCGAACGAATCGATGGACTCTGGAGGAAGATTGCAAAACCATCTCAGTGCTGCTCCCTTCAAGCTCTGAGCAAATAACTTGCACATCATGTCGTCGAGCATTCCTGTTGGAATGTTCGTCGACTGTACGACGTGTTTGTACTGCAGTAGATGGTCATGTGGGTCTGACATCCCGTCGAACTTCGGGAATGAAATACTGCTGAACTTGGGCGTGATGGTGTTGGTGATGCGGCTGGAGAGTGGTGTCTCTCGAACTCCTCGGGCGAGGTCGTCGAACCCTGGAGTAGATGTAGTGGCTCGGTGAATTTGCGAGGAAAAACGTTGCTCCATCTGGGCTTCCAACGTTTTCAACTCTTCGGCCATGATATTTCTCATCAGGCCCTCGACATCCACCGTCCCTTGTGGAATGGGACCTTCTGGGGATGGAGGTAGGTCGGGCGTCGAACGCCGGATGTGAGTGTTGCGCGTGATGGGATCGAACTCTCTCGTTCGATTTTGCTGCTGTTGTCGCTGCTGCTGCTGCTGTTGTTGTTGTTGTTGGTACTGGTACTGGTACTGGTGTTGCGGATGCTGATACGGCTGATGCTGCTGTGGCCGCTGCCCTTGTCTTTCATCTTCCGCCGTTGTGTTTCTCGGCGTAGACAAAGGCTGCATTGGAGCCACGGGGTTGTGTGCAACGTTCCTTGTCCCTTGAGGATAGTATGGGGTGGTCTGTTGCCAGCCCCCACTGTTAGGTCCTCGTGGAAACTGGGACGTGGATGCTTGCCAGCCCCCTGTGTTCGCCCCTGTCGGGTACCCGTAGTATGGGTAGTAATACGAATATGCGGCTTGAGAGTTGACGGACATCAACTGCTGCTTGAGAATCTGGTTCTCTGCAGCGATGTTCTCCATCTGACTCTGCTGGTTATCGTGCTTCTTGGTTAACTCTTCAACCAACCGTGTCAAGTTAGCGACCTGGGAATCTGCATTCGAGGTTGAAGCCTCTTGATGACCGACTGGGCTTCCCTGGGGAAGTTCTTCATGGTGTTCATGTTCTGATGCCATGGTAGCTTAGTGAATTTCCGGAGTAAGATGACCAAGGGCCCCACGGTGGGCGCCAAACTGTAGATGCTGGATTGCTACAGTCAAAAATTTAACAGAGATCAGTTAGATTGAACTAATTAAACGATAGATTGGGCCCCTGGCAATCGTTGGTGAAATTCATAAAGCATACCGAAAAACTGAAATGCTTATATCAGAAGATAAAACGAAAATAAATGCTTGAATTTGAAATAAACGTGAAATAAATGAACACCAAGATGTAAAGAGGTTCGCCCAATCGGTGTGCTACGTCCTCTGAGAGTGATTGTATTACTGTATATGAGTATTTTACAGTACAGAGGATTGTAGTATTTTCTGGAGATTTTGGCAGAGTGATCGTATGTTCAGATTTTCGGACCCCCCTGAAGGAGGGGTCTTCTCTTATTTATAGAGGAAGGAACTCAGTCCCCATCCGGTAGTGGACGGTTATCGCTCTTGTATCGTGGGACACGTATCGAAAGACAATTCGTGCAGTTGATTTGAGCAGTTACCAGATACGATCGTGGGCTCAGCGGTTGAAACGTAGTACTCAGATCGTCAGTTATTGAAGATGATCTGACATGTCATCGATGAGCATGAGTCTAATGGCTAAGGGAGTTTCCCTTGAAGTCATTTATAGAGTCGAACGACGAACGATGGAGAAGAAATAAACGCTCGACGTATAATTCGTGCGTCGTCCACCATTCGTTATACATTTTTAATGTTCGAACGAACGATAAAGTTCGATGCTCGATCACATACTGAAGTTTGAATGATATTACGTGAAAGGCTGGATTGGGTCCGGCCCAACTAATCGAACGATGGATGGGTATCGAGGAGCAGGTCCGTAACTTGGGCATGGCCCAAACATAATCCATCGATGAATTGAGCGTCTGTTTAATGTACATCCAAAGATTTAACGGTACAATGGGAAGACGAAGTCTAACCCCAACAATCACAGTGTTGGAAATAACTGTAGAGCGCTAAAGGAGCTGTGAAAGAACGAAATGGCCAAACAAGGCATTAAGAGAGCTAGTGGAAGGTGACATCAACCTCTTGACATCACCCTCCACCAACCCAAGGCTACACATATGGACTCCCCCATTCCCTTATAAAATTTGGCAACTAGTAGGGAAAAGAGAAGAAATTGGTTAGTTGGAAACCAATGGGGACTTGAAAGCCAACCAAGAACCCAACCAAGTCAAGGACACATGCCCATGCTTGTGATCTCATTCTCCACTAACCAAACTTGAGCAAATGGGCTGTCCTCCCTTCCCCAAAATCCAGCTGCACAATGAAAGAAAGAAAAGAAAATCAAAGGGGGACAAGAAGGTATGGCATAAAGCCATAAATTAAGGACCCAAAAGGTGGGTTAAATGGGAGATCTTTTTAGAAGCTTTCTAGAGCCAACCATGGGCTGCCACCTACCTATTTTCTCCCCACCAAATCCGGCAGATCAACCCTCCAATCTCCCCCTTGGATTTGGCTGCAATGAAGGAAGGAAAAGAGACAAGACTTAAAGCCCAAAATCAAGGAAAAAGATTGAACAACTCTTGTCCATTAAGTCCCCTCACTCTCTAGTCATTTTTGGTTGAACAAAAATGAGTCAAACCCATGCTTCTCTCCCTTGGAAATCCGGCTGCACAACCCCTCTCCCATTCCCTTAATTTCGGCTGCAATGGGAAGAGAAAGACTTGACACAAAGCCTTGAATTAGGGTCAAGAAAGCAACCACTCTAGTCATTCAAGACATCTAATCTTTTCTCTTCTCTTTTCCTTGTCAAAGCAGCCAAAAGCTTTGCCATTTTCCCTGAGTTGTTCGGCAGCAAAGAGGAAGAGAAAGGGAGAGTGAGAGCAAAGAGAAATTTTGGGTTTTTCCATCTCAAGGGTTTCGGTTTTTACAATGGAGAGTGCTAGAGAAAGATTGGAAAAAAATTCTTGTGGATCTTGGAGTGAGTGGCCGACCAAGAGCAAGAGGAAAAGAGGTATGTGGATCTTGAAAAATTCTTGGTTTTCCTCCTTGATAGTGCTCGGTTAGAGATGAGAAAAAACTAACAAAGAAAAATCTCTTGGATCTCATTTTCTTGTGCAAGACCGTGAGCCACCAACAAGGAAGGACTTGAGAAATTTTTGGTGAGCTTTTGGGAAGGAATCCGAGCAAGAGGAAGAAGAGAAAGAGGTAAGAAAAACTTGGTTATTCTTCTTGTGATTTTCGGTTTTTGGTTAGAAGCAAGAAGAGCTAATAAAAAAATTTTTGGATGCATTTTTTTGGAAGAAACCGTGGGCTAAGAGCAAGCCAAGGAAGGAAGGAAATCTTTGGATTTTCAAAACCCTAACTTGGGTTGAGGTAAAATCTCTTAAACCACCTTAAATCTAAGCTTTATTTAAGTGTTTTTGAGGTTGATTCAAGTGGTTTGTAAGGACATAAGTCCACCTTAATTTCTGCCCTCATTTATGGTGTGTGTGTGTGCTTGATAAGATTAGGATTGGTTGGCTGATTTTTAATGCTTGATTGCTTTAAAATTTGTGCTTGAAAATGATGGATTTTTCATGCTAGAAATTAGGTTGTATGTCCCTTAAGATAAGGCCAAAAATCTACCCTTGGCAGCCATGAGAGCATGCTAGATTAGGGATGGATTTTGTGTTGATGGTATGTGATGATGCATGAGTTAGAACCAAGTAACCCTAGTCTTTTTAATTTTCGGATTTGGGGTTGCATGAGTAGAATGAGATGGATTTATGGGTTTTAATGGGGCGTTAGAAGCGCTGCTTGATGTTGTCTAAGCTCCCAATGTGATCGGTCGAGATAGATTCCGCGAATAGGACGTAAACCGAAGAGAGGAACCGAAACTGCCAATTTGGATTCGAATCTGGCCAGTTTCGGGAAAGGGTAATTTCAAGGCCCTTAGAGGCCGAATGAGGTAAAACTCAAAACATGAAAGTTATTCGGAACAACTTTTCCTAGAGGATAGCATGGACAGAATCTCGAAATAAGACTTCAACGGCCTCCGTTTTACCCAAAACCCGTGGCTGAACCCTGGGACGTTCTCCACCCAGTTTTTCAGAGTTAACCCTTTTTCAAATAAAAAACTGGTACTGATCTAGGCCGAACTGGATTTTGTGCAAAACATGAAAGTTTTAGCATTTTTCGATAGCTACAACTTTCGTGAAGACAAGTTTTTCAAATTCCAAGCCGATTTTTAAACTGGGCGCGTTTCGTGGGAGATACGCAGAGAGGCCGAAATCTTGAACATGAGTTTCACGAAAATATTTTCTAGAAAATTTATGAAGTGTTCTTAAATGGTTATTTTAGCTTCGGAAACCGTTTTAAAGGTGGTTTCCGACCCCAAATGATTTTATTAAAGATTTATTTCGACAACCATGGATTTTAAGGGCTCGGGTTTGAAATTCACATTTTTCCCATAAAGTAAAGAAAAAGAGAGTTTCATACCAAACATTTCCAAGTTAAAGAAAATAATGGGTTTAAGCCAAAGAATTTTCTAATTAAAGGAGTTAGAATTTTTACAAGCAAAATGAATGATTTTTGGAAGTTAATCACACAAGATTTTCCAAAAATTAAGGAAGAGGAATTTTATAGTAAAATTGGTAAACAAGCCGATTACGAACGGTAACCGGATATTATATCTAAGTTACAAACCCAAGGATAACCAAGGGTTGACAAAAGGTTGACCCAAGGTTAATTAAGGTTAACCTTAAGGATTACCCAACATAACCCTAAGGGATACCCACATGTATATTGGGCTAAGATTTAATGGGTGAAAAGAAATAGCCCAATAACAAGAATGTATGAGCAAAGCCCAATAAGAGAACAATGTTCTAACTAAAAAGGTTACCCAATGTAACCGCATAAGGATTTATCGAAGTTCAATAAAGAATGGGGATTAAAGTAGCCAAGATGGATATCATTTATAGGGGACATACAACCAAAAGTAAATGTGAGTGTTGGTAGGTCACCAACACCTTACGAAAGGATCCTGATCCTATATTTTTGGTATATCAGGAAAGTGAATTGCCGTTGCCTACTAATTTAAGGAACGCGATTCTAAGGATACGGCACTAGAGATAAGTACAAACCTCACCTGCAGTATGAAAACTAGTATATTATGTTTAAGTATGTGGTTTTCAAATATGCTGCAATATGTTGTGTGCTATATCTATGAAATGCCATGTTTTATGAAAAGTGCTATTTTTGCGAAATGCCATGTTTATAAAAGGTGTTATTTTCGTAAAATGCTATGTTTATGAAAAGCGCTAAAGATTATGAAAGTGCTATATTTGCAAAATGTCATGTTTATAAAAAATGTCATGTTTGCAAATGCCATGAATGAAAAGAAGGCCATGCCATGTTATGAATGAGATAAGAAGTATGTTATCATATAGTGACATCATAAGGTATGTTCACTAAAGATAAATAACATGGTAAGAAATCACAAGTAAAGTGTCGTACCAACCTCCCCCAAGGTGGACGATTTTTATGTTAAAGTTATGGATTCCCCCTCTCGTTGATGTAAGATGGTGTAATCACTCATGTTTTCCTGGAGCAGTTAGGGACTTGCAAACCCATCTAACTGTATCCAGAGGCGCGCTATATGTTAAGGGTACGTACACTATGGGGCCCATAAGAAAGATAAGAAAGTTAAAGAAATGCATAAATGGAACATAAATGGTTCACGCATATGCATATGATGATGAATGTTTTCATGATGTTTTAATTGTTTTGTGAGATTATGTTTGTGCTTACTGGGCGAAAGCTCATCAAGTTATATTTCATACTGTAGGTAAGAAACCTGCATCATAAATGGTGGGCATTGTTGGAGCAGTGTGGCGGCAGACGAAGGTGGTATGGATACCACTACGCATAGTTTTCGCAAATCTTTTGATAAGTAAAGAAGTTTTGTATATATAAGTATATACATGATGAAGACAAGTTATGTATCATGGTATTTTGGAACTAAAGATCTTAAGTAACGTTTACTTAAATAGTAATGATGTATTATTAAAGACAAATGTTTTATAAGTATGTTTCAAAAAAAAAAATATACCCCAAATTTTCAAGTAAGTAAGTAAGGCGTGACGGCCCTACGTAGTAAGGGGGCGTCACAGCCACTAGGTTACCTCTAGTAAAACGTTCCCTAACTCCATCTTACACTTCTTTGATCTTGGTGATGGGGTTTCTTAAAGCTTCAAAATAGATGGAGGAGGGTGCTAGAGGTGTTGGAGATGGAGAATAGTGTTAGTGGTTCTTGTTTTTGTTTTGAGCTTGGTGGTGGCTAGAGAAGCTAGGGTTTTTGAGTTTAACTTGTGTGAGAATAAAATGGGGTGTTAGGGTTTGTGCTCAACCAACTTTCACCTTAAGAGAGCTGTATTTTGAGGGGTAAAATTGAGAAATTTTTAGCTAATTTCCCCATTCATTACTGCCACTTCAAGGGAGGGTTTTGGGTTGAAGATTTGGTTCAACAAGGTGGAGACAAGGGGTCACTTTCACTTGTCTCTTCCTTGGGTCAACTTGCCAAAATAAACTATGCCATCTCTTACATGTAGTTGTATGCATGCACCACTTTCTTCGTTTCTCATTTATTCACATTTCCCCTTGCTTTATGACTCAAAAATCGAATCCCCTCTTTAACCTTCTCAATTTTATTTTGTTTTTCTTTCTTTCAATTTCCATGCTTGATCAAAAGTTGTCATCTTTATTCTCATCCATTGGATCTTCCAACACACCAATCCTTACCCTAAGTTCTTAATGGTCACTTATCATCCAAAGTTTGGCCATTGATTTGCTTAGGATTCTTTAGCATCAAATCTACATCATTGATTTCAAATTTAAGCACAATTCTTGATCAATCTTCAACCTTTGGATTCCTTAAGAGTAAATACTAATCACTCATCTTCTATCTAATGACATATTAGTTTCCCAATCATGCTCTCAAAGTTTAACTATTGGTATTATCAAAATAAATACTAAGATCATTAAATTAACCTACTAAAAAAATCGGGGTCCTTTCCAAAAATTAACATTATCCCTCTAATACGACATAATTAATTTTTCATATAAATTTATATGTCGTCAACTCATCTTTTATACATTTAAAATTTCTCATTTAAATAGAGAAACTCAACATTGTTAAATCATTGACATCATCACCCCGATGAAACATATACTATCATTCATGATCTTGAAATTTGATATTCATCAAAATAATTTATTAGAAGCATATTGATGAAGAATATCCATAATAATAATTAGCTTATGAATTTCTGGGGCATCACAATGGGTTTCATACTTGTGCATACCACATGAAGCTCCTTGAGATGCTTGTGAGGATCTTCACCTGCAAGGCCATAAAAAGTGTGCAAGAGATGTATTAGTCCAAATTTTAATTCAAAAGTAGCAGTAACATCCAAAGAAGGAAACATTATGCATAAGGGTTGTTGATTCAAATCAGGGGGCGGCAAGCTCTTTCAAGGTTCGATTTCCAACCATGTCTTCCTTATCTTCTAAATCAGAATTGCTTGCAAATACGGAATCAAGAGCTAGATTGTTATCTTCAAAATTTCTATGAGTTTCTCTCCTTTAACTTGTGCAAAGTTCTCTTTGTTTCTAGATCATACTGCAAATCACCTTGGTTAGAAGATTGAGTTGTAGTCATAAACAATCAAAGTAATTCTAATAAATTAGAAAAACAAATCAGGAAAGGTCTAGAATAAAAAAATAATAATAATAGTAATAAAAATCCCACACGAAAATGCAAACAATCAAATAACCTTTTTTTTTCTTTTTATTTTATTTTATATATATATATATTAAATTTAAGAGATAAGGAACACAAGAAGCACAAAAATTAACTAGACAACTTCCCCGGCAACGATGCCAAAATTTGGTGTGCTGTCGCAGGCAACCAAAAATAAAACCTATACTCCTAAAAATATATGTAGTTGTGTGAGTCAGAATCGTTCCCACAGAAAGTATTTAGCCTAGTTTTATGCTACGTGACCAAGGATAGAGGGGGTTTGAATATAATGAAAAATAATTTTAAGAAAAACAACTAGGGGACAATTGAAATTGAAATATTGAAATCAATCAAAAGGACAAACCTTGGTCTAAGTCAACATTCACCATCGGAATTTTGCAACTGATCATTGATACAAATATATAAATTCACACTTTGAATATTCACCGTTGGAACTATTTTCCTATCTCCCCTTAATCACAATTAATTGGAAAACGTGCGATCTAATCAACCCTAACTACTAAATAACCCAAGACAAGCGCTAAAAGTTTAATCTAGTAGTAACTTTAAGAATTAGAGAGATTGATGAAGCTAAACAACACAAGCGCAAGCGGTTGCATTAAATTTAGTCAAGTAGTCTTCCTAAGGTCTAATAATTTTTTGACGCAGCAAATCATTAAATCTTAGTTGCTTCACAAGTTAGAGGGATCAAACAATTACAGATTTGATATCTAACTTAGCAGTAGATTGCAACGAATAAACAACTAGTAGGCCTCCAAGTAATTAAACGAGACAATCATAAAAATAGGTATAGAAGAACATTCGATACTCAAAACATGAATAGCAAAAACAAATTAGATCTCATAGTTTATTGATTCCAAGGATTCTGTTTCCTTTGACCAAGTATCAAAGTTTAGCCACGATGGGCCACGATGAAAATTTGAAGGAAGAGTTAAAGAAAAGAGAAGTGAGAGATGTCCCCAAAGTCTGATGACTTCTCTCCTTTTTATACACATCAATTCCTTATGGGAAACCTACCAAATCTCCTAAAAAAATATGCTAAATATTATTCTAAAATAACAATATTCAAATCTGGCTAATTAAAAATAAAAGAAAGTTTGAATATAAATAGGAAAGTGGTGATTTTGGCTGTAATTTTCGTGCACCAGATCTGGAAACTTCTGAAAATAAACTGCATCAAATCAGCATACTAGACTTGTAGGCCAAGGAACATTTCAGAACGTAAACCGTGCAGGTGCAGCAACTTTAAGCCTAATTTCGACCTTGATGTAGCTAGTATCTCTCAAAACGTAGAAGATCAAAGTCATAGAGCTTTGTCTTTCGTTCCAAAGCATCTTGAATCATCTCAATTAGAGCTCGGATGAGAGAGTTATTCCCGGATTACAAAGTGATGTTGAAACAGTTAAAAATCGCCCAATTATCTACGTTGTGCATTTAATGCCTCCATTTGTACCTAGATCAAAATATAAGAATAATGAGTACAATTAGGCAACAAATAAATATAAAAGACTAAACATTGAGGGAGAAAAATAGGACATTTTGCATTCTCATTAGTAAGGTTGCGTAATGAGTGCTTAATTGGTTGAGTTAATAGGGATATTAATTTGATTAATTTTGCATTAATTTTACTCGGCACTCCAGAGAGGGAGTGAAATTAAAATTCGCATATCTGATTAATGATTTGAATGAATTCGATTAACAAGCCTTGAATTGGATAAGCATAGTTTAGTAAAGTGAAATCAAAACCCCCTAACCTTACATATCTTCGAGTTCCCTTCAATTTATATCTTCAATTGAGTTCCCTTTAATCCATATCTTTGATTGCATTTATTTCACTTTTTTTTAGTTTAATTTAGTTGCTTAGGTTAGTTTATTTCCATTTTATGTTTGCCAATATAAAGTTGGGTTACGATAATCATGGTACTTAGCATTAATCTAAGAAACAATCCCAGTGGATACGAAATTCACTCACCCTATACTATCAAAATTTGGTGACCTTGTATACTTGCAAGTTGTCACATAGCAAGTTTTGGCAACATTGCCGGGGATTGTTCTTTTAAATTGTTGCTAATATTGTGAGTAAGTAACCTAATTTTAATTTAGGCATTTATTTTCCTTTTTAATTTTTGTTTCTGAATGTTTGTTTTGTGAGGTACTTCGAGATGTTGCAACAACAAGTCCTCTTGAATTTTGCTCAACAACATTTGGAGCCATTTTATAATGCTTGGTGGAGATACAACGAGTTACTCATTTGATTCCCTTATCATGGTTTCTCAAGGGAGTGTCAACTACAAATCTTCCTCAACGGGGTTATGTGCCACAATAAGAGCTTAGGTCCAAAAAAGAAATGGTACCACCTCTTTTCACCAATTAACTGTGGATGAAGCCTATTGTTTGTTGGAAGACATGCCGATTATGACAATTGGAGTTAGAATTGTTCACCGAACAATCCAGGTTGGGAGGAGAGTTCTAACATTTCGAAGCCATGCGATGACACTCAACTTCACCATGCCAAGACTTCTCCTGATCTTTAAGTCCTTTTCGCAAAATTTTGGAGGAAACAAGGCTTCATATAGAGAAGTTGGAGAACCACCATGAGGAGCCGACACCGAGGGAGGAGAAATGGGAGTTGTTTGATGACAACTCTTCGAGAGAGGAAGAGACACAAGACTTATGCATTAGTGATGTCTATGAGCCTCGACCTCTTGAGATCTCTATTGTTAAGCCACCAACGATCAAGCACGATCATGTCTATGAAGATCCAATGTGGCTGGCACCTCCTCCACCATCTCTAACATCGTTCATTCAAGCCCAACAAAGCTAAGTAGAGTTGAGCGTACAAGCTGATTACATCCATATCTCACCAAGCTTGAGGGAGTCCAAAATCAGGACCCATTTGATGTGTTGTGCGACACATATTACAAGCGAAAGCCACTTTTCTATGAGCTTCCTTGGCATCGGAATAATTGAGTCTAAAGTCACAAGTTATTGAGGAAAGCCCAACACCAACCAGAGTACATGCCACCATGCTCAGAGCATCTTCGCCAACCACACTAGGAGGCGAGATTGTCTCGCCTCCCTGGTACGTGTTCTTATTCCCTTGTGCTTAAATTGAATATGTAAACATTGAGGACAATGTTTCTTTTGAAGTTTAGGGGTCGGAACATTTGTTGGTTGATTTATATGGGGTTTTGGCTTTGCTTAGGTGTTGATTATGAACTTTCCTTTCTTCAATTTGTGTTCTTGTGGTCATGCTTTTATTTGCTTTCCTTTTCGGTTTGTTTGAATAAGTTGTGAGTTCTGTTGAGATGAAATGACTTGATATTGATGATGGATATGGTCACTTTATGTTCTTTTAGGTCTTTTGAAATGTAATTCATTGAGATTTCTATGCGCTTGACTCGCTTGATTGAAATTTGCTCTTGACTCTTTACATTTGAGCACCATGAATCATGATCACTTGATCTTTTGAGCGTTTGGAGAATATTTATGTGCATTGGGTAGGCCATGATTTGAGTGAAACTTGAGGCAAAATCCTAGGTCAAGTGTCATTGGAAAGATGATTTAGGCATTTTTGTTGGATCATTTGGGCCTTGGAAGCTAACCATTGAAAAATTCATCCTTAGTTAACCCCATTGAGCCGTATTGCCTATTTCTTTTATTGCTTGCATAAGTGCATCCAAACCACTAAATGAATTTCCAATTCTTAAACCCATCATTAATAGGTATGATTGAATTTTTTTTTTTTTTTGCATGGATCAATGAAAGGAAGGGTAATTACGGGTTACGTTTGGTGATTCATTAGTGGATTCGTTCATTTTGTGTTATTTCATTTATGAGTTGTTATATACTCTTTCTTCTCTTAAAAAAACATGGCTACTCACAAATTTCAAAAGGTATAAATAAAAAATTGAGTCTGCGGGGTGTAGTTAAGAGAGAGAGAGAGAGACAAGAAGAAAGAAAGAAAGAAAGAAAATAATTTAGTATGCTCAATGTTTTGTGTTTATGCATAGTTGTGAATAAGTTTATGTGGGAATGATTAAATGAAAGAGAATGAAGAGATGCAGAGTTAATGAATGCTTTCTTGGGGTTCATGTAATTATAAGATCCATGAGTAGTGATACTTGCCTAGGGTGATTCGAGGCTAAAAATAACAATCTCATCCACCCTTCACCCCTAGACATACATTATAACCCTCAAAAGTCCTTTTGATCTTCAATAAAACACGAACCTACATTAGTGGAGAGTGACGTGAACAATGGGCCTACGGTAGTTCTTAACTTCACCATCTAGAAATCACTCTTATTCTTTTAAGCGCATGGGTCTATATGGAGTTTATTTAGTTAGTGAGATTGATTTTGCACACACTTACATATTGGGAGTCTTGAGTGGAGTGACATTGATACTTGATGTTGAAATTCTTGATAATCTCATTGTTTACGATTCATTTGAGCTTGGAACATTGTGTGGCTTCGGAGATACTTACAATATTTTCGACTTCATACAAAACTCACACTTTATCATTTATGTCTTAGTACTTGATTTGTGTTTTCCTTTTTAATCTTTTGGTTTGCTTGAGGACAAGTAAAGGTTTGAGTTTGGGAGTATTTGATGAGAGGTTATTTACCTACAATTTAAGTACTTTTGAGTTCAAATATTTGTAAGTTCTCAAGCACTTTTGTTAGTTTAATGTGTTTTTATGTGATCTTTTAGGATTTATAAATAAACAGAGGATTTAGATGAAAATGTGGCAAAATGGGATTTTTTTTAGAACTAATTAGAAAGAGCCATGGGCAAAAGAAGCAAACTGCAGCATGCCGGATCAAAGAAGACCCAAAAAGAGGATCCTAAAGGCACCAAAAAGAAGAACTAGAGAAACAAGAAGCAGGCTGCAGCGCTCCAAAGAAGAGCTGCAGCAGAGCCTTTCATTCCAACAACAAACGACCTAGATGTAGGCTGTAGTGTGCCGAAAAGGCATTGCAGCACTGCTGCTAGGCCAGAGAGAGACTGATTGCAGGCTACAATAGATAAAGGCCCACTGCAGCTCACTCCAAACTAGCAAATGCATGCTGCAATGCACCTTTCATCCGCTGCAGCACGCCTCTTGAGATGCTCTAGTCGCGTTATGCACGCTGCAGCGAGAAAAAAGCCCGTTGCAATGCCCCACACACGTGAAAACCTAATTTTGAGACAAAATGTGATATTTTGGCGAGGATATAAAAGGAAAACTGGCTGGAAATCATAGAGAGCTTTTTGGAGACCCAAATTTCAAACAAACAAGAGAGAAAACTTCAAAGGTCTTGAGGACTAGCTTTTATTGGAGATTCAAGGAGATTGAAAATTTGGGAGCTTGTTCTTCAACTCGTTCTTCTTTCTCCTACATTCCTCTCTCTTTGTAGTTCTTGAACTTGTATTTACTCTTTGAATTGGTGCTTGAACATGGGTTCGATGTTTGTTTCGAATTTGGTTACGGATTTGAGAACTTTAATGTCTAGTTAAATCTTTTAAGCTAGGAGGTATTAAGTAGCTTGATAATGACTTTGTTTTAATGATTTTAATTCTTGTTAATTGAATCCCATTTTGAATCATTTGCGTTTCTCTATGCTTTTTCCCAATTTGATTTTCCAATAAATTAGAGTTATTAGATGTGTGAAATTGGGCTCAAGAGAGTTAATTTCATATGTTTTGAATCCCATTTTCGATCATATGTGTTTCTCTATGCTTTTTCCTAATTTAATTTTCTATTAAATTAGAGTTATTAGATATGTGAAATTGGACTCGAGAGAGTTAATTTCATCTGTTGGGACTTGGAAAACACAACCCATAGTAATATTAAGTCTGGGAGACTAACATGACTTAGGGAATTACTAGGGTATGGTTGCGTAATGAGTGCTTAATTGATCGAATTAATAGGGATATTAATTTGAATAATATTGCATATTATTTTACTTGACACTCGGGAGAGGAAGTGAAATTAAAATTGGCGTCTACAATTAATGATTTGAATGAATTCGATTAACAAGCCGTGAATTGGATAAGCATAGTTTAGTCAAGTGAAATCAAAACCCCCTAGCCTTACATATCATTGAGTTTCCTTCAATCCATATATATCTCCAATTTAGTTCCCTTCAATCCATATTATCTTTTTGTATTTATTTCACTTGTTTTTAGTTTAATTTAGTTGCTCAGGTTCATTTATTTTCCATTTTATGTTTGTCTATATAAAGTTGGGTGCGATAATCGTGGTACTTAACTTCAATCTAAAAAACAATATTAGTGGATACAACACTTACTCACCCTATACTATCAAAACTTGGCAACCTTGTATACTTGCGAGTTTTCACATAACAGTAGAGCCGCTACTACTTCTTAACTTGATTCAATAATCATGAAAATTGAAGCATTTTTATTGAAAACATAATATTTAGAGTACATATCTAAATGCTTTATGTTGTGCAACTTGTTTTAACTAGTAGATATAGTTTTGGAAGTCCAAAAAGTGACAATTTAAATTTGTGCCATCTTGGAATTTAACTTAATTAAACATATTTTCACTCATAAACTTATCTATTTTAATCATAAATCTTAACTTAGTGGGGATTAATTAAATTCCAAATCTTAGAATTAGTTACCCTCTTAACTTGGTATAAAGTTATAGCAAAGGTCTCAAATCCGATGCCATTTTTTAAATGGCAGCGACGTGGAGATAGGGTGTGTTAGTTATTATAGGCAAGACTGTACACGTGTCGAAGGGGGAATAAGCAAATATGGATATCCCAGACTGTCAAACGAATATAAAAATGATTTCTTCAAAAGTTAGATCTGTATTATGTTCGACAACTTGATCCAAAAGATAACTTCAGTAGCATTAAGAAAAGAATATAGATGATATAAAAATGTTCCAGTTGGCAATGTGAAAACGTGATATTGGAATGGGAACATGGTTAAACACGGAGTGTGGACTATAGTTATCAGACCCGTAACAAAGAGCAATTTAAGCTCATGCTTGTAACAGAGCCATTTTTGAGTGAGAGAGAGATGGCATAGCTTTGAGGCAATGAATATGAGAGTAGTGACATGGAGTTGCCCTGGTGTTTTTTTTTTTTTTTTTGGGGGGGGGGGGGTGTTGATTATCCACCACATCATATGACGCCTCCAGAATCCAGATCCTCAGCGACATCCTAACACGCCGGAACCGCCCCTAACTCTATCTCCCCTCCATCATCAGCCTCTCCTGCTCTCCACCAAAACGATGGGTTTTTTTTTTTCCCCATTAATTGAATAAAAAATTGTTAATGCTAAAATCTAAACAAGTATGTTATGATATCTTCAAATCTATCACCAGCCAACATATAACAAATTCAGTCTCTTTCATGAATCTAAACCCACTTTCACTTCACAAGGGGGTCAATTATCTCGCAAGCCGGCAATGAGACCGTCATTGTGACCGATCAAGTTCCAGGCGAAGAAAGGCAGGTTCCCAAATGGAGACCGAGACAGAACAAATTGCCATAACCAAGAAGGCCATCAGTTTTCTTGGCAGAGAACAAACGTCCACACTTCATTCCAAAACCAAACACAACGTGAAGTTTTTCGTTTTCCCTGGTAAAGAGTGTGAAAATGAAGTGGATTAGTGCACAGAACAAGTCCAGTGAGGATCGGAAGAGAGACGAAGGGCTTGTTGAAGTTGGCATCATGAGGCAATGCGTTTGGAGGGACGATAAGGTGGTGGCGAGGGTTTGAGATCTCGGACGAGAAGGACGCCACTGGAGAGAAGAAAGGCTTTACTCTCTGAAGAACATGATGATTCTTTTTGTTTATTTGTTTATTTATTTTTGTTTATTTTCTTCAGGCCCATTTTTTTAATGTTACTTTTACCAAAGCCTACAACTAGCTAGCTGTTAGTTTCTTTAGCATGCCCTTTTACTTCTTCTTCAGTTCAAAACCGTCTATTTTAGATCCTACCGACTATATTCGTCTGCCAGATCTATCTGACCCAAACCCACTATCGTATATAACTCCTATCCTATATATGTGTGTGTTATAATTTTATGGACATATTTGTATATATAATTTGAAACTCCCTTTAATGCCTAAATTCTCATTTTTCCATACCGAATTGATTAGTCAACCCTAGAATGAAAATAAATAAACAAAAGAAAAGTATGGTGCGTGTCCAGTTTTAGTCAATTAATCTTTATCAGTGATTGATTATGATATTTAATAAATTTTTAAAGCCTTTAACTATTTGTTAAAAAACTTCTTAAAAAAAGGTCATTTAACTCTAAATCCGATAAATAATAAGAGACAAGAGATGGGATGGCCGGAGCTCCGAGACAATCTCTAGGGCGACTTCGGACTCCTGACCTAGAAATGACCAAGCTTGTCATATAGAACGGGCTTTCTGGTATTGGTAATGGGTGTGGTTCATGGAGCTTCCCATGGGGCGGATTGAAAGTGGGACGGAAGTTGGTTTCTATTGGTTTGGAACGTTGCTATTGGTGTATCAAACATCAAGCGATTGAAATCCTCGGGTGTGTTCGATCTCCACAATGATGAGATTTGTATGGTGGTGGCAGTCTTTCAGCGAGGACAGTGGTGGCATGTGGAGTGAGATTTGTATGGTGGTGGCAGTCTTTCGGCGATGACAGTGGTGGCATGTGGAGCTTTGCCTTTCCGGCGACACTTCAACTCCATTGTGCATCTCATGAGCACTATTACTTTCTAAAATGATTTTTTTTTGGTCAATCATCTCATTGCCAAAGATTTTGTCAATGGTGCCTGAGATTTTCTATTGCTTTTAGCAGTCTTATGATTTTTAATAATAAGAATTTTACCCTCAATTTGTTGGACTGGTTTTCTAGTTTGCTCTTGCTAGGTTATGTTTTTGCTTTGCTAGATTCGTTTCCTAACAGTATTTTGCGGCGGTCTTAGGGCAATGAGTCTTTCGATTCCTGTGGATCATATTTTTACATCATTTGTAAAGGTTTTATTAAAAAAAATTAGTGCTCTATTATTGTGTACTTATTTTGATGATCATTATCAAAATTCAATACTAGTCTATTTGCCTAAATTGTTTTATTTGAGTTTTTTTTGTGATAGACCCGATTTATTTTAAGGTTCGTGGTTTTCTTGTACTTGGAGATTATATTGGTTAATATTAGTGTTAATATATTCTCCCATTAAAAATGAAAAATCTATATCTTCATATTGAAGATGAATATGAATTGATGGTAGACTATTTTCAAAATATCACGTTTGTCTTTATTATTATACCAACGGCATCTCGTGTTTTTGAAAAGAATATTAAAGTATCTCATTGTTTTGTTTTTTTGGTTTTTTTTTTTTTTTTTTTTTTTTTTTTTTTTGGATATGGAGCAAAGACTTTTTCAATACAAAAACAATAGCTACGCCTACAAGTTTACAACGTAGCATTATTTGTTCTTTCTTTCTTTCTTTCTTTTTTTTTTTTTTTTTTAATTCAGGTTGTTTATTCCAAATATGATCCCAATCCGTTGACTTCTTTGTATCCAAGGAATAAAAAAGTTGGAACGACATTTTTATCTATGAGTACGGGTACCCACCATCTATGAGTACGGGTACCCACCACCCCATTAGGAGTGAGTATATGAGATAATATATGGATATGAAGGGGAGTATGGAAATTAAGATTAACCCTTGATACGGGTGCGGGATGGAGGTGGGGGAAGCTCCCCCATACCGCACCTACCCCCACTTATTTTACTGATTTACACTTAAAATATATATATTTATATATATAGCATCATCTTAGGTTTTTTAATCCAAATACTTATTAATTCCTAAATGATCCTATACAGTCCAATTGTCCGCTATTCCTTTTTCTTTTTATTTTTTCAATAATTCAATGTTTCAGTTTCAAAGCTAAATTAATGATATGCGGATAATGAACAACATAATAGATCGGGTACATGATCTGCCGTCGTATTTTCAATTCAAAAATTCCCAGCTCAGATACATAATTTTATCATGTTCAAGCTCATGATCAGCTGCTTCAAAAACCTTAAAAAATTGTGATCGTTTCATTTATTCTTATTTTGTTTAATATATTATACTGTTTTCATCAAATTTCGTATATCATCTCTTATCACAAACATATCAATTTGTATCAATTTGGATAATCAACCTAGATATCAAAACATCAACTGAAGACAATGTGTGGCACCCTTGCTGCAAGACAACAACTCATAGGCAGACAACAGACTTTTTTCGCCAAGGGGTAATATCCATGTCAACATATTTTTCAAATTAAAATAAGATAATATATATATTTTTTTAATTATATAGAATTTTGAGATAAACAAAATAATATCTATATACATATATATATTTTCGGAACACATTTTAAGTTTTTATACTTTTTAACTCTACACAATTCATTTTCAACCAAAAGCATAATTCCGAAACTCAACTCCAATCAAATTAACTTTAATTTAACTTTAATTCTCCAACTCAAGCGGACCAAAACTATTTTATCGTTTTGCATTTACATACACATATTTAATTTGCTCCTTTCTTTTCTTAACAAAATCTTGCAATAATTTTATGGTTTTTGCATTTACGTACACATATATTTAATTTGCTCCTTTCTTTTCTTAACAAAATCTGGTAATAATCTAACCTACAGTTTGAAGTTATGCCATCAACTGACAAGAAAAGTAGATCAGAAAAAATTCATACCATTATGGTTTTAAAATGCTGCTACCTTGGTCAAAAGCTTCCGATATCCGTGTTTAAATATGAATCTACACAAGACGCAGAGGACCAAAGAATCGTCACGAGTTGTGATCGCCTAGGAAAACATGTTGATAGCTTATACGATGGGAGCTGAATCAAATGAATGAAGAACTTGCTCTAACATGATTCTTGTATGGTCGTCGAGTGGATTCTCAGGTTTGTCAGAATGAGAGATATTTAAGAGGTAAAGCTTCTTTGAGGCAACAAAGGCGGCTGTAAAGATCCTCTTCATGCCTCCTCGGGAGCTGTCAACCTTGTATTCAAACTCATACACTTGCAGGCCTTCATGCCCTGATCTTTCTGCAACTCCAATCACCTCGGCCTCTTTCGTACTCTCCTGCAAAATAGATAAAGTTGTTTAACACAGAGAGAGAGAGAGAGAGAGAGAGAGAGAGAGACTAAGTTAAATGGTCTTCCGACCACGAGTTTAAGTTTCAAAATCCACCAACCATGGTGTTTAAAATGGCAGTACTCATCATATCAGATTACAATAACATGCTAATCAAAGTTGAAAAGAACTGTAAACGGCTGAAGTCGACAACAATTAAACAAAAAACTATACATTGTCCAGGTTTGGTTGTAGTGACCGATATCTTTTAGTTATCTTAAGTTCATGACTACCACCAAGATCTTTCAGTTATTTAAAAGACCAAAAACCACCCGTCATGGTCATCATTAATAGTCATAGCCTTGCTTAGTCACCCAACCTATAGTGGTTCCTATGCAAGCCCGATAATACAGAAGCAGTTGACATGTTTTTCGAATATGCGTACATCATGAGAACTCAAAGTACACAACGTATTACCATTACAAGCCCATATAAAAGAACCATTCTGTATTGGAGAGAGCTCAATTATTATTTAAAAATTAAAATGGCAGCATTTGAGTTGCAAAACAATAATTTGACAGCGTAGAGATGCATCCTATGACATATCTGCATTCTTGAACTACTCCACCAGTTGCTTCAAAGAACCAAACTATCAGTACGCAACCAAAACACTAAAGCATGTGCTTCATTGGAATCCCGACCATGTACGTCATTCCAATACAAATGACTAAACAAACAAATAGTAATAGACATCACTCCAGTAAGCTTTAGAGAACTAGATGCTAGAAAACTAAATTTGGGGGGACCTATAGTTGACCAAGAACAAATATGAAATCTCACTACCTCAAATCTTCTAGCCTATTCCACTCCCAGGAGTGCCTAACAGATAGAAATTCATAGGCAATTCTCTATATGGTTAGGCTAGGGAGCCTTGGTCTACTTATAGAACACAAAACCACTTCTTTCCGTCATGGTAGTGAATACAAAAGGCCTTAAAAAAAGGCGTGCATTCAAATGCATAACACTAACAACAAAATGAATGTTTTATTGCAGTGTAAAACTATTCCAATGGAATGGTTGATCCAAACGCCCCCCATTAATATCCCACCATGAATTCTACATGTTATGAGAAGTTACCATTTTCTTTTAATCACCCATTCAAATTCTGGAATTTAGAACTCTCTCTTAACGTAGACCATAAAACAAAAAACCGTTAGAATTTCTAACACCAGAAAGACATTTCATGAACTCAAAGCTAGCACAGATAAGCTAGTTTCCTAATGAACTTCTCTCTGTCTCCCCAATAGTGTATATTATCATTTTCCTTTCTAACTGTTACATCAAAAGACTCCAAAATCAGCACGGAATGCGGAAAACAACAAAAGCCGATGACAGTTTTAGGCAATGGCCATTCATAGAAGCATTTGAACGAGCAATTACCTTGCGCCTTTCGGCTTGTATAAGCTTATCAGCCACAAATTCAGGAGTCCCAAATTCTCCGAGAGTCAAAAGCCGAACTGGGCTCACAACAACCCCAACATTGTTGCTCCCTTTGTTAACCTCCTCAAACAGAACAGTCGCCCCTGCTTTACCAACCTAGAAACATAATGGGTTAACAACACATTCCTCATCCAGAAAAACCGGCACAACAGAAAAAGTAACAAAAAAAAATTACCTTAATCCAAGAGGAGGGCCTAAGGAGAGTGAAACCCTCATTGGAGTCCGTGTATCTCTCAAGCTTAGGAACTTGGGCGGAAATGGAGTTTGGCAAGTTTGGGGAAAACCCATTAAGAATGAAGGCTAGAGAAGAGAGGCAGAGCTGTCTCTTGGTCAAGATAGGCCATGGGAGAGCTTGCGTTTGAGGGTCATTCCCATAATTGGAGGGTCTCTGGTTTGGAGAAGCTTGGGGGAGTAGATTTGGGAAGTGGGATTTCGGAGAAGGGTATGTGGGTAACAAAGAACACCATGTCAGTAGAGCCATTTATTAGTGGATGAGAACTCCACAAAAAATATGCGTGGAAATATGGATGTCCAATTCAAGGATATTTTCGTAAAAGGACACATTATCATGCAAATTTACCTTAAAATGTGGAAATTCTCAACCAAAATTTTTAGAGAGTAAACCACTAAAATATAATTAAACGGTTGAAATGTTATCTGTGTACGATAATTATAATACACATTATCTTATTGTATTATTTATTAAGAAATTTAAAAATAATAATAATAAAAGAAATTAAAAAAACAAACCAACCTTCACCAATGGAATGTTGGGGAATCTTCGCCAGGGGCTTGACATATGCCGGGCAGGGCTTGTCGCTCGTCGTCTGGAGGGGTTTCTATTGAGATCTGAATGTGCCCTAAAGATAAAAAATCAATATTAGGGATTTTCTGTAAATATGACATTTTGATATTAATAAGAGTAGGTTATTCATGTTTAATAAGTTGTGTCCTATTTACTTTCATTTGCTGATGTATGGTTATTTTGAGCAAATATAAAATACTCCTTGGCTGTTGGTAATATATATCGGATTACCATATGTATACGGGGTATACATAGAAGACGTGATAATTTGATAACAGTCTAAATAAATAGTCCGCAATTGATGGAATAAGATTTGGGGATTTTATTCATAATAAGATTGTAAAGATTGTCTACTTTCTTGGAGGGATGGTTTGTCTTGACCATCGGATAGGTTCCTAGTAGAAACTTTAATGTATACCAGTATTGAGGTATGACATTGGACTAGACCTAAAGTATTAATTGATTCGGTTTAATAATTCCATTTATAAGAATCAATAACGCTTTGATTATCATCATGCATTAATCTTAATCCTGAAATAATTACTTGCGTTCGTATCCATGACTTATGTACTTTAATGCACTATAGGTGAGACACTGTTAATTTATGGTCAATATACTTGTGTTTTGGGTGCATGACTTATGGATGGAGAAATCAAGATTCATAGATATAGAATCCATGGCTATCTTATTAATAGTAAATGTTATCTACTTAAAGGCATTATTCGAGGATTGAAAGATAGTATAACAAGATCTTGGCCATCGGTTTACTTTTGTATTCTCTGATGGTTTGCCAATTGTATGGTTTTACAATTGATGGTTCTTTCAATGAAGAATAATAGAACTTTTAAGTTAAAATGATTGAAAAGGTAAAACGGAAAGAGTCCTTAATTCAATCATGGATAACATATGGGGATTAAGCAAGCGATAAATAAATCATGAAAGAAGCACTACGTAAGAGAGCTTTCGTAATACGGTATGTAAACAGGAGTTTAGCTTCAAACTTTTAGTGGAATAGTTTTGAAGTTGATAATTGATAAATAATTAATCTGGGATTAATTTTTCACAATTATAGGAGTCTCTTTACATATTTCCATCGGTTCCTCTATTAGCTCATATAGTTCCATATAGTGTCTCGGGATTTGTTCCTAATGAGATCGATAAATTTAAATGGAATTTAGTAGTGTCTATTAAGACATGATACTCTCTTACATGCAATCCAGAAAGGATTGGACATGTGAAATTTGTAGATAAATGATTTGTCAACATATGATTGGTTAATTTGAATTTTGGAAATAAGATTGTGTTTGAATTATTTAATTTTGGAAAACAAAATTTTTCTCTCTTAATTAAAAGAGGTGCATGGTTTTTAATTATGTGGAGGGAAGAAAATTTTGTTTTTAAAATTATTCAAATATATTCCTAACATTAAATTATTAATTGATTTAAATAATGGACATTATTTCATGGATTTTTCTTTCCTAATTAAAAGAGGTGCATGGTTTTTGTGAGGAAAGAAAATTTGAAATATTTCATTGATTTAAATTAATTAATATGGATAATGTTTGTGGAAAATATTTATTCAACTATGTGAATCTTATTTAAATTAGAAAAAGGTTTAAAAGAAATTTGAATCTAGATAAGACTAGGATCTTTTGACTAGTCTAGATTCTTGATTTAAAATTTGAACCACCAATCAATATTTATCTCAAAGTAGCCGAATTTTTGAGGATTGATTTCCTCTTGGAAAAACGTTTTTAGGTTCAATGAATCTAGCCCTAAAGTTGTATGATTTTTTGGTTCAAAATTTATCTGGAAAAATAATTATTAATTATTTTTCAAGAATAAGATAAATTTTGAAAAGGATTGGACTTCTATATAAAGGCTAGGAGTTCTTGAAAAACTAACTTTGGTATTTTTCAAAAAGGGAAAACATTTTTTTGGGAGTGAGAGGAAAAACAATTTGGGTTTCTTCCACATCAAAAATTCGGCAATCTTGTAAGAAAGAAAATGAGAGAAAATTCCATTGAATCAAAACTGTGAGGAAGGTTAAATCGAGTGATAATTTTCATAGGAAGTTAACCAGTTCCTGTTTTCTAGTTTTGAAGAAAGAAGTTGAATCATATTCTCAACGAGGATCATCGGAATTGAGAATAAGGGATTTAAACTTCGGAAAGCATTACCGGTCGCTTGGATTCATAGAACGTGTGCCCACACACACTCTGAGACGTGGAACTCGAGAATAGTAGAGAAGACACGTTGGTCAAACGCTCTAGCAATTCTGAAATCCAAGAAATAAGGTACGATTGATCATGAATTTAATTTATTGTTATATGCATCATGAGATTCTTTTTCGAAACAGTATAAAAATTTTAAAACTTCCACTGCGCCGTAACTTTGTTATCGGATCTGATTTTTCCAACAGTTTCCGTCATCAGGTTCGGGTAGGGAAGAGGGGGGGTGGGTTGAGATCGTCTTCAAAGGGGGAGGATGGGGGGTCGAGATCATTGGCAGTAATGGGGATCGAGATCGTCGGGGAGGGGGGGCTTTCTCGTTGGAGACATGCGCCTTTGGGGGGGTCACCAAAGGTCGTGTCTCATCAGGGGGAGGTCGTCAAAGGTCACGTCTCGCCTGGGGGAGGTCGCTGGAGTTCACACCTTGCCGGGTGAGGGGGCCTCACCGATGGGGGGACCTCCCCCAAGTGAGACGCTACCTCCAACAACCACCCCCTAGTGGGACAGGACCTTCAGCGACCCCCTCGAAGGCGCATGTCTCCAACAAGAAAGCCCCCCCTCCTCGACGATCTCGATCCCCCCTACCGCCAATGATCTCAACCTCCCATCCTCCCCCTTCCCCCCGATATTCCCTTGTGCCCACTCCCCCTAACCGCCCTCCCGCCCTCAACGAACCCCAGCCCGATCCCAGAGACAGAAACACCCCCCCCCAAAACAACAAGCGACAAGCCCCATCCGACTTACGTCGAGCCCCCGACGAGGAGCCCCCAACCTTCCACTGGTGAAGGTTGGTTTGTTTTTTTAATTTCTTTTTAATTATTATTTTTAAATTGCTTAATATGTAATACAATGAGGTAAAGTATATTATAATTATCGTGCACAAACAATATCTCAATCTTTTAATTACATTTGAATAGTTTAAAAATAAAGCTCTACCAATAGGGTATATAAAAGGGGTTATATCACAAATTTACCTATTTTTTGAAGCATTCTTTCTGAAAAAAAAAAAAAAAAGCATTTTTCAAAAAAATCATTTTTCCATGAATACTTTAAAAATATATACACATCAATTAATTAATTAATGCCTCAGTGTACAATCTTCTGATAGATGGTTCCATTAACAATTTTTTTTAATAAAACAATATGTTTTTTTTTTTTTAGATTAATTAGCCTAAATAGTTCATGAATTCTTTCGAATGTGATGGTTTAGTCATTGTTTTTTTTATAACCGAAATGACCTTAAACTTTTATTTTATTGACCATTTCAGTCCTTTCTGTCAAACTCCTTTAAATTTCTAACGGAATCTTGCTCAAATAATTATTTTTTTAGTAAAATGATCAAAATATCCCCCAATTTCCCAAAAATCCCTCTCCCTCCTCTCTTTCCCCCCTTTTTCTCCTTCTCTCCCTTGGTTCCCCCCTGGTGATTGGTTTGGCTCTCCCCCCCTTCCGTAGGCAAGTGGGTTCGTCCACCAACCCGCTGGCGACTCCCCAACCCACGACTGAGTTAGCCCCCCTCCTACCCGCAACTGCCCCCTATCCCCCTATCTATGATCCGAGATATTCCCTACCCTCCTATCCAGGGTATAAGTACCTCTCCACCATTATTCCGAGTTGGGTCCAACCCCCCTCAATTTTGAGTCCTCCCCCCCCCCCTCGGATTATGAGTTGCTCCTCCCTCCCTCCTCAAATCCTTGGATGAACCCAGGCTCCTGCCCAACCCCCACCCTCATTGTTAATGAACCCATGCCATGCAATCCCCCTCTTTTATTGTTGTTGCTCCCACTACCCAGGCCCTAAAGTTTAGATCTTGATCCCTCATCCCCTTCGGAGAGAACTCAAGCCCAATCTCAACTCTTTCCCTGTGATGCCCTAGAAATTCATAAGCTTGATTAATGAATTATTATCATGGATTTTCTTCATTAATATGCTTTTAATGAATTATTTTGATGAATATCAAATTTCAAGATCATGACTGATAATATATGTATCATCGGTATGATGATGTCGATAATTTAATAATGTTGAGTTTCTCTATTTAAATGAGAAATTTTAAATACATAAAATATGAGATGAACGACATAAAAATATATATGAAAAAATTAATTATGTCGTATTAGAGGGATAACGATAATTTTTCGGAAGGACCCCGATTTTTATTAGTAGGTCGATTTAATAATCTTAGTATTTATTTTGATTATATTAATAGTTAAACTTTGAGAGCATAATTGGGAATTAATGTGTCACATGGATAGAAAATGAATTATTAGTATTTACTCTTAGAAAATCTAAAGGTGGAAGATTTATCAAAAATTATGCTTGATTTGAAATCAATGGTGTAGATTTGATGCTAGAGAATCCTAGGCAAATCAATGGCCAAAGTAATAGAAATTCTGGTTCCTTTTTTTAAAATTGCTCTTGCAGAGTATAATATAAATTCTAATAAAATAAAGTTATTACTCTTGCATAATATATTTTGAATTCTGATAGAATATGTAGTTATTAATGCGTTAGAATTCTAGTTCCTTTTTTTAAAATTGCTCTTGTAGAGTATAATAGAGATTCTGGTAGAATAAAGTTATTACTTTTGTAAAATATATTTTGAATTCTGGTAGAATATGTAGTTATCAATATAGAAGAATTCTAGTTAGTTTTTTTTTTTTTTTTTTTTTTGAAATTACACTTGCAAAGTAAAAAAGAGATTTTAGTTGAATAATATTATTACTCTTGCAGAATATATTTTGAATTCTGGTAGAATATGTAGTTATTAACACTGTAAAATTATGGTTCATTTTGTTTTGTTTTGTTTTTTTTGTTTTTTGAAATTACTTTTGCAGAATATAATATAGATTCTGATCGAATAAAATTATTACTCTTGTGGAATATATTTTGAATTCTTATAGAATATATAGTTATTAATACGTTAGAATTCTAGTTTTTTTTTTTTTTTTGAAATTACTCTCGCAGAGTATAATAGAGATTTTGGTAGAATAAATTAATCCTTTTACAGAATATGTTATGAATTCTGGTAGAATATATAGTTATTAATAATTAGAATTTTGATTCTTTTTCTGAAATTACTATTGCAGAGTATAATAGAGATTCTGGTAGAATAAAATTATTACTCCCGCAAAATGATGCATACTCTTGTGGAGTGTAATAAACTTGATTTATAGAACCTGTCATAATAATCTGTCATAACAATACTTGGATTTGTGAAAGACACAATCCAATATAATACATGAATTATGATTAAAAAAAAAACACTAAACACTAATTATCATTAGGGAAAAATAATAATCATAATGCGAATATCTTTGAGGGTAATATATCTAAGGATCATTGAGAAGGGGCGGGTGAGCTTCAACGTCATTTCAGACATCAGTGGCTAGTCCTCACATGACAGGCCTGGCAGCCATACTCAAGACTGCACACCCCCTATGGAGCCCTACACACACACAGAGCGGCAACAAATTAATTAAACACTCTCACACAACAATAAATTAAACACTCTTCCACAGCAGCAAATTAAGCATCACACTCACACACACTTACATGGCAACAAATTAAACACTCTTCCATAGCAACAGATAAACGTACATACACAAAGCAAGAAATAACACTTCCACAACACACACACACACACAAAGCAAGAAAAACACATACTTTCACAGCAGCAAATTAAACACACTGACACAGCAAGAAATTACACTTTGATATAGGAGCACCTGTTGCTTAGTCTACTTTTGCTCCTTTGACAATTTTACTTTATGTGGTTTAGTAAGAAGTTGTCGTTTATTTCCTCTAATATTAATTTGCTAGTTGTCGTTTACTGCATATGTACTTTTTGTTGTTTATTTTGCTGAGGTGTACTAGGGTTCTGATATTTGTATTTTCGATCTAGATTGCCTTATTAAGCAGCTGACAACAGCTGGGGTTGGCAGATTCGTGTATAATTGGATGAAAACTTATATACATTTACATATATATACATACACACACATAGATTACGTGCATGCAATGTCAAAGGTGATCAAATAATAAAACTACCAATACATTAGGGCGAAAACACTGCAAAAGGAAATCACATAAAATAATTATATATTTTCTTATAAAAGAATTGCGGTAATAGAAATCAAAAGCACGTAACATATGCTATAAACAAATTGTGAAGAATAACCACTTGTTTACACCTGAATACAATTGAAATGAGAGCACAGACAAATATTTGCACTTTTTTTTTTTTTTTTTTCTGTGCATTTGTTACAAACGAATGAAATAACTTAAAAAATATTAGGACCACGTTGGTCCAACATTTGAATGTTTGTTAACCATGTGAATTTTAATTCACAGCTTTGCAAATCCTTCTTATCTACCCCACGGAACCGGTGAGAGGTTCAATATTTCCCATTTTAACCATGGCTGCAGCTTGAAGGGCTCTTGCTATACTCAGTTACGATGCTATCGATTGATTGTCCACTATAAAGAACTTGGTCGGAAGCAAGAAGACCCTTCTTTTGAATCAAATTCTTGAAGTAATTGTTGTCGAGTTGATTGGGTGTCACCAAATCAAGAGCTGCCAAATTCGCATTGCCTTGACTAGGGGTGCTAGGACAACCACGTTGGCGAGTTCTGGCAAAATGAGCATCGATATCACTTGATGCATTGTAAATTCTATCACGAAATGTCACGCATTGAGCTTACCCAATGGTACGCGAACCTGACAGAAAATGTTGATAACAATTGTTAGTAAGTTAATTACTGATCTCCTGTCATGTTTCCATATACAAAATTTATGTTATAAAGATTGTACCCGACAGTGCAACCATATCTCTGACGTTGAGGCCCTTGCGATCAAACAAAGAAATTAGACTCTCTAAACCAGCTCTGAAACTCGGAAGATCTGTCCCGGCTTTAGCTACGTTTGCTGTAGTAGAATCTCTTCTCCCAAGATTCACAGTCCATGACGGACCACTCACCGCAACCGATGCATCACGAGCAGCTATTGCAACAATATCTGCACAAGACACAACCCCAGGACATGTGCTCTCCACCTCTGATTTTGCTTGTTCTATTACTTCATAACCTCTTACTGATCCAGCGTTTTGTACCGCATCCTACTCGCTCTCCGGTACAGAGTCTGATTTCTCGAGCAAAATCGACGCATCACATCCCTACATTAAAAACCCGATCAGTCCCAAGGCTTTATGCCTGCACAAATATCCGAAACTACGAAATATGCGGTAGCTGAAATGATTTTAGATTACCAACCTGGACAAAGCAGTAATGAAGCAGTAATGAAAATGAAGACGGATGAGAGAAGCCGCCATCAGACGTTCCTTAGAAATAGCTCTTCGAATGGAAGTACAAATGGTGGAAAGAGCATTTGGGCAGGTTTTGTTATAAAACGTAGAAGAGAGTTGAGCAGTACAGAAAGTAGTTGTGCTCAAAAACATCAAGAACGCAACCGCGCATGTAAAAGAATAAGCTTTAGTATTGGGTAAACCCATATTGATATCAGATCAAAGGAAAATAATTACTACTATATATATCTGGGTGTGGGAGAGATAACAATGTTCTTGAATGAGAATATTAGAGGAAACGACAGGGAATGAGAATGATGAAAGTGTCTATTGTTGGCGAAGAGATAGGAATAGAGTTCGTCATTATTTATAGCAGAGCATATGGATAAAGATTTCTCTGGATCATTTGTTGATGGACGTGTTGTGCGCCGTATAACTATTACTATTACTTTTACTGGGTCTCTTTCTCATTGGTTGTCATGCGATAAAATAATACTCGTTATATTTTATGCGTTCTTGTAGTATTTCTTTGAAATTTCTCCTTAATGAATTAAAAAAAAAAAAAAAAGAAGAAGACATGCAAGTATATGTGAGAGAAAATAATAATTATAATAAAAATGTCCGCTTGAAATAATTCGAAAGAATTCAACTCTTTTATGCCCTGAATGCTTTACTGTTAAATTTAAAATAATAATAATAATAATACTAATAAAATAACTCCTTTATGCCCACGTGCTAATTTCTTATATTTGGCATTCTGGCTTATAGAGATTTTTTTGCAAGTACTTTTCATTGTCCTGTGTTACATTAGAGCCAGCTTAATACGTTCATGCGACAATGTTTTCTTTTTTTCTTTTCTTTTTTTTACCCCCTCTTTCGTCATGGATCTCTTGAAATAATAAGAAAACATACTGGACAAGAAACTGACACAGCTAAAATGAAAAATTGGACAGAGAGATTGTTAGGAAAAAAATGGGACGCGCGTGTCTAAAATTTTGACAAATAAAAAAAAATTAATTATTGATACGAACTTCATCAATTCAAAATTGTCGTAAGATAAATTAGCAGGTATACATTCTTCAAAAAAAAAAGTCCTAAAAGATAGAAGTCCTAAAGCGGGCAATTCTTTAACAATCAATTATGATTTACGCATTTAGAAAGATATGGAAATTGTTAATCAGGTTCTTGAAAAAAAGATTTAGAAAAAATTATTACCGGTCTTCCCATTGGTTGGCATGAAAAAAACAATAATCGTTATCTTTCTTAATGGAGTATCGCATTAAAATTTCTTATAAAGAAATAAATGAACAGTTAAAAACACATGTTGATGATAGAGATAGTCAAAAAAGAATTTTGGTCCGTAGTACTTCTGAAGAATTTTTGCAGTAAGACCAAACTCTGTTAAGCGAATTCATATAGTTGTAGAATATTATAATAATCCAAATTGAGCTCGAAACTATGGATGCAAACCGCGTTTATAAAGGGGAAAAACAATGGTCAACAAAGGGAAATTTTTGCTATTATTGGAAACAATCAACTCCTAATTCATTCCCGTCTGTTGCCCTGAATGTTTTAACTATTAAAAATAATAATAAAAAAAATTAAAACTTGTTATGCCCACGTGTTAATTTCTCACTTAGCGTGTACCAGCTTATATAGTTTGTGTTTGGTTTATCAGTTGGAGATAAAATTTTTAAGTTGAAGTTGGTTGACTTTTTAAAAACTAATTATAAAAGTTTTTGACTTTTTATAAAAGGATAAAAATTGAAATGAAAAAGTATAATTTAGTTATAGTTAAACTTTGAATACCAAACAAAGTCATAGACTTTCAATGCATGTAAATGTCAATTTGGGATGCAGCAAGCCAAATGAGTCCATGTCCCCATGATATGATTCTTTTTTGGATAACTTCTTTTTTTAAAAAATTTTTTTTCCGGCTCCTTAAACGCTTCAGTGCATTAGTAAATATGAGCGACTCAAATAAATTCACTTGTGGAAAAGTCCATTATTTTGCCTTTTTGAAAGAAGTTGTGTCCCCCTCCCCCCCCCCGCCCCCCAACTATTCATGTCCTGTATGATATCATTGATGTGCAGGATAGGATCACATCATTGAATAAGATAGTTTTAGCTAGATTGGCCTTGGAATGCATATACGAAATGATTGGATCTGATCTTCTAATTAATCCAATCATATTTTTGGAGGAAAATTCGACTATATATGTCATAAAAACATAGCATGGATTGAATTTTGCTATAACTAAAAAACTATTGGTATGTATGCCATAATGATATAATCAATGACGTAATATTTGAATTAAATATACTAAAATAATAACCCCATCATCTTTAGAGGTTTGTTTTTTTTCTTTTTTATTTTTTTCATGTCTCTTCTTCCCCTACTGCCGATGGCCTCCTTTCTCTCCCCCCTACGACAGTCGTCCCCTCTCTCTCCTCTCTTTCTCTCGCTTCACCGTGTAATCTCTCCTTTTTTCCTCTCTTCTCCTCGCCAGCCCAGCGCGACGCCACTGACACCGCCTTCCCCGCTGACGTGCAGATCAGCGAAAATTGATATTTGACAGTTAATTTAAGTGTATTTTGATAACTTTTACTTAAATAATTTAAATTTAAACTACTAAGATATTTTGTTTTCTAAAAGTTCTTGTTAATAAAGTTTGGAGAGAGGAGGTCGCAGCTTCGGCAATCTTCTCATCATCGTTTGTTACGTCGCTAAAAAGAAGACAGTCAAAGGCGTCATTTTCATCAAAACAAATATGAGTGATTTTAATTTGGTACCCTGATGTAGCAGAAACTTACATTAGAAGAGTAAAATCCACAATATAAAAGCGATAGAGTGATTAATCAGTTGATTCACTCATAATCCCATTTCAAAATTCATTCTTTCACGCAGAGTACTAGAAATTGATATCAAAATTTGTTGATTAACCAAGAATACCGAAAATTGGAAATGTGAAGTTTAATAAGAAGCTCAAAATTTCATTCAACATCAACTGGTTTTCATAACAAGTGGGCGTCCTTATTTATAAGATAGAATAGAAACGGAAAACTAAGATAAAAAGACCTATCATAATTAAAATAATAATGACAATAAAATACAAAATTTAATTAAAAAAAGGAAAATATCAGACTGAAACTATATCAGACTCCCAGAATAAGGAAACACAAACGGAATTTGAACGAAATTCCTAGGTCAATTACTTACTAAAAAATATGACTGAATATATCAAGCGAGAATCAATGGTGAGCCGATGACAACAACCAAAACCGGCGAACAAAACAGAAAGTGGCAGTCACTGACACGGAGGTCGGTGAAACCAAACCGTTCGACGAGTGAACGGTAAGTGGTCGGTTTTGGATGTTCGTAAGTGACAACCGAACCGACTGTATGACGTTCCTCCAGCAGCCTTCCGGCGACTTTCTTCTTCTTCTTCTCCAGGAGGTTTCTTCTCCGGCGGGTGCGTTTCTTCTTCCTCTCCTTTCTTTCATCTTTTTTCCTTTTTTTTTTTTTTAATTTTTAAAATTTTTTAATTTTAGTTTTTAACACATGGAACATCACAGTTCTACTAATATGCATAAGTACGTACTACCAATGCAGTAAGTGGAATATTGTTGTCCCACTATATTTATATTTATATATTTTTTTATTTAAAAATTTTTAAAACCTAACGCACTAACCTAGCATCGTTTTCTTCTTCTTCTCTTCTTCTTACGACAACGGCGCAACCTGTTCCGAGACCAAGACCTCCCATTGCCAGCGTCCCTCTGTTTGTTGTGAAACCGAGAGTACGGACCGATGAAAAGCGAACATTTCGAGTGGCTTTCCAGTCGGTGAAGCCGTCACCTCAGTCGATGACCGTTTCTCCCAGTGACCGAGCTATGATTTATTGGTAGGGGGCCTAAAATTTTTCTTAATGAAGGTTATACTAACATATATATATCCATATATGTAATAGTTTTTGTTTATTATATTCCTGATATATTGACACACGAAAACATCAGTATTATATCTAAATAGGACAATTTGTCATTGTTAGTTATATGCAATTAAATATAAAAATAATGTATGAAAGGACATGAAATTGAAGCGTTGATCTTAATATATCTTCATAATACTATAGCCATTTAAGTTTCAAATTTTGAAACTCCAAGTCTAATATATCACTTGTAAAAATAACATTATTTTTTCAATAAAAGAGCAGCTATATTAAATTTATATACCTCAAAATATCATTTTCTTTTCTTAAATATTGTTGTGCTTGACGATCTTCATAAAGACAAACTCATCTATAATTGATTCACTATTAAATTTTGCAGCAATTTCCTTCTTAATGTAGACAATAGAGAAGTTATTCAAAAAAAAAAAAAAAAAATCTTCCATATACGGCACGAACACCATTACAACCTATGAGCCCAAAATTCTTCACAGAAAAAGGCATGTCTATGTTTATCACAAACTACATTGAAAGAAAAAATGTATTTAAATCCAGAATTAAGCAGTGCTATTTGTAATTTTCTCAGCTAAAATCTATAATAAAAACTAAAAATCACTGATTTCTAGTGAGATGTTTCAAATTTTCTAATCAGAATTAGCATATTATCACCAATACATAAGAACAAACAAAATATAATTCAAAAAAAAAAAATAATAGCACCATAGCCCACCAATTCCACTTTAAGACAAATAGAAAAATCACAATTAAATTAACAAATAAAAGAAAAGAATCAGAATAAGAAGCGAGAAAAAAAATACAAACGTAAAGCAGAAATGAGAAGTTGAAATAGAATGAATTGATAGACTAAGACAAAGTCGTCTTAAGTTGAAAAGAAATCTAATACAGTAAACCGAAAAAAAATAAAAATCACACCTTGAATAACAGAGTAAATTTCCAAATTTTTGTACAAATGGTAGAATGGGAAAGTGAAAAGTTGGCTTCCTTTGGAAGTTTTTAGTTTATGTGCAGACAAAATATTACTTAGTATAATGGGTCAGTCTTTCAAAATACTGGGCTATTAAAATTGTAGTTCAGATTTAGATTTTAGGTCAAGCCACTTGGCCCACTAATATATATGTACTAATAAAATTGTTTTATTTTTTAAAATCCAAATTGTTTATCCAATAAAACATAGGGAACTTTTAATTTGTGAGGGGCTAAGACTACTTTATATACATAGCAATTTTTTTAAATTAAAAAAAAACCCCACTATAAAAAAATTTCAAAAAAAAGTTAGGGGAGGCCATGGCCCCCCAGCACCCCCCCGGGTAACTTCGTCGAGCAGTGGTTTCTTGCCTCTTAAAAACCGACGTCGTCGGTCGGTCACCGATCCAACCATTTTTGTTTGTGACCGACTAGTATACACCCAAACGCCCTTTTAAAGGCCTTAGTGATAGAATTTAGCCGAAAACGCAACGTAACATAGTGACGAGTATTGTTCGTTGGCTCATTTCCACCCAAAAAATAATATTTTTTGTCTGAATCTGACAACGTAGACCGACATTATAAAAATAAGAATAAAAAAATTGTCTTATTAATTGACCTCCGGGTGGTCCTAGCGCACCTTAAAAACTAAATCCTATTGCACCACATCATATTGTCTATAATGGAAAGGCAATATCCGGTGCGCAGATATTCATTTTTCTATAATCTCTAACAACTTAGTTTGTTTGTTCCATACCTTGGGTTTCGTTCTTTTTCTCGTAATTTACAAGGTCATTTGTTTGTTGCCTATGTTTTGTGGCGGCCGGTTGGCAGAACAACAATTATAGTTTTTTAATTTTGCATTTTTGTCATCATACTAATAAAAATGAACTCTTTAAAAATATATATTTAAATTGAATAGATGGTCGAAGAGAAATTTTGAACTGATTGTTTAACCATCACTTTTAATTTTGTAACACACGTAATTTTAGTAAGAAACTAAATTGAATAATAGTGACGTTTTCGTTAAAGATCGAAGAAAATTAACAATACATTTTGAAATTTTTGGAAACAAAATGTTACAGGGTACTAATTTAAAGAAATTCTTTTGTAACTAAACGAATAAAAAAAATCAACTTGATAGTAGGTAAAGGGAAATTATTGGAAAGAATTCAAGAGATCTGATCCTAATGCCATGCATGAATTACTATTTAAAAGGAAAAAAAAAAAAAAACTTTTGCCCACGTGCTAATTTTTCATTTGGTGTCTACTGCCACGTATAGACTTATAATGCTTGCATATATCCCATATAGGGAAAAAAAATTTAATAAAAATAAAAAGCAAATGCCGCCCATGTGATAATGCTTTCTTGGGTTTCTTCTTCTTCTTTTTATTATCTATTATTTTCCCCCTTAAATGTTGGATTAATTACATTAAGTTAATATTAAAACTCAAATTTCTTTAAAAAAAAAACTCAAATTAAATTGCTGAACTTTTTTTTTTTTCCCCTGAAAGGAGGTTGAGTACATATGCTCTTTAGTTTAAGCAAGGTCCCCCGCCCCCCCCCCCCCCCCTCTTTTACTCATGTCTCATTCTACAATTTACTTCAAGAAATTATTGTTTAAATGTCTAATTACTTATGAATTAGGTGGCTCCACTTTGAGGCTTGACGAACTTTCGGATAAAATTAAGATAATCTTTGGATTATGCTAAATTCTAAGATCATGATCTTGCTTTGCACATTTATTTTTAAATAAGGTAAATTGTTATGTTAGTTCCCAAACTTTCTATGAGGGTGCCCTTTGGTCCTCAAACCTTTTTTTTTTTTTTTTGATTGATTGATCCCTGAACTTATTATAAAGATGCAAGTTGGTCCTTTTACCTAATGGACGTCTAAAAACCCACATTTTTCTATTAACTAACTTTAAAAAGACTAAATTACCCCTTAATATATATACTGATTGTTATCTTTTTTCTTTTTTTGGGAAAATTATATACCAATTATTTTTCAAAACTAAAAAGAAACCCCAAAAAAAAAAAATTTTAAAATTCTCCCCCTCTTCCTTGGCGCTTTCTACTGTAAAAACCAGCACCAAACCAAAGTCCCACACAAACACTCGAGCAAATTTCAAATTATTCACTTACAAGTTCCAAAAAAAAAAAAAAGGATGGAAGAAGAAGACCCAACAATCCTACTGATTTGGCTAAAGAGCGGAGGGAGACTTACGATCTCGCACAGAGGTAATGTGCCTGGGGGTTTGCAAAGGCTCGCGGGGGTGCATCAGAATTCGCGGAGTCAACTGCCATGGATCTTGATTCGCAAGGGACCGATGGTAGGTGGCTTTTGAGTGGGTGTCGGCCTCGGGCTCATGATGGCAGGAGAGTGGGCAGCTTTCCTTTTTGTTGTGTGTGAGTTTTTGTTTTGTGGCCTGCAAGTAGAGAGAGAGGAACCAACAAAAAAGAAAAAGTGTAGAGAGAGAGAGAGAGAGGAAAGAGAATGAAGATTTCTCTTTTTTTGTCTTTCTTTTTTTTTCTTTTGGTTTTTTTCTTTTTTGATAATTATTTGTATTTTTATCAAACCAATTTCCTAAATTACCCTGAAAAATAAGTGAAGTTGAAGAAGTTTGTCATATTCTAACAGAAAGATAACAGAAATGACTAACTTACACCTTTTTAATGAGTTTAGGGATTGATAACTCTATGAAATAGAGTTATTTATTTTACTTACGAGCTTAATAGTTGTCGATGCCTCAAGATAATGTGTCTCAGTTTATATTATTTTACATAATATTATGTAGTTTTTCTTTAGATGAAAATGGTAGATAATTGTGGATAATTTTCGCCTTAAACATGAACTTGGTTTTCAAATTTAATTTGGTACTTTGTCCTTCAGGAGCTCCAAGTGAAGAATAGATGACAGCCCATCAGAGAAGTGGAGGCAATTAAACAAGGAGTTGGAAGACACCCGATGCTACACCAATGTTACAACAATGCTGTAGCAGCAAAGAAACAGTCAAAAAGTGCATGCTGACACAATTCTCTCTTTAAAGTGGCTGGAGTTCATGAAGTGGACGTGGTGATAGCATTGACAGCTCAGGTTTCGTTATTGTCCAACATATTGAAATCCATGAACATGGTAGCAGGAGCAAGTTCAGTGCAAGTTATTGACATTGCTTGTGTTTATTGCGGTGAAGGACATTCATTTGAAAACCGCCCAGCCAACCGAGCATCGGTATGCTACATGAACAACGTTAACAAGAATAATAATCCATATTCTAACACATACAACCCAGAGTGGAGGCAGCATCTGAATTTCGATTGGGCAAATCAAAGAGCTAATTCATCAACAGGGCCAAGTAAACCAACACACCCACCAGGTTTCCAACAACATCAACACCAACGACAACAGTCTCAAGAACAGTCAAATCCCATTGAGGCACTGCTCAAAGAATACATGGCAAAAACTATTGCTATCATTCAGAATCAATCAGCCATTATTCAGAGTCAAGCTGCATCATTAAGGAATTTGGATAATCAGTGGGGCAGCTAGCTAATGCTTTGAACAATAGGCCTCGGGGATCGCTTCCTAGTGATACGAAGAACCCTAGGAAAGATGGCAAGGAGCATTGCAAAACTATCACACTTCAAAATGACAGACAAATTGAACAACCAATTCGACAAGCTACTAAAGAAGCAAAACCTTCTTCAATCCAAAATCATATGGGTCAGCAATCAGAAACTAAAATAGATCAAAATGTTACAACAGAGCAAGATGCTATAACAAAATTGAAGCAAAGCAGATCATAGAGACTTCCACCACCATTCCCTCAGAGATTTTAGAGTCAAAAGCAAGATAAATAATTCAGAAGGTTTTTAGACGTGTTGAAGCAGCTATACATCAACATTTCACTCATAGAAGCATTGAAGTAAATGCCTAGCTATGTTAAATTCACAAAAGACCATCTTTCGAAGAAACGTAGGCTAGGTGAGTTTGAGATAGTAGCACTAACTGAAGAGTGCAGTGTGATACTAAAGAACAAGTTGACACCTAAGTTGAAAGATCCTGGTAGCTTCACTATATCGTGCTTCATTGGTAATCAGTAGTTTGGAAAGGCATTGTTCGACTTCGGGGCAAGTAGAAATGTGATGCCTATGTCTATCTTCAAAAAGTTGGGAATTAGGGAAGCAAGACCCACCACAGTCACTTTGCAATTAGCTGACAGGCCATTCGCTCATCTAGAAGGGAAAATTGAAGATGTGCTAGTGAGGGTAGACAAATTTATTTTTCCAGCAGATTTCATTATGCTACATTATGAAGTAGACAAGGAGGTGCCGATTATCCTAGGTAGACCCTTTTTGGCTTCAGGCAAAACGTTAATAGATGTGCAGAAGGGTGAACTGACCATGAGAGTCCAACGATCAACAGGTTACATTCAACGTATTCAAGGCGTTGCATTTTGCAGATGATGTTGAGGAATGTTTGGCCATCAATGCTTTGGATTCATTAGTGCCTGCGAAGTTTGAGAAGACATGCTCTACAAAGCTGACAAAAGAAGATGACTTGACTGACTTTGAAGCATAAGAGGAAAACATTGATAATCAAGTATCTTGGATGGAAGGTAGGCATACATCAACTATATTTGAAAGGTAATTCAACCAACTTGCGTTATCAAAAAGGCACCTCAAATTGCATAAACCATCTGTTCAAGTACCACCTGCTTTGCAACTAAAACACTTAAGGTATGCTTATTTAGGTTATTCAAACACCTTGCCTGTGATTATTTCTTCTGGATTGATAGGGTTATAGGAGACTCAATTACTAGATGTGCTGAAGAAGTTCAAAAGGGCAATTGGATGGGCCATTATAAATATTAAAGGAATCAACCCATCGATCTGCATGCATAAAATTTTGCTAAAGGAATGCTACAGCAATTATGTTGAATAGCAAAAAAGGCTGAACCCAATTATGAAGGAAGTTGTGAGGAAGAAGGTGATCAAGCGGCTAGATGCAGGGATTATCTATCCTATTTCAGACAGCTCTTGGGTCAGTCTAGTCCAATGCATGCCAAAGGAAGGAGGAGAAATGGTGGTAGCAAATGACAACAATGAGCTAATCCCTATAAAAACAGTAACTAGCTAGAAAGTGTGAATGGATTTCAGGAAATTAAGCAAAGTAACAAGGAAGGATCATTTCCCTCTACTGTCGATTGATTGATGCTTGACAAATTGGTGAGAAAGGAATATCACTGGTTCTTGGATGGACACTCATAATATAACTAGATTGCTATAGCACTAGAGGATCAGGAAAAGACAACTTTCACCTGTTGATATGGGACTTTTGCCTTTAGATGGATGTCATTCGGACTTTGTAATGCTCCAGCAATATTTCAGAGGTGCATGATGTCTATTTTTACCGATATGGTGAGGAAATTGCTGGAGGTTTTTATGGACGATTTTTCGGTGTTCAGTGATTCTTTTGGTGATTGCCTAGGGAATTTGGAAAAAGTCTTGATGAGGTGTGCAGAAACCAACTTGGTTCTCAATTGGGAAAAGTGCCACTTCATGGTACAAGAGGGTATAGTTTTAGGTCACAAGGTTTCCAACAAAGGCATTGAAGTGGACAAGGCAAAGATTGAAGTGATTGACAAGCTATCACCACCTACATCAGTAAAGGGGATTAGGAGTTTTTTGGGACATGCGGGTTTTCACAAAAGGTTCATAAAAGACTTCTCAAAAACCATCCTTTTGATTTCGATGAAGAATGTCAACAAGTGTTTTTAAAGCTTAAAAGACAGTTAGTTTCTGCACCCATCATCATTTCACCTGATTAGTCATTGCCCTTTGAGTTGATGTGTGCTGCTAGCGACTATGCAGTAGGTGTGGTGTTACGACAATGTCATGAAAAGATGTTCTACTTGATTTATTATACAGGCAAGACACTAACAGAAGCCCAATTGAATTACATTACCACTGAAAAGGAGCTCTTGGCTGTGGTATTTGTATTTGATAAGTTCAACGCGTATCTAGTGGGACCAAGGTGATAGTTTACACAGACCATTCAACGATTAAGTACCTAATTGCCAACAAAGATGCTAAACAACGATTGATCAAGTGGATATTGCTCCTACAGGAATTTGATTTGGAGATTAGAGACATGAAGGGTTCTGAAAATCAGGTTGTAGATCATCTGTCAAGACTTGAAGCTGTGATTGAAGTTGAGGAAAAAGAATCCATTCGTGAGACTTTTCCTGATGAGCAACTTTTGGCCTTGCAACAAGCTACTACCCCATGGTATGCATATTTTGTTAATTACATAATCAATGGACTATTTCCACCAGAGATGACTAGTCAGAGATGGAAGAAATTTGGCATGAGATAAAATTCTATTTATGGGATGAGCCTTTTCTCTATAAACAATGTGCTGACCAGATTATCAGGACATATGTTTGAGAGGAGGAATTCCATAGTATTTTGCAGCATTGTCACTCATCTCTGTACAGTGGACACTTTGGAGGAACAACAACAACTGCCAAGGTGTTCTATTGGCCTTCTTTATTTAAAGATGCTCATGAGTTCACCAAGACGTGCGACCGCTGTCAAAGGGTTGGCACCATCTCCCGCAGACACGAAATATCTTTAAACAACATTCTAAAGGTTAAACTATTTGATGTATGGGGCATTGATTTCATGGGGCCATTCCCTCCATCTTATGGGAACCGGTATATTTTGTTTGAGGTCAACTATGTCTCTAAATAAGTGGAAGCCGTGGCACTTCAGACAAACGATTCCAAGGTAGTGGAAAAATTCCTTCACAATAATATTTTCATCCATTTTGGAACACCCAAAGCGATCATTAGCAATGAAAGAACTCACTTTGACAGCATGCAATTTGAGAATCTCTTGGGCAGGTATATGGAGTGGAAACACAAGATTGCTATAACATACTACCCACAAACCAGTGGGCAAGCAGAAGTTTAAAACCAAGAGATAAAGAGGATCTTAGAGAAAATGGTCAACCCAAATCACAAAGATTGATCGCGAAGGCTTGATGACATATTTTGGACATACAGAACAACGTTTAAAACACCACTAGGAATGTCACCATTCCGATTAGTTTTTGGGAAGGCATGTCATCTACCAGTGGAGTTAGAGCACAAGGCATACTGGGCAATCGAGCAGCTAAACATAGACCTCCAACTGGCAAGAGAGAAGTGTTTGTTGCAACTAAATGAGCTGGATGAATTCTGTTTGCACGCTTTTGAGAGTGCTAGTTTATTCAAAGAAAAAACGAAGAAGTGGCATGATAGCAGAATTATCTCAAAGCAATTTGAGGTTGGACAGCAAGTTTTACTCTTCAACTCAAGATTGAAGTTGTTTCCATGGAAGTTAAAATCAAGGTGGTAAGGCCCTTTGTGGTAGTAAGCTTACTCACATGGAGCAGTGGAGATTGCTGCAGCAAATTCAAGGAAAACTTTCAAAGTCAACGTTCAAAAGCTTAAGCATTACTGGGGTGATGAATTTAACGATTAGAAAACCTCCATCTCACTACAGGATGCTTGAATGGTAACACAGTCAGGCTGAAGACTCTAAAACAAGCACTTGATGGAGGCAACCCTAAACTTCTATTTTTGAAATTACTATTGATTTGTTTTCTATTGATTTCCTTTTTCATTCTTATTATGTTCTAATTTTTAAGCAATTTTGGTGTTATGCAGGAATTGTGGTAGCCAAAAATAGAAAAACTAGATTCACATGACATAGTTAACACTTTGAGGTTTTGTTGTAGCAAACTTATTCATCATAAAGAAATGCTGCAGCAATTCATGCAACAGTGAGAATGTAGAGAGACTTAGCAAGGATCCTAGGTGTAAAAAAAAAATCAATGAAAAAAAATAAAAAAAATAAAAATATATATATATTTATATATATGTGTGTATAAACAGTAATGTGGGAGATGGCCTGAGAATAAAGGAAAGTGTGCTCATGATCTCGTTAAATAAAGGGAAGTTACAAAAGGTAAAGTCAGTTTCCCTTTCATTTTATTCACTAGCATACCCCACTTTTCTCCTTTATGCCATCAACCCGAAAGTGAGGACCTTAGCCACTTCATCAAAGAATTGCTATTTGTCCGCCATCGCAATAGTGACTAGACCCATACCCTCCTAATCTCTCCACAAATTCGACAACCCCATTCACTTGTTTGAGGCTACCCGTTCTCAATCTGCTACCACACCTATTTTTCAAGCAATTCCTCTATGTCAAAATGCCATACACAAAGAAGTTAGCCCACAAGCAATCAGGAAGGAATCCAAAGGATAAAACCCCCAGCTATTACACGTTCCAATCTGATGAGGCCAAAGATAGAGGAAGGCAGAAGACGGTGTATGTCCATGGTATGCAGGTGCCAATTGATAAAGACACCATTAATAGGTTTTATGGTTTACAGGAGGCTAACGATTTGCATACAGAGTTCACCACTAATGCAAATGAGTCATGGCTGGAATCTATTCTCAAAAATGTCTGTGTTGAGGGCACCACTTGGAATATTTCTACCCAACGAGCATTGACAATTCCACGGAACAATCTTACACCACAATGTAAGGTATGGTATCACTTCCTGAAAACTTGTTTGATGCCACCCACGCATGTTCAGATGGTGTCCAAAGATCGAGTGTTGCTATTGGATTCCATTATCTCGGGCCGCCTCATCGATGTGGGTAAAATTATTTATCAAGAACTCTGTACTTGTGCAAGCAAGTATGGTGGCAATTTATGGTTTTCATTTCTCATCACGGGCTTATGCTTTAGTAGTGGTGTATTGGTGTTTGACATTGAGGAGCGGTTATCGTCATAAAGAGCCATCACCACCATTGCTATGGCACGGATAACGCAAATCAAGATGACTAGAAAGAATTAGAAGCAGTCTCCCATTGATCAAGAAGAGTAACCTTTACCTGCTGAGCTGACCCAGTCACTGAAAATGAGCAACGCATGAGCCTAACAAAGGTTCAACAGTATCAAACCATGGAAATGTTGTAGTAAATGCATAGATAATAGCAGCAATATTGGACTTATGCCAAACAATGGGATTTTGCTTTGAGGAAATCCCCACAAAATAACTTCATAAAACCTGTATTCTCCTTTCCTGAATTATCGGATAATGTGCTGGAGCCAATTTTTGTCGATGAGAACTTAGAAGACGCTGAGGAGAACAATAAGGACGACTGCATGATAGGCCACTTTCCCACCTCTTCAGGGAGTTCTTAACTTTGCTCTTTTTGCTTTGTTTTGTTTTCTTTTATTTTTGTCTATTCATGTGTTGTTCCCAAGCAATAAGGACACTGCTTAGTCCAAGTTTTGGGGGTGTGCAGGTGTGTTTTGGTTTGTTATGGTGTGGTTTTGCTTAGTATTTGTGGTTTGGTTTTGTTTTTTTTGTTTTTTTTGTATTATGGTTTGATATGGCAAGTTATTGTTTCGTAGTTGTGATTTTGTTCTGTTTTTCATGGTTTTTTCTATTTTTAAGGTTTGATTTGACGAATATAAAAAAAAAAAAAGTTCAGTTCTTCAATCGTGTGTGAAATAAATGCTCTATTTTTGCTACAACAAAGTTGGTTTGAGGAGATTCAATGAAGAGTAGTAGTATTTTGAAATTTTTAGCTTATGGAATGAATTGACATAAATCAAGCATTGGTGATGTTTGTTCTTTGTTGCTCCTTGAATGAGATTACTCAGAATTTTGCACAATAAACTATAGCTTTGTTTTTCTTATGGAAAGCCTAGGAAACTTCAAATCACTATGAGAGTTTGGGATTTGAGAACTGATTGTGTGAAACCTTTGAAGGGAAACCTTAGGGAGCCAAACATTCTATGGTGAAGTGATTTGTATTAAAAGTATTGATATTTTGAAAAAGGTTGATGTTTAAAGGTGAGTTATGTTAAAAAATAAATAAATAACTCCGCTATTCGAAGCCGCCTAATAACTAGGAGAAACATGAGTCTCATGTATACTTTTACGTCAAATAGCTGTTCAGAATATGAGTTTGCTATAGCAAATTTGAATTGTGACATTGCTAAGTAACTGGGCATCTTTATGTAACGACCCGCCTAGCACAGGCCGTTACCTTACTTACTTATTAACTTATCGTACTTATTTATTTGACGAAATGCAGCGGAAATTTTTTTTTTATACCGAGCTTATATACGTCTAAACGTACTATGCGTATCGTAAATAAAATATTTAACACAAAAGAGTTACATAATAAACGAAACGCGTAGCGGCTTGGTTCCCACAATTTCACAGTATGCCCCGCCTCGCACTTCCATCTTGCATCACCCATTACTGTCAGGTGGCTTACCTACAGCATAGACATCAAACTATGAGCTTTCGCTCAGTAAGCACAACTATCTAAACCGCGATATCACATACCTAACCTAGCATGCACATCTTAACGTAACTTCTCATAATATATCCCATACTTGCATTCAACATAACATCACATCATAATATAACATAGCATATGCATGGTCCAGTTATGCTCGTTTTACACTTTCTTTATTCTTACTTACTTTCATACTTATCTTACTTAGGGTTCTTAACATAAGTGTCTGTACTTGGTGTGCGACTATGGAGTGGTTAGGGCGGCCAGCCCAGTCCAACTCAAACCATAGTCTAACCCGACCTCGGACGGGTGGTACGACACTGGTAAACTTGCTTGCTATCTTACTTTCTTGTTCTTTATTCTCATCTTATATTTAGTGAACATGCATTGTGATGTCACTTTTACATAAATCATAACATACTTAACATCTTACCTTATATGCTCCGCTTACATATCCTTCAGCATACTTAGCATATCATCATACCATGTAACCACAAAGCATATCACATAACATCTTATACATAGCAACATAATATAGCATTCATTTTAACACACACAAAGCACACAACAAAGCGCATCATAGTAACAATCAGCATATATTCCTAGCATGCTTCTACCATACTTGGGCAAGTATCAACTAAAGCCTATGCTGCAGGCGGAGTTGTACTTACCTCTTTTGCTATGTCCCACAAGATGTTGTTCCTCCTCTGAGTACAAATGCAGGTTTCTTCCTGCTTAGGGAAGGACATAGGCAAGAGTTAATATTATGGTGTGTTGCTGACTCAACCAACAAGTCTACCAAATCCTAGTTGTATGTCCCCGATACTTAACATCTTACTTGGTCCCAATTAGTCATCCTATTGCTTATAAACAATCAATCTTTGATTATTCCTTAGGGGGTTACGTTGGATAACCTCTTTTTGTGCTAAGCCTTTGTTATACCGCTAGGTTTTCTCAAAACCTTGGGCTTTATTCTTATGTCATAATTTGTTGGGTTATTTCTATTAACCCTCTTCTCTTAGCCCAATTATAGATTTCTGGTATCGCTTAGGGTTACCTTGGGTAATTTTTAAGGTTACATTTAATTAACATTGAGTCAACCAAAGTCAATCCTTAGTCAACTATGGTCAACTCTCGGTCAACCTTCTATGGTTGCCTTGGTCATGACCCTATAACTTGGATATAATATCCGGTTACTGCTCGTTACGTTTACCTTGCTTTATCTTGACTTAAAATCCATTCCTTTTTCTTAACTTGAAAAAGTTAAGGAATTCTTTTTGAAACTCTTAATTTTACTTGTAAAAATTCATATTTTTGAAACGGATTTTTATAAAAAATCATTTAGGACTGGAAACTACCTTTGGAACAATTTTCATAGTCAAAACAGTGATTTTGGAGAAGAAAACAATTTTTCTGAACTAGTTTTAGAAAATCCTGTGCTGGAATTTTCGGTTCCCTGCACACCCTTCGTAAAACAACATCAATTTAAAAATCTACTCCAAATTTGAAAAACTTGTCTTCCAAAAGTTGTAGCTATCAAAAAATGCTAAAACTTTTATGTTTTACAAAAAATCCAGTTCCGCTTATATTTTTGTCAGTTTTTGTTTGAAACTGGTTGATCATCAAAACTGGGTTTGGGCAGACCAGCCTCAGATTTTTGTAAAAACGGAAGCCACTGGAGCCTCATTTTGGAAAATGGCCCACGCTGTCCCCTAGGAAAAACCCTTATGAACAACTTTTGTGTTTTGAGTTTTAGCCATTTCAGCCTCTAAAGGTCTTAAATTTTCACTTTCCCGAGACTGGCCAGTTTCGAATCCGAATTGGCAGTTCCGGTAGTTAAGTCCGGTTTACGTCCTAATTCACGAAATCTAACTCGACCGACCACTTCAGGAGCCTACATTGTAAGAACCCGAAAATTCGATGAATCTATGATTTCCTTTGAAACAAGGAAAAATTAAGATTTAATTATGTATGATGTTATGAACTCATGATCTGAGTTAAAAATCAATATATGTTTGAGTTCTCGTTAAATTAGCTACGAGACTCAAAAATAATTTACTTCGGCAAATATAGAACTTTTTGGAAAAAGGGGCAAAATAGGAATTTTAACTTTTATTTCGGTCAAAGTTTAACCAGGTTGACTTTAAGTTTGATTGAGTTGATATTGCAGTGTAATTTTTGAAAAAAAGTGATGCAAGTGTGTATGTGTATATGTATACATACATATATATATATATGGTTCTGTTCTTAAGGAGGAGAAAAGAAACAATATATATATATAAGATGGGTGGTCAATATGGCAGTCCAAGTCCACACGCATAAGGAAAGAAAAAAGAAATAATTATATATATATGTGTGTGTGGTTGGTTTTAGTCCACATGTTTAAGGGTGAAGAAAAGACGAAGAAAAGAAAGAAAGAGAGAGATTAATTAAGGAAAAGGAGAACAATATGTTTCAGCCAACACTACACTTTCTTCTTTTCCACGTTTCTCTCTCTCTTCTTATTTCGACCATTTCCTCTCTCTCTCTCTCTTCTTTTTCTCGCTCATCTCTCTCATTTTCACGCACGTTGCTGCCGTCGTTGGAGGTCCCATCTCCGGCCAGCCACCGCCACACGCGCCGGTGACCCTCGCAGGCCATCAACCGAATGTCCCATAGCCGGAGTTTGGCCGCGTCACTCGCTGCCGTTCGCCGAAAAAGTGCCAAGAAAGTTTCGGTGCATAAACTTTCAAGCATGATTTTGGGTGCAATCCGAGCTCTATTTTACGAGCCGTTTATTTCGTTGAGTTCCACTCGTCGAGAAGAACAAAGCCCAGTCCATCACCACTCTGATCGTCGCCGAAAATTTTCCCGGTCTGCCGCCGTCTTCTAGTTCGTTTTCTTACTTTTTAGAGAAAACCGAACGCCGTTTGAAGAAGTGGACACCAGAAATGGGTTCCCCTCGTCGAGATCTTCGAAACGGTGCCCATCTCCGCCCCTTCTGCCGCCGGTCAACGCCGGTCAACACCCGGTCAACTCTGTCAACGCGGTCAACTGTCGACGAATTTTTGAAGATTGCCTTTCCGGCCTATTCTCGACGTTCCGAACATGTTTACATCCTCGGATTTGAGAGATGGAATCTCGAAGGTTAAGAATGGCGATTAAAAGTTCAACTGCTCGAAATCAAAAAGTGTTTTGAATGTCCAGCAGGAAGCGTTTTACTCACCGAACGTCGTCGAACGATCTCGGTAGTAATCTTGACTACTTTAAGTCATTTATTGGATTAATTGCATGCCTATTTATATGCTTTGAATTGAATGTCAATATATATATATTTGATGTTCAAAGTTAATCAACTGAAGTTGAATTAACGAGATATGTTGTATGTTAATATGATGAATGTGTTATGGATGACATATCTTGCAGTTATAGTGTGCCGAAAATTTTTATAAACTGTTTTTATTGCAGGTTTAAATTTTGGGTATTAAGGAAAATAAGCCGTTATGCTGCCGGATTTTTATTAAATCCAACCATAATTGGCGATTGAACTTATAATTGGTTATATAAGTTCCACTCTCAGAATAAGGTTATAATCTAGAGTTCAGGTCTTGATTTTTAAGTAAAACCTGATTTTTCGGGACTGTGCAGAAAATAGGAAGTTCATGCATAGGTTTTTCAAAGGATAGTGTAAAAGCAAGAAATACTTGCACATGCACTAACATTTAAGTTAAGAAACTATTTTTAAGAATATGTTTTTTAAGTTTGACAGTTTTTAACTGTCTTTACTTATAAGTTATAGTAAGATAGAACGTAAATAATTCTTATCGTACACCCTGTTTGGAAATAGGAGTAGGAACTGTTACCGTACCATGTTGGGACGATAAATCAAGAGCGTAGGACGGCAGGTAAGTACAACTCCGCCTACAGCATGAACAATATGTTTTATTGCATGATGTGTTTTTAAGAAATCATGAAATGATTTACATGATTTGTAAGCTATGATGTTTATGTGATGATGTAGTATGTTTATGTTACGATGCGATACGTCATGGTATGTTATGGTACAATGTGATATGTCATGTTACGATGTATTATGTTATGATGTTTATATTATGAATGATGGTATGTTATGTTATATGCCTTGATATTGTGACATCATGAAGCATGTTCATTGATAAGAACAAGATTTTAAGATATGAGTTAAGACGAGTTAAGATTGTTGTGTCGTACTGACTTGCCACAAGGGCGGGTTCAAACGGTATATTCCAATGTTTGAGTTGGATTGGACTGGCCGCCTCAACTACTCCATGTTAAACAGTTTGTTTCATGGTTGGAGTTGATATGGACTAGCTGCCTTCAACCACTCCGTGGTTATGTACCCCAGTACGTGCACACATGGTATAGAAGGAAACAGAACTAAGTTAATGTACGAAACCATAATTGATTCATAAGAAATCATAATTGGTTCATGCATTTTTGCACTTCCATATGCATGCGGATTGAACATTGTACTTACTGGGCATTAGCTCATTACTTACGTTCATGCTGTAGGTAAGCCACCTAACGGCAATACTCGATACAAGACTGTGGAGAGATGGCGCTGCGGACTGTGAAATGTGGGATGGACACCACCACGAGTTTTATAAAATATGTTTGAAATGAAAAAGGTGTTTACATTATGTTTTAAGTATGTATGGCAAGCGAGTTGTCTCGTGTTGTACCAATCCGCATTAGGTCGGGTCTGGTCCACAGTGTATGTTTATGCATGGTAGCTTTCGATAAGGTGTGAAAGCTCAGTACTCGAGTGAGTACATATGAATAAGTCAAGTTTTATGAATGAGAATAATTTTAAGTTTATGTTTAAGTTTATGTTAAGGTTTTATGTTTTATGTAAGTATGCTTTAAAAAAAAATTACTCTAGAATTTGGGGTAAGTTTAAGTTAAATAAGTAATGTAACGACCCTCATTAACGTGGTCGGTTCTACATGGGTGGTCGGGGCATTACGTACATAACAGACATGCAGCATTTCTAACTTCCCATATGAACCCATGAGCCGCTCAAACGGATCCATGTAAACCAAACCCGAATTGCACAAACCTAGGCTTGCATGATTCTAGAGTTTTGCATACACTCAAACAAGCATCCACCATTCACCCTTAAAGTAGCACACCATCACACACTGTCTAGGGCAGATTTTTTGGACCAAAACAGGGGACACACAACACACACATCTAGCATGAAATCAATCACCAACAATCACAAAATCAAGCAAGAATTAAGCCATACACCCTAAATCTCATAATCAAGCACATATGAACCAATTATGGCAAGAAAATTAAATGTGGACTTATGTCCTTACAAAACCGAATTGAAGCACAAATAAACTTCAAAATCGAACTCAAATTGAAGAGTTAGGCTCAAGGATTTACTTTAGACCAAAGTTAGGGTTTGGTCACAAAATCCCTTTCTTTCCCTAGCTCTCCTTGCCCACGGCTTCAAACCCAAATTGGGTATCAAAAATTTTGGTTGGTCCCTTGGTTGATCTATTTCAATACCGAACTCCACCACAAAGATTTGCCCTCAAAATTTTTCAACTTTTCCTCTCTCTTTCTCCTTCCTCTCCCACTCGGCCACACACCTAAAAGTGACCAAAAATTTTTCCAAACTTTTTCTTGGCTCTTCCTAGCTCAAATCCGGATTCTCCCTAGCAAAAACCCTCAAGAAATTTTGATTTTTCTCTCCTCCCTCTCTCACTCTTGGCTGCGAAAATTTCAAGAGAAAAAATTGCAAGAACTTCCCTAAATTTTTTGAATAAAAGGAATAGGAGCAACCCCTATTTATAGAGGTTGAGAACTTATGCTTAATTATGGAAAAACCCCAAGATTTTTAAAAATTCCTTGAGGAACTAGTGAGGTGGCCGGCCATACTTGATGGATAAGGAAGAAAAACTTCTAGAAATAAGACACTTGTTCACTTATGCTTGGTTCAAAAATCTTTATGAGGTCATAATTCAAAAACATTGTGCTGTCATAATTAAAAAGGCATGTTTGGCTATTTTCTTCATAATTCAGTCCATTTTTGTGCTACACAGATATTTCTAATACTGTGCTTTACTAATACACAGTATTTTTATACTGTACCATAGTAGAAAAATTTATCTATGTAAAATTAGACCGTAAAATTTTTTCTTATTTTTCCGAGCCCTTTTTGCCCTTAATGCTAACTTGGTGTGCTTGATTTTCTAGGGTGGTTTTTAAGGCCTATTTTTGCTATCTAGCTCGCAAAAATATTTTTCGCAGTAGACTTTCCATACTGCATTTCAACATACTGTAAAGTCAATCTTTTGACTTTTCTTAGTCAAACTTTGACTTTTCAGTCAAAAAGTCAAAGTTGACTTTTGTAAAATCATGTACTTTTTTTGCCTTTTTGACTTGAAAGGTCCATTTTTTAGGCTTAACAATCAATTTTGAGTCTTATCGACCCATAAGAACTCACAAAATCTTATAAAAGCTCTAAATCGAGCTTCTTCACGAATATATTCATAGTATGAAATTAATTACTTAAGAAGGAAATAGTAACATGAAAGTTCTAGGTATTATACTTTAACACCGATGTTGGCAATTGCGTAGAAAGATAACAGTGACATGATAATTAAAAAAAAATCACAAATACATACACCCAGTCCAATGCCCTAAGCAGTAATCAGTGGAACATATCTAACCCAAGATGTTTGGTAAACTAATACTAGTGGAGAAGGAGTTATGCAGTAACACTATTAGATCACTAACTAGGCTCAATGATCGTAATTCAAGTGACTGAGGTGACTCAAAGATGCTTAGCTATAATCACACACACACACACACCTATTAAGGAACTTCATTTGGGAGTGAGCTTATAAAGGATGGATCTAAGAATGTTCGTTTTATTTAACTTAACTACTAGGATTTTAAAATACTTTATTTTTATTTTTTTATGCTCGAATAAAATCTAACTGGTATAACTGGATAGTTATATCCTCACCTCAATCTATGGATTGAACTCAAAACGTTCTTTATGACTTGCATTTTCTTTTGACTTAGTTTTTTAATAATTTATTTCTTACTGATTTATTTTATGAATCTTAAAAAATGCATTTTTTCGATGACATAAAAATCCTTAATGAGTGCTAATTTTGAAAGTGAGCTAAGAATTAAGAAGCACTTTTGAGAATAAAGAATCAAATTGTTTAGCAACTAGAGCAAATTTCTATTTTGAGTATTAAGTTTTGTTTGTGTGTTTCATCTTGTGCTGTTGGTGGAATTACTCGACGACAAGCAATGATTCAAGTTTGGGGGTGTGATATGAAATAGAGTTATTTATTATGCTTTTGAGCTTAATAGTTGCTGATGTTTCAAGATAATGTGTCTCGGTTTTTAGTATTTTACATAAAATTAGGTAGTTTCTCTTTAGATGAAAAGGGTAGATAATTGTGGATAATTTCGCCTTAAACGTGAACTTGGTTTTCAAATTTAATTAGGTGCTTTGTCTTTTAGGAGCTCCAAGTGAAGAATAGATAAAGGCCCATCATAGAAGTGGAGGCAATAAAACGGGAAGTCGGAAGACACCCAATGCTACACCAATGTTACATCAATGCTGCAGTAGCAAAGAAATAGTCAAAAAGTGCATGCTGACACAATTCTCTCCTTACAACTGGAGGCTAGTCCACTTGCCTATTTTGTAAGAATCAAGTAACTATATTTAGGGTGTCACCAGCCTTAGCCATTAGAGGGACACGTGTACCTAGGGTTCCTCAACTTGCCCTAGTATAAAAGGTTAAGAAAAGAACTATACAAGGGAGAATGGAGGCAAACGCATTAATTGTGGAAAGTAAAAGCTGTGAGAAAAATAGAAACAAAGAAAGGTGCAAGAGGACATAAGAGCAAGAAATCTGAAATTCCGGAGGTGAGCAGAAAAGTATAGCCTTAGACTATTGGCTGGACAAGGAAGCACACGATATCACAACTTGCCCAACTCCAAATTTTTCCTGATTTTAGTTCACCCAATTCTTTTGAATTTCTTGTTTTTTTCATCTCCATGAACCATTAACCCATTGGTTGTGTTTATTATTCTCAATTTCATCGAACTGAGCATGAACTAAATTTCTTTAGTTAGGATTATTGATGGAACCAAGATTTGAATGAAGATTTAATTGTTATGTTAATTGCTTAGTAATTTTTATCTTGTTTATGCAAGTTTATTGTATGTTTAATCTCTGTTGATGGACTGGCCATCAACTGGTGGAGAACATAAAGTAAAATTAATTATGGGAAGCTTGGTTTTAGTTGGATCTAGCTTGGATAGTATAGGAATATATTATTACCTTGTACGACCCAGCAAAATTGGTGCTTAATTTTAGGTTTTGAAAACTGAAGTGCATAGGAATGTGTGATTTTGGTTTAAGGAACTGAGGGCATAAATCATTTGGAAGTGGTTTATGTAAAATTTTTGGTTGACTGGATTAACTTTGCTATACATTTCTACAGCATTCACAGTCAGATTTGCAACTAAGGGAAAGTCAGCAATTCTAGCTTACACACATCATTGATTCACAGCCTAAACTTTAGATCTTGCTAAGTTTTGCCTCTTGTTTGCATTTTAATCTCGCCTATTTATTTTCATCATCTTTTACGAATTTAATACTTAATTTACTCTTCAAATTATTTTAGAGCAATGGATTTCCATAATTAATTTTTAATAATTCAATTCCTGTGGAGAAGATACTTCACTCACTACTATATTACTTATTCAATTGCATACACTTGCATAGCTTTATTTACACACATAGGTTTTTGGCGAACAAGTTTTTGGCATAGTCGATGTAACGCCCCGACCTACGTAGGGCTGTTACCTTACTTACTTAACTACATTTTGTTTATAATAAATTAAACTTACTTGAAAATTTGAGAATAAATTTTCTTTTTTTTTTTTTAACATATATATAAATAGACTAGTCCATATAAGTAAGCTTTCCATGCACACACATTACTTGTTTATCATAATAAGGAGTCATACATACTCTTTACATTTAACTCGAGTCTTCAACTTCATATATACAGCATAACCAATTTATTCTAATATGTATATATATACATATGTTTTTGCTCAAAATAACTTACGGAAAAATTTATGTAGTGGTATTCCACACCGCCCTTCATTTGCCGCATCATCTGCATGACCCATCATCTAGGCTGCAGGCTTTTTACCTACAGTATGAAATATACTGATGAGCTTTACGCTCAACAAGTACAAACTTAATCTCACAAAAACATGTCAAGCATCATGTAACTTATGCATAAACCATTTATGATTAATTATGAATCTCTTATGATCCATTATGAACTTCTTATGAACTTACTATCTTGCTTAACATGTGGGCCCCTTGTGTACGTACCAGATGCGCGCCTTCCATAGAAAGTTAAGGTTTGCAAGGTCCCTAATAATTCTGGGAATCATATAAGCCTTCACGATTTGACGAAAGGTCTTAGTATCTTAAACTTGAACTTGAAACATGTATAATCCTCCACAATCTGGCGGAAGGTTGGTACGACACCTCGCTTGTCTTATCTTATGACTTAAAACATATTCTTACCATGTGATTTAATATTAGTGAACATGTTTCGTGATGTTACTATATCATAACATATAACATAACAATACATACACATGGCATATCATAGCATAACATGGCATACTTGAAAATAGTATTTACTATTTTCCATACTGTAGGTGAGGTTTCTACTTACCTGATATGCTTTGTCTTAGGTTTCATTGCTCCAAATCAGGTCGCAACAACATATTACTTCCTGCTATTTAAAAGGACATAGGATAAGGATCCTATGAATCATAATCATAAAATGTTTGGTAGCCTAACCAACATCGCAGAGAAATCTTAGTTATATGTCACCCACACATGCTTATGATAACTAACTGGGTTACTAAATGTAACCCTTAGGTTTTAGGCCTAACTGACATACTCAGTATCTTATCAGGTTACATTAGGTAACCCTTAGTGTGAGTCTAAGTCAAACTTGGGTCAATCTTTTTGGGTTGCTAAAGCCCAAATTCCTAAGTTATATTCTATCGGGTTACTATTGGTAACCTTGAGCTCTAGGCTCAATCCAGTAACTTGGGTGTCCTACCCGGTTACCGTCGGTCATCATTCTATTACCGAGTCATTAAGACAACTTGTGGTCCATATACTTATTTTTCTTGCCTTGGAAAAGCCCTAGTATTCCTTGTCCATTTTTCTTTGTGTACAAAAATCCTTGTTCAACATTAAATCCTTTTACCAAAATTGTAACTCTTTGAGTAGAGATAGTAAAAATTGTTAAGTGTTGGAGACTGCCTTTGAAATAGTTTCCTATTGCCAATTTATCAATGTATGTGCAGGAATTTCTTTTTTCTGCACTGTTTTAGAAAATCATGTGCAGAAATTTCCTATTTCCTGCACAGTTTTTGGAATCCAATTATATTTAAAAATTTGTGTTGAATCCGAAAAAATTTTCTTCACAAAAGTTTTAGACCTTGAAAAACCCTATAACTTTCATGTTTAGCTCAAGACCCAGTTTTATCTTTATCCTACTTATTCTCCTTGTTGAACTTGCCTGGCCGTGCACAGGGTCTGGGCATGACCAGGCTTGGATTTTTGTAAAAACACAGGCCATTAGAGTCTTATTTTAAAAACTGTATATGTTTCCCCCTAGGAATTCCCTTATCTACAACTTTCATGTTTTAAGTTTCTCCAAATTCGGCCTCTAAGGGCCTCAAAATCACATTTCCAGTAAACTGTCCAGTTTTACCCGAAACTGGCAAGTTTATCTTAATTCCATTTTTACATAATTTCTACACACACACTACCTCAAATGGTTACAACCGTGAGCCTACGACAAACATACATTGCTTTCTAACATAAAATCTCATCGTCATACATCCATATATACACATGCAAACCCTTGGGTGTTTTTGCACCAAGCTAGGGTTTGTAAAAATTCTGGGTTTGCATATCCATTCATCACAAGCTAACAACATGACATGTATAACCTACAACTCTCTTAAGCATATTGGGGACATACAACTAACATCATAAAACATACATGCAAACCATAAATCATGCAACCATAATCACATAATCATGCATAGCACATAAATCAAAACCACCTAATACCTAATCAAGCACAAATCTAAAAATCTAAGCTAGGGCATAAGAAATTTAAAATGAGCTTATACTCTTACAATCCAACTTTGGAAATACACTTAAATCTTGAATTGAAACTTAATTGAAAAGCTTAAGGAACCAAAGGGGATTACCTTAATCAACACAAAGGTTGGTGCTAGGTTTGAATCCAAACTTTTTCCCCTTGCTTTCTACAAAATTCGGCCTCCCTTTAGCTTGGTTTCCTCCCAAGATTTTCAGCCACCACTTGCTTGGTGTTTCTCCAAATTTCCGACCACCACCTCCTATCTCTCTCTCTCTCTCTCTCTTTTTTCCTCTCTATAGCTCGGCTTCTAAAGGGAAGAAAAGGTGAGGAGAAATTTTGGTATGGTTTTGGGACATTTTCACATAAAGTGAATCAAATGAACCCCTCCATCACCTATTTATAGGTGATAATTATTTTATTTTTAGATTTATTTTTAATTCTAGAATTGCATACTAGTCCTTAAGAGAAAAATATTTGTTCATTGGTCCTTGTGAGGTGGCTGATCAGGTTGCCTTGGAGGCCAAGTTACTTGCTCACCAAGCAAGTGTTTAATTACATTATCATGCTTATATCATCATGACATCATGAACCAAATGAACCCCTCCATCACCTATTTATAGGTGATAATTATTTTATTTTTAGATTTATTTTTAATTCTAGAATTACATACTAGTCCTTAAGAGAAAAATATTTGCTCATTGGTCCTTGTGAGGTGGCTGGTCATGATAGGTTGCCTTGGAGGCCAAGTTACTTGCTCACCAAGCAAGTGTTTAATTACATTATCATGCTTACATCATCATGACATCATGAACCAAATGAACCCCTACATCACCTATTTATAGGTAATAATTATTTTATTTTTAGATTTATTTTTAATTCTAGAATTGCATACTAGTCTTTAAGACAAAAATATTTGCTCATTGGTCCTTATGAGGTGGCTGGTCATGAAAGGTTGCCTTGGAGGCCAAGTTACTTGCTCACCAAGCAAGTGTTTAATTACATTATCATGCTTACATCATCATGACATCATCATGCTTACATCATCATGCTTACATCACTTTTTCTTAAAATTGTACTTTGGTCCCTACGAACAAAATATTTATAATTTAGTCCCTGTAGGTGGCTTTGGGTGGAGCCACATGGCTTCCAATTCATGCATAATCATCCACTTGATTCCAAAAATCCCGTAATACAATTATGCAGTCCATTTCCTTATTAACTTAGATAATATCAATACTGTTTTTTTACCAAAACAATATTGTCATACTGGACTACAGTCCAAAATTCATCTAGTAAAATTGGACTGCATATAGTATTTTCTTAGGACTTAAAGCTACTAAGCCCTTATTGTCCTCAATAATGTGCTTGATTTTTCTAGGGTGATCTTGAACCTTAATCTTACTTATTCATCCGTAATGATGGTTTTCTGCAGTATAATTTCCATACTGTTTATTATACTGCAATACCATCTTAGTCAAACCTTAGGTCAACTGGGTCAAACTTTGACCAATATAAAATCATACATTCTTATTATGTCTTTTTCCTTAAAAGGCTTCATGCATGACTAAGCAAACTACTTATTAAGTCTCATAGCTAATTAAATGAGAACTCAAACATTTACTGATAAAATTATGAATTTCACATTGATATTCATAATTTTCATGAAACATCACATAAACACATACAACGGACTTAAATTTCTTTACATACAGGGAAATCATGAGTCCGTAAAAAAATTCAGTTATTACAGTTGCTGGGGATTGTGATTATTGAAAATTATTATTATATGAACCAATTTTTGTTTTCTTCTTTCTTATTTATTTGCTTTCCTTAGTCTCATTCAACTCTAGTTGTTTTCTTTACCAGGTGTAATTTTCTTGCATGAACAAGCCAAGGGACATAGACTTAGTTCCCTTGGATCCAGAAATTGAAATAACTTTTAGAGCAAGAAGAAGGGAACAACAGGGTGTTGCAAGAATGGAAGAAAAGGCTGAGGGAGCTGTAGTTAATAATAATGTTAACAATGCCGTAGCAATGGCAAATGACATAGACAAAGCAATCAGAGATTATATTGTACCTATGTTACACGGGTTACAGCAAGGCATTGTAAGACCAAAAATTCAAGCGCAACAATTTGAATGAAGCATGTTATGTTTCAAATGCTCCAAACGGTGGGACAATTTAGTGGGATGCCAACTGAAAATCGTTATCTTCACCTTAGATTCTTTATTAAAGTGAGTGATTCTTTCAAGCTACCAGCTGTAATTAAAGTTCTTCACCCTAAATTATTTCCCTATTCTCTAAGGGACAGAGCTAGAGCATGGCTGAATTCTCTACCACCTGATTTAGTGACAATGTGGAATGACTTGGCTTAATCCTAGTGAAATGCTTCCCTCCAAACAAAAATGCCAAACTTAGAAATGATATCACATCATTCCAGCAGTTGGAGGGAAAAGCTTTATATGAAGCATGCGAGTGCTTTAAAGAGCTGCTAAGGAAGCACCCATACCGCGGACTTCCCCATTGGATACAAATGGAGACCTTTTACTATGGATTAAACACTAAACCGGATGTATTATGGATGCATCAGCTAATGGAGCCCTTCTTGTGAAGTCTTACAACGAAGCCTATGAGATCTTGGAGAGAATGTCCAACAACAACTACCAGTGGCCTACTGAGAGATTTGCTACAAGAAGACGCATGGATGGAGTTCATGAAGTGGATGCAGTGCCAGCATTGACAGCTCAAGTTTCTTCATTGTCCTACATTTTGAAATCCACAACATGGCAGCAGAAGCAAGTTCGGTGAAAGCTGTTGACATTGCTTGTGTTTACTGCAGTGAAGGGCATTCATTTGAAAATTGCCCAGCCAACCTAGCCTCAATATGCTACATGAACAACTTTACAGGAATAATAATCCATATTCCAACACATACAACACAGGGTGGAGGCAGCATCCAAATTTCTATTGGGCAAATCAAGGAGCTAATTCTTCAATAGGGCCAAGCAAACCAACACACCCACCAGGTTGCCAACAACATCAAGACCAATGATAGCATCCTCAAGAACAATTAAATCCCATTAAGGCACCACTTAAAGATTACATGGCAAAAAATGATACTATCATTCAGAATCAATCAACTATTATTCAGAGTCAAGCTGCATCATTGAGGACTTTGGAGAATCAGGTGGGACAGCTAGCTAATGCTTTGAACAATAGGCCTCAAGGATCGCTTCCTTGAGAGATGGCAAGACGAAGAACTCCAGGAGAGATGGCAAGGAGCATTGCAAAGCTATCACACTTCAGAATGGCAGACAAATTGAACAATTCGACAAGCTGCTAAAGAAACAAAACCCTCTTTAATCCAAAATCATACGGGTCAGCAATCGAAAACTGAAGCAAATCAGAATGTTATAATAGAGCAAGATGCTATGGCAAAACTGAAGCAAGGTGGATCAGAGAGACCTCCACCACCATTCCTTCAAAGATTTTAGAGTCAAAAGTAGGATAAACAGTTCAGAAGATTTTTCGTCGTGTTGAAGTAGTTACACATCAACATTCCACTCGTAGAAGCATTGGAGCATATGCCTAGTTATGTTAAATTCAAGAAAGACATTCTTTTAAAGAAACGTAGGCTAGGTGAGTTTGAGACGGTAGCACTAACCGAAAAGAGCAGTGCGATACTAAAGAACAAGCTGCCACCTAAGTTGAAAGAGCTTGGTAGCTTCACCCAAATGCTCTGGCTATAAATATTGACAAACTCTATTCCTATCTCTTCACCAACAATACACTTTCATAATTATCATTTCCTTTCGTTTCCTCTAATATCCTCATTCAAGAACAAATTATATTGTTCTCTCTCCCAGATATAAATATATATATATATATATAATAGAAATTAATTTCCTCCGATCTGATATGGGTTTACCCAATATTAAAGGCCATTCTTTTGGATACGCTGTTGCGTTCTTGATGCCTTTGAGCACAACTACTTTCCGTCAACTCAACTCTCTTCTACATTTTATGACAAAACCTGCCCAAATGCTCTTTCCACCATTCGTACTTCCATTCGAAAAGCTATTTTTAAGGAACGTCGAATGGCGGCTTCTCTCATCTGTCTTCATTTTCATGACTGCTTTGTTCAGGTTTGTAATCTAAACAAAACTTCTTCATATTTTACAACTTTCAATCATTATGCGTGGCCTAAAACGTTATAATTAATACGGTTTTGGTAAGAGGTTATGAAGTAATAGAACAAGCAAAATCAGATGTGGAGAGCATATGTCCTGGGGTTGTGTCTTGTGCAGATATTCTTGCAGTTGCCGCTCGTGATGCATCAGTTGCCGCGAGTGGTCCGTCTTGGACTGTGACTCTTGGGAGAAGAGATTATACGACTGCAAACGTTGCTTCAGCTGGGATAGATCTTCCGAGTTTCAGAGCTGGTTTAGATAGTCTAATTTCTCTATTTGATCGCGAGGGTCTCAATGCCAGAGATATGGTTGCACTGTCAGGTAAGTTTTCATGGCTTCAAAGGTTGTACAATTTTTATAACATAAATTTCATATATATGCTAACATGACAAGAGATCAGCAATTAAGTTACTGACAATTCTTACCAACATTTTCTGTCAGGTTCACATACCATTGGGCAAGCTCAATGCGTGACATTTCGGGATAGAATATACAACGCATCGACTAATATCGATGCTAATTTTGCAAGAACTCGCCAACGTGGTTGTCCTACCAACCCTGGTCAATGCAATGCAAATTTGGCAGCACTTGATTAGGTGACACCCAATCAACTCGACAACAATTACTTCAAGAATTTGATTCAAAAGAAGGTCTTCTTGCGTCGGACCAAATTCTCTACAGCAGACAATCAGCCGACAGCATTGTAGCTGAGTATAGCAGAAGCCCTTCAAAATTTAAGTCTGACTTTGCTGCAGCCATGGTTAAAATGGGAAATATTGAGCCTCTCACTGGTCCTGCCGGGGAGATAAGAAGGATTTGCAAATCTGTGAACTGAAATTCACTTGGTTAATAAACATTCAATAGTTGGTCCTATGTTTTCAAAGTTATTTAATTCGTGTAAAATAAAAGAGCAAATATTGGTACTTAAATAAAGTGCAAATATTTGTACGTGCTTTCATTTTTATTGTTTCGATCGGGTGTAAACAAGTGGATATTCTTTACAAACTGTTAGTTGCATATTTTATGTGATTTCTTTTATTGTATCTACTCTCTAATTTATTGTAATTACTTTTATTATTTGATTGTTTTAGACATTGCGTGCACGTAATTCATAAGCTTTCTTCATATTATTCACTGAACTATTTACATGAGATTGTTCATCAAGCCGCAAGTGAAACATCATCCACTTCCATCCGTATGCACCCTCACCCGGCCACGGTCAGAGTCAAGAGAGAATGGAAAAGGTACAAAAAATAAAGAAGGAAAAAAAAAAAGGAAAGAAAAAAAAATTCTGTAAGGAGAGAGAAAATGATATAATAAAGGTAATAGATAAAACAATGTCTGTACTTTTCTAATTACCATTCGATCTAATCCAACGAATTTTAAAAGCGTCGCCCATCAATGGGTAGAAAGGTGCCCATATTAGCTTTCATAATCAAACCCTAATGCTGCAGTCCCTGTCTATAAAGAAAAACTAAGACAATCTCTCTGTATTTGTGTAGGACATAGTATAAGCATGCATTTCGTGATAAGGTTTGGATTGAAGAATTTGAGTTTAAATTGAATTGTGTGTTTGGTGAAGCATTTGAATTGCTGGAGTTAAAAAGTGTAAAATTTTAAAATGTACTTGGAAAAAAAATATATCAATGTAGAGTTTGTTTCGTTTGTTTTGAAATTGTATGCAATTAAAAAAAAATCATCTCATTTGGACTTATATTTATAAAGTTATGGACTTTTAAAATTTGAGTTACAAAATTACGTAGATGGTGAAATTGATGTTGACTTTTGAGGAAAAGAAATTGAATTGTAATTTATGATTTAAACCTTAGCACCAAACACCCCATAAGTTTCACATAACATTTTTATTTTCCGATGGTTCCTCAAGCCCTTGACTGGAATCTTTTTTTTTTTTTTTTCTCCCCTAGAGTTTGGGCCCATTAACATAGGGTTTTAATTTCACCTAGATCTCTTCTAAAAAGCTCAAATTTTAAAAGTTCATAAATTTTTTTATTTCAAGTTGAAATGAAATTATTATCATTTATAAATACGAACAACAAAGAGAGGAATTAAAGAATCCATATATTGCCTATTTTTCTGAGCACATCTCAAGTTTTTACACTAATCAAATATCATGGCTCATTTTCAGTAAATATTTCAACTAAATATACATTTCCAACATAAATCTCCAAAACTCCAATTCCAACTTATGTTCCAAACAGGCCCTTAGACATGTACACATGAAGGGAATTTGTAACAAATAGTATATTTTATATGTGCTCGTGAAGTTTATAGCATGATTTTTAGAAGATAATATATAGCATATATTTACAGGTAAATCTTTAGATTTTTTTCAAAAATCCTTGAATTTTCTAGCAATTAACATATATATGGTTAATTTTTAATAACATATTTCTGTGCATAGTATCATGTTAGAGAGAGAAAGAGAGAGGAGGAGGAGAGAGAGAGGAGGAGGCAGGGGTTGAATTGTGTGATTATAAAAAAGATTATGATATTTATTTCTATGTTTAAAATTTTTATGTAATAATTTAC
>CM046385.1:15260972-15350765 GCA_025413485.1 Ficus microcarpa | reverse complement strand
TATTACTCTTTTTAAAATACTATTTTTCTATTTCTCCCAAACATGAATTCCCTTGGGGCCTATTGGGTGTACAGGACAAGGGAGCGATAAAGCAACCGAATTAGAATTTAATTTAATCCCTTGTTTGGGCAAAATTTTAAAAATTCTGGAAAGAATAACTTTTATCTTATCCATTACTGAATTAGAATTTGAACTTGTTGGAGTAAAATTTCGTCCAATACCAAATAAACATTCTTGAAATAAAACAAGATCAAACAAAAGAAATAATCAAGAACATTCAGCACGAACACAAGAAAACACAAGAACCTTAAGAACAATATAGAGAAAACTAGAGTCCAGTATAATTGCCTCAAGGCTTTGTATTGAGAATTGTGTCTTGTCCTTTTCCTCTCAATTTAAGAGAATTTATAATACATTGGGAATGTAGGAGTTTAATTCTCCTATTAATTTGAGAGTTTATTCTCTCTTTAATTACAATGAACTATTCACATTCCAGTGATTTGATATGTAGTAAATATGGACGTTTAACGTCTTTGATATTAAATATAGACGATTGAGTTCCCTTTGTAGACTCATATTAATTGTTGAACGTTGTCCTTTATAGACGCTTGAACTTCTCCTTCTAATATTTGATATAATCTTAGGAAGACTCTTACTTGAGGGTAGTCTCCGTCCTCATAAATAAATAGACTTCTATCTGGGTTGTCTCCTACCTTATAATTAAGTAGGCTCCTACCTAGGTTGTCCCCTTCCTTAGGTAGGCTCCTACCTATATTGACTTGTCTCCTTCCTCATAAATAATTAGACTTCTACCTATGTTGTCTCCTACCTTATAATTAAGTAGGCTCCTACCTAGATTGTCCCCTTCCTTAGGTAGGCTCCTACCTATATTGACTTGAATAAAAATTAATTTAAATAATTTTTATATAATGACAAAAATACCATCCAACATCAGCCCCCCAGTCCCTAAGTTTAGTATGTCAAACGACAGAGACTTTTTAACCTTTTTTTTTTTTCACTGAATCGGAATCCAAGTACCAACTCTTCTCAGTTCTTTAGAGAATGATAAGAAGATTCTGGAAGAACTCAAAGCTTCAATTGAGCAAAACCCAGAAAAAAGTTAGAGACTACAAGCGCAGAACTTGAGCATGTCGAGAAGATCTTGATCTTGTTAATACCAAATCTGAGGAGGATTGGTTAGAGGTTAACAAATATTACGTTTGGGCCTAGGCTAAAATTGACTCTGAATATTGGGAAGGCTTCGATGAAGCGAAACAGACAATCCTTGAATTAAGTCCTGGGGTTAAGCTTAATCTTGAAATTGACTCTTGCCGTCGTGATGGAGCCTCTACTTCTCGATCTCCATACGTGGCTTCCCCACAATTCGATCCAAGGAAAGGTGATTTTGTTGTTATTTCACCCATGAGAAAATAGAAAAATCAACAAATTACGACCTTCTGGGTGCTGATGCGGATCCTCCAATTGATTCTCCCACGGATGCTTAATGCCCATTTGTTTCAAACACCCCTTTCTATTTTTTGAAGCATTCTATATAAATTTTTTTTTTTTTGAATTCGGTCCTACCGAAAAATTCATGATCGGTCCTGCCGTCATGTTCATGTTTGGTCCTTCCAAACTATATTTTGAATCGGTCCTGCCGAAAAATTCATGACCGGTCCTGCCCTCATGTTCATGTTTAGTGCTTGGTCCTGCCAAACTATATTTTGAATCGGTCCTGCCGAAAAATTCATGATCGGTCATGCCGTCATATTCATGTTTGGTCATGCCAAACTATATTTTAAATCGGTCCTGCCGTTATGATCATGTTTGGTCTTGCCAAACTATATTTATTAATATTTTTTTTATATATGTTGGAGTCATTGGAGGATACTTATCTCCTCCTATGGAGTCGTTGGTGGATACTTATCTACTCCTAGCTCCCCATTTTTTTTTTTTTTTTATGCTAGCATGGTAATCAAAAAAGTACTGACAAAAATTTCATCTTTATTTGAATAATTTTTGTGTCTTTGGAAACTAGGCATTACATCAAAAACCCAACCTAAACACACTTTGAATATGCTAATACTACTTAAAATCACACCACACAACTCAAACACCTACTGATAATATTTTTTTAAGGTGTTCAACATTCCAAGGATGCTTTAACACCTCACCCCACTTATTTTCTAACCGGTAGGTACCCAGTCAAATCACTTTCACCACTTTGTACGGTCCTTTACTTGTTCTTCACACGGATCGAGTTCTCCAAAGTTCTGTATGTCATTTAAGTCTTTTGGAAAATCAGTTGGTAAATCTCCATCAATGTGATAAATGGTTGAAATCACCTCTTTTCCCTTTACGCTTGATTCCCCATTGGTGGCATTAACATAACAAATCCGTGCTTCTTTTTGACTTCCGATTACCACTCCGATGCCATTCTCTGTTGGGAATTTAATCATCAAATGATATGTAGAGGTAACTGCCCTCATCGCATTTAGAGTTGGTCGGCCAATAATGGCATTATAAACAAATGGGCGATCCGCCACTAAGAAATTCACCATTCATGTTATTTGTGCTAAATCTTCTCCCATTGTAACCAGGAAAGTTATCACTCCTTCAGCCCTAACACATTCCCCAGCAAATCCATACAAAGGGGTTAACACTGGAGTTAGCTTTGCCCCCCCCCCCCCCAAGATTTATTCGTGCTAATGCACTTTTGAATAATATGTCTGCAGAACTCCCATTATCGACTAAAATTCGATGGACCCTACTATTTGCTATTCGGAGAGATATCACCAAGGCATCATTGTGTGGGTGGGGTAATTTCTTAGCCTCTTCTTCTGTGAAGGTTATGGTGACATTTTCCATTTTTGAAAACTTTGCAATATGCTCAGTCATGTTCACATAATGTGTACCATCAAAATCTTTGGCTTCTCGGGCATATGACTTCCGCGCACGTGAAGTATCACCTATTTCTGGTCCTCCGAATATTTTCCGAACGTCATTCAACTCTCCTATCGGATTATTATTCTTAGCCAGCGGAGCAGGTGGTGCGGGTTGTTGCTGTTGCTGTTGCACCATGGGGGGTGTGATTCGCCTTTCTACTATCACTCGTTCCATAAACTCCCGCAGTTGTCCTTGTTGTACAAGAGCCTCAATTTGTCCTTTCAATTGGAAACAATTCGAGGTATCATGACCAAAATCTTGGTGAAAACGACAATATTCAGATCTATCCCTCTTGTTGGTGACCAACATCAGGCCCCCAGTCCCTGTCGTTTGACATACTAAACTTGGGGACTGGGGGGCTGATGTTGGATGGTATTTTTATCATTATATAAAAATTATTTAAATTAATTTTTATTCAAGTCAATATGGGTAGGAGCCTACCTAAGGAAGGGGACAATCTAGGTAAGAGTCTACTTAATTATAAGGTAGGAGACAACTCAGGTAGAGGTCTACTTATTTATGAGGAAGGAGACAAGTCAATATAGGTAGGAACCTACCTAAGGAAGGGGACAATCTAGACAGGAGCCTACTTAATTATAAGATAGGAGACAACCTAGGTAGAGGTCTATTTATTTATGAGGAAGAAGACTACCCTCAAGTAAGAGTCTTCCTAAGGTTATATCGAACGTCAGAAGGAGAAGTTCAATCGTTTACAAAGGACAATGTTGAACAATTAATATGAGTTTACAAAGGGAACTCAATCGTCTATATTTAATATCAAAGACGTTAAACGTCCATATTTATTACATATCAAATCACTGGAATGTGAATAGTTCATTGTAATTAAAGAGAGAATAAACTCTCAAATTAATAGGAGAATTAAACTCCTACATTCCCAATGTATTATAAATTCTCTTGAATTGAGAGGAAAAGAACAAGACACAATTCTCAATACAAAGCCTTGAGGTAGTTATATCGAACTCTAGTTTTCTCTATATTGTTCTTAAGGTTCTTGTGTTTTCTTGTGTTCATGCTTAATGTTCTTGATTATTTCTTTTGTTTGATCTTGTTTTCTATTTCAAGAACGTTTATTTGGTATTGGACGAAATTTTGCTCCAACAGAACTTAATCCTTTTTTTGGGTGAAAACTTAAAAAGACTAGATAGGATAACTTTTATCCAGCCCATTACTGAATCCCCTTCTTATATGATACCTCAAGAGTTAGCCTCAGCGAGTAAAACTCGTCGTTCTGCCATGATCTAAGTCACTTTTCGGCTAAATTCCATGGTTTTAGGCCTTCAAAAGGGCTTTTGCATTTCCATTGTTGCAGTTGAGCTAGAAATTTTGGATTCCAATTCCGATTGTATTTTTGTATTCCTTGAGTCTGGTAGTTAATTTCCATTCCACTTTCTGTTCACTATTTTCTTTTTTGAAAAATTCAAATTTTTTAATTTTTTTAATTAGGTTTGGTCATTTTTAGTTAGTTTCCCATTTGTATCTTGTTTTATAAATAAGGACATCTTTTTTGTAATGAAAACATATTGGTAATTAATGAATTTAAAGTATTTATTCCCTTATTTCCAATTTTTAGTATTCTTGGGGAATCGACAAATTTTGATGTCAATTTCCGATTTTCTGTGTAAATCAATAAGTTAATTGATTTATTTGCTTTATATTTCTATTTTTATTTTTCTAAGAAAGAGAGAGAGAGAAGACTAGAGTTTGTACTAACATTTTTATAATTTTGTCTAACAAATCTAAAATTAAATTCAACAGTTTAACTGTATATTAAAATGTTAATCTTTTGCTTATATTATATTAAAATATAAAATTCAATCTCATTTTAATAGCACGTGTAAAGGATATGATTAATTATAATCCAATCCAATCATTTTGTATACATTTCAATCTAATCTCCTAATATTATCTTATCTAGTGCTATCTTATTCTACACTCCTAATGGATCCTTAAAGTTAAAAAAAAAAATGCTCAACTTTCAATAAGAGGGAAAAAAAAAAAAAAGGAACTTCAACAATTAAATTTGAGTTGTTAATATTTACTTCATGCACGGAACGTTTATGTGGCCAAATGAACGTGTGTTGCCCAGCGTGGGTGGCGTGTGTCCCTCATGCATAGCCAACTTTTCCTTTTTGTTGGTAGTCTTTTTTCTGCGATGGTCCAATCTTGCCGATGGTTGCTTCGGCATTGATGGGTGTGGCTTTGTTGGGGGTTGCAGTGGTTCCTCTTTTTTCTTTTGTCTGTTTCTATGTTTGTTTGTAATAAGGACGGAGGTTTCCCTTCCGGTCCCTCGTGTAGTTTTTGTATTGATCTGGGTTTTGTTGATTGGGTTTTAGTCGTTGTTTGACTGGGTGTTGTTTGGTGGGCGAATCTTGCGTTCATGTCATCCATTGTTGGAGTTTTCCTCTATATTTGGGATAGGGGATCACTTCGGCTTTCCTTGAGTGGGCTGATGTAACGACCCGTCTAGCACAGGCCACTACCATACATATATACTTACTAACATGCCATACATATCGTATTTACTTATTTAGCAGAAATAGCGAAGATTTGTTTTTTTCATACAAAGGGTACCAGCGTATAACGAGTACTAAATCGAGATGTTCAAGCATACAATAATATACATAAAATAACAAAACGCGTAGCGGCTATCATTCCCACATTTCACAGCTCGCATTGCCACGCTCCCTCATCTTGCATCAGAGATTGCCCATAGGTTGCTTACCTACAGCATAAACGTAAGACGTGAGCTTTCGCTCAGCAAGTACAACTATTACATCCGCGACAAAAACAAAACTTAAACTAACATAACATATCATAACTTAATCATGCATGAACCAATTATGCTCTTATTATGTTTTCTTATTCATTCTTAAATTTCTTTCATAACTTAACATACTTATGGGCCCCTTAACATAAGTATCCGTACCGGGCACATAACTATGGAGTGGTTGGGGTGGCCAGTCCAACTCCAACTCAAACCATAGTCCAACTCGACCTAACACGGGTCGGTACGACACAGGCAACTTACTTGCCATCATACTTGCTTTTCATCATATCATACTTTGGTCTTATTCTTATTTGTGGACATACTTCATGATGTCACTTCATAATAATTCATAAAACATATCATAACATTTTATAATCTTTAAAACAAATCCTATCCTATCATAGCATCAATACACACATCGCATAGCATACATACATGACATAACATATCACAGCATTCATACATCAGGCAAGTACACAATAAAAGCCAATGCTGCAGGCAGAATTATACTTACCTCGTCTGCTATGTCCTATATCGTGCTGCTCCAAGCTAGGGTGCAACAACAGGCTATCTCTTGTTATTTTAAATGACATAGGATAAGGATTCATAATCATAAAAATGTTGGTGACCTAACCAACATTCATACATAACCTTAGTTATATGTACCCCATACAGACATGATAACTTACTTGGTTACAATAAGTAATCCTAAAGTTCAAGGTCTATTATACTTGGATCATAACTTATTAGGTTACATAGGGTAACCTTGGGTACTAAGCCCAAACATAAATAGGGTTAGGTTACCATTCCTAACCTTGGGCCTAAACCTTAACATTCTCAACCCACATCCTATTGGGTTACTATGAGTATCCATGGGTTTTAGGTCTACTAACTCATCTTAGTACCTTATTGGGTTACATTGGGTAACCCTTAAGGTAATCAAACTTGGTCAATTAAAGTCAACATCCTATTGGGTCACCTTGGGCTTTGGGCCCAGTCCAGTAACTCGGGTATCCTTCCCGGTTACCGTTGGTCATCATCTTGTTGCCAAATCTTAAGACAACTTTAGGTTCAAAAATCCATTTTTACTTCTCTTTGGAAAAACTTGGCATTTTATGTTCTTTTCATACAAAAATCATTTGTTCAACTTACGAAAAATTGTAACTCTTGAGTAGGATTTGTAAAAATTACTAAGTATTATAAATTACCTTTGGAATAGCCTCTCACAGTCAATTTATCAGTGTATGTGCAGGAATGTCCTTTTCCTGCAGTATTTTAGAAAATCCTATGCAGGAATTTCTTATTTCTTACACAGTTTTTGAAATCCAATTTTACTTAAAAATCTGGTTCGAATCTGAAAAAGTTTTCTTCACAAAAATTTTAGATCTCGAAAAGTCCTACAACTTTTGTGTTTTTCTTAAGACCCAGTTCGGGTTCTAACCTACTCAAATCCCCTATTGAACTTGCCTGGCCGTGTATGAAGTCTGGGCACGGTCAGGTTTGGATTTTTGTAAAAACCAAGGCCATTGGAGCCTTATTTTCAAAAACAGTTCATGTTGCTCATTATGAAAAACCCTTCTCTACAACTTTCATGTTTTACATTTTTCCTAATTCGGCCTCTAAGGGCCTCAAATCTCACTTTCCAGAAAACTAGCCAGTTTTATCCGAACTGGCAGTTTTCTTGCTTAAATTCATTTTACGTCCTAATTCAGGCATTTTAACTCAACCGGTCACTCGGGAGCCTAAAATCAGACATGCAGCGCTTTTCTAATGTAAAGTTCCATCATTCACATAATCAATCATACTCATGCAAACCATTGGTGATTTTGCACCAACTAGGGCTTGCATAAGTTTTGGGTTTGCATAAACCATTCCATACATCTAGCAACCTAACATTCACATTCTTGATCATACTTAAACATATTTGGAGACATACAACCCTAGCACACATCAACCATGCAAACCCTAATTTTCATGTAACCAATCGCATAAGCATGCATAATTGCAAATTAAAACCATCTGAGCACCTAAATCAAGCACAACCCTAAAATTTCTAAACTAGGGCATGGAAATTGAATGAGCTTATATATGCTCTTACATCCAATGCTTGAAATACACTTAAATTCCTAAATTGAAGCTTGAATTAAAAAGCTTAGAGTCAAAGAGGATTTACCTTAATCAATTCAAGGGTTTGACTAGTTTTGGTTCAACTTTTCCCTTTCTCCCTTGCTTTCACCACAACCAGCCTCCCTTAGCCCTTGGGGTTCCAAAAAAAATTCGGCCACTTGCTTATTGTTCCAACAAAGTCCGGCCACCCTCCAAGCTAATTTTCTTCTTCACTTTTTTTTTCTTCCTTCTTTGATCTTTTGAGTTCAGATTTCTAGACGGAGAGAGTGAAGAAAATTTTAGGCATAGTTTAGGGGAGTTTTTCAATTTTTTGTGAACCAAAATCAGCCTCCCCTCCACCTATTTATAGGTGAAAAAGAATTTAATTTTTGGATTTATTTTAAATCCAAAATTTGCTCATAAGCCCTTGAACCAAAAATATTTGCCCATTGCCCCCTACATGTGGCCGGCCATCATGAGAAGTCTTGGTGAACAAGACTTGAATTCTTTCCACATTTTTCTTTAATTCAAAAATTATGTAATTATCCTTTGGTGAGGTGTCCTTCCTCTAGGCCTTGTTTGGCTTTTCTCTTAATATGCAGTCCATTTTCTTGCTAGCACAGATATTTCCAATACTGTTCTTACTAATAATATAGTATTGTTACACTGGACTGTAGTCCAAAATTTATCTGTGTTTAATTGGACTGTATAAAAATTTTTCTTATTTCTTAAAGCCCTTTTGCCCTTAATATCCTAATTAATGTGCTTGATTTTTCTATGGTGGTTTTAAATCTTATTCTTACTATCTTGTCCGTAATGACGGTTTTTCGCAGTATATTTTTCATACTGCTTATTATATAACAGTACCGTCATAACTTTGACCTTTCTAGTCAACCTTTGACTTTTTCGGTCAATTTTAATTTTTCTGGTCAAAGTTTGACCAACATAAAATCATAAAATTTTTCTACCCTTTTTGCTTAAAAGGTTACATGCTTGACTAAGCAATCATTTTTTAGTATTATAAAATCATAAGAACTCACAAAACTTGATAAAAACCCTTACTCAAGCTTTTTCATAATTCCCTTCACGGTACACGTTAAATTCCTTTGAAAGGAAATCGTAATGTCGTAAAAACTAGTTATTACAGCTGATTACCTACATGTTGTCCTATTGGTTTGTGGACTTTAGGTCCATTTGGTGGTTCCCTAGCCGTTCAGTGGCTGGCCGATTAACTAATTTCGGGTTCTATTTTGTGGGCTTGTCCCTCTGTTGGTGTCCGTCTCTTGTCCTTTAGTGGCTTGATAGTAAAATTTCTTATTTATTCAAAAAAGAGTTGTTATATTTTTATTGATATATATCATTTTTTAATTTTGACAACTCCTCAATAAAAAATGATTAGTATATCATATTGATAAGTTGGTTCTTAAAATTGAGATGAAATTTAATGTTTCTAAGATTATTCTTGCCGAAAATATGAAGTAAAAACTGTATTTATTTTTAGCACACAATTGAATGCTCAACCAACAAGTCAAAAGAAAAGGTATTTCCTCCTCCATTTATAGTCTATACCAAATAGAACACAGAACAAATAAATAAAATAACACCCAAGGAAAGAACGTGTTCGACCAGAGTTAGGAAGTTAAAATTACGCACACAAATAAAGTGTTCAGTAAAGGTTTAAAGTAAAGACAATATATTTTGAGTCATTTTCTATTTAAATATAGTAAGAAAACAAAACATTAAACCAGACGGGATCCGGCTACGTAAGGGACTTCTTCTCTTGTTTGATGGCCCTTGTTTGGGGTTGTTTTCTCTATTTTGCATTCATTAATTTTTTCCTTAACGATTTTGTATTAGCTTTTTTGGCAATAATATAATAACATGGGTGAGGGTAAGGGTGATAGAAGGATACTAATTTAATCATAATGTTTTGATACATTTACTAATATCTATCCTCATTATTTACGAAAAATGCAGATAATTTATTCATCCCACGGTTTAAAAATGGGATCCACGCAAACATCCACAAATGGAATGAACAGAGGCAATCTCCAAACCAGAAAAATGAAACGATTAGGGAAAAAAAAAATATATATATATATATATATATATAGGACGTCTATAGTCCCTCACCAATAAATTTGAAGGGACGTCCTTCACATTGATCATAGACCGTAGAGATAAAATTGAATGGTCAAGATGTTTTTAAGGACAGTGAGGTGGACGTGCAACCTTTTGTCCTAAAGTAACCAGTTAACCTCTAATAAATGAAGGCCAAAAAATTAAATCATGTTATATTTGTTATACTTAAATATTATCCTCTCATATGCATTTATTTATATTATGATGTCGTCTAGATATCAGTTTCACTCTTTCATTATTTGAAGCCACAAAAAAGACATAGAGATGTAGTTGGGAGGGGAGAGTTCATTTGTTTAGTTAATATTTTTTGCTTTCTCTATTTTTTAAAATTAAATTACCATTCACATTTACGATGTAAATTTCACTTGTTTATATAATTAATTGAATATAAATAATATGAATTTCATAATTTATAAATGAACTTAATTGATTTAGGTTAAATTATTAAGTTGGTTCCTGAACTTTTAACTTTGTACAATTTTGATCAATGACTTTTTTTCATAATTGAAATGTCCCTAAACTATTAAAATATTACTAAAATAGTCCTCTACGTTAATTTTTGGATATAATCCATTAGTTAGTATCATTTTTTAACCAAATTGCTAATGAATTCCGTTTAAAAATTAATATAAATAACTGTTGTAGTAATATTTGAATAGTTTAGGGATATTCCCTGTTCTTTTTTTTTTTTTTTGTAGCTAGAATGACCACAAACTATTAAAAACGTTGATATAGTAGTCCTTTCTGTTTATTTTGGATGGAATCCTTAGTTAACACTACTTTTTGATCAAATTGCAAACTATTTATTTATTGATGCTATTAAGTGTGAACTCATTTTTTATTTCATAATGTTGCTCCCACTAATTACATGACTACAAATCTTTGATATATTTTTAACACATAGCTCACATATTTCTCATGAGGACATTAGTTAAATCATGAATTTTATTCATTGCTTAACAAGTAAAAATTGTATATGTTCAATAGGTCTGTATTATTTTTTAATTTGAATAACTTTGGATTTTATCTAAAAACATTATTTATGTTATGTGGGTCTTGCTATCATGTTATTTTCTTATAAATTCTTTTTATGATGTCGTCTCTAAACAGGACGGTAGAGTGTAGACAGTCACGTTAAAGAATAAAGAAAAAACAATAATGAAATTACAATTTTAATACCAAACAGTATCCGGAATTACTTACTTACTAGGTTACCTACTCTTTTCTACAAAAAAAATTTATATGTTTCGACTTCCCAAAAACAAGCCACATGGATCCGATAACCATAAATGTTTAAACAAATTCAACGACCAAATAAATTGCCACACAGGCGAACGACGTCTTTCGAGAAGGACACTAACCATGACCTATATATATATATATATATATATATATATAATATAGATATGTGTGTGTAAATATTAATGTGTTGGACAATGGAACGTTCAAGTGTATACACGTTAAGACAGGCAAGAAGACAGATATGCAAATACAGACTGATCCTGTCAAAGTGCACCAGGTCGGTGGTGTGATGAGCCATATCACATCATAGCATTATTCAGCTTTTAATTTAGGGGTTGTTTGATGGTAGTATCCGAGACAGAGTTTTGAAGGTTGAAGATAAGATAAGTTTTAAAACTACTTACGTTTGGTTCGTTGATTGGAGATGAAATTTTTAAGTTGAAATTTTTTGATTTTTTAAAAACTAATTATAAATTTTATTAACTTTTTAAAACAAGACGGAACTGAGATTAAAAAGTACAGTTTAGTTGGAGTTAAACTAAAATGTCAAACAAAGCCACACGTTTGATGAAAATGAACTGTTCGAAATGAAAAAGTGTAAAAATTTAAACTGTGTTCCAAAAAAATTAAAAATATAGATTTTGTTTCATTTCTGTTGAAATTCTATGTAATTAAAAAATAACAATCTTATTCGGACTTGAAATAATAAAGTTTTTTTAAAATAGAAATAATAAAATTATGTATTTTAAAGTTTAAGAAGAATTTTGAAAATGAGAAACAGAAATTTTGAAAAGTAAATAATGAAATTGGAGGAAAAATTAAAAAGAAATTTTGAAAAATACTTCTGCAATGCCTCCCCAAACGAGGCCTTAATTTTTGCATCTTTCTAAGCAGAAGTCATCATCTACTTTATCTGTACACGTAGTGAGCATGCATTGCATCTGGGGAGTATCATTTCCTTTCCAATTTCTATCTACTCTATATAAACAACCTTTTGCAAATTTTTCGTAGTTGCCTCTCCCTCAACAACTCTCTCTCTCTCTCTCCCCAATCTCATTATGGGGCGCTCTATGCATTTGCTTTCCATGGTTTTCCTCCTCCTCCTGCTGGTGGCCACTGGTATGTTTTAGTTGTTCGGATCACCGTCGGAACGCTGTTTTTGAGTATTATTTAAAATGTTTGGTACAAGATTTTCTGTCACAAAAATTTGAGTTTATTATTCAAATTTACTTTTCAAATCTATACGACGGTACTGATTTTTAACAATATCTGAACAGGTTTGGGGCCAAAAGTTGCGGAGGGCAGGACCTGCGAATCGCAGAGCCATCGGTTCAAGGGGACATGCGTGAGGACGAGCAACTGTGCCAACATTTGCAGGACTGAGGGCTTTCAAGGCGGCCACTGCCGCGGAATCCGCCGCCGATGCTTCTGCACCAAACAGTGCCCATAATTAATGTAGTTTCACTGTGTGCATGGTGGGAGGAGATCATTACTACATGATATGATCACTCTCCTTTGTCGGATTGAGAATTTGCACTCTAAATAAATTTCGTAGAGTCTGTTAATTAAATTTGTGTTTTTCATGTGTTGTGTGTGGTTTGTCATGTTGCGCTGTTCATTTTAACTTTTTTCTCTCTTGTATGAGACTTGAGTCGTGTCTCTTTTATCAATAAAATCTATGCGATTATTTACCAAATAAATAAATAAAATCCCTGCGATTGTATTTGATCTCGTCATTATCGTAATTATCCCAACTTCTTTTATCAAATTAATAATGAATTAAAAGAGAAATTTGTTGCTTTTGAGATTTTGCCAATTTTGGCTTGATCGATGCCTTCCTAAATTTTTTTGAAATGATGTTTAGTATATAATAATAATTTGAACTTGTGTGCTATCTAAAAATAAAAATAAAATAAAATAAAATAAAAAAACTGAATAATGTACCTCACCTTAATATCCCTAAGAAGAAATTACATTAGGCGAGGTCTATTAACACGTCCTTATTTACTCTTACCACACATTTAATTAAACCACTCATCATTAAAATTTAAACTTTCAATCAGTCCTTATTGCACTCCATTTTATACCAAAAAAGCCTCATCCAGAAAAGCTCTTCTTTTTATATTTTTTACCCACCAAACCAAGTGTTATTTTTTATCTCTTCTACTTTCTCCTCATCAACTAAAACCCAATTATTTCTTTTTATTTACTTATTTCTTCCTTCCTCTTTTTTTTCTTTTTTCTAATGAACCACGTTTTATTTCCTTCTTTTTTTATTATTAAATTTTATTTCCTTATTTTTATAAACTTTAAGTGTTATGATCTTTTGCCACAACTCTCTACAATTCTCATCTTTTCTAATTTTTCCCTTCTGTTTGCTAAGGAAAACATATTTTATTAAAAAAAAATATTGAAGTGTCAAGACACTTAAAATTTTAAAGAATTTCAATCGACAATAGAACTATCGATTTTTGTATACCCCTTCAATAAAATATGAGGCTAAAAAACACAGAAGATGGGAAATAATAAAGCTAAAAGACACGGAAGATGGGAAATAATAAAGCGAATCCAATGGGAGAAACTCAAATTTCTCGAAAATTAAGAACCCCTTTACTATAAATTCAAATAGGTAAGCGCCAAAAAATATGCGATTTTTTTAAGGAAAAATATATACATTCCATTAATGTGTAAGAAACATGTACACACACACACGTGTGAGGGAGGCGCCCCCTTCTGTGGTGTCCAAGGTTCTAGCCAGCCTGACTTAATGAATCCTTTTTTTTTCCACCAAAAAACAAAAAAAGCATATATATATGTACGTAAAATTGATTAGTTGCATAAACGCAAATCAAATGTAAAAAATACATGAGTCCATCTTTTTTTTAAAATACCAGGTACATAAAGCAGAAAATCATGGAGGAAAAAAAAAATGGAAAACTAGGGTTAATTAACAAATAAACGGGGTTATTAGTGGGTGGAAACTGGAAAATAAGGAACCAAAAAATGAAACCGTTCAATTATTGGATTTTTTTTTTTTTTTGGAAATAGTGATGGGTGGTTTTAGTGAGGGCATGGAGGCATTTTTTTTTTAAACAACTATATATGTCCTTGAAGTTAATTTTATTCATGATTAATTTGGTATTTAAAAAAATATCAAAATAAGGCGCACAAGCAATAGAGGGGTGGCAATAGATTCACCCTTAGATTAGTTACTTTTTGAAAAATAAAAAGGTAAATAGATAGTTTTTGAGCACTTAATTAAGTAAATGGTCAAAAAATTAATTTAGAAAAATGATCGTTAATTGTTCAATCAGTTATTGATCATTATTAATCAGAGATTGTTAAACAATGATTGATCAAAGCCAATCAATAAAGAATACATATTAACATTGATCAATTACTTATTTATCATAGTCAATAAATAATTGATTGATTGCATTAAAAAAAAAAAAGGTCATTTTTCTTAGCTTACAAAACTTCAATAATAATTTATTTAAAAAAAAACTTATTAAAAAATATAATATATCCACATATCCAGCCACGGATTTACATAGGGGGGCACGTGCCCCCCTCAATTTCTTGAAATCTAAATTATACCTAATCTTTTCTTAAAATTGTATAATTTGCCCCAATTCGAAAGTTTTTTTTTTCCCCTCAAATGTGCTCTATAACAGTCTACTTTTTCTTATATTTTAATATCATCACCAACATTTGATTCTTTTTTTTTCCCTCCTAATTTCTTTATCTACTTTTTTTTTTCTAATTTTCTTAACCTTTTTTTGTTTTTTTAAAAAATATTGATTTTAAAATTATCAACAATTTGAATATTTTTACATGTAAGTTTTTATTTATTAGTAAAAATAATTATATTTAAAAGCAAAAATGATGATGTCAAATAAATTAGAGTGAAATTTAATTTTCAAATAGAAAATTACAAACAACATACACCAAATCATGAGCTTGAAACTTTTATTTATGTTAATATTTGAGATAAAGTTCAAGAATAAATTTCACAATATTTTCAAAATATAAAAACAATATCTAATAGTTATTATATGGTAATAAATATATAAAAAAAATTCTTTAGAATAAAAAATATTAAACTTTTTATCATATAAAGTTATTAATTTTAAAAAATTTCTCCATACATGTGCCCCTACTTAGAGAAATTTCTAGATCTGTCACTATACTTATTCCAATCCAAAATTTGTTTTTGTAAATACCAAGTTTACCAACTGTATATATAGGGCTAGCTTCTCGAATTGCAAATGCTAACTTTAATCCTACTCCTAACTAACTAGAAAAGAGGTAGTTTTGGAGCCCTGTTCACAATAAGGTTGTCAAAAACTCCATCTTTCAAGTGAAGCAATGTATTTTTCTCTCAAGGTACTTTAGGGTATGTTTGGTTGGCGAGAGAGATGGAAGGATGGTGAGGGGTGGAGGGAGATGATAAATCCTTTGTTTGATTAGAGGGAGGAGTGGAAGGAGAGGAGAGATGAAGGGAGAGGCTCTCCCCTTGGGCTCGCTATTTTGAATCCTTCCATTGATGGAAGGATTTAACATATCCCTCCAAATAATAGTGAAAAGACTATTTAAACATCCAAAATAAATTATTAATAAATCATAAAAGGGAAATTACAGTAATTATTTAAAAATTTATTACTCATCCTTTTAACTCTTCCTCCAGTTTACCAAATAACATTATGAATTTATATAATCCTCTCTATCCTTCACATTCCCCATCCTTCTAACCCTATCCCTCCTTCCTCCTCTCCATCCCTTCAACCAAACAAAGCCTCCCCGAGGACTCAGAACAGAAGGGAGGGGCTCAAATTCCTCACCTTCCAAGAGGTTTGTGGGTTTATATCCCACTTATAGCAATTTTGCTTCTTTCTTCTTTTTTTTTTTTTTTGGGGGGGCGCTTTTTTCTTTTTCTTTTTACTCTCTTTCATTTTATTCGTTTTGCCTTTTATTTTCATTTTTTTTTAAATTTCCTTACTTTCTATTTTATTTTTTTTACTTTTTTCTTTCCCCTTTAAAATAGTATTCTCAAACCTTTTTTTAACTAGTGATTTTTCCCCTTTTCCTTTTTTTTTTTTTTCACTTCCTCATATAATTCATTGTCTTTTCATAACCTTTTTTTTTTTTTTTTTCTTTTTATAACTTTTGTTTTTACTTTTTTCCATACAGTCATATCTTAAAATATTTGAAAAGTATTCTAATTTGTCTTCATTAAATATAATTTTTCAAATATTCAGTTATTTAAAAAATCCAAAGATTTATCCGTAAAAATATACTCTAATTAATCATATTTTAAAAAACATACATTAAACTTCAATAACCTATGAAAAATATGATATTTATTATTATTGTCCGTGTTATGTAATTTATGGCTATTTAATTTTACACACAATTACTACTCCGTGGCAACACCCAACTGTACTCTGTATAGTGATTTTGTAGCCACAAAATCTGTTTTTCTGTTCCTTAGGTCCTAACAAGCTTTCGAGGCGTATCGGAAGACTAAAGTTTCCTGTCTCTTCAAACTTAACAAACTTGTAAAATATTTGTTCTTCCAACTCTCCATCTATTTCTGATCCCCAGGCGTTATTATACGAGTTTCTAACTAATGGAAACTGAGCTTCCCAAAGGAGTAACCGAATGATATGCCCTTTTTTATTTTTTTTATTTTTATTTTTTTTTTTAAGGATAGAAATTGGACTTCTCATCACTATCATTGGCGATAAAATCAATAATGAGATTGCCATTATTGTTAGAAAACAGTAGAGTTAACAGCTGCATTGTACGAATTATTATAGTTCATTATCAACATTGACAGGCAGCTGGTGGCTGAATATGGGAGACCATCATTATTGTTATCAACAATATTGACCACTCTGTTTTTCATGATTTTCCATTGTATTCAGCAAGTTCTACGACAAGGGAGCAAAGTTACTCAAGTAAGACTTAGTGGTGTGTTTAAAAGCTATATTTATTGTAAATTCTATCTAAATACAATGGAATGCGTGTTTTGTGTTTAGATATCTTTACATTATATTTAAATACAAATATATCTATTTTCCGAAAAAATAGATATCAATTTAAACAGGACATTCATTTATCTTACTGTTAATCTATTTATTTTTTCTCTCTACTTTTACCCACGTCACATATCCTCACTCTCTCATCAACATACATTTAAATGATTATTCAAATTTAAACAACCAATACACAAATTATAATTAAATATAATGTAAAAAGGGTACATCCAAATACATATTGTATTCGATATATTACATTTGATTACAATGCAAAATGTGTTTTTCAAATGGATATTTATCTTTTAATTCTCGATTAATATTTGGCCCACAAATCTTTTTTCTTCAAGATCCTTGATTGTGTTTTTAGCAGCAGGCTGAGGATCCTTGCTGGAATCTGATTTTGTATGTTTGTCGAGCCAATGACTCTCTGTAACGATGTGTCCCACAGATTTGCAATATTTAAATTTTAGTTTTAAGCATTAATTATAAAAATAATAATAATAATAATAATAAAGAAAAATAAAATTTAAAACTAAAAAAAGACCAAAATAAAATATGGATCTCGCTATCTCTTGATCAATTGGATAATCTCTTTGCTGAAAGCATAACTAGTCCGGTCAGTTAATTATGTGCGAATGGGAGTGGAGGATCTAATGTGCAACAGAGATCTTTAAGAAGATGTTGTTTTGTAACCGAACTATCCAGAAATAAAGATGGATAATTATTATTGAAGTTGTCAAAAAGTTTTATAACTTAATATTTAACATAGTACTTAAATATTGATTATTAAAGTTTTGTATGAATTTGAACAATTTGACAAGTTAAAGTGTTGTTTTTCGTTTTTCGGTTTTACTTTTATTTTATTTTTTGCTAAACTTGATCTTTTAAAAATTTAGGAAGCAATTTAGTCAGGTAAAAATTTAATTCCATGAAAAAAGAAATTAAATTATATATGGAATTAATAAATTTCAGAATTCTATCAAAGTGTTTAGTAATTAAGTTACTTATTACAAAAAAAAGTAATTATGTTGTTAATTCCTTTTTAAGAAATAAATGGATGGGTGGGTTTATTGACACTCCTCATTTTGCTTTTCACACCCACTTTTTAAAATCCCTTACCATTTAACATTTTAGTTTTAGAATTAAAAATTTACTTGTTCCACTTCTTAGTTTTCCCAAAAAACCTATATAACTAAATTATTTGTCTTTCTTAGTTCTTTCTTCTCTCTCCACAGCACAGTTTTTTTTTTTTAATATGTTTGTTTTAATTTTCATTTTTAATTTTTTTTTCTCATGAGATTTCTTTTTTCTTTTTTCATTTTAGATATCCAATAAAATTCTTCATCAATTTATATATTGTGATAAAAATCTATGAACATATTATTTGATATACTTATTCTTGAAATGATAAAAACTTGATGATAAGTATTGATGAAGCTGAGTATTCCATGAGCATGGCTGAAAATGGTATCAAGTTGGTTAATATTTTTATTAGATAATTAGAAAAAGATCACAATTTATAGTTTGTATGAATTCCTAATCATTTCTCTTAATTATTTCTAAAATAAATAGCCAATTAAATCAATATATTTGATTATATATCTACATTATGCATACGTGTTTTCTATTTGCTTGTTATTTCTTAGAAAACAAAAAATTAGTTATAACATGGAACTACAAAAACTATTGAAAAATAGGAGCAACAATAAACACAACAAAAGAATCTTCTCGTAAAAAAATCTTGTGGAAATGAACTAAAAATTACAACAAAATAGAACATTTTAAAAAATAGTAAGGAAAAAAATCTGTAGGAATTTAGACTGTAATGGGAGGAGGAAAAAAAATAAATAATTTGTTCATAAGAGTGGAACAAGTAGTTATTTAACTCTAAAATTAATATGGTAATGGTTTTAAAAAGTGGGTGAGAAAAATAAAATAAGGGATATCAATAGATCCACCCTAAATGGATTTGTAACATAATTATTATAGTTACAAAAATATCCTTATATGAAAAAAAAATTAAATAGAAATAAATTATAATTGGTATAGATGTTAGTTTGCTCCTATTTTATACACGAAGAAATTTGATCCCTTAAGCCATAGGTCGGAGACAAGTTCTCCTTATTAAGAAATTTAATTCCTTATTTTATGTGAGATCCATATTATTTAATTCTCAAATACAAATTTAAACAATAGAGTTTAAATCTAGAATTTAATTTGCTTTTTCCCAAATTGATTTATTGATTAATAAAAACACCTTTAGATAATAAAAACACAAGAATAAATGGGACATGCGGGTATGACCTTTTTTAGAAGTTTTTCGAGTAAATGACCAAAATTTTCTGAAATTAAAAAAAAAAGATTTTTTTTAATAGTCCGTCATCGATTGATTGATTGTCTATGGTTAATCAATGTAAATAAGTATATTTTCACGTGCCAATCATATTTAATCATTAATTAACTATGAGTAATCATTGATTAACAACAATTTTTCTATAAAAAAAAATTGTCCATTTAAATTAAGTAAGTGTTTAAATCCTGCTTATTTGTCTAATTTTTTCCTTTTCTCATTGAAGTGCTTTTTGGATTTTCCCCATATTCTCTGATGTCACTTCTCTCTTCTAATCATTTACATAAAATGTCTATACACACAAATCTATAGATTATATAGAAGTGAGAATGACCATGCACTTTTTTGTTCTTCAATTTAATTTGTTCTTCAAGACACTGCCTGCTTGCTTCAATTGACTGATTGCTTAGTTATTTTTAATTATATTTTATATTTTCAACTTTTTTTTTAATTGAAAGATTTGTTTCCACTAATTTGCTCTTAATCCTTTCTCAAAATTCTCTAATGCACTTTTTTTTTTTTTAAGCCCTTTTGTTTGATTCAATTGAAGGCCTGCACACACACACACACACACAGAGTGAGGAAAGGTCTCGCGTACGGTGGACATTTCGTCACATAGATCTCTCAGAAGAAACAAACGGACTGATTTGCATGGTTAGGATTTGACAAAGATTTAAAGAGGGTAACCTATTGAGCACTGTGTTTGTCAGTCATAGACCACAATGAAGAGACTTGCTAAATGTCTGCATTTCTCATCTCCGCATGAGCTGGCATACAAGTGGGACCCAACTTTTGTTGTTGCTTTTATTATGTGATTAAAAAAAAACAAAGGCATTCATGGGTCATGACTGACGGCAACGCTCTGTTGTCCAACTCCTCAATATTGCGATGGATGGCGTGAAGATGAAGTGGCAACTTCTCTTGGAAAAGCCCGGATCTGGTCTTCAATGGAAAAGTTATAGCATGAAACGAGCAAGAAGAGAAAAAAGGTCATGCCTTGAAAGGCCATATTTGGGGGACTCCTCTTGAGAACCCAATATCTGATCCTCCTCAGTGTAGATTAAGGATTTGTTTGATTGATTAGTTTGAGTTGAAATATTTTAGTTATAATAGTAAATTTTTTTGAATATTCAGAAAAGATAAAAATCTTTTTGAAAAAAAGATAAAAATTTTTTATAAAAAAGATTAAAAAAAATATATAGTTTGAATTGAAATGAGATTATAAGACAAACGTATATTAAGTGGAGTGAAAAATCAAGAACAGCCCACTTTAGAGAGCGTCAAAGAAGCTGCATCAACTCCCGAAAAAAAAAAAAAAGAAAAAAATCCCAAATCTGGTCCTCGAGGCACCATGATATGATAACATAGACTCTCGGCGGAAAAGAACGCCAATGTTGTTACTGACGTGGACTCTCGCCGGTTCTTTCCGAACAAGTAGAAAACGATGAATTTTCGTTTTTCTATTTTAACAAAGCATTTTGATATTTAATCCAAAGATCTATCTCTCTCTCTCTCTCTCCTTTTTTTTTTTTTTTTTTTTTTGTGGGTGTTATATATGGTGTCTCTAATTAGGATAGGTTACTAGTTATGATAAGACTGCAGCTTGTTGTAGCAGATTATATCTAAGTTAGGGGGCCAGGTGTCCTTACCTCATTGGTTCTTAGTATAATAGATATATATGGATGTTATAGAAGCAGAGAAGGGGGATGTCGTTTTTCTGTACTAGAACACGCAAGATCAGAGAGAGAATTTCTTGGAGAAATTCTGGGTTTGTAATCGGGATTCTTGGGTGAGAGATTGAGAGCTCTCTTTTGTAAGAGTCCGGTTGATCTTGGCTATACTCTGTAATCGTCATATATAGTGGATTGGACTAGGGAAGAACTCCCTGTCTTGGAGTAGGATCGATTTGATCCGAACCAAGTAAATACTCTGTTCTTCATTTTTCTTCTTTCTGTAATATTGTTCTTGCTATTTTTCGGTTCTCTGTTGGTCCTTGGTTGAATCTGTTTTGCAGATTGTTCGTGATTTCTTCACAAATTGGTATCAGAGCCAAGGTCTACCAGATTACAGAGAACGACGAAATTCTTGGATCTCTTCGGACGCTCAAACGAAGGAGGATCGAACAATGTCGACTTTCAAATTTGATATCGAGAAGTTCGATGGCAAGAATGATTTCAATCTGTGGAGAGAGAAGATGATGGCTCACCTGGGAAATTTGGGGCTGGACGAAGCCCTAAGAGGAGAATCGAAGATGTCTGGGAACCTCACTGAAAAAGAGAAGGCAGAAATCTTGAAGAAGGCTAGGAACACAATCATTCTGAGTCTCAGCGATCAGATTCTTCGGAAGGTGATTAAGGAAAAATCTGCTGCAGAGATGTAGATGAAACTGGAGCAACTGTACATGACGAAGGCTCTTCCAAACCGAATATACCTCAAGCAGAGATTCTATGGGTTCAAGATGGATGAGGCAAAGACTATTGATGAAAAAATTGATGACTTCACCAAATTGATTGCAGATCTTGAGAATCTTGAAATCGAAGTTGATGAAGAGGACCAGGCAATTTTTTTTCTGAACTCTCTTCCGAAACAGTATGATCAGTTGCGGGATACCCTCAAGTATGGCAAGGAGACTCTGTCTTTTGATGAAGTTATTAGTGCTGCTTATTCGAAGGAATTGGATCTCAAGGCAAATGGCAAACAACCCAAGCCGAATGGTGAAGGTTTGAATGTTCGGGGAAGATCTGGAAAAAGGGACTCAAATAATAATAAAGATAGACAGAAATCTCGGTCGAAATCGAGAACCAAGAAGACTTGTTGGACTTGCCATAAAGAAGGTCATATTAAAAAATATTGTCCACAGAGGAAGAAAGGGAATGGAAAGTCTGAAGATTCTGATCAAGGAGATGCTGCATCTGTTTCTGATGGTTATGATAGTGCCGAAGTCTTGGCTGTATCTTGTGATGATCCAAAGGATGAGTGGATCATGGATTCTGGCTGTACGTTTCACATGACACCAAGGAAAGATTGGTTTGTGGAGTACAAAGAGATCAAGGGTGGAAAGGTCCTAATGGGGAACAATGTCTCCTGCAACATTGTTGGAATCGGAACTGTGAGAATCAAGATGTGGGATGGCTCCATCAAGACTCTTAGAGAAGTTCGGCATATCCCTGACCTTAAAAGAAATTTAATTTCTTTGGGAATGCTGGATTTGAAAGGCTACACCTACAAGTCTCAAGGTGGAGTTCTGAAAGTGCTCAAAGGAATCATGGTAGTGATGAAAGGGCTGCTTCATCAAGGACTCTATGTGCTTCAAGGCTCTACTGTGAGTGGTGAAACTGCAATCTCAACGAACAAGAAGGATCAGACAGTTTTGTGGCATAAACGGCTGGGACACATGAGTCTGAAGGGAATGATGGAATTGGGTAAACAGGGCTTGTTAGACTCCAATAAAATTGGTGAGTTGGACTTCTGTGAAACGTGCATACTTGGGAAGTCACATAGACTCAAGTTTGGGAAAGCTATTCACAGGACAAAAGGTACTCTTGACTGTATACACTCTGATTTGTGGGGATCACCACAGGTACCTCAATCTCTTTCTAAAAACCAGTACTTTATTTCTTTCATTGATGACTTCTCTCGAAAAGTTTGGATTTACTTTCTTAAAACTAAAGATGATGCTTTTAATAAGTTTCTGGAATGGAAGTCTTTAGTTGAGAATCAGACAGGAAAGAAAATAAAGAGGCTTAGGACTGATAATGGTCTTGAATTCTGTAATAAAGAATTTGATGATTTCTGTGCTAAGAATGGGATTGCTAGGCAACACACGTGTACCAGCACACCACAGCAAAATGGTCTAGCTGAACGTATGAATAGGACTATCATGAACAAAGTAAGATGCATGTTAAATGAGTCTGGTTTGTCCAAAAGTTTTTGGGCAGAAGCTGCTGCTACTGCATGTTATCTAATTAATAGGTCTCCATCTTCTGCTATAGAATGTCAACTTCCTGAACAGGTTTGGTCTGGTACTAAACCTGGATTTGATCATCTTAGACCATTTGGGTGTGTTGCTTATGTCCATGTGAGTCAAGGAAAGCTTAACCCGAGAGCTAAGAAAGGAGTATTCTTAGGATATCCACATGGGGTAAAGGGTTATAGAATTTGGCTCATTGAGGAGAAGAAATGTGTGATTAGTCGTGATGTGGTGTTTAATGAAATGGTTTTCTATAAGACTAATGTGCAGGATAAAGTTTCTCAAACTAAGCAAGCACAAGGAGAAGAAGACCCTCGTCTGGAGATTGAAACTGAAGTCCAAACTTCAGAACCAGTGGCTGATTCAATGCCTGACCTAGAAGATACAAATGAGGTTGATCAAGGTGGAGGCTCTCAGACCCAAAGAACCGTGGGAAATTCCTTTGGCCAACCTGAAGCAGATGGAAGTGCAGATGAAGTTCTACCAGCATCAGAGCAAAACCTGGATAATTATGTCTTGACCCGAGACAGAGTCAGAAGACAGATTAAACCTCCTTCTCGGTTTGCACATGCTGACTTGATTGCTTTTGCTTTAAATGCTGCAGATACTTTAGAAGATGAACCAGCCACCTATAAAGAGGCAAAAGGCAGCAAGGACTGGACCAAATGGAAAAGTGCAATGGAAGAGGAAATAAAATCCCTCAAGGACAATCAGACTTGGGAATTAATTGACAGACCAACAGGACAAAGAGTCATTGGCTGCAAATGGATTTTTAAGAAGAAACCTGGGATTCCTGGTGTTGAGAAGCCGAGGTTTAAAGCTAGATTGGTTGCCAAGGGATATTCTCAAATTGAAGGGGTAGATTACCATGAGGTGTTCTCTCCGGTTGTTAAGCACACTTCTATTAGGATTGTTCTTGCTATTACAGCTATTCATGATTTGGAACTAGAACAACTGGATGTGAAAACGGCTTTCTTACATGGTAGCTTGGATGAAAAAATTTTGATGCTTCAACCAGAGGGGTTTCAAGATCGTGACAGCTCAAAAGTTTGCCTTCTGAAAAGATCTTTGTATGGGTTGAAACAATCTCCGAGGCAATGGTATAGGAGATTTGATGAGTTTATGATCAAGCATGGGTACTCTCGAAGCAAGCATGACAGTTGTGTTTATTTTGCAAGGTTACAAGATAACTCATTTATATATCTTTTGATATATGTAGATGATATGTTAATAGCCTGCAGGAACAAGGGTGAAATTCAGAGATTAAAGGAGCAGCTGAAGTCTGAATTTGACATGAAGGATCTTGGTTCAGCTAGGAAGATTCTTGGCATGGATATTCACCGTGACAGAGGAAAAAGACTGCTTACTCTCTCCCAAAGCAGCTATTTGGATAAGGTTATACAAGTCTTTGGTATGAAAGATGCTAAGCAGACCAGTACTCCTATTGGGGCTCATTTTAAACTCACTGCTGTCAAAGACCAAGATGCTGTAGCAGAGGGAAAGCAGATGATGGGTGTTCCTTACTCAAATGCCGTGGGGAGCATGATGTATGCTATGGTGAGTACGAGGCCAGACATAGCTTATGGAGTTGGTTTAATAAGCAGGTTTATGAGCAGACCTGGAAGAGTTCATTGGCAAGCAGTAAAATGGCTTCTTCGGTACCTAAAGGGAACTACTAATCTAAGATTGTTGTTTGAAAAAGGGGAAAAAGCTGATTGCAAGATAGAAGGATACTGTGACTCAGATTTTGCAGGAGATCTTGATAAGAGAAGATCAATTTCTGGTTATGTTTTTACATTAGGTGGAAATACTGTGAGTTGGAAATCTAGTCTACAGCATGTGGTTGCTCTATCTACAACTGAAGCCGAGTATATTGCTTTAACAGAGGCTGTGAAAGAGGCAATCTGGTTAAAGGGGTTTATAAGGGAACTTGGAATTGCTCAAAGTTCTGTGGAAATTCACTGTGACTCTCAAAGTGCAATCCACTTGACTCGGAACAGTGTATTCCATGAGAGAACAAAACATATTGATGTGAGGCTGCATTTTGTCAGAGATATCATAGAGATGAAACTGGTGGAGATCATGAAGATTTCAACTGAAGTGAATCCTACGGATATGCTCACCAAAGTTATTCCAGTTAGCAAGTTCAAGTCTGCATTGAGCTTGCTAAGGCTTCGCATGATGTAGTGTCTGGTGTGTAGGGAGTTTCTTTTCTTGTACAAATCCACAAATTAGAGCCAAGGTGGAGATTTGTTATATATGGTGTCTCTAATTAGGATAGGTTACTAGTTATGATAAGACTGCAGCTTGTTGTAGCAGATTATATCTAAGTTAGGGGGCCAGGTGTCCTTACCTCATTGGTTCTTAGTATAATAGATATATATGGATGTTATAGAAGCAGAGAAGGGGGATGTCGTTTTTCTGTACTAGAACACGCAAGATCAGAGAGAGAATTTCTTGGAGAAATTCTGGGTTTGTAATCGGGATTCTTGGGTGAGAGATTGAGAGCTCTCTTTTGTAAGAGTCCGGTTGATCTTGGCTATACTCTGTAATCGTCATATATAGTGGATTGGACTAGGGAAGAACTCCCTGTCTTGGAGTAGGATCGATTTGATCCGAACCAAGTAAATACTCTGTTCTTCATTTTTCTTCTTTCTGTAATATTGTTCTTGCTATTTTTCGGTTCTCTGTTGGTCCTTGGTTGAATCTGTTTTGCAGATTGTTCGTGATTTCTTCACAGTGGGTTTAAAACTCGTTTCACTCTTGTTCTTGTTCTTTTTTTTTTTTTTTTAAATTATTATTATTTGACTTCTGATTCAAATCCATAAATTTGATCCTGAAACGGAAACAAAATTGATAATTTCTTAATGTTTTTCCTTTTCTGTTTATCTCTGATTTTCGGAGAGGACTGGGTCAAGATAATCAAGCCCGATTCCATGGCTCCATCGAGGAAAGAAAAGTTACAGAGCTTTAATTTTTGCAGAAGAGAGTAGTAATAGGGCGAAATAGTTGCTGGAGAGAAAAAATGAGCGTGAGTGTAGACCTCTATCAGTGCGTTTTTTAAGTAAATGACACAAACGAGACATTGTTAGAGGAGGATGATACAAACCATGGCCCCTTTGTTGCAATCTGCTCCACATCATATCACAAAAACCTGATTTCCCCTTTCACACTTATCCTTCATCCCGCTCAAACTGTTGCCAAAATTACCTTTTTGACCCCTTCATCTGCCTATTTAACTATTTTTTTCATCTGACAAGTACGTTTTTCGCACTTATTTTATTAAACTTTGCAGCCGAGATCCGTCCCTCTACCCTCGCCACCTGTCCAACTCCTGGCAATTATCTGACCGGTCTTCACCGTAAGTGGGCGGTGATGTACGCCTCCGTTGGATAATTGAGTAGTCCTGTTTATATATATACACGCATATATTACATAAAAGGCAAATATTTTATTAAACTTTGCATGTTTCCATGTTAAGATTTGGATAGTTAAATCTAAGTTTAAATTGATTATATATTTATTGAGATATTTGAATTGATAAAATTAAAAGTGTAAAAATTTAAAATACATTTGAAAAAAAAAAATTTAATATAGAACTTATTTCGTTTGTCTCAAAATTTTAAGTAATTTTTTTTAAAAAAAAATCATCTTATTTGTACTTGTCTATGAAAATTATGGACTTTAAATTTTGAATTACATAATTGTGTGAATAGATAAACTAAGAGAAAAACATAAAAGTTGAATTATAATTTTAAAGTATGGATTATACATTCAAAGATATGCTTATTATGTAATAAGTTTTTTTTTTAAATCAAATTTACTACTTTAAATATATTTTGTTAGAATATTTGTTTTCAATAATTTTTCCTTAAAACGTACACTTTGATTTTTGTAATGAGCTTTAGATTGTTTAACACTCTTTGTTAGATTGAAAGCCTACTGATAATTTAATTAATAATCATTCGTTTTTATTTTTGTTTGCAAAAATATTTCACTCATGGAGTCTTTACACACTATAATATTAGGCATTGTCTTTACACAATCATGGCGGTCTGTCTCTCAGCGGGTTGAACCCGAAGCCGAGATTCAACCGCCGGTGCCCGTGGCGGAACCACAACGATGTTGACTGAGACGTAGATGGAGAAGCTTCTCCATTTCCATCTGCTTCTCTTCTTCTTTCTCTTTCTGACTGAGACGTAGATGGAGAAGCTTCTCCATTTCCAGCTGCTTCTCTTCTTCTTTCTCTTTCTCTCACCTTATTCTTCTCTCTAGGTTTTTGTAGAGAGAGAAAGAAGGGATGGACAAAGCATCTACAGAGAGAAATAAATGATAGAGGTGTGGTGTTTTTCTGACATGAATTCACTTGTAAAAAAATAGTAATTCGTGCACTGCATGGTGATTCAACCGCATGCATCTGTTGAACGCACACAAGACCATTCCTATAATTTTATACTATATGAAAAAGAGGTATATTCTAATCAACCAATAAAAATTATATCTTCACAAAACATTAAAATTAGACTAAATTAAAGAATATAGGAATGTAGTTAAAAAATTTTCATGGTCAAGAAATATAATTGCCCATTAACATTAAAAATATTCGTCCTTACAATAGACAAGAACTCTAAAGTTTATCCATTTTTTTTGTATAAATTTATAACATCTATTAAAAAAAAATTATAACTATATACAGAGGACATGTGCCATGGGCACGTGCCTTATACTTGAATACATATATTAACAAGCCAAAATTCAAACTTATAACAATTGTTTGATTTGTTTTCGACGAATACACTCCATTGAGGAAAAAAAAAATTTAACGACAAAGTCCGGTCCTATCTCTCTGTTTGATTTTTTTATTATTTATTTTACCTTCATTTATTTTCTGCATCACAAGTTGCCAAGCTAGCCTCTAAACCAGCATGATAAGGCTGCGGAAGCAAGCTCGCTGTTAGACCAACGTAGTTAATGAAGACTAGAAATCTTCTTTGGTCATAGGCACTACTTCCAGCATATCCCTGCCCATAGCCACCTGCCGCCTTAGCATACACATACACGTGTCTCTGTCCGAACACACCCTCCCTTGCTGCTTTCTTGTCGTTATGGCAGCCCATAGATCTAGGTAAGCAACGCACCAAATGCGGTGGCGCATAATAAACCATCTTTCTCTCTCTCTCTCTATATATATATGTAAATATATGTAGTAGCTCAATCAAGAAACAGAGAGAGAATGACTAGCACTAGCAGAGTACAAAAATGGTCTCTCCAGGGAATGACTGCTCTTGTCACTTGTGGAACTAGAGGAATTGGGTTCTCTTTCTTTCCCTACTTTTGTTAACATGAATTGTTCGAAAAATTTTGTCATTTTTGCTTGCTTTGCTTAAGGTTTGTTACATTTTTTATGTTTGTTATTTTTGTTTGTGGTTTATTAATTATCTAGGTATGCTGTTGTGGAGGAATTGGCGGGGCTAGGGGCAACCGTATGCACATGCTCTAGATACCAAGCCCAACTTGATGAGCGCTTACGCGAGTGGGAGAAGAAAGGTTTTCCGGTATTTGGTTCCGTTTGCGATTTGGTCTCCGAGGCGGACCGGAAAGACAACTAAAGTTTCCGCTCTCTTCAATGGCAAACTGAACATCCTGGTACAATATTATTGAAGTTCTTCATCTATGTCTGACTTTAATTTGTTGGCATATACTAAAATTTCACCATATAAATTTGCACCTCCTTTTAGGAAAAGCTTAGGTCCTAAAAGATAAAAGTTGTGTGTCCTGAAACATATGTTAGTATTCCAATAGTTAAGTTCACACATTTAGATTCGAACTGTAAATATGCACCGGCCCATGGTCTAGACCTAGGCTGTTCCAGTTCCTTTTCAAATCATTTTAGTTATTTTTTTAATAAAAAAAGCATATGGACTGTCCCTGACCTGTAATATTGTAAAATCAGACTAAAATAACCTTTGTTTCTATTAAGTGGTTCAAGTGGGGTTTGCCCTTTTCCCTAAACTCTTATCGGCCTAGCGATGTAATTTTCACCCCTACATCCAAGTTTAAAATTTAGTCTCTACTTAAAAATTATATTTAAAATAGAATGACCAGTTTTCAAAATTTTGAACTATTTTGAAACTGACTTATGGTCAAACAAAATGAGCCAACCCAATCAAATAGTGGATCCTCATCTGCTCTTGTGTACGTCTTAATGTAGATAAACAAAGTGGGAACAAATATATGGAAACCAACCTTGGAGTCCACACCAGCAGATTTCTCATTTCTCATGAAAACACATTTTGAATCTGCTTACAACATCTGCGAAGTTGCTCATCCTCTTCTCAAAGCTTCTGAAGGAGGCTCCATCGTCTTTATCTCCTCCATTGCTGGTTTGATTTCACTTAATACCGGATCCATTTATGCCGCGGCTAAAGGTAAATATTTAGTTTAACAATTGCATGTGATGAAGTCATAATTTTTAATTAGGGGCCAATAACTATATAATGGATAATTGAGGACTCTTAGAATCAAGTTTTCATTTTTAAGTGCGATTATGATGAAATTTTATTCAAAATTCTAGACTTGGGTGGGGGGACTTCAAACTCCTAGTCCTTCGTTGACTCCGTTCATATCTATATTTGTATATTATTACTTATGTTGCAAGCTCATTTTTAGCTCATAAATGGCTAACATAATTTTTTTTTTTTTTGAAATGGCTAACATAATTAATATGACTTATTAGTGGAATTCTGATTTTCTTTTTTTCTTTTTCTTGTCCTTTTCTTAATCCGAATATATTTGCAGCCGCCTTGAACCAATTGACAAAATACTTGGCATGCGAATGGGCAAAGGACAACATCAGAAATAATTGCGTTGTGCCTTGGGTTACCAGAACCTCTCTAATGGAGCATGTAATCATTCTAGGCTTGTGCTTCTACTCATTTAAATACACCTTCATAAATCTCTACATCGATTATAACTAGAAATAAAAATTTTTAAAAAGACCGTATTTGTTATAAACAGAAATAGTGTTTTTCTTTTCACATGAATAAAAACATATTTCCACATCCTTTGTGAACTCTAATTTCACTTTTATAGACCCGAAACTTTCACCATCAAATTATTTCTCAAATTCTTTTTTCTTTTTGAGTTTTTTCTTTTCCTATTGTCTTTAAACATTTCTCCTTTCTATTTTGTTAAATACTTTAATTATGGGCATTCATCTGGTTCTGTGATTGCCGAATCTCAAGTTTTCGGGTTGTTGAGACTTTCCTCTTGTTTATAATGAAAACATTAATTAGTTAAAACACAAAAGAAAGAAATTCATATCTCCTGTTTGTCTGACTTCCATTGTTGGAGTTGCTTTCTCTTTATCTGCATGCATGCAATTATGATTTTATTTCTGAGATGGGCAAATGATGATGATGATGGTGATAATGAAAAAGACTGTTGATCTAGTCAGGATATATTAGTGCAATAACTGATTTCTGTCACTTCTATTAATTTAAAAAAAAAAGAAAAAAAGAAAAAAAAAACGATCTATCACATTTATAACTTTACCATTATTTTTCAAGTTATACACAGTTTGGTAAACATGTATATAATCTAGAAGTCATACAAAATTTATATATGTGGTAAATGTAAAAATTAGCAATCAAATATTGCAGTTTGTGAGCAATGACGAGTTCATGGAGGCAGCCATTTCAAGAACACCAATGGGGCGAATTGTAGAACCAGATGATGTTTCTTCGTTGGTGGCATTTCTCTGCCTGCCAGCTGCCACTTACATGATGGGACAGATCATTTGTGTTGATGGAGGCTTCACTGTCAACGGCTCCTTTATCCCCCGAAACGTAGGCCCTACCTAGTACTCTTTATTTTCAATTTTAATTAGTTTGTGCCCTTAATTCACCAATATATAAATTAGCAAAATGTGGATGCTTATGTTTTCCTTGTCATTGGGGATGTGTCTTTTGACTTTTATCTGTAGTGATTTTTTTTTGGTTGCTAGTAAACCTCTATTGTTGCTTAGTAGGAGATAAAGGAGAATTCATTCGTACGCGGGAAAAGTAGAAAAATTGGAAATATAAAGATTTTTATATTTACATATACTTAATTAGTTGGTGACAAAAGAGAATGAAATAAATTGGATAAAGGATTTCAAATCCTTCAAAATACTATTGTTATTGTTATTACTATTTTTATTTTTATCTGTCCTTGCACTACCATAACTGGGGCAATCAGTCACGAAAGCTTTATACTACAATCAACACTTGTAGCTATGCAAACGTTAAAAGTGGGTGGATAACGATGACATGTTGTTGCTGTTAAATGTTCATAGCATAAACACATTGCTAATAACCTATTGTGTTATCAAGTAATGACATGGTGGGTTGGCTCCAAAAATAAAGAATTAGCATAAACACATTAAGTAATGACATGTTTTTAATTTTTGTGAAAAACATAATTTTCTTTTGACGACAACTGCAGAAGTAGAACCTTCTTTAATGAGCTGCCTAAACGATGGTATAGTAAACAAACGAGGCATCTGAACGTTAGTGAACAACAAACTTGAATAAAATTCAAGAAAAAGTGTTTCCTACGTGGTTTTACATGAAGGTAAACATCTAGACTTTATGTCATAGGCAACTTGATGTGTCAATTCGTAAATAGTGATTTTGACTTATCTTTTACATATGTATAATTTATGACAAATCAATTCACCAGAGGCCACTTATGAATTGTTTTCTCTAGCATCGGACACAACAATTTTTGTCTTGTCGTACATTAGTTACGTGATCAAACTTTTCTTTTTCTTTTTTTAACCATCCATCATCCAATCCAATTCTGAAAAATTATTTTGAAATCCAATTTTCAATCCAATGCATTCTATCATCCACTGCAAAGTTCATTTGTTTGAATTAGATTGGATGATTAGATTGCACTGTAACTTTTATAAAAGCTCATAAAGACATGTCAATTTTTATGAAACTTACTCAAAAAGACAAATCATATTTTCATGACACCAATTTAGTCATCCATCATAAATTTAATATATGTAACATAAGATCCAAGTAAAGAAAAAAAATCTCAAAAGTTCAAACTCCAAAGCTATAGCAGATAAAGGGATTCAACGATGCAGTGGGCTTGACGATCAGAGGACACAAAGAGAAAGAACACTACTACAAAAGCTGGCTTACACGACGGTTTTTGTGAAACCGTCGTCTTAAACAAGATTACACGACGGTTTTCTTGGAACCGTCGTGTAATCCGGCAGCATTTCAAAAAAAAAAAGAAAAAAAAAAGGATTACACGACGGTTATATAAAACCGTCGTATAATCCTCCGAAAATTTTCAAATTTTTCAAAATTTCAAATTAAAAAAAAAGGATTGCACGACGGTTTTTATAACCGTCGTGTAATCCTATAAGATAAAACCGTCGTGTAATCCTCCAAAAATTTTCAAAATTTTCAAATTTTCAAATTTTCAAATTTTTAAAATTTTCAAATTAAAAAAAAAAGGATTACACGACGGTCCTAAGGACCGTCGTGTAATCCGAGGATTACACGACGGACATAATGTCCGTCGTGTAATCCTCGTGTATCGAAGGATTACACGACGGACATAATGTCCGTCGTGTAATCCTCGTGTAATCGAAGGATTACACGACGGACATTATGTCCGTCGTGTAATCCTCGTGTAATCGAAGGATTACACGACGGACATTATGTCCGTCGTGTAATCCTCGTGTAATCGAAGGATTACACGACGGACATTATGTCCGTCGTTTAATCCTCGTGTATCGAAGTATTACACGACGGACATTATGTCCGTCGTTTAATCCTCGTGTAATCGAAGGATTACACGACGAACATTATGTCCGTCGTGTAATCCTCATGTATCGAGGATTACACGACGGACATAATGTCGGTCGTGTAATCCTCGTGTAATCGAAGGATTACACGACGGACATTATGTCCGTCGTGTAATCCTCGTGTATCGAAGGATTACACGACGGACATAATGTCCGTCGTGTAATCCTCGTGTATCGAAGGATTACCTCCGGAAATTTTTAAAATTTTCAAATTTTCAAAAAAAAAAAAAGGATCACACGACGGTTTTAAGCAAAACCGTCGTGTAATCCTCCGAAAATTTTCAAATTTCAAATTTTCAAAATTTGAAAATTTTCAAAAAAAGGATTACACGATGGTTACAAAAACCGTCGTGTAATCCTCCGAAAATTTTCAAAATTTTCAAATTTCATGCTTTGAAATTCGCACGAAAACCCATTACTTAAATACACTTTCCTCTTCATTTATCATCATTTTCATCTTCAACACTTTAGACAACTCAAACTTTTCTCCTCCCCACCTCCTTCGCCCGCCCCCCCAACTTAAAATCCGGTCACGCCGCCGCCACCACTTCAAACTTGTCCCAAACCGCCGCCGCTGCCGTCGCCACCACCTCTCTCTCCCCGTGTTCCCATCAAGGCCGTGACTATTTTTCTTTAAAGAAAAGCAAGGTGACTTCCATATTATTCAATTTCTTATTTTCTAACAAAACTACGAACACACAATACTTTAATAACTTGCGTGGTGTGTAATTTGTAGTGTTGTGGTTTTGGGAGTCATTGACCCATGGGAGGACCTCGTCCTTTATTTTGATCCTTTTCGAGAGAAGAAACGAGACGATTTTACCAAACTCATAAACATGTAAGGCAATTTTTGTATGCTAATTTTTTTTGTTAATCTTAATTATATGCATATTAATTAGCTTGGACTTTACCAATTTGCTAGGGCCTTAACGGATTGGAAGATTACGGTCGGCGAAGGAATTAGAAGGAGACGAGATTGTAAAAAGAAAATCTCGAACCGGCCTTGTCCTCTCCAAGAGGGAAGTGTCGAATGTGATTATTTCATTTTAGGTTTTATGAGGGAAATAGTGTTTAATGGAATTAACGCACTTGAAAGTAAAGAATTTTTCACTTCTGATAATTTGGATTTGATTAGGAGTGAATGGTGTGGTCATGTAATGGAATTCGTTGATTATGACATTCCATCTTTGTAATATATAATAATTGGTATGTTTTTACCTTGATCAATGTTGTTCATATCTTGAATTGTCTCTTGATTTTTGCCATTTCACGATATACTCCGAAACTTTACACTACGGTCTTCTATATGTCCGTCGTGTAAAGTGGACTTTACACCACGGTCTTTTAGATGTCCGTCGTGTAAAGTCTGCTTTTCACCACGGTCTTCGATATGTCCGTCGTGTAAAGTCCGCTTTTCACAACGGTCTTCATATGTCCGTCGTGTAAAGTCCGCTTTACACGACGGACAGGCTTTACACGACGGTCTTTTAGATGTCCGTCGTGTAAAGTCCGCTTTTCACCACGGTCTTCGATATGTCCGTCGTGTAAAGTCCGCTTTACACGACGGTCTTCATATGTCCGTCGTGTAAAGTCCGCTTTACACCACGGTCTTCATATGTCCGTCGTGTAAAGTCCGCTTTACACCACGGTCTTCATATGTCCGTCGTGTAAAGTCCGCTTTACACGACGGTCTTCATATGTCCGTCGTGTAAAGTCCGCTTTACACCACGGTCTTCATATGTCCGTCGTGTAAAGTCCGCTTTACACGACGGTCTTCATATGCCCGTCGTGTAAAGTCCGCTTTACACCACGGTCTTCATATGTCCGTCGTGTAAAGTCCGCTTTACACGACGGTCTTCAATATGTCCGTCGTGTAAAGTTCGCTTTACACCACGATTTTTCTACTTAAATACGGGATTACACGACGGGTGTTAACCGTCGTGTAAATTTGAGATACCACGATGGTTCATATAACCGTCGTGGTATCTTCCACGACGGTGGATTACACGACGGTTCTGTAACCATCGTGTAAACTTTGCACGACGGTCAAAAACCGTCGTGTAATCCCCTCTTTTTTGTAGTGGAAGATATGTAGGATCGGAGGTCGACAATAGATTGTGGCTTGTGTCTTCGACAACGTAAAGAAAGTGATGTAATCGGATTAGTCAATTGTGAGAGGAAAGAAAATGATGCGAGATTTAAGGGTTTTGAATTTTAGGAGAAAAGAAATTTATTTTTGTATCTAAAAGAAAGGTCAATTTTAAAAAATAAAAACAACAACGAAAGGACATGTAAAAAAGATACGAAATATGATTGCATGAAATATATGAAGTTATTTTTATATACATGTATATTGGATTACCTCCGTTTGAGTGAATTTTGATAATTAATATCCAATATCTGATCCAATAATCCAATTGGATGAATAAAAATACCATCATTCTCTAAATCTAAATATCCAAAGTGTTTTGCATGTTATATTTGGTTCATTTGGATTAATTGGATGAATAGATTTTGCGCCCATCTCTTGTTAATGGCATAAAATTCCTTGCATACATTCACAACGGTGGACGTAGGACACAAAGTCGCGTAATATTTGCGGCTGAATTAGAAGATACCCCATAATCTGGGCAATTGGAAGAGATCATTGAATTGAAGTATATAAATGACTATTTCGTTGTGCTCCTCAAGTGCAAATGGTTTGACATGTGTCTGGAAAGGAGAAGATTTCAATGTTACAAGAATAAAACAAGCATTTTTGTTAATGTTTCACTGTACGAAGCTGGTCTATTCATATTTGGATCTGAAGCACAACAAGCCTTTCCTATTGATGATCTCTTGAATTGTTCTAACTGAAAAGTTGTCAAACACTTCACGTATCAACACAGATGGGATCTTCTTGACGAGGTCATTAATGAAGGCAAGGTGTTATAGAACAACAACTCGTTAAAATTTGATTTGGCAGTTGACATAACTGAATTGGACTCTTTAACGTTTAATCGACTTGATGTCGACCCTGATGTGGAGAATATGGATTTTTTTTTTAGTAGACAACTTAAGGGATGACATTGAACTCATTGATGATCTCGACGAGGTTGATGAAATAAGTAATACTGATTAATTTTGCATACATAGCGGTAATGATGACAAATATTTATGTACTAAATTTTCATATTATGAATATGTTTGACTACGATTCTATCTAAAAATTTAACTATGTTGGGGCCCATTGCATACATATTCGTTTCATGCAACTAAGAGGGAGTCGGAGGGACAACCCAATCCAAACAATACCCAAGTTCATAAATCATTATCTTTGTTCTTATTATATCCTCCTCTCATTCAAGAGTTCGATACGACATTTATAAAACTTTTCTTTCGTGAACCTTCTTTATTAGTGAGTATGCGTATAGGAGTATAACTCATCCATATATATTCATCTGCTATCATGGTATTTCACATAACAAAGATATTTCATTCAATTTTTGAGTAGCATTCTATCCTTAATAAACTTGTCATTCACACCATATGCATCATAAAAACAATCATTTGAAAACATTTTATCTTATGTTGTAAGTAACAAAGTTTGTACTTCGTATGCGTACTCGAGCTTCTCAACTCGTCCTTCCTCAAGTGACAATGGCGAACTTGTCCTGATTTAAGAACACTCCAATTGGAGTGGACTACTATCATACTATTGGTTAACATCAAGATTACTTTAAATATAAGCTGCTATGAATCAAATATAGGTCAGTAATGTACTTGAAAAACTTTTGATTTATCAACTAAAGGAGAAAATCCAAATCTCGTGATTTAATATCTCGTTTTCACACTTTGATTTGCAACATATTTACAAATTGATATATATATATATATATAGTACGTCTTTATGAAACAAAGCAACAACAAATTAATAACTGCATCAAAACATGGCCACATGCAAGTATCCTACAACAGGAAGATTGGAAATTCAAAGTTTTGAAAGCAGCCAATTGATCTCAACTAGTTGAAGAAAAGAAAAAGAAAAAGAAAAAGAAAAGTCCATTATGTCTGCTATGAGCTACAACGTACTGGAGGAAGTTTGATTTATAAAAGAATTGAGATAAATAATTAGTTCAGCAAAAAGATGAATTAAGATAAAAAGGCATACCGATTACCAAGACAAAAAAAGTTGACCACTCAATTCTTAGAGTTCTTTTTGGGGACTATTGGAGATAGAGTTTTGCTGTTGTAACTTTTTGGAGTTGAGATGAGTTTTGAAAATGTTGATTTGGTGTAAAAACTTTTGAAAAAAAAAAAAAAGTTTAGAAGTTTGTGTTTAGTGGAATGATTGGAAAAGAATATGTTCTGAGATGCATGTTTTGTTGCTCTTTATATATTAAACAAAAAATTGTTAAATAGTTAATGGTTAATTTAGAACACCTCTTTTAAAAAATTATTCACCATAAAAGAGGAATGTTTTTAGAGGTTTTTAAATTTCTATTTTGACTATTTCTTTAGACAAAATAATCTACCTTTCTATTTTTGTTTCTTAAGTTAGATTTAACGATTTTTGTCAACACAACATGATCGGTTTCTTTTTTTTTTTTTTGGTTCAATTTTGCAAATAAATTTATTTTCAGACAATTTTTTAAAGCATAGTGATAATTTGGCTATAAATGTAATGGTCCTAATCAATTGGTGTTCCACCTTTTGAAAAACTGCCCCTTATATGTGTGCTGGCGCAACTATATAAATGTAATCCTTATCCATATTTAATATTGTTGCAACAACATTTTTTTTTCTAGATATAGTAAATTTTCTATTTAATTATTCCTGTCAATAATTGACTTAGTGGAACGTTAGTCAAAACTTACTTGTTCTCTTAATTACAATATAGTTATCAGTTTCTATTTAGTCGGTAAACACTCACGTTCAACTTTTAGTAGTACTAGTCCCCTATAAATCTGTTATTAGCTATAGACATTAATAATCTTGAAAGGTATACTCAGGTACACAATTTTATCTTTAACAAAAAAAAAAAAAAAAAAAAAAAGAAGAGGACTTTGGATATTATTTTTCATAATTTTATATCTTGAAAGCTGTTGATAATGCAATTTGCTTCGACCACAAAACCCTATTCTGGGGGCGGACCGATCAGGTGAAGGTAGTAAAATTGTATTCTTCTGCTCTCGCAGAACTCCATAGGATGAGGCCCCAACTAGGCAAGACATTCCCGGGGAACTCCATTATCCCGACCTGATTCTACCGCTACCGACATTGGCTATGTACTCAGGGCAGGTGGTAGCTGGAGCTAGTGTAGTTGGCCTAGGTAGGTCATCCTTCGTGACCCTTGGATGTCACCCAGCAAGTCCCCTGCTATTCACGTCACCTTGCCCTGCATATGCTGGCAGCGACACTCTGTCACAACACCCAGTTCGTCGTCTGACACCTGAAACGCTGCCTGCCACTGCACTTGTCTCATCATCGATGTCTGCCATCAGCTTGTCCTGGTACAAATGATCACTTGTGTCAGCACTAGTTCATTCTAGTGTCCCCCGAAGCTAGACTACGAATACGCGGCATCAGCCTATTGGGCCTGCGGTGTCAGCGCACCTACAACATGTCTCTTTGTCAGGAACACTTGGCGCTTGACCCGACCGGGTCGCCCGAACACCTTAGCTTGCGAGGAACGACTATAAATAGAAGGTCAACACATTAATGCAGGTACAGACATTTATCCCTTGCCAAAACTCTGCCTCTCTGCCTACTCGTCAGTACCCTTGTTGACTTAAGTATTGAAGTGCCCGTGGCAGACACCCCACCGGTGTCCCTATCACTTCGAGGGGCTTCCCTTTTTGCAGGAGATCAGCTACAGAGTGATTGTGCAAGACCTGTCATTCCAGGCAACCACCTCGGGTGTTGTGCTGAAGATTTTTGGCATCAAAATTTTGGTGCTAGAAGGAGGGCTCCCGTCTTTCCAGCAACCATAACTATCACCCTACGTTCCCAACTCGCCCGACCACGAAAGGACAATCGATGAGTGAGCTAGCCAAGACATCCAAGGTTTCGACAACCCTGCCCTGACCGGATCTCAGAGCACTAGGTGGCCCCAGCGCCAGCAAGGCGTGTGAGGACAGCGTAAACCCATGCAGATAGAAATCCTGGTCAAAAACGTCCAAACCCTGACCGAAACCGTCTGAGTGATCATAGACGCATTTAGAGAATTGCAAAACATCTAAATACGAGCACAGGAAGAATTAGCCGAGTTGACGCCGAGTAGATAGCATAGAACAGCTAGCAAACCACGGAGCATATCGCCTATTGCTGCCCGGAGCAATTTAACCAACCGAGAGAACTCGCGGAACCGGTAAAGAGACTAAGAGTGCCACGCGATCAGAGAACGCTCCAGGAGCCGAGACAACTAGACCACTCGCTCAAGGGCCGCTGCTCCGCTCCATGTCATGAGAAGACTTGATCGGGAATGTTACCCAAGAGACACGGTGAACGTGTGCAGGAGCATGACCTCAGTGTTCGACTGCCTGGGGCATGCCGGGACCCATCGGCATCAAGCGTGAGACCGCTCGGTTGACAAACCAGTGAAAGTGGAGAAAGAGGACCAGAGCAGGTTAGATCATCTCCAGCGGCAATTTGACCTGCTGTTAAGCCAACGGTACAGGGTGGAGCAGGTTAGAGTAGTCAATCTGCCATTCACTTCGGCTATCATGGTCGCGCCATACCCGACCAAATTCAAAAGGCCATTGATGACACCCTACGATGGCTCCACGGACGCAGGCGAGCATTCGGAGAACTACTAGGCCTATATGCTCATTCAAAACGCCAACGAGGTCGCCTTATGCAAATCCTTTTGCCTTACCTTGATTGGCGAAGCCCGACAGTGGTATAGGAGGTTGGTACCCGGGTCAATCAACTTGTTCAAGTAATTTTTGGATGCTTTTGCTGCAGCGTTCCTGGGCGCGAAGATCTGGAAGATGGAGACTTTGTACCTATTCAGGGTTAAACAGGGCAAGGGTGAGCCGCTAAAGGAATACCTAGACCGCTTCGACAAAGTGGTAATATAGATAAAGAGTTGTTTGGATGACACTCTCATACAGGCCTTCCGAGAAGGCGTTAAGGATAGGAGTCTGGTGTGGACACTTGCTTACAACGTCCCACCGATATTCGCCCACTTGAGGGGGATTGCCCGAAAACATGCAAAAGCGGAAGAATATGTCAGGGGAAAATGACTGGTGCCCGAAGAACAATCTCGCGTCCTTGGGAAAAAGCAAAACAAAGATGCGGGGAGCTAGAGCCGACTAGACAAGGGGAAGGCCATCAGCATCAACACTCAGCTCGACATTGCTCAGGGACCGAAGACGCCTGCAGGAAGGTTCCGCCAGTATACCCCACTAGTCACCATCACCGAACATGTCCTGAATCAGGTCTTTGGCTGGGGGTTGCTCAGAGATCCCCCTCATCTCCAGACGAACCGTACCCGAAGGAACCAAAACAAGTACTGTAATTTCTACAAAGATGTCGGCCATAAGACGAAGGACTGCATACAGCTTTGTGACCAAATTGAGTTATTGGTCCCAAACGGCCATTTGCGAGAATTTGTGGAGAGGATCATCACCCCAGCGAGTGTGACTAATCGGATGGCCCCGACTACACCGAATCCTAACTCGGGAACGAGTAACAGGGCGAACAAGGTGGGGCCAGAGCATATTGTCCACACCATCTTCGGTGGGACTGCCACCGGCGACACAGCTAGTAGCCGAAGAAGTTACGTCCGCAAGACTAGGCCGGTTGCTCGTGGGGAATACATAAACATGGCGGAGCACATCGCTAAGGCATGCTGTTAGGATAGTACTCTGATTACCTTCACCGACGACGAGGCTGACAGGCTTCTCCACCCGCACAATGATGTACTGGTCGGAGAGATCCGAGTAGCAAACAACATCATCCACCGCGTCCTCATCGACAGTGGTAGCTCAGTCAATATTCTATTCATGAACGCGTTTACCAGGATGAAAATCAAGGGGGCTGTGCTGACGCCCACCCTGACCCCACTGTATGGGTTCACCGGTGAATGTGTCCGCACTACCAGCACTATTCAACTCCCTATTACAGTTGGAGATGGTCTAGAGAGGGCGACCCGGATGGTCAAGTTCATTATGGTGGATCTACCATCCGTCTATAACATCATCCTGGAGAGGCCAACTCTCAACGCATTGAAAGCGATGGTCTCCGCGTACCATCTAGCCATGAAGTTCCTCACCTCGAATGGGGTTAGGGTCTTTAGAAGAAATCAGGAAGGAGCTAGGAAGTGTTACATAGAGGTGGTGAACAAAGTATGCCGCAAGGCTCCCAAACTTGCCGTCATGATGACCATCTTCAAGGTGGATGAGATCGACACCCCTGATGGAAAGATTCAGCACCTCAGTGACCTAGACTCCCGAATATCCGAGGAAGAAGTCCGAGCACATCCCTCGAAGACCTGGTTCCATTTCCGTTAGACCCCAATCACCCGGAAAGAACAGTGATGCTCGGATCAAGACTCAACTCGAATCACTAGGCAAAACTTGAACACTTCCTCCGGGATCACAAGGACATCTTCGCGTGGTCCCATGAGGACATACACGGAATCGACCTAGCGGTGATATGCCACAAATTGTGTGTGAAACCGAAGCACAAACTGGTGATCCAAAAGAGGAAGGCCTTTAATCTGGAAAGATATAAAGCTATAATGTGGTGGTGAAGAAGTTACTCGCAGCAGGTTTTATCCAAGAAGTGAAGTACCCAAAGTGGCTGGCCAATGTGGTCCTAGTTAAGAAATCCAATGGGAAATGGCAAGTCTGTATTGACTACACGGACCTTAACAGGGCATACCCCAATGACTGCTTTCCCCTTCCCTGGATTGATCAGCTGGTGGATGCAACCGTGGGGCACGAACTGCTCAGCTTCATAGATGCCTACTCCGGGTACAACCAGATCCCATTAAGTAAGTCTAGCAAGGCTAAAACGACGTTCACAACGGACCAAGGGCTCTACTACTATCAGGTCATGTTGCTCGGTCTCAAAAACGCCGGTGCGACATACCAACAGCTTATAAACAAGATGTTTACGTCATTCATCGGGAAGACCATGGAGGTCTATCTAGATGATATACTAGTGAAGAGTCAGCGTGCAAACAACCACGTCAAAGACCTCAAGGACTGCTTCGACACCCTGCGAGAGTACCGGATGAAGTTAAACCCTACCAAGTGTGCTTTTGGCATCGAATCAGGAAAGTTCCTCGGGTTCATAATGAATCACTGGGGCATCGAGGTTAACTCAGCCAAAGCACAAGCTGTGGTGGACCTACAACCTCCACGAACGATTAAGGAAGTCCAGAGACTGACTGGGATAGTGGCAACCCTCTCTCAGTTTGTGTCCAAGTCAACCGACAAGTGCCACCCATTCTTTCAAGCACTTAAGTGCAAGGGCAATATCAACTAGGACGATGAATGTGAAGAGGCTTTCCAAAGCCTGAAAACCTATCTGGCGAGTCCACCACTATTGTTAAAACCTGTTCCTGGGGAAGCACTGTATTTGTACTTGGTTATGTTTGAGGAGGCAGTCAGCTCCATCCTTGTCTGGGAAGAAGACAAGTTACAGATCCCAGTTTACTTCAGTAACAAGGCGTTCCAAGGTGCCAAGGGAAGGTACAGCCCCCTGGAAAAACTGGCCCTGGCATTGATCTCATCAGCCCGTAAGCTAAAGCCCTATTTCTAAGGTCATCCGATCCACTTCCCGACCAGCTACCCACTACGGCAGGTTCTATAAAACCTCCAACTGTCAGGACGAATCACGAAATGAGCGATAGAGCTCAGAAAGTTTGACATCGAGTAAATTCCCCGGACAGTTATCAAAGCACAAGCGCTGGCTGACTTTGTGGTCGAGTTCATGAGGCCTCCCGTACCAGCTTCAAAGAACTCAGAGAAGACCACGGTCGTGCCCACGGGAGAAGGATACAGTACACCCAACCGGGGCATTGAGGGGTTGAAGCTGTTTGTCGACGGATCCTTCAACTCAGGGGGTTCCAAGGCAGGGCTAGTTCTCGTAAGCCCGGATCAGTATAAGACCAGCCAAGCGTTTTGATTTAATTTCAAGGCTTTCAACAATGAAGCAGAGTATGAAGCGGTGATAGTAGGTCTCGGACTAGCCTGGGAACTTGGGGTGGATGACATCGAGGTTTTCAGTAACTCAATGCTCATTGTCAATCAAGTGTCGGTAAATTCCAAGCGAAAGAGGAGCGAATGGCCAAGTACCTACAAAGGGTCAACACTCTACTCTGCCAATTCAAAAGCCACCGAATAACCTGGATACCCTGATCCGAGAACAGTGAAGCCCATGCCCTCACACGACTGGCTTCGATGAATGTCATGGATAATCTCATCTCGTTCCCAATAGAGAGGCTTGACCAGCCTAGTATCTAGCGGAAAGAGCAGGTCCTTTTCTTCGAGAACGTCACAACCTGGATGGATCCGATCTACAATTACCTCACCACGGCTCGATTATCGGAGGCCCAAGAAGAAGCCTGTCGAGTCAAGAACACTTCGGCAAGATACACACTAATTAATGGGAAGTTATGTCGGAGGAGATATTCTGCCCCATATTAGAGATGTGTTGGGCCAGCCGAGACTGACTATCTAATGAAAGAAATACACAACGGAGTGTGCAGGAATCATTCTGGGGGGAACGCCCTGGCCTTCAAATGCCTTCATCAGGGGTATTATTGGCCAATCATGGATAAGAACGCTATGGAGTTCACAAGAAAATGTCTCAAATGGCAGCAGTTTGCAAAGGCAATCAAGTCTCACCCCGAGAAGCTTACCTCAATGGTGTGTGCATGGTCATTCGCTAAATAGGCTCTCGACCTAATTGGACCATTGCTGATGGCCAAGTCACAACTTCGATATTGCATTGTGGCCGTAGATTACTGCACAAAGTGGGTTGAGGTAGAGCCAGTAGCCCAACAGACGGAGGCGAAATGTACTAACTTTTTACGGTAGAACATCATCTGCAGACTCGGACTCCCCCATACTGTAGTCATAGATAATGGAAAATAGATCGACAATCCTGTGATACCTAAGATTTCTATGTCTCTATTTCCTCCTTAGAAGGAGTTGAATGTATGCCATGAAGGCATTTATGAAAAAGTTCAATTTAGAACTTTATTATGTGTGATGGGTCCGTATAGCTTTACAGGACTCAAAAATGAATGTTTTAGACTTGAAATTGGCCTTTTCGGATGGAAAGGGACGATTTTTGCATCATTTTAGAAAAGTCAAAGTGTTGACCAAGAAAGTCAAAGTGTTGACCAAGAAAGTCAACTTTGACCAGAAAAGTCAAAGTTTGACCTAAAATGGTCAAATGTGCAGCAGTATAAATTTTTAGGATCTGCAGTATGAGAAAAATACTGTAGAAGCTCAGTTTTAGATAGAACAGCATATTTAAGAGCTAAAACTACCATAGAAAAATCAAGCACGTAAAAATAGGGCACTAAGCAAAAGGATTTCAGAAAAGAAGAAAAATATTTTTTCAGTCTGATTTTTCACAGATAAAAAGTTGGACTGCAGTATAAAAATCCATACTGTGTATTAATACTCACAGTATAGAAATTTAAGTATGTTCAGTATGAAAATAAATTATTTTCACAAAAATAGTCAAAAAGGGCTTTTTAATTATGACATCATCATTTTTGATTTATGACATCATAAATTTTTTGTGAGCCAAGCAAGATAAGACAAGTGTCTTATTCTAGAAAATTCTTGCTTGTTCACCAAGAAAAGAATTTCGGCCACACAGGGGCAAAAATGTAAAGATTTTAAGTTTTGGGGCAAAAGTGTAATTTTTGAAAAATTGGTGATGTAAGCATGTGATGTCACTTGAATGATGTCACTATGATGAGTCACCATAGCCTTGCTCCCCAAGTTTAGTAGCCGGCCACCTCACATGCCTAAAGTGCAAAATTTCAAAAGTTTTGGGGTCAAAATGAGAGAAATTTTGTGTCCTACATTGCCTATAAATAGGGCTGCCTTCCACCCCATTTAAATCAGAAAATCTAAGGAAATTCTGTCCATTTTCAGCCAAGAAAAACCGAGAGAGAGATAGGAAGAAATCTGAAATTTTTTCTTGAGCCATCTTCTGTGTTGTTCGGTTTGTGTGAGGAAACAAGAGGGAAGAAAAAAAAAAAAATCCTGCAGCCATTTTTTTTGAGCTGTAGCCGTGGTTAAGAAGCAGGGAAAGAGAGGAAAAAAGTTCAAAAATTTGAAGGAAAACTCTAGGGTAGAGTCGGGTTTCAACCGAGCAAGTTTGGGGTAAGTTTTCGGAACCATTTTTCCTTCCTAGAAGCTCTCGGGTTTGCATAGAAAACCAAGAGAAAAATTTTCAGATTTGTGGCTTGGTTTAGTGCAGTGAAGCCGAGCCTTGGATGAGAGAATTTTGAGGTCCAAAAAGTTGAATTTTGGTGCCATTTTGAGTGAGCTAGAACCGGTTCTAGGAGCTAGAACCAAGGGGTGGATTTTGGGTCCAAAACTGTGAGCCAACCCTACCATTTTCAAGAGGTAATTTTCAAAACCTAATCCTAGTTTCATTTAAACTTTTTAAAGTAAAGTTTAAATGTATTTCAAGCTATGGTTTGTAAGAGCATAAGCTCATTTTATTTTGTGCCCATTAGTTAAAGTTTTGTGCTTGATTTACTAGCTTAAGGGGTGGTTGGTTTAAATTATGCATTTATGCTTTATGCCTATGTTTGATTGACCATAGGTTGCATGTTAGAAGCATGAATGAAGTTATATGTCCCCAAGTATGTTAGTAAGAGCTAGAATGCATGCTAGGGTGCTAGTTTGAATGATATAGCATGGTTTGACTTGAATGATTGATGTATGCTAGAAGATAGAACCATGCAGCCATGGTTTGTGCAACCGGATTAGTAGGGCTGCATGGGTACGTTGGGAAGGCATGTTAGAACATGCGGGACGTTAGAAACGTTGTATGATGTGTCATTAAGCTCCCGATGTGATCGGTTGAGGTAGAAACCACGAATTAGGACGTAAACCCGTTTAATTAGTTAAGGCTGCCAGTTCGGGTTCCCCACTGGCCAGTCGCAGAAAAGTGGTAATTGTAGGTCGTTAGAGGCCGAATGGGAAAAAACGTAAAACACAAAAGTTGTAGAACAGGGTTTTTCCTAGGGGAAAACGTGGACCGTTTCCCAAAATGAGGTTCCAAAGGCCTCTGTTTTCATGAAAAACCGAGAGTGGTCCAGTCAGACCTAGTTTTCAGGATCAACGAGTTTCAAATTAAAAATGGTATTGATCTAAGCAGAATCAGATTTTTTGTAAAACACGAAAGTTTTAGAACACTTCGAGAGCTAGAACTTTCGTGAAGACAACTTTTTCGGATTCTAAAGGGATTTTAAAATACAACCTGATTTCGGAAAACTGTGCAGGGATCAAGAAATCCTTGCACAAAATTTTCTAGAACCAGTTTAGGAAAAACTGTTTTTGATTTAAAAACATTGTTTTAAACATGGAAACTGTTCCAAAGACAGTTTCCGACCGTCAGACGTTTTATAAAAGCAGTTCTATCTATCAGGAAGTTTTAGAAGAATTTTAAGAAAGTTGGGCTCTACTGCCTAACTCTTTTAGTGATTTTAAAGAAAGTAAAGTTTTTCAAGTTCAAGGTTTGCTAGTCAGTAGTCACGAAATGTAACCGGGATTTACACCCGAGTTACTAGGCTTAGCCCAAAGCCCAAGCTTGACCCGAAGAGGGTTGACCTTAGTAACCTTAGAGGTTAACGAGAGTTAACCTAGTAGAGATCAAGTTCAGTTATGAGTAGAGAGTTAGTAGAAAAGGTTATCCAACGTAACCTAGTTAGTTACGAGATACGATTACATGGGGTTATCAGATATAACCCAAAGTGCTAAGGTTACTTAGTGTAACCATGCATGAGATAGTTTATAGTTTAGGGGGACATATAACAAAGCATGTATGAATGTTGGTTGAAGACCAACATATTATGGTCATAGAGTAGAGACCTTACTTATGTCCTTCGGTTAAGCAGGACGTACCCAGTAGCTAAACGCGGAAGCGGAACAGCTTAGCATCAGAGATAGAAACGGTAAGTATAACGCCGCCTACAGCATAGGCTAGTAGTTGTATACTTACTTAGGGATGAGTCCAGTGTTCAGTGTTCAGTGTTCAGTGCTATGTGCTATATGCTATGTACTATGTGCTATATGCTATATGCTATATGCTATATGCTATATGCTATGCTAGATGCCATGTTTAGATAACATGTTTTATAGATGCCATGCAGTATGTAAGTTCAGATTTCAGCAGTAAGCATGATTTAAGAATAGGAACATCATGATGCATGTTCACTAAACCTTATAAGAACAAAAAGTCTCAGATAGACTTTAAAAGCAGATCAGTAGGCAGTTCAGATGGCAAGCAACACTTGCCGGTGTCGTATCCCCCGTCACAGGGCGGGTCGGGCTATGGCAAGTGTAAGTCCATGGTTGCGCGCTGGGTACGTTCACCTCAGTAAGGGGCCCATTAGCAGATTAAGTTAGAAAGACAGTAAGTAAGATAGCAGCAGATAACAGAGCATAATATGAACATAACCGGTTCATGCATATGCTTATTAGTTTATGTTCAGTGCAGTAGTTGCCAGTATATGTTCTATGCAGTGTTGACATGTTGTGATGTGAGTAGTATATATGTTGCGGTATAGGAGTTGTACTTGCTGAGCGAAAGCTCAATGTTTTAAGTTTATGCTGTAGGTAAGTCACCTTTCAGCAATCTTTGATACAAGATGGAGGAGCGTGGTCGGGCAATGTGAAATCGTGGGGAATGGAAGTCGCTACGCATTTAAATTCTTCAGACACGTTATTTGAGAAATGTATTTTCAGAGCAGTTACGTGCTAATCAGCACGGTATAAAAAAAATAAAATTTCCGCTGTGTTTTCAAATACTAAGTAAGTATTATTTTCAGTAGTCAGCAGCAGTAATAATTAGTTAGTAGCAAGCAGTAGAGTAGCGCACCGGCGCCAGGTCGGGGCATTACAAATCCAAAGTTCATCACCCTTTGCAAACAATTCGGAATAAAGAAATTGTTCTCCTCCCCCGAGTACTCCCAGAGCAATGGGCAGGTAGAGGCTGCCAACAAGACAATCAAAGAGAACCTGAAGAAGAATCTTGAGAAGTATAAGGGTGCTTGGATCAGTGAGTTATCAAGGGTGCTCTGGGCATACCGAACCATTAAGCGCACTGTGACTGGGGAAACCACCTTCGTAATGACCTTTGGCGTAGAGGCCGTCATACCAGCCGAAGTGGGTTTACTAAGTCTCCATGTTAAGAACTATGATGAAGAAGTCAACGCCGAGCAGTTGATGCTTGTACTAGATCTGGTTGAAGAGAAGCGAGAGCAAGCCTTTATCTGAACAGCCGCACGCAACCAGGTTGTTGCCAGGTACGATGACAAAAAATTCCGACTGCGAGTCTTCCGAGTAGGTGACTTGGTGCTCAAGAAGGTTTTGGTCTAAGAACCCACGTTAGGTTCGTTTGATTCGAAATGGGATGGGCCATATAAGATCACTGAAGTTGTTCGACTAGGCATGTGTCGTCTAGCCGACCAGGATGGCATCTGCCTTGGACACCTTTGGAACGCTGACCACCTAAAACGTTTTTACCAATAATTTTACATGACAATTGATGTAAAGAACGGATCAATGAAAAGATAATTTTTATTCAGATCAATCTTATGTATAAAATATCACACTCCAAAGGTCTACTGACCATGTAGTGAAGTCCCCAAAAGCTGGACGCCGACCAAAGTTGGACTTGGGCCAATTCTAATGAAACCCAAGCCCACCGTAGGAAATGCCCAAGCAGGACCATCAAAAAGATCTACCCTGACAGACCCTACACTCCAGAGGTCCCACAAACCTCAGAGGGAAGTCCCAAAGCTGGGCACCGACCAAAGTGGGACTTGGGACAATTCTAATAAAACCCAAGCCCACCATAGGAGGTGCTTGAGTAGGATAGTCGCGAAATCTGCCCTACCATAGTAGGTGCCTTAGCAAGACCATTCTGGCAGACCACATAGGTTCGATAGTATTCCGAACAGAATCCTACTTGAAAATGAAAAACATTAAAGGTGCATTTGTAAAGTAAAAATGGGAAAGAAATATGAATTTTATTAATTTACCAAAGGAGAGGGGTACAATCTGGGCACCTTCGAGCCCAAACAAAAAAAAAACAAAAAAGAAAAAGAAAGATGAAAAATCATTGTTGCTGGTCGAGGAGGGCGCTCTACTCAGCCTCTGAATGGTCACTCGTATTCTCCGGCTCGTCGAGAACTACCACTTCCTCGGCAGCATGGGCACTCTCGGTAACTTCACCCTCCTCAGTTCCCCCTACTGCAACTTGATCCTCCTCGACAGCAGTCTCCGCAGAGACCTTGGGCATAAAGGACCAATCAACCCTAGTCACCGTTGGGTTGATGGCGGTAAAATCGGCCTACATATCCCGCATCCTCTCCTTGTATTCCCCAAAGAGGTGGGCCTCGAACTCTGCCAAGTTCTTATACTCCTCAACCGTTTGTTGCCGGGCTTGGTCAAGGGTGGCGGGAAGGACCTCTTGTAGATAGCGAGAATGCTCTGACTGGGTAGCAGAGCGATGGTCCTAAGCTCTTTTCCATGCCTCCTCCGCCCTCTTCTGGGCATCCTTGGCCTTTAATGCCTTCTCCTCGGCCTCCTTCACCTTCTTCTCGGTCACCTTTGCTTGATCAACTGTCAACTTCTCAGCGTGTCTTGCCTTCGAAGCCTCCGTTTCCAGGGAAGCTATCTTCTCCTCTATATGGTTGGAGTAGCCCTGTGCTGCTGCATTCCCAGAGAAGGCTAGGCAAACGGCCTGAAGAGCAATCGAAATTAAAAATACGGCTAAAACTGCAAGAGAAATTTGCATGACAAGAGAAACTTGCTAACCGAATCACCACTGGCATCGATTGGGTAGGAGCGCCGAGACGATTCGGCCACTTCCAAGGTAAGGCGATCATCAAATTTGGCGACAAGCGCCTTCTGCGCCGACGAATTCTGTCTGATCGGCTTGGCCTCAAAGGCTGATACAGAGGGATCACAAGGCCTCGAGTCTTCTCTTCGACTCCAAGAAGAAAGGACGAGGGTGACCAGTTGATTTTCTCCAGGCCTAGTTGTCCGAACTTCAGGAGGAGTCCGATTAACTGAGACAGCAACTGATGCTCCTAAGGCCCTGCTAGCTTGGACAGGAGCCGAGGTTTATGTCCAGTCTTGGTGAACTTTTGCTGGAGAAGAGCAATCCTATCCTAGTCGCTTGGACACTTCTCCTATGAGATTTTCGGTCGGCATAGTCGATTCTGCAAATGAAAGTGGGCACGAGTTACCTCTCGATCATGATCTTATTGGGAAAACATAAAGAAACAATGACCTTCAATCGGAAGCCTTAGCCTGGGGTAAAGTTGCCCGAGTAACAAATCCATATCCTCATCAGCAATCCTCGAACCCTAAGCCCGGGGGAGGAACTGTCGAACTGCAACCCATAAGTTGTAGCTACAGATCGGATGTGGTCACAATGTCGGCGATGACAACTTCCAGGCACGATAATGAACTACAGAATCGAGCATCCGTGAGGCTGTAGTGACCTTTCCGGGTAGGGACGTTCTTGGTCAGTTGTGAGGGTAATCGAAAGTCGAGGACGTGCGAACTAGTTGTACTTAGTTAGGCTCGCGGGGGACAGAAGCCTATTCTAGTTACGTTCGAGGTCCGCTTTTTCACGGAGCAAGTTGATCCTGGCTAAGCTCCTCGCGTCCACGTGCAGTGCCCGGGTCCACACGTAGCCTCTTCTGAACGTGATAGGAATTCTTTCCTCGGCAGGAACATCACCATAGGGGAGGTGACCATGTAACCATCAACTCGTCGTGAAGAACCACAAATGTTTGTAGCTCTTGTCGGAGTCAGGGCAGCCAGTGATGAAAGTCCCCTGGTAGCCCTGAAAGTAGTAAAATTAGGAGGATGTTGGAGCCAACTTCATTCTATAGAGGTTTTGAAAGGCTCTGAACGGCAGCTCGGCAACGAAGTTCTTGTCCAAAAGAATAAAACAACTTATTAGGATGCAATAAGCATTAGCGTTGAGCTGCATCAGAGCCATATTATGTCTGGTAAGCACTCGCCTAAGGTAGGAATGGAACGGCAGGCGGAGTCCTGCTCGGAAGAACTCTGCGAACAGGGTGATATGACGGGAAGCGGTCAGGAAGGAAGGTCATTTGGACCAGGAACCACTAACTCTACGTCATTAGGGATCTCGAATTCTTCCCGGATCGCAACTAGATACTGCATGGTCACCGCTGAGGTGAAATAATCCACAAAGTACACAGGACGATCACCTGCCCTTTCTACCATCTCCCAGTTCGCCATCTGATAGACGAAGAGTCCATTGACGCGCAGTGGTCGGCTTCAATTACATTGACAAGACTGAATGGGTTCCCCCTTTGGGGCCGTGCTCTCTGAGCTTTCAAACCCCACGCGACCAGAATTGCTAGTCTGGCTAGCAGTTTTCTCAGATGCAGCGTCCCTGCCGGCTGTTAGATCAACCACCGGGGCCGATTGTCGCTGGGCGGCTCCATTTAACTCCTCAATGAATCCTTGATATAGTCTTGTAGTCGGGCCTACCCACAAAATCTCTTCTAGCCGAGCAGCACTTTCTCAGATCTAGTTGGTCAATGTTTTGGGCCTACTTGGGGAAGGAATGTCGGAAATTCCTAACAAATTATCTGGTGTCCGGGCTCCCTACTCCGCCACTTCCCTGGTTGAATATGAACTTGAACTCATAGTCGAGCTCGAACTACCTGTGACTTCGACATCATTGGACAAGTTGTCGTTCTCAGAGTCAGAAAGATCACTCATATTAAAGGACAGGGGAGAATTTACCTTCTCAATTCTTCTCGGACCTAGTGGCAAAGTAAATTCAATCAGCAATTCTCAGCAGATCTCAGCAACTCTTCATAAATGATGAAGAAAATGTGAGCACCCTTCTTTTATTTATAGGGGTGAGTTTAGTCGGGAAATCCGGGCACAAATTTTGGAGCGACGATTCGGCTTCTTGCCAATCCCGTCACTTCTCGCCAATCAAATTTTCAAGTGTCGATTTGACTTCCCATCAGTCGCAACGCGACACGTTGCAGCAATCGACACGTGTCAGCTGTGTCAGCGAACTTCCAGGAGAACCCAACCAGAACAGGAGTGATCGGGGCAGACCTTCGTAGACAACGATAAGCCGAACATGGTGCAACAACGTTCGACCAAGGAGATATCATGATTACCTGCACGTTTCAAAAACATAAAGCATCCCGATCAAATCAGCCCAGAGATGCTGGGGGGCTTATGCTGATAACGCAATTTGCTCCGACCACAAAACCCTATTTGGGGGTGGACCGATCAGGCGAAGGTGGTAAATTTGTATTCTTCTGCTCTTGCGAAACTCTATAGGATGGGGGCTCGACTAGGCAAGACATTCTCGAGGAACTCTGTTATCCCAACCTGATTCTACCGCCATCGACATTGGCCGTGTACTCGGGGCAGGTGGTAGCTAGAGCCAATGTAGTTGGCCTAGGCAGGTCGTCCTTCATGATCCTTGGATGTCACCCGGCAGGTCCCCTGCTATTCACATCACTTTGCCTCGCACGTGCTAGCGGCGACACTTTGTCACAACACCCAGTTCACCATCTGACACCTGACGCACTGCCTGCCACTGCACTTGTCCCATTGTTGATGTCCACCAGTAGCTCGTCCTGGTACAAATGATCACTTTTGTCAGCATTAGCCCATTCTAGTGTCTCCCAGCACTACAGTACGGACACACGGCGTTAGCCTATTGGGCTTACGGTGCCTGCACACCTGCAACATGTCTCCTTGCCAAGAACACTCGACGCTTGATCCGACCAAGTTGCCCAAACACCTTAGCCCTCGAGGAATGACTATAAATAGAAGGTTAACCCATTAATGCAGGTACGGACATTTATCTCTTGCCAAAACTTACCTCACTGCCTATTTGTCAATACCCTTGTTGACTTAAGCATCGGAGTGCCCGTAACAAACAATCTACTGGTGTCCTCATCACTTTGAGATTTTTCCCTTTTTGTCGGAGATCAGCCGTAGAGTGACTGTGTAAGACTGGTCGGTCCAGGGGATCATCTCTGATGTTGTGTTGAAGATTTTCAGCATCAACAAAAGCCAATAAGAAATCCTTAAAGTTTAACTTCACATATATATCTTATTCCTAATCAAGCATCTTGTACCATTGAGTACGAAAGAAGGGTCTATTTGAATCTATAAACAAATAAATTTTGATAAATAAATAAATAAAAGAAAAAAAGGTGCTATGTTAATTTATTTATATTTTATTAATTTATTCCACATGCATGATTGAAGTTGATCTCTTCATCTTTATGCATGAATATTCCCCATAGAAGACTTTGTCGATTTTTTTTTTTCAAATTGGACATGCATGCCCAACATAGACAGTCTACTTTTAGGTCTCGCGTGTAGCGTGATTCACCAAATAAAAAGAATTAAATTGTTTCATAACTATGCAACGTTCACTAATATAGAATGTGGATACCACAACGGTTTTTAATCGTCATGGTAATATTTCCATGATGATTTTCTAACCGTCGTGGAATCCAGAGTCATGGAATCTTTTCAGACTCCATGATGGTTTTTTACCCGTTCTGGAATCGGCAAAAATAGGGCCTAAAAATGGATATTTAAGAACATACCACAATGGTTCTGCGTAAAAAACCGTTGTGGTTGGCGGACCTACCACGACGGTTTTCCTTTGAAACTGTCGTGATAGGCGGACCCTACCACAACAGTTTTTCCGAAAATCAAATCAACACTTCTTTCAGAAAATTCTCAAATCTGTGCCTTACCCAAGCAATTTTAAAGCAATCTAAAACACAACCACAATCAACAATCATCGAAAATGTAGGGGACAGATTTTGGACATTTTGGACGGAAAATTCTCAAATCCACAATCAATAAAATCAACATTTTGGACGGAACATTTTGGATTTTGGACGGAAAATTCACAATCAACAACCACAATCAACAAAATCAAAATTTTGGACGGAAAATTCCCAAATCCGTGCCTTACCCAAGCAAGATACATTTCAACTTATCGGATTGTCGAGTGTAGGTATGGGCAGAGTGGTAGAGAATGTAGAGGACGGAGGAATGGCGGCAAGAGAGAAGGGGAAAAAGGCTCAGAGTTAGAGAGAGAGGGAGAAATGACAGCTAGAAAGAGAAGGAAAAAGGCTCGGAGTTAGAGAGAGAGAAAGGAATGGTAGCAAGAATGTAGATAGGGAGCGGAGAGAGATAAATGGAGGGAGGATATGGGCGACTTTGGGTTTGGAATTAGAGTTTGTATTAGAGAGTCAAAAAGGCTCAGAATGTAATGGAGTGGGAAAGAAGGTATTTTTTTGGGTTTTAATATACGCTCTAAAAAGTTGAACAATTTCAAAAATTTTCAAAATTCCCACCTTCATACCTACCATGATGGTTTTTGAGAAAAACCATCATGGTAGGGTGAGAAATTCAAAAAAAAATTTGGAAAAATTCCCTCCTTCATACCTACCACGATGGTTTCTAAGAAAATTGTGAGAATGATTTTGGGTGATTGTTTTTGGGAAGAAAGTGTTGCCTTATTATTTGGTGATTACGAATGTGCCATAAGAATTGTTTTAGGTACAATTTCTTTAAAAAGTTTGATTGAAATCGGTTTCTTTAAAAACTAAGAAGATATATATCAACATTATTTTGTTTTTCCTTGTTTGTTCTTGATTTGTGGTTATCTTGATTAGGTAAAATAAGTATGAACCTTGAATTTGTAAACATTGAAGTTTGAGTATGAGTTTATTTATCATATGACTTGTTTGCTCTTAACTAACGCACCAAAAGGAAAGTTGTTTACCAGCTATGCCATATAACAGCGGGGGACATTGGATCTTGACAGATATTAATCCGTGGAATGACTTGGTATTTACTATATACTCCTTAAAGAAAACACCAATAAAAATTTATAGTCCTATTTCCTTTCCAAAAAACGAAAAACAAAACAACGCAACACAAAACAAAACAAAGTCCGTCATACTCAATGTCATGCATTTTAAATCTTCAAAGCATTAATTTTTCCCATAGATTGTCTTATAAATCTTGATGACTTGTCAAAATTTATTTTTATTTTTATTTTTATTTTTCCGGTTCCTAGTCTTAGGCTTTGTTGAACTAAAGTGACATCAATGAATCGATTTTATTGATGTTTGCAATGGGGCATTCTTTTTGATGCAGAAAGGAAAATGATATGAAGTAATTAGGAAATAATTAATAATACTGGTCTAGAGATAGAGATCATTTGTTCAAATATATGTAAGTGGTAAACATGGTGATGTTGATTCGCTGATCCTTTATCAAAATTTCTGCTTTCTTTATCCAAAAGATTTTTCTCACGATTTCAAATGATATATCACTACTACAGAACGCGGATACCACGACGGTTTTTAACCGTCGTGGTAACATTTCCACGACGGTTCACTAACAGTCGTGGAATCCAGAGTCGTGGAATCTTTTCACATTCCACGACGGTTATTTACCCGTCGTGTAATATGTACAAATAAGCTGGAAAATTGTTATTTAATGAGAAATACCACGACGGTTCATACTAAAAACCGTCGTGTTAAGTCAATATAACACGACGGTTTATAAAAAAGACCGTCGTGGTATTTCCTCCTACCACGACGGTTTCTTAAACGAATTGACAAACCTTATTGGTATATTGATCTACCACGACTGTTTCTATAATCCACCGTCGTGGTATTTCACTTACACGACGGTGGATCATGCAAAACGATAAACGGTCGTGGTAGTTCATTATACGACGACGGTTCTAGTTATGAACCGTCGTGGTATATAAGTTTCTACGACCGTTTTTAATGAAAACCGTCGTGGTAGGATTTAACATATACAAAAAAAATATTTATTCGTTCAATTTAATACCATTTCATTCATTCCTGTTCATTCCTGTTCAATCATTCATGACATGAAAAAAGTACGCATCAAATAATAAAATAATTATAGTACAAAATTTTTACTTATAGTACAAATTGTTCTCAATGTGTTTTACAAATTCTGTGTCTGGCTCATTACATATGTACTCCACTCTTGCCTAACCAAATTCAACTCAGCTTCTGTATAAGATGTCTTGTTTTGTAGCGAGGCAAGTCCATCGACGTTCAACGTTATTTCTCGCATGAACCCCAAGACAAAATAGCCACATAACACATGTCCTTGCTGGATCGGGCATCGAGCGGTCTGAATCAACGTCTTCCAGTTGCGTCGCCTTGTTATTCAGTCTCCCACCAGCAATTTCCAATCGTTTAGTGCCCTAATCATTTGACAATATATCAATACAGATAATATAACATTTATGGAATGTCAAATCATTGAACTATAAACATCAAAGTTATACTTACATCGTAATTATCTGTTGAAAATCTTCACCCGGATCGTTACCAAGAGGATTAAAATAGAGGACGGAGTCATCCCATGGATTAATAACAGCCAATACCCAATGTTGGCCGCTGTTATATGGCATGAGAACAAGCCGTCCCCTTGGTACGTCCCTTATGATCCGGATGATATTGTCGGCTCTTTCTCGAATGTAGGCTGCGTGATCTACATTCTGTTGAACTGGCGAGACAAGGAATGGAGAAATAAACTCGAATCGTCGACCCAATCCAGCTCTTGCAACACAATCCGATAAGTAGCTGCAAAATATTAAGTCAAACTTGTTACGCGTGCAAAATCAACATATATATCTATATTTCAAGCTAATTGGAACAATAATTAATTAAGTATTGTTTAAGGAAAAAACAATTACCTGATGTATACCGTTATACAGCTTGCACTGATTTCTTGAAACGATAAGAAATGGCATACATCTTCATACCCAATATAGATGGGCATATCATCGGTTTGCAGTGGTGGGCACGGAATCTGGTCACCGTCGACCAAGGAACTTTGTGCGTAATAAGCCAGTGGTCTCATTATATCGGGAAGTGCATTGATGTCCAACGTAGGTTCGACGTCTTCTGCCGTTTGCTGTTGTACCTCCGGTTGTGACTGCACTTTCTTTCTCCCGGCTTTTTTTTTCAACCGTTTCCTTCTCTGAGGTTTTGGGTCGGGAACTTGACTGGGACCTCGACTGGCCTGGCTTAGACTGCTCTGAAGCACGACTAATTTTCGGGGCCACGCAACAAACCCCCCGACAGCCTCTTCAATATACGTGGCTTCATTCGTCGGAATGGGAAGGTGTGCACGTTTCATTTTGGGGACACTAATTGTCACCCGCACATTCCCCTCGCCCAAAGGAATCCCATGGACTGTGTCGGTTGGAACACAGTCCATGTAAGCCCTGCCTATTGCAACCAATACTTCTCCACCATTAATAAAATCGGTCAGGAAAAGCTGGCATTCCTTACTTGCATTAGGTGTGGGCTGCGGATCCGAGGCGTCGGCTTCCTTCTCATTTAGGGTGCAACTCGCCTTGAAACTGTTGTGCTGATCAACCGTAGGTTGGGCTGCCTCCTCGGCCATCATCTCACGGTCGATACCGTGCTTCGCACAAAGTTCCTGCACCGTCCTTTCCAATGCAGCCAGCTGTCGCTTCATGTAGGTGACTTCAACATTCTCCCTTGGTACGTTCATGGAATTGAGGTATTGCGACTGCTTGACAAATTTTGATTGCCACGAAGCCGACCGGAATGCTCGGGGTTGCCCAAAGACCGTGTCAATATGTCTTCTGTGCCCACGGATTCGAAGCTTCCTTGGGTCTCTTGTTGTGTTAGTTCGTCCTATAACAAGTACACAATATGTTATTGAGCCCGTAAATATAATGGAGACAATTAATCTTACTTCTTATTTGAAATATATAACGTGTTGACTTACTATTGCATCGCCGATAATTTTAATCGATGGATGCTTGTACTCTCCATCGGGCTTGAGCCGCGTGTCCCGCCAAACAACAGCTCGGTCTGCAAACTTCCCCGTCTTCTCGAGCTGAAATTTAGTAATTGAAGTTAGTAACCATAAAGAACACAAGCAATAAAAAAAATTTTCAACTGGATGGAAGATATTGTTGGTATCCAATTAATTAACTTACGATTTCTTGATCAAGTTTCCTATAGCCGTCTCGGCCTGTGGTTGAACCGTACTTGCTCTTTTTCCTTATCTCGCTGCCTTGTTGGGATAGCCTCTTGAAATCTGCCGTCCGTCGATAGGCAACAAACCTTTCCCAATCGTCCTGGCTGATGGTTGGGTAATTGTTCACCACTTTGGCCGGTCGTTGCCAAACACTTTCTTCATCAATATGATCCCTAACAAATGCTTGGTAGAGATCGTATCTAAATCCTTTGGCTGCCTCTCCGCAAGACTTCAACACCTGCTTTTTGTGTGATTCATCAACCGTGAATGAAGTTAAAACTTCCATCCATACTCGTTCTTTCCTCGGTTCCAAATCAGCACTTCTGAAATCAGCAATCCAAATTGGAATGTGCTCCCGAGCTAGCACTCCAATCCAACTCTGTAATTCATCACCTTCCTTGCCTATTGGTTGGCCTTTCGGGTCAAACCTAACTTGAATTCGTTCTCCCCTCGTCCGAACAATGTGCACTCTTTTAAGCAGCGTGGCTCGACGTTTTCCCTCCTCGTCGGCATTGAATCTTGAGGAGTTGGTTCTTCGTGATTTTCCAACTTGAGTTTGGGTTGACACTTCCTCCTCGTGATTGGTTGACATCGTAAATCAATCTAAAACTACAGTGAAATAGAAAGAATTTTCTATTTAGACATCCTGACAGTGACGATAAAAAAGTTCTCCTAAATATATATATAACAAAAGAACACACCAATAACTGAAATGTAACTAACAATAAAACAAAAATATTCTTCCCTGTAAAATAGAACAAAGTAACTGAAAATATCTAATCATTGGGTAAATCAAACTTCCAAAATTGTTAATTTGATTCCTGATGTGTAATAACGTTCCCTAGGTATTTTCAGTTATGAAAAAAGCAACACAAGAAAAAATATAAGCAACATAAGAAAACTCAGTGTGAAACAAGTGATAGCCAATCGAAAAATATGCAGAGAAATATATGAAAACACAAGAAACTTCGTGAAAATTTCTGCCTATCATAAATTGACCGAGAGAAAAAGGAGAAAGAAAAAAAAAATTGGAATATGCATTAATACTTACCGTTTTGTCAATGGTGGGTTCTGGTCGGCGAGAGAGAATGGTAAAGTCCGAAATCACCGCAGTTGGTGGTGGATGGCGTCGGAGATTGTAGGTCGAGAACGTCGTGAGTGCTGGCCGATGGCGTCGAAGATTGAGGGTTTCAGAGAGTATTTCAGAGAGTTCGAGGGTTTCAGAGAGGGTCGATACTGGGTGAGGAAGAGTTTTGCAGCTTTTTAGGTTATATTAAAAGGTTTCAAAAAGTTTAACAATTTACGAAAATTTCAAAACTTGCCGCTAAAACAATATACCACGACGGTTTTCTTTAAAAACCGTCGTGGTAGTTTATATTTAAACCGTCGTGGTAGTATAGATACCACGACGGTCAAATATAAAGACCGTCGTAGTATAGCTCTTTGATTTATCCACCCTTACATGAAGGTCAACTTAAAAGACCGTCGTGATAGATCAATTTACCACGACGGTCTTTGGAATAGACCGTCGTGGTTGAGTTTACCACGACGGTCTTACAGGAAAACCGTCGTGGTAATATATACCACGACGGTTTTCTTATTTAACCGTCGTCGTACGTATTTGAAATTTACGATAATAGGAAAATGAAATTGTTAATATAATCCCTTTAAGTATGCTGCCCTGTATGTTGTGCAATCATTCATTCCAAACATATTTGATTCCAATCATATTTGCATGGATAAATGGTTCCCATATAATGTGCGTAATAATCCAAAAACCGTATATCCCAATGTTTACAACGTACTTAAGAACATTATTCATTAATTTGTTCCGACGTTTTTTTTTTGCTTTTTTTTGGGCTTCTCAACACGTGTCCACTCGACGTCCAATCGAAGTAAGTGTGAAACATCATCGTCAAAATCATCAATCTCGTCCACCGGTGGCAAACCCGTTGTAAATGATGGAATGTCGGTGCAATCGTCAATATCTTCGTGGCCATCCCGGATTATTCTTGTCTTCATTGTCACAACTAAAGATAACTCTAAATTTGCGGGATCCGTTGTATAAAATACCTGGACCGCTTGTGACGCCATGATGAAAGGATCATTTTTGTATCCCAATCGTCTAAAGTCCACCACTGTCACGCCGTCACTATCAACCTTAACATAATTATTGTCAGCCCATTTACATTTAAAGAGTGCTATTCGCAAGCCGCAATAATCAAGTTCCCAAATATCTTCAATGAACCCAAAGTAATTCATGGAACTATATACCGGATTCTTGTCCTTTGCGGATGAAATATGCATAGACTCGGCCCGAAGGGTGACACCACTATTCTGTACGGGATGCTTCTCATCTCTGTCCCGAGTGTAGAAGGAGTTCCCATTGATAAGGTACGATGTATATCTTGTGACTATCGATGACGGACCTCTGGATAGCTTCAATGCGTCTTGTGAAACGCCACGATTCGCATGCAAATATTTTCTTATCCACTCCCGAAATGTCCGATTCTGCTCATCTTGAATCCACTTCTCACTTCTTCCTTTTCTTGGATTCGCAGCTCTTACCTCCGCCATATGAACCTGAAAGAAGGGCACATTTCCTTCGCATTGCGCAAAACATACAAACAAGCTTTTTCCCATTCATCTTGATTTACTGATGAATGAACGGCGACGGATAGTCCTTTCGAGGTATGCAGCCCGCTTGTTGGCAACCCTATTGGGTCCGCGTTGGACAAATACTCAGAGCAAAATTCAACTGATTCCTCGGCTATGTAGTTTTCCACTATACAACCCTCCGGCCTATTCCGGTTCTTCACGTACCCCTTCAAAACCTTCATGTACCTTTCAAAAGGATACATCCACCTCAAATACACCGGGCCACATAACTTAACTTCCCGAACTAAGTGCACACATAGATGGATCATTATATCAAAAAAGGCTGGTGGGAAATACTTCTCAAGCAGGCACAATGTCATAACCAATTCCGATTGTAGCGAATCTAGCATCATTGGATCAATTACCTTCGAGCATATTGAATTGAAAAATGAGCATAACTTCGTAATTGAGTATCTCACATCTTTTGTTAAAACTCCCCGCAATGCAATAGGTAATAATTGTTGCATCAAGATGTGACAATCGTGTGTTTTCATTCCAACGAGCCGCAAATCTTTCATCGACACCAACCTCCTGAAGTTTGAAGAGTACCCACTTGGCACTTTCACGGAAGCAAGCCACTCACAAAGCTTTCTCTTTTCGTGTCTACTTAATGTGTACTTTGCTGGCGGTAAGTAAGTGCCGTTCTTCCTTTTCTTGGGAAGCAAATTCGTTCTAATCTTCATCTCTTGAAGGTCCAACCGTGCCTTTTCACCATCTTTAGTCTTATTCGGAATGTCAAGTAACGTGCCCACTATCGATTCACATACGTTTTTCTCAATATGCATAACATCTAAGCAATGACGCACGTAGAGTGACTTCCAATATGGAAGTTCAAAGAAGATTGACTTCTTCTTCCATGGTCCATCGTTAACTTTATCCTTACGTTTCCTCTTTCCCAAAACTACCTTCACATCTTTAACCATATCAAATACATCCTCGCCAGTCAAAATCCGAGGAGCTGATCTTTCTTCGGTATTGCCGTCAAAAGCCTTCTTCTGTTTGCGATATCGATGATTCTTCGGCAAGAACCTCCTGTGACCAAGGTAAACGGTTTTCCTACCGTTTTTCAACCGGATGGAAGATGTTTCCTGCATACAAACGGGGCATCCTATAGCACCCTTCACAGGATAACCAGATAGGTTGCCAAGTGCAGGAAAGTCGTTAATTGACCAAATCAACATTGCACGAAGATTGAACGTATCTCCTCGGTAAGAATCTCTTACTTGTAAACCATCATCCCACAACCTTTTTAGGTCATCGATTAATGGTGCAAAGTAAACATCAATGTCATTCCCCGGTTGTCGAGGGCCTGAGATCAATAATGTCAACATCAAGAACTTCCGCTTCATGCAAACTTCTGGAGGGAGATTGTAGTTGACAAGTATGACCGACCATGTACTATGCCGACTACTCATGTTACTATGCGGGTTCATTCCATCCGTCGACAAACCGAGACGTAAATTCCTTGGTTCTGCACTAAAATCTGGATGATTGTCATCAAAGGTCTTCCATTGCGGTGCGTCGGCCGGATGCCTAAGCTTGCCATCGTCAACACGTTTATCATGATGCCATGTCAAACTCTTAGCATGCTGTGCATTACGGAATAAACGGCGGAAACGTGGATCTGGTGGAATGTACCATAACACTTTCACCGGCACTCCTTTACTACCATTCGATGGCACCTTGCCCTTCTTCCATCTTGACTCATTACAAACCGGACATTCATCTAACTCTTCATATTCTCTCCGGTAAAGCACGCAATCATTTGGACAAGCATGTATCTTCTCGTATTCCATTCCCAACGTGCTCAACGTCTTCTTCGCCTCGTACATACTAGGTGGCACTTTGTTATCCTCCGGTAAAACATCTTTAGAAAAGCTAAAAGAGTCGTGAAACTAGAATTCGTCCACCCTCCCGATGCTTTCATATTCCATAATTTAACCAATGCCCCTAATTTTGTATATTTTGTACACCCGACATACAAGGGCGTTTCGGCATCATTAATCATTTCCTCAAATAACTCCGGACGGTGCACAAAGTTTTCTTCCAAATCATTAACCATATTGTACATATCATCACCAACGTTTTCCTCAACTATAGGCTCTTTATCTTTAGTACTAGTCGATGTATACTTAATATGGACAAAATCTTCGCCATGTAAATACCATGTTTGGTAAGAACAAATAATCCCATAAGCGCGCAAATGCCCTCTAACATCATCAATGGAATGGGATCTATGATTACCACAAACTTGACACGGACACCGAATCTTATCGTCTTGTGTATGAGATTTGGCAAATGACAAAAATTCTTCAACACCATCTTCATATGCTTTAGTCAATCTATCAAACCACATCCATTTCCTATCCATGATTTGCGGGCAAATCCTAAACCAAATTTTCAAATTAGTTCTCGAAGTCATGAAGGTGTGCATACGTTTAAATTGCATGCATGAATAGCAACTTCTAATAATTACTTACGTTATATATAAATACTCCCGGCACATGCATTAATTAAATAAACAATATATTTAATACAAAAATCCAAAAAAAATAACAAAACTACTAAAAATACAATTACAAAACCGGCCTGGGTTATTTAACTAAAAAATCCAAAATAAAAATATATACATCATAATTTTAAACATACATCGTGGTAGGATTTAACTAAAATATCCAAACTACAAAAAAAACCAATCTAATAATACATTGATTGTGATAACCCAAATTAAACACTTTGCAGTATTTAACGTATCAAAAGCAATCCAAAAAAATACAAAACAAATTTAATATTCAGGGTTCGTAAATAAAAAATTAATACAGAGGAAAACATCAAAAAGATGAGTTCATTTCGGTCATCTTGACTTACAAGAATGATGATCGACCAGTAGATGGTGGTGGGTGGCGTCTAACAGCGGCGTATGGAACTGTTGTCGGAGTGATCTGATCTGATTTTTGTTCACGGCAGCTGTTGTATCGATGTGGGAAAAACAGGGCCACTCGATTTGATATGTCTGAACAAAAAGGACGATGATTCCACGACGGTTTCCATGAAACCGTCGTGTAAGTCTTAAATTCAACGACGGTTTTATTTAACCGTCGTGTAATCCTCGAAGATTCCACTACGGTTATATGAAACCGTCGTGTAATTGGATCGTTACACGACGGTTTCAACTAAAAGTCGTGGAAATACATACTTCCACGACGGTTTTAAAAAACCGTAGTGGAAGTCTCGACTTCCACGACGGTTTTAAAAAACCGCTTTTTGTTCCGTGTTTTTGCCTCAGATTCCACGACAGTTTTTAAATAACGGTCGTGCAATCGCCGTCGTGGTATCCGCATTCTGTAGTAGTGTATATAATACTACTTTAATTATTCATAATAATAATAGCTCTGGTAAGAATACAAGAAACTCGTATAGTATGTTATATAAACCGTGATCAATCCATTTATTTGATTTTTTGATTGTTACCTTTCAGCTTGTAAAGCAACTTTACTCAGATACGAATAAAAATGATCCCAAAGCTAAAAAGAAGTTTAAAAGGCTTATGACTTTGTATTTGTTTCTTTGATTCCACGAGAGTGGAATTGTAGTTCTGCATTATTGTGAATTCCACAAATGAGGTAAGGCTTTGATTTGTTGTTACTTTTATTTGAGAGCTTAATAAAAACTTAAAATTTTTAGTTTATATTAGTGAGGCAAAAATCCTAATATGTTCATCAATTGGATAATTATCAGAACTTGAATGAAGCACACAGTAGCCCCCGCTTACATATTGCAATAGAACCTGGCCTTGCAAAAGAATGTGCTATATTAGTAGTGAACCTTTACTTCCTCTTGTTAATATATTTCCTTTATTTGCTTGATAGCACTCTTAGATTCTTCTCCTCGGTCGGAATTCTCAATAGTTGAAATTTTTTGAGATAATTATGCTATGATATTGCAAGTGTGAAGATATCTATTGAACTAACATTAAAATTTCAATGCTAACTTGTGCATGATTTTCAATTTGAGCTATATGATATAGGTTCCAATGAATTGGTCTTTAGTTTTCTTTTTAAAGGCTTGAGGTGGGGTTAGGAATTTATAAAGTTTTAAAGTGAATTTCTTATTTGATTGGAACTTCGAAAAATCTATGTACCATAAATATGAATTTGCATGTTTATGTTAGGTTGGTTTTGAAGCTTCTTAGATCAACTATAGAAAAAAAAAAAAAGTGTGTTTCTTTCCGCCTTTTTTTTTTCTTTTGCTAAAAAGTTTCTTCACTTACTATATCCTTATAAATGTTATTTCTTTCTTATGCAATAGTTTTTGACTTTGCAAGTTTAGCATGTAGTTAACATTTATGGGATGCAATTTTTTTAAAAAAATTAAGGCACATTCCATGACAGTGTCAAAAAAAAAAACCACCGTGGAATGTTCTGCACCAAAAATAGAACGGCTAAGTAACAATGACCTTCCACGACAATTTAAAACTGTCGTGGTATGTCCATGACATACCACAACTGTGGATTTCATGATGGTTTTCTAATCATCATGGTATCTTTCGACGATGGTTAAAAACCATCGTAGAATCTAGTTTTTCTACTAATGTATTTTGGTATAAACAAATAACAACTAGATAGAAAATAAAAAATAAAAAATAAAAACGCCAAACAGTCCGATAAAAAAAATGATAATAAAGAGTCTGAAACACATCCCGATTCACCAATTCAATAATAAACCCTAGAATAGATGACCACCAAGTAAGAACATCACGATGAAGTGCAGAATTAGCTAGCTTATTAACTACTCCATTACGTTCATTTCAAATATGCAAGTCCTAAACACTCGGATGATTGGCAAGGTTCAGAACCCGAAAATGACCCATTTAAGAAGTTCTAGGTGTTGGGAAAACTTTGATTAATGAAAACTATCACCAAAGTCAAGTTCTCATGTTAAATGATCAAGAGAAACTAATCGGAAGTATACCTGAATCCATTACGATAAATTGGAGAATGATGGAGTATTCCACAGTCAAATCTCCTCAGGTTCTTAAGATATTCTATGGATTCTCTCTCTTTAATGTGGAAGGAGTAGGAGAGTAAATATTACATATTATTATTTGATTTGGGGACCACAACCCTTATACTAACTCTTATATACTAATTTAAATTAGAATTTCGTCAATCCTAATTTAATTAGTATTGGGTTTCTACACATTAAAGTGCATACCCAATAGATATCTCTAGAGCCTAACTAAAAGATAACTTATTTGGCCCTATTAAATTGGGCACTTTTGATAAATGTCACAAAATCATGGCTTGGATTGATTTTTGCCACACATGACCAAAACTCTCGCAAGAAATGCCATAGATGACATCATAAATACTTATTATCTATTTATTTTAAAATACTTTTTAATTGGTATTCATATTGTAACCATCTGGATACTAGTTTGTTACCAAATGGTAACCAATTAATTACCAGCGGGTTACCAGGTGGTCACCAACTAGTTACCATCCAGAAACTTGGTAATCAAGTGATTACCAATCGGAAACTTGGTAACCGATTGGTAACCAAGTGGCATCGGAATATATAAACAACAATCATATTTTAACAAATATCACCAAAATTCAATAAAAATCAAAAACCATAACACAAAAATTCAATGAAGCACAAAAATATCAAAATTTTTAAATTTTGTCACCGGAATATTAAACAAAATTAAAATCCATCATTGTAATCCTTAAAAATTCCACAAAAAATAATTTATGTAGCTCGAAAACGGCGGACTAGATCGGAATGGATCTTCTGCTCCATGCAATCTTGAGCACAGAACTGATGTCTGACAACCTCCTATTCCCAGATCTCTAATGCGAGGGTGGGATTGTAGGTATGAGGTTGTGATCGGAACTTCGGAGGCTGGCGAAGGCAATTGCACAAGTTGGCTCAAGATCGAGCAAAAGAGAAACTTCGATGGCCGGATCTCCTCGTAAGGACCTCGATTGGAGATACAAGGTAGCGTAGCGCCTTATCGGAGCTCGTGGAGACAGATTGTGGTGGTGGAACTGCGGCAACCATGTCGGAGCTTATGGTGGCGTGACGGTGGATCGGTTTGATGGTTGAAAGGGGAGAGAAAGGGAAGGGAAAATAGAGAGGGAAGGGGCGGTTTGTGGTGTGAAAGGGGAGAGAGAAAGAGGGGGAAAAGAGAGAAAGAGAGAGAGGCGGAATGGGGATGAGAGAGAAAAAGAAATTTTAAAAAATAGTTTTTAATTAATTATGACATCATCAAATTGGAAAATTTTGCAAAACTTTTTAAGCTATGTTAAAAATCAATCCACCATTTTTTTTTTGGTGGCATACCACCTCATTGTCCTATTAATTTAGATAGCCTATAATATAATTGTCATTTAATATGTAAGCCCATGATAAGAAATTAATAAAATCTCAACACTAGGAAACCGTGGTAAATCTACTTTGAAATATAAGTTGACCATATATATAGAAGAGTCACATTCTATCTACAAATTATGTTATTTTTGACCCTGAAGCGTTCTCGATAAACAAGGTAAGAATCCATTGACCCTACTTCAGTAGTAAAAAAAGCAATATCAAGATGCGCTGAGAAGTAACCTTTGACAAAGTCACTACAAATATGGAGAAGAACTCGGCCATAACTATCAACATCACCCTCGAAAGAAAAAATGAAGATCATATCTAGATCAAAATCTATGATCTCCAAACATTTTGTTGCACACCAGTCTCTTGATGAAGTTAGATTGGAAATTAGCCTATTTTGATAAGGTTAATTTATTGTTAAAATTAGGGGTGACAATACAGATCTCGACACGACGACACGATTCGAAAACGACACGAATTTTGTGGGTTTGAGTTAGGAAAAAAATGTTTCGGGTTAATTTCGGGTCACCCGAAATTGACACGGAAAAGAACGGGTCGTGTTCGCGTTGGACTCGTAGAACCCAAACACGACATGTTTTTTTTTTGTCAATTTCGGGTCAATATTCGTGTCAATTTTCAGGTCAATTTTTGATTTCGGGTTGATTTTGTGTCGTATATCAATTTCGGGTTGTTCGTGTCGCGTATCAATTTCGGATCGCGGATCAAGTTCGGTTCGTGTCGTGTCGTGTCAAACCGTTACGGGTTCGTGTCACAGTTTCAAGTCGTTTTTGGGTCGTGGGTCATGTTCGGGTCCAAAGAAAAAAATTTCAACACGTCTCTAATACAACGCAAAGCCGACACGCGACACGAATTGCACCCCTAGTTAAAATACATCAGATTAGGCCAAATTTTGACTTTTGTAATTTTAGTTGTCACTTCATTATGAAACAAATCACTTCTTCCACCTAGATGTATGCAGAGATGGAGAAGTTTCTCTCCATTGATTTGACGCATCGCCATCACATCCATCGGAAGAGGTCCCCCTATCCAAGATAGAACCCCATAACGACCAAGACCTTTCGAATTTTTTTTTTTTTTTTTTTAAGTGAATGGAGAGGAAAGTGTTTTTAGGAAAATGTAAATGCCTCAACAAAGTTTTTTATTTTAAACTCACACACGAATGGCGAAGGAAAAACAAGTTAGTCATTGATCCAAATAAAAATCGACTATAGATTTTTCATTCTATAAATAGATCAAAAAACAACTTGAGCGTAGAAGGACCTCTTATATATATATATATTCAAATCAAAATTTTGCTCAACTTAAAAAATAAAGGATTGAACTTTCGCTTACTAGAAATTTAACGTATAAATTCTGTCAATTGTACGCTCCAAAATATGTGGCAGTTACCTTTTTAATTTATCAATTAAAATTCTAGTTTATAGTTAAAATGCACTTTTTCGCTCCATTTTTTAACCTTCCTGACTTTGCCTTCGTTTCTGTCCTTACAATAAATCTGGGGCTAAACTCAAAAACAAAATTTTCGTAAATCTCCGAGACAATTTTTAATAAATATAGTTTACAAAAAATATAACCCCAAGACAATTTTTAATAAATAATTACAGAAAAAAAAAAACCCCCCTCCAAGACAATTTATAATAAATCTCCCAAGTTTTTATTTTTATTTAACAAAATGATATTTTTTTTAAATGGTCAATAAATGATAGATCATGTTAAGACTTAAAAGGACATACAAATCAATCATGTGGCAACATGAGCACTCAAAAAAAAAAACAAAACAAAACAAAACAAAACAAAACTGCAGACATAGTAACTGATAAACAAGACAGAAAAATAAATAACCTTTAAATTCAATGTGGACACAATGATATGGTTATTTAATATAGCAAAATAACTCTAAGAGAAAAAATCATGGATGTTGAACACACCAAAAACAAATTGAAGGATTTTACTAACAACGAACAATTACAAGAGATTGAATCAATAGATTTGCTTTGAAACTCCATATTAATGTAAAACCCAGGTCGTCTCCTCTCATGGTGACTTGCTTTCAAACATCTCATCCTATTCCAATTCAGCAGCTAGCCTTCATACCTCCCGTCTTACACCAAGCTTCAATGCTTGCCTGAGGACTAATTCCTATCCTACTCCAAGCAGCTCAGTGCTCACCTTCAGTCCAACTGACATATTTCGAGCATGATCTACCTTCAGCTCCTTCTTGGATTTACGACGGATCTTCAAATACACGATGACAATTGGTAGAGAGCTGTGAAAATTAACGATATATTTTTTTTCTTTCTCATTTTAAAGCTCTAAAAGGTGATTCTATGAGATCACTTAAATAATTGACCCCTAGTTTTGAAAATGTCTCTAGATGCTTTACTTGCCTATACATAGCTGACAACAAAATTTAAAAAGTCATCGCTAAATATGTTTACTTTACATGAAAAGGAAATTCATTATAACTAGTTATTCTCTTTCTTATTTAATCACATTTTTATGTACAAAATGGGTGATGAGATTTTAGTGATCCTCATACAATACAAGGAATAAGAACATGAAACGTCAGATCTTGCATTCCCATGGTATTTATTCCTTATCAAAAGGAAATGAATGATAAATTAATTACACATACACTCTCGATAAGTTCTCATTTGTTTTATGATTGTTTGATTATACAAAGGGCATGTTAGTATTTATATGGATTGTGTAAAAAAAATATAAAGTTTAGTAGACACTAATAAGGGAATTGGATTGTTTGCTTTTACGTCATCTAATAGGGAAATAAATAGTAAAAAAATAAAGCAACGATCATGCTGCTTATTCCTGTACTTCTCTCACAGCAATATTTCTCATTACACTCCTTTACAATTTGATAAACATGCTTTAATTTTCCTTTTTTAAATTTTGTCTAAACAGCTAAACATGTACTTGGCCAATGTCTAGGTGTCCCTTTGTATCATATATTGCATTTGAATTTTTAAAAATTTTGCCATTAAATTGAATTTATGAATCCAAATTACAGAATTAGAATTGTGTTATTCAAATTGAATCATACGTATTTGGATAGTTTTATTTAATGGTAATATTTGAATGGTGTAAATATATAAAAATGAATGGTTTGGATTATAAAAACTTATGGATTTAAGTTAAACTGTTGTCAATAGTAAAAATAGTTATACTACTTGAATGTTTAATCATTAACTAAATATATATAGTATTTAAGTGTTTATTAAAATTTAAATTGAGACGGTGATTCAGACAATAATTGTAAGATCTTACAGGAGAAAATTTATAGTCAGAATTTAAAAAAAAAAAAAAAAAAAGTAAGAGAAAATAAGAAAGTTGAAACCACGGCTGGCAAGATCATATTGTAATCTAATCCGGCCCCACAATGAAAGGACCCAGTTAGGGAACAATGACTTAGGAGAAGGTCTTAACGTTTAATGATTCACCCAAATAAGATATAAAATAGGGCTTAACGTTATAATATATATATATATATATATATCTAATGCGCGTTTCTATTATTAAAATCTAATAAAATCCTATAAAGTTTAAAAAATATGTGAATTTTTTTTTTGTTTTGTAAAATATTGATAAGATAGCTGAAACAAAGTCCTCCCAAGAGTGTAATTTTTCAGGTCATATAGTAAAAATATTCTGTTTAATATTTGATATTTTGAAAAAGAAAAATAAAGAAAGAAAATCTAAAGAATTAATCAAATCAGACTTGGCGTGCAACTTTGAATATTTGGCATGTAAATTAATTAATGAAAGCATCTCGATTGTTTCCTGATGAGACATGGTTCATGGGCGTGCAACTTTGAATATTTTTTTTCTAATAAATATACTAATTTGGTTATATAATAATGGAATATATAGGAGTCTAATCAATTAGAAAGAAAATGTAGAAAGATGGCAAAGATGAGATACTTTTTTAAACTGAAGCTAATATGAGTTTTATAAACTTTCAAATATCATTCCAATATATATGTTTACAATAACATACATTATGTGATTATATATATAACCTAACTGTTATTCTATACATGATTCTATTATAAAATGAAGATGTCAAATCTTATCCCCTAATTAAAAAAAAAAGAAAAAAAAACTATAATAATTAAATCTTTCTTTAGCAACGACATATTTGTCGGAAAATAATCGTCACGTTATTGCATGATGACGTTGCAAGATAAGATTTAGTTATGACATCTTTCTGAATTTATTGTCGAATTTATATGACTTCCAAAAAACAAAGGTATTTAAAAGCAGTTGGAGCCTCAAAATTGGAATCTAAGAGACATAACTCATGAAAAGACTCTCAAGTTACTTAAAGGTTGCTTTAGCGAAAAAAATAGCTTGACGTTATAATTTTCATATATATATATATATATATATATATAATGCGCATTTCTATTATTAAAATCTAATAAAATCCTATAAAGTTTACAAAATATGTTAATTTTTTTCTTTTGTAAAATATTGATAAGATAGCTGAAACAAAGTCCTCCCAAAAGTGTAATTTTTCAGGTCTTATAGTAAAAAATATTATGTTAAATATTTGATATTTTGAAAAAGCAAAATAAAGAAAGTAAATTTAAAGAATTAATCAAATCAGACTTGGCGTGCAACTTTGAATATTTGGCATGTAAGTTAATTAATGAAAACATCCCGATTATTTCCTGATGAGACATGGTCCCTGGACGTGGGGTGTTTTTTTTATTTTTTATTTTTTATTTTATAAATATACTAATCTGGTTATAAAATAATGGAATATGTAGGGGTCTAATCAATTAGGAAGAAAATGTAGAATTATGGCAAAGATGAGATAATTTCTTAAACTGAAGCTGATCTGAGTTTTATAAACTTTCAAATATCATTTCAATATATCTGTATACAATAATATATACCATGTGTTTATATATATAACCTAACTATAATTTTATATGTGACTTTATATAAAATGAAGATGTCGAATCTCTTTCCCTAATTAAAAAAAGAAAAAAAAAACTATAACTATTAAATCTATCTTTAGCAACAACATATTTGTCGGAAAATCTTTGTCACGTTATTGCGTGATGACGTTGCAAGATAAGATTTAGTTATAACATCTTTCTGAATTTATCGTCGAATTTATATTGCTTCCAAAACACAAAGGTATTTAAAAGCAGTTGGAGCCCCATAATTGGAATCTAAGAGACATAACTCATGAAAAGACTCAAGTTACTTAAAGGTTACTATAGCGAAAAAAATAATGCCATAATGATTATCTTATTGTACCTTTATCCTGTGAACAATAGTATTTTAGTGAATCAAAGCTCATGATAAATTTTGATAAATTTTGAATCGCTCGCTTGAATGGAACCACATTACAATATAATCAAAGAATAAAGTGTACTCAAACTTTATTTACCTATTATGGGTTCATGTTTAAAAAATTGCGTCATCCCGGACTTGAATTAGAGACCTCGCCTACCAAATTCACATGCATAATTCAAAATTTGATACTATCCTATGCACGTTTGCTCATATAAACATTCTATTATCCCATTTAAGTAACTAGTACTTGATGTATGATATAATTAATAGAAAACTGTATTATCGATAAATGTCTATTCAATGTACAGGTATGTATAAGGTTAAGGGCTCTAATTCTATGGTCCTGAACTTGGCATTTATCTTCATTTGATGTACACGAAGGTGGTGCTTGTATTGTTTTGGAAATGGTTTGAATTTGTATTTCAGAATTCTCAATAAGTGTTTTGCAAATGGTCTGAAAATGGTATTTCCATTTTTATTTTGTAAGGCTTATACACACAACAGATATTTTCAGAAGCATACCAAATCCAATTTATCTTTTTCGTATATTTATAGCAATCTCACTTAAAACACAGTTGAACCAAATTATAAATATATATATATATATATATATATATATATATATCTCAACACCATTCTTGAAATACTTCTATTAACCAAATCCTTTGGCCCAAAAAAAAAAAAAAGTCAATGTTGCAATATTGGTAGTGTCACAAAATCACAAGTTGAAGTGCGTACATCTTTCTACTTTCATAATTGAGCAAGTTGTACGGATTTTTTTTTTTTTTTAATTTAGTTGGGACTACCTGTTGCTCAGTAGGTGAGAGGGGACGCGTTTGGATTCAAAGCTCTCAAAATTAAAATTTAAAAGTGCTTTTGTTTTTGTTTTTTGTTTTTCGTTTTCGTTTTTTGGGTTTTTTTTAACTATTGCAATGAAGATTAGAAAGTCCCAGGGGCCTTTTGGGGGGACTTTTCCAAAACTCTTTCAAATTTTTTTTTTCATCTTTTTCCTCTAATTTTACTAGTTACTTTTTCAAATCTCTCTTCTTATTTTCAAAAAAACTCATAAAATTTGAGAGAATTGAATCAGGATCACTGTTATTTTTTTTCCTGAATAAATATCAAGTTTTACACTATTTAACTCTAAACAATTCATTTCCATCAAATGCACATTTTTAAAACTCAACTCAACTCCAACCTCTTAAAATTCCTCCTCCAATTATCCCCTCAAATGGCACTTAAGTTTTTGTTAAATTAGTTAGGAAAAGCTGACACACACTTCATGTAAAGAGAAGGAAAATAGGAGAGATGTGATGTTTAGCTTTCTACTGACGGAGAGTATTTGGAAAGTTCCATTATTTTCTGGCCAATTTAGTTTCCATCCAAAGATTGTGACTGATTTTATGGGATTAGGATTTGACTTGCTCCTATTTAAAATTTACATTAGATTGTGAATGTTTTTCAAGGATAGTTACCTAATCTCTATTCATATGGAGCCATTTGATAGAGGTTATCACTAATGAATTTTCTCTTTTATAATCTGAGAGAACATAGGCACATTACCAAACTTTGATTGTTTATTCTTTGTGTGTTTTTTCTTTTGTTATGTCACATTCAGCACAATTGGCAATACTAAACCCATGGTGAGGACATGCGATTGGTAAATTAAAACCTTTTTATGACGCCATGCATTGCTAAAGTCTTTTGGGACAACCTTCATGATCTCTAAATGGCCCTTTAGCAACAAATAACTATTCAGCGAGTACATGTCATTACTGATGATTAATCTTTATAACAACGACCATATCAAAACTTTCGTCGCTAATTGAAAGACCAACTCCTTGTCGGTAACAATTATGAGAAAAGCCAATGTTGGAATTCCATGTGTTGAATCTCCGCTACCACGACGGTGGATGCCACAACAGTTTTTTAATTATTGTAGTATCTCTACCAGTAATTCTCTTATTAATGCTGTTTATGCTGATTCTTTTTTCTTTTGCACACCTTTTCCGTTTCGTACACAAACATTGACGATCTTCTACAACTAATCAATTATTGTAATATATATTAGCTATATATTATTTCTCTCAACAAAATGTTATTAATAAATAAAAATAAAGTGAGGCCTCGTCCCTCTGTTCTTGAGAAAACAGAAAGAGAAAAAGACAAAATCTATTCTATGATATTTCGTAATCTGGACTGCCACTACAAGAAAATCAATTTTCAGTTACCAAAAATTCGGTAGCTGAAAGTCCTGTTTTTGGTAACAAGAAGTTTTTGTTACCAAATAAATTTGGTAGCGGAAAGTCAGTCGCAAAAAATATTTGCTACCAAATTTTTGGTAGCAAAAACTTTTTGTTACCAAAATTGATTTCGGTAACAAAATGTATTTGGTAGCGAAAAATGTGATATTCAGTTACCAAAAAAATTTGGTAACAAAAGGTATTTGGTAACAAAAAGTCTATAATTTCATATACCAAAATTTTGGTAACAAAATGTATTTTGGTAACGAAAAGTAGGAGATTCAGTTACCGAATTTTGGGTAACAAAAGGTATTTGGTAGCAAAAAATATGTGATTTAATTACCAAATTTTCTGGTAGGAAAATTTATTTGGTAGTGAATTGTACACCACAACAAACAATGCTTTTCATAGCATGTGAAGAACGCTATCAATACAGTTCTATAGCATTTTATCAAACACTATGTTAGCTCATGTTATTAAAAGTCAATGGCTTTAATAGCATTTTTAAAGTGCTACGAATAAAATTGTTATAGCATTTTTCCAGTGCTAAGAAACTGGCTTTATAGCATTTTTCTGGTGCTAAGAAAATGGCTTTATAGCATTTTCGCAATGCTACAGAACTTAGTATTTCATTGTTTTTGTTATATAATATTACCACCTAGTGTGTCAAAGCATGAAAGTACAAACACCCACAACAATGCTTATATATATCTATAATACATCTCCTTCAACCAAATTGTCTTCCGAGTATAAGGTGAAATAGCCTTTCAAAAAGCTTATAGTAAAAAAGTCCACAATTCAGCCAAGCCAGAGAAGAAAGCTTTGTATTTATTATCTTCACCGTAATGGAATGTCATGTAATTCAAGCTCTACACAATATACTTCAAGCTCTACCCCAGTCTTAGAGCTTAGTTTTGATTTATTGTGTAGAGCTTGAAGAATTAATCTGCAAATGAAAAGGAAAATTTATTAAAAACAAAACATGCCAACTAAAATCGAAAATGATCACTGCAAGACAATTAATACAAGTGACTAAGCAATTACAAAGTACTTCACATGATTAATAAAGGAAGTGAATCACTTTGATGGAAAAGAAAGAGTAGAAAAATCAGTAATGGTCACCTTTGGAAACAACTCTCAGTGAGAACAATCCAATTAGTCTCAGAGTAGAAACGATATCAAGATCAACTTCATCCCTGCACTGGGATTCCAAAAACTCAGTGCAGTAACAAAACAAAATCATCACCAAAAAAAAAAAAAAACAGTTAAAAGCTTATGACTCATACAAATGCTTGTAAAGACAAAAAATAAAAAATAAAAATAAAAATAAAAAAAAGAAAAAGAAAAAAAGAAAAAAAGGGAGAGAGAGAGAATAGCATTACAACCATGATCACATTCTCTCTTTCCTATACTAGTTGCACAAAGTCAACCAAAAAACTAAGAGATAAGCCATTACCAACTCTCAGTGAGAACAATCCAATCAATCTCAAAGTAATGATTGACAGTAAGTATAAATACCATACAAATAGGAACAATGAATACAAGAAAAGTACAAACAAAAATAGCTAAAGCAAACTAAAAATGAGACATCGATTTGTATATATAATCTCCAACATTGCTTTGTGCTTGGTTGATAGTTTACTGCATTAAACCAGAAAAGAACTTAACTAAGGTATAGAAAAATACTAAATCAATATACAGATTTATATGTTTGACTTGACCTCCTCTCTTCTTCTTCTCTCTCTCTGTTTTTTTTTCTTTTAAAGATTTTCTTGGATTTCTTATTTCTCTGACATTATAACTAATTTGTATTTGAAGTATTTCAGTAATAAAGGAAAAAAGGAGGCAAACATACCGTACAATTGGAAAGAAATAGTGGGACATTCATTATACAACAGAAACTAGTGTAATACATATGTCCCTCTGCCTCCTGATGCATGAATATCAAGGTATAAGGTAAGTTACAACTCAAGAGCCTTGAAAGATCGAGAAGCAGGGCTGGGTTAAGAAGTTTCGAGAATACCTCCTTTTTATATAAAGTTTTAAACACTAAATCGAAAACTTAATGCATGTCATCACAGCTCTGTTCACAAAATCTAGTCGTCCTTAACAATGACAAAATTAACATTAAAGATCCAAAAGTAAGTATACATAATGTAGTAACACACAAAAAAAAAAAAAAAAAAAAAAGGACTGGCTGCAATGGTGAACTAAGAACTTACTGCTTAATAATCTTCAACAATTTCTTTACGCTCAATTGGTCAGTTGATAACTATAATCTCCAAAACCGCTCTAGACCAAAGCAATTTCGATCGCCCAACTTCAATTAAACATGCTAAACCAGTAAACCATTATTAAAATACGGCAATTCCATTAATGCATAATCAGGAATCAAAATTCCCAAAAATTAAAAACTTTAATTAATATCTTTAAACCATACCCTAAAATGAACTATATCATCACCACATTAGCAAAACACACAATAGAATACACGGGACTAACTATTCTCTTTCTTTATATATATATACCCATATATACAAACAAAATAGCACCGAAAACAACAAAGCAACAAACAAACCGTAGACTTTCAACATGAATCAAAGATGCAATTCGTTTTTTTTTTCTTTTTTAAATGAGGGAGGAAATAAATGAGAGAGTGAAATAAACGGGATTACCGAAGGTCAGATTGATAAGAGTCAAAATATACAACTGCAGCTATTTGCCCGCCTTCAATTTTCGCGAATTTGGGACTAAACTCTGAAAAGCCAAATTCAAATACAGAAATAAGCTGTGAAAGATAGAAAGTAAAATAGCAATATAAAGAAAATATACTCACGGAACATAATCAATCAAGAGAATGAAGCGAATTTTCAAGCCGAAGCAAAATCCAGAGAAGTTGGTGGCCTTTTAGTTCAAACCCTAGATTATGGAGGGAGTAAATTTGAGGAAGGAAAATTTGAGAGGGGAAAATTATTAAGAAGAGAAGGAAATACCCTTGGATGGGATATTCCATCCGTGCTTGCGGTTTTGTGCGAACCGAACATAGAAAAGAGGTTGAACTGCATGATCGTGATTCGTGGGGAAGGGGGTTATTTTTTCGTGGGTAATAGCAAGTTTTTTTTTAGGTTTACCTTTTGAATTAAAGATAAAAAAAAATGATTTTATTCATTAATAAAAGGGAGGGAGGAAAGCCCTGCTTTGCGCGGTTTCTTTTGGGCTAAAATTTTGAAATTAATCATTGGCGAAACTTGTTGGGATACAAGATTTTGTTACCAAATATTTGGTAACAAAATACATGAGATTTAGTTACCGAATATTTTGGTAGCAGATGACATTATGAGGAAATTTTTGCCTCCTTCCTAAAATTGTTTTCGCTACCAAAATATGTTTGGTAGCAAACTGTACGATTCCGCTACCAAAATTTTGGTAGCGGAAATATATATTCTATTACCAAAATTTCATTTGGTAGCAAATGACACTACCAGGGAAAAATTTGGCCTACCGCCAATTTTTTTTGCTACCAAATAATTTTGGTAGCAAACTATTACAATTTGCTACCAAATTTTGGTAGCAAATTTTAGCATTTTGTTACCAAACAGTGTTTTGGTAGCAAAATGTTATCGGCGGGAACTAAAATTCGAATCCCGCCCTGTCATCTGTTACCAAAAATATTTGGTAACGGATTATGTCGTTTTTGCTACCAAAATTGGTAACAAAATGTGTACACCTTTCAACTACCAAAATTTGGTAACAGAAACTCTATTTTCTGTTACCAAATTTTTTTTGGTAACCAAAACTTTGGTCTCTTAAAGTCACATTTCTTGTAGTGCTTTGTGGAGAATCAGATTCCTTATCTTGAAAATATTTGACAGGCCTCTTAAAATGCCTTAATCTGGAAGTAGTGGCTGCTAGATTCGTTAAAATTTTGTATCCTTCGATCGACGTCAGAATTTATGCGGGACGTGATTTGTGATATTATTATTGTTGGATGGAAGATAGAATAGTTTCAAAGCGTGGGCTTCGTTATAATTATACCTCTGTGTGTCTTAAAAACCATAGACTAGTCACCAAAATATATTAGAGATATCAATTTTAATCTTAAGTTTTGAATACTAATTTATGTAACAAGTGAGCTTTCATTATTTTTATAATAACAGTAACGGAGGTAGGGTAGGCCTAATGGGTACTATATCCCTCACTAAAATTTTGTCTTCCTTTTGATTTTGCCATATAATTTTATAATTTTCTTAACTTGTCCTACTGAAAATTATAAATATATATAATCTCCATTAAAATTTATCCATTTTACTTATTATTTTTTGATGTTATTTATTTTTTAAGAAAAAAATATTGATTTGCGCTTCCACTGAATTATATGTTTAACTCCGCTACTCATTGATAGGTGTTTAAGAGAATGTCACAATAATTAATTGTGACAACCAATGAAAAAATAACAACTTACTGCCGTGTGAATTGTTATTCAAAAATCAAAGTTAAATAGATGTGACTAGCACAATTCATAATCTCCACTTACAATTTTTTACTATTTTAAACAAAAAAGTCAATTAGTCCAACTTTAGAGGCCAGTAAATTACTAGCCTGATATGTGTGGAAAAAAAAATGTTAAAGAAAAATGATAAAGATAGATAATAGACATTAAAGACGGTCGATTAAGATAGATAATATAATTACAATAAATTTGAAAATTTAGTTTCTTTTTGTACTATTAAAATATTAGAATATATACATTCAAACTAATATAAACATGTTAGAGTTATATATATAAACATATACATACACACACGTAGAGTTTTAGGAGATGAAACCTATTGTGATCGATCATATGTTGTCATGCATGTTTAATTTTCTTCATTTTTTCTTCTGGTCTGTCATAATGACAAATAATAATAATAATAATAATAATATAGTATAAGCTGATTTTCATAACTAAAAATTAAAATATATATAATTATCTGATATATAATTATATGTAAAACATAATATTACCTAGTCTCCTTTCGTTTGTTTAGGAGTCACATGGAGATGTAGTTTGAACTTGTGGTGAAGGAGGCTAATGTTAATTGCTGAAATAATAATAAATATAATTATATAGTAGGTAATGATTTATAAATATATATGTTGAGTAAAGAAATTAAAAAAAAAATTGAAGATAAATTATGAATAGAAAAATATTTAAAAAATAGATAAAAAAAATGGAATCGTCAACCAAACCAAAAGACCATACTCATAAAAAGAAAAGAAAGTGAAAAACAATTATATTAAACTGGAGAAAAGAAGCAGGAGGAAAAAAGTGTCAACAACTGAAAAACAGAAATTCAATCATATAAAAAGAAAAGAAATATATATATAAAACAAATTACAAAAAAAAAAAAAAAAAGGAAAAGAGGAAGAGAATGAAAATATTGAAGGAAATAAAACAACAAAGAATCACAGTGATGAGAAAATGACAGCAAAATCAACAACACTAATAGAGAAACACTAACATCTTTTATAAACATTAACAATAAGAATAGAGGACTAAAATAAATATCAATCATACTAATATTATCAGAATAACCTAAATAATCGTGAATAACAGATAATAAAATACTGACAATATTAATCACAATATGATCATCACAATATAATAAACTAATCATCAATAGCATTTTGAGACATAAATAAGAAAAGTATCTTAATCAACAAAACCTCTCTCCATAGAAAATGATGGATAAAAGTACTTGGTCTTCGGAAGGTAACAAAGAAGGAATAATGAGTTTAAAGTAGGAATTAAAGAAGGATAAAAGCAGAGTAAACATCAAGATATTGAAGAGGTAGTAATGGCTATAAATAAGAATAAAGCACTAAATGAGGAAACATTGCATTTATAGCAGAACAATCTATTAATAATTAAAAGTTGGAGAGAAAAAAAAAATAGAGAATTTTTGATATGTAAAAATCAGGGGAAAAAAAAACATAATAACTCACAAAAAATAACAGATTTACAGTAAATTAGAATATTACAGATCAAAAAACATAATTTATCAGCATTAACAATATAGTTACATGTGTTAAAAACTCAGCAAAAATGATGATAGCTCACAACAAATGACAGACCTACAGCAAATAAAACAATAACAAATCGAAAAAGAAAATTTAGAAGAATTAAATGTCTGGCACAGATCAGCAAAAACGCAACTATATATCTTAGTACAAAAGCTGCAAATAACAAATAACATGAAAAATCTAAAAACCTAAACAATAAGAAAGTCTAATAATTCATTCCAATGTAACTAAACAATACAATTTGGACACAAAACAAAGTGATATCAGTTTAAAAAAAAAAAAAAAAAAAAGCAGCAAAAGACCTAAAATAAAGGAATTATATATCAAAAAACCATAGTTTATAAGCATTAAATACCTTACACAGATAAGTAAAAACACAACAATATATCTCAATACAAACATTGCAGACAACAAATGGGATGAAAAATCTAGAAACCTAAACAATAGGAAAGTCTAAAAATTTATTCAAATATAACCAAACAATAGAATGTACACGTGAAACAGAGTTACATCTGTATAAAAAACAAAAAAAAAAAAACATAATAATTGACAGTGAATAAGAAAATTAAAACAAATAAGAAAGTTACAGATTAGAAAACACAATTTAGAAGCATTAAATGCCTTGCACAAATCAGTAAAAGCACAACAATACTTCTCGACAAAAACTGCAAACAACAAATACGATGAAAAATCTAGAAACTTAAACAATAGGAGAATCTAACAATTCAATCAAATATAATCAAACAATAGAAAAGAAGATAACCAACATAGTTAACAAATAAAATTACCCGTCACACATTGAAGATAGCAAAATCTGAAATAGTAATGTCAAAATACCACACAGAGACTAATTTAATCACAGTCAACCATCAGGAAAAAAACACCACATTTTATACCAAAATGAAACGATCTTAAAAAATAAAAAATAAAAAAAATAAGAAAAAAATTTTTATGATATGAAAAGCAAGCTGCAAGCCACTAAAATGATAGAAAATCATAAACGCAAAAATGAAAAAATAAAATTTAAAAACAAACTAAACAAAATATTACCCAAGGGAAAAAAAGAAAAAATTGCAAAAATCAAATCCCGACACAGAAAAAGCCTTCAATCTTTCTCTTTGTGCTCCCAATCCAACATTTTCGAGCCATCATTATCCTAATCCAGAAAAACAAATTAACATAATTCAAAAATTAAAAACAATATATATAAATCCAAAAGAGAAAAAGAAAAACTGATAAAACAAATGCAACAAAGCCAAAAACTTACGCCCATTCTTTCTTCCATCTTTTGTTCTTCATTTCTTTTCATAATTTCCTCCGACCATGTAAATGCAGAGGAAAATAATAATAATAATAATAATAATAATAATAAAAGAAAAACAAAAAAAATGAAATTTCAGAAAAAACTTTTCTCGGATCATCTACATGTAGGGGGAAAAATGATAGCGATAATTAAAAACAAAAGAAAAAAAAGAAGAAAGCGAAAAAATAAAAAAATAAAAAAACGCCTAGAAGCCCAAAAAAGAGAAGGAAAACAAAAAACGATAAAACAAATGCAACAAAACCGAAACCATACCCCATTCTTTCTTCCATTTTTTGTTCTTCATTTCTTCCAATGTTAGTAATAATTAAAAACAAAAAAAAAAAACAAAATGGAAAAAAGAGGAGCACGACTAGAAACCCAAAAAGGGGGGAAAAATGAAATAGAAACAACAATCAAGAAAAAAAAAAACAACAAAATAAAAATTAGAATCTAAAGTTCGGAGACAAAAATCAAAGAGAAAACCAGAAAAAAAAATTGAGAAAAAAAAACCAACAACAACAAAAGAAGTATAAGATGACGAAAAAGATGAAGCAGTGATAGAGAAAAAACAAATATTAAAGTTTAGGGTTCAGAAAGAAAGAAGAAAGAAAGTGAGAGAGAATAAACTGCGGAAGATGAAAAGAGATGAGAAAACAAATGCTAGGGTTAGAAAGGAGAATGAACAGTGGTGAGAAAAGAAACAACGAAAGGCTAGATTAAAAGAGAAAATGAACGGTGGACAATGAACCTCAAATCAAATGCTAGGGTTAGAAGTGCATAAAAGTCCAAGCATTATACACACAGCACATTTTAGAGTGCCTTTAAACGGCAAAATCATACGGATGTGTGAAAGGACAGAAACATCCATTCACTGTGGATACACAAAAAACGACTTTGAAAGAGGGATAGAAATGTTTGTGCACTGTAGAAAAAATAGTTACTTTCACGACCTTTTAGTATGTAGTAATAATGTGTATTTACTATGCATGTGAGAGTTAATCTTTTTTTACATTTGGGTTCTTTTAATTGTCTAATAAAAAGCAAAATGCAAATCTTTCAAAAAAAATTAAAAAAATAAAAACAAGAAAGAAACTTCAAAGTTCAAAAGCTACTTAAGCAAGCAATTAATCGATAGAGACTTTTTCATGTCATTATCTTTTTTTTACTTTAATAAACCCATCCACCGTTGACTATTGTACCCACCGTTTACTATTAACAATGAATAAATGTCGATAATAATTATAGGTGTACACACACATATAACGAAGAGAGAGGGTCGTTTTTGCTTGCCAGGCTAAAGCAGACTCGGTAAACAAAGCAAACATTAGTACTATTAATCTTATGAATGTAAATTAAAAAAAAAAAAACTTATACATAACAAAAGGAATATTAGCTCCTGAAAAGTTATGAAGAGTATATGAATAAATTTAATATGTATTCCCTTTAACAAGGAATCAATATGAAGAGATGTAAGAATTGATATTCTTCTTTTTTCCCTATATTTTATGGGGCCCACAAAAATTCTCATTTCCTATATTGTAAGTAAACACATGATTAAGTGAGAAATGAAATGATTACTCACTTTCTGTTTCCCTTTGATGCAAAGTAAACATCTTTTATCAAATTTTATAAAAGTCATGGAACAAACTTTCTTGGAAAAACTACTCTATCCTAAATTCTCAAAGCGCTAAATCTAAAAATGTATATCATCAAGTGGGTGGTCCGACATGGACTGTGAAGCTAGGAAGAAGAGATTCTACTACAGCAAGCGCATCTCAAGCCCAGAGCGATCTTCCGAGATTCACAGATCCCCTTCAAACTTTGATCCATCTATTTGCTACCAAGGGTACGTCTCGACACCAGAGACTTGGTTGCACTATCTGGTTAATTTTTCAGCAATTAATACATAGTTACTTATGTTTTACCTCATGAAAATTGTAATTAAATAAACATACCACGCATATACACACACGTACATAGTCGAATTTGCCTCATCATCTGTCACATTTCTCTCGTTTTTTTGAAGTTCATAAACTATTATCATGACAATTAAAACGTCATATCAATTAAAAAAACCATAGTTAAAAGATCTAGCCAGTCATGTATTATGAAATTTTGGACTTCCCTTTTTTGTCTCTTCATTAATATGATTGATCATCAATAAACTGATTAGATTTTTTAAGTGACATGACATGACATGATATTTTATTTATTGTATCATGATATTTGTAGAGAAACTTATAATAGAACATGAAAAGAGGACGTTACAAGAGTCGAATCCCACATATACATCATGAAAAATGGTGTGTTAAATGATCACGGAACTAAAATAGAACTTGCAAGGAGCAATTAAGTATATAGAGTTGTAATTTTACTTTATGAAACTTCCAGAATTCCACTACTAAGCTTTTATAATTTTATTTTTGATCCTTATATTCTTTAAGTCTTCAATTTTACCCCTATAAAAGATTAAGTGTCATGGGACCCACTCAATAATTGAAAAAGAAAATTAATTATGTACGGCCTATTCAATAAGAAAAAATATTTCAACATAATTTTTTTTTTTTCTTAATGCCTTACTGAAAAATTTTTCCGGCTCTATCAATGCATCTCATGCATGTAACTTTATATAAATTTATTTTATTCTCAAAGTAGCATGTACTTTTATCGTATTTTCAAGATAAAATCCTTCATGATCATGCATAACATTGCTTTGTTAAATATAATATAATATAGGTTTACATACAATTGAACAAGCTCAATGCGTGACATTTCGTGATAAAGTAAACCATAACACAAGCGATATCGATGCTGGTTTTGCTCGCACTTGTAGGCGTTAGTGTCCAGCTAATGTGACAAAGGAGAACACAACTTTGGCACCCCTCGATTTGGTCACACCCAACCAGTTGGACAACAACTATTTCAAGAACTTGCTACAAAAGAAAGGTCTTCTTGCATCCGACCAAATTCTCTTCAGCAGAGGGTCTATAGATAGCATTGTAATCAAGTATAGCAAAAGCCCTTCAAAATCTATCTCTGATATTGCAAAGGCTATGGTTAAAATGGGAGATATCGAGCCCCTCACTGGTCGTTCGGGACAGATAAGAAAGGTTTGCAAAGTTGTGAACTAAAATTCAAAAAAATGATTCAGTGAGAAAATAAAATGGAATAGTAAAGTCAAACTAGGCAAACGTATTTGCCTGTACAGGCTTTCATTATTAGTTACCTTTGTTGATCAAATTAGGCCGAGTGTGTGTTGTAATAAAAGTACAAATTTGTAATATCTTTACTTGGTCTAGTGGTAGGTGTAACTAAACATGTTTTTGGTCATTTTAATGCTAGCTTATACTTTTCTTAACGACTTCGCTTTTGTTTTTTTTTTTTTGTTTTTTTTTTTTTTATAGGAATTCTTAATGTCTTGACTTGTTGAAAAATAAAATGTGAAATGAGGTAATAATAGAAAGAAAAAGAAATAAAAACATCAAATATCAAAAATTGGAAGAAAACAAGACTAAATAGTTAGGCATAATCGCATAAGAAACTGCCTGTATCAAACAACCAATTTTGTGCACATAAAAGTTCCCCCAAACGGGATCTAAAATAAATGAAAATATTCTCCAATTTCAAACCTGATAGCTCCTAATAAAACTCAACCCCTCTAACATGCTAAGCTCTCCTAATAAAACTCATTCTCTCTAATACGTTGAGCTAACCCAGTTGGCCGGTCTTTAATCAATTATTATTATTGATTAGCTAACCTATTGATGACTTAATAAATTAGTGCTTGACCATTTCTTTATATACATTAATTAGTGATAATTAAGTTGGTCCAAATATAAACGCCGGTCCTTTATCATAGAAAAATTCTGATAAACCAGACTTTGAACTTTCATTTATTTTTCCCTTATTCATGTTTTATACTCTTTATTTCATTTTGGTAATGTTACTCGAAGATGCCCCTAGTTTAACTGATCAACTTTTCTAGATTAAATTTTCTGTCTTTTTTCTTTTGGTTAATTGGTGATGTAGGCATTGTGCACCGTTGTAGTACCGGGTCTTTCTAGCTTAATTGGTAAGCATACGCGAGCATAGCATCGCATATGACGTGGAAGCTCCTCCTTTAACATTGTGAAATTTACATCAGAAATGGGGCCCACTTCATAGAAACTACTCTCAGCGTTCTTCTTTGTCTTTAAAACAGAGTAGTGGTGGGTCCTACTTTGTTGCAGCTTTTAAAACAACAAGTAAAAACTTGCCACGTCACAAACAGGTGATTATTTATACAGAGAATTATGCATACATATTAAGCATATATTAAGCGCGTATGTGTATATATATATATATCTATATATATATACCAAAATAGAAGCTGAAGTGTTCTAGAAATATTATTAAAAAATTTGATTAAATTATTTTATCTTTTTGTGATAATATTTTTTTTAAATTTTTTCTTGATTTGTTACTTTCTCCTATTCTTTTTCTTTTCTTTCTTTTTTTTTTTTTTGCATTCAACTTTATAATCTTTTTTTTTATAATTTTACTTTCTTTACCAAATTTGGCCCTATAAAAATATATTTTTTAATATGTATTTACTTTTTTTTTTGTGATAGTATAATATAATGTGCTAAAAATATTATTTACAGAATTTTCTACAATTATAGTGTTAATCTCATTTTCCAACTTATTTTAGAAGCAATTGGTTTTGTAATTAATTTTTAGTAATTCAATCCCTGTGGAGACGATACTCTACTCACTACTGTATTACTTATTTGATCATGTATACTTGTGTAGCATATTTGCATACATAATTTTGGCGAACAAGTTTTTGACGCCGTTGCCAAATATTGTAATTATTCAAAATTGCTATTATAGAAACCAATTTTCTTTCATTGTGCTCTCCTTAGTCTAATTCAACTTTGGTTGTTTCTTTTGCCAGGTGTAATTTTCTTACATGAACAGGCCAAGGGACACAAACTTGGTTTCCTTGGATCCGGAGATTGAAAGAACCTTTAGAGTAAGAAGATGAGAACAACAGGGTGTTGCAAGAATGGAAAAGAAGGGCTGAGGGAGCAATAGTAAATAATAATGTTAACAATGCTACAGTAATGGCAGATGACAGAGATAGAGCAATCAAAGAATATGCTGTACCCATGTTACACGGGCTGTATCCAAGCATTGTTAGACCAGAAATTCAAGCACAACAATTTGAGTTGAAGCCTGTCATGTTTCAGATGCTCTAAACAGTGGGACAATTCAATGGGCTGCCAACGGAAGATCCTCATCTACATCTTAAATTGTTTATTGAAGCGAGTGATTCTTTCAAGCTACCAGGTGTAACTGCAGAAACGCTTCGCCTCCAGTTATTTTCCTAATTTCTAAGGGATAGAACTAGAGCATAGTTGAATTCTTTACCACCAAATTTGGTAACAACGTGGAATTATTTGGCTGAGAAATTCCTAGTGAAATACTTTCCTCTGAACAAAAATACCAAGCTTAGAAATGACATCACATCGTTCCAGCAGATGGAGGGAGAAGCTTTAGATGAAGCATGAGAGCATTTTAAAGAGTTGATAACAAAGTGCCCATACCACGGACTTCCCCATTAGATACAAATAGAGACATTTTACAATGGACTCGATGCTCAAACCCTATGTATTGTGGATGCATCAGCAAATGGGGCTCTTCTTGTGAAGTCTTACAATGAGGCATATGAAATTTTAGAGAGAATGTCAAACAACAACTACCAATGGCCTACTGAGAGAGTTGCTACAGGAAGACGTGTGGCGGGAGTTCATAAGATAGATGTTGTTATAACATTGACAGCTCAAGTTTCTTCATTGTCCAACATATTGAAATCCATGAACATCGCAGCTCAAGCTGTTGACATTACTTGTGTTTATTGTGGTGAGGGGCATTCATTTGAAAATTGCCCATCCAACCTAGTCTCGGTTTGCTACGTGAACAACTCTAACAGGAATAATAACCCATATTCCAACACCTACAACCCAGGTTCGAGGTAGCATCCAAATTTCTCTTGGGCAAATCAAGGAACTAATTCTTCAGTAGGGCCCAGCAAGCCTACAAACCCCCCAGGTTTCCAACAGCATCAACACCAAATACAGCAACCTCAAGAACAATAAATCCCATTGAGGCACTGCACAAGGAGTACATGGCAAAGAACGATGCTATCATTCAGAATCAATCAATCATTATTCAGAGTCAAGCTGCATCACTGAGGACTTTGGAGAATCAGGTGGGGCAGCTAGCTAACGCTTTGAACAACAGGCCTCAAGGATCACTTCCTAGCGACACAGAAAATCCTAGAAGAGACAGTATGGAGCACTACAAAGCTATCACACTTCGAAATGGTAGACAAATTGAATAACCAATTTGACAAGTTGTTAAAGAAGCAGAACCCTCCTAAATCCAAAATGAAACGGGTCAGCAAACAGAAACTAAAGCAGATCAGAATGCTACAGCAAAGCAGGATGCTACAGCAAAGTCGAATGCTACAGTAAAGAAAGATGCTCTAGCAGAGCAGATCAGAGAGACCTCTACCACCATTTTCGCAGAGGTTTCAGAGTCAAAAGTAGGATAAGCAGTTCAGAAGGTTCTTAGACATGTCGAAGCAGCTACACATCAACATTCCACTTGTAGAAGCTTTGGAGCAGATGCCGGGCTACGTCAAATTTATGAAAGACATCCTTTCAAAGAATCGTAGGCTGGGGGAGTTTGAGACGGTAGCGCTGATAGAAGAGTGCAGTGCAATATTGAAGAACAAGTTGCCACCTAAGTTGAAAGATCTGGAAAGTTTCACAATACCGTATTCCATTGGGAATCAGTACTTTGGAAATACTTTATGTGACCTGGGAGCAAGTATAAATCTGATGCCCATGTCTATTTTCAAAAAGCTAGGAATTAGGGAAGCAAGATCCATCACAGTCATTTTGCACTTAGTGGACAGGTCTTTGGCTCATCTGAAAGGAAAAATTGAAGTCATGCTAGTGCAAGTAGACAAATTCATCTT